>CM069433.1:179398372-180648372 GCA_035610365.1 Aquatica leii | reverse complement strand
AGACAATTTTAAATCTGTACTCGGTTTAATTTTATTTTAAATATTAATCATAGATTTAAATCACTATTATTTTATTTAGTTATATATACCAATTATAGAAATGTTAATAATTTTTGTACATATAATTTAAAAACGCGATAATACAGTTTTTTAAAATGATTAAAGTACATACTGCCAAAAAATGTCAAATACCTGGTCAGTGGTAAAATTTATTGAAGAAAATTCTGTAGAAGCTGTGCCTACTAAATGGATCATAAAAGGAATGTGTTACTGGCCACCTTATCCGAAAAAAGACCTTCTCCATGCTATAGAATATGCAGAAGATGTCAACTTCTCATGGGAACAACACAAAGTATTTTCTTTTCGAAATAATGTTTATGGTAATTTTGAACACAATTGCACACTTAAAATGTAACAACTATTATTTTAAATAATTACGATGAAGCTGTCAGAAAATCAAAGAGAGCTACAGTTACTTCGGACTTAGATTCACAATCCGACTATCAAGAGGGATCGCCCAAGAAAAGAAAGGTTATTAAAAAAACCTTTTCAACATATTCTTCATTTGAAGAAGACGAACAAAATTGTGAACCTCAAAGAAAGTTTCTTAAAAAGCCTCCTAAATTAAAACTTGGTATTCTTAATTTTAAGCATTCATATGAAAACATTTATTTAGAGATATTTTCTAGTTTCTACTGAAAACTCAAATATTCCCCGGTTAAACATAATTGAACATTCAGCTACAGAAGATTCTATTTTGAGTAACGTTTACACTATTTTTTTGCTAATTGTTTCAATTGATGAACTTTTTCTTAGATACAACAGAGGTAGTTCAGAATGGTTCACCAGTAGCGATTCATACATCTGCAAACATTTCAGTAAATGGGAGTTACATTAAAAGTAGGTGTATTACAATTTGAAGTAAGTATTCCTATTTATAAATGTTGTTTTAGATGTATTTGAGAAAATATTGCACAAGCAAAATATTATTTGGGGAACTCTTTCGGAGCTAGTAAAAGAGGTACAGGAACTGAAACAAAGTAGAAAAACAGTTAATGGCGATTCAGTGGATGACTCGAGGGAAACTATCTTTATGAAATTTACAAAATTTCCAGTGGACAATGATGAAGACCTGCTTGATCTTGCGTTTATATTATCTGATACAGCAGAATTAAATAAAGCGGTAATAATATATTATCTTTAATTATATATATTCTTAATCATTATATACATAGGTAATCGACCTGACTAAAGTAGGTGGGAGCACACCATATGATTTTATATATCGTCTTGCTAAGCAATTAATAACAAACCAATTTGCGGCAAGATTTAGTTGGTTAGGAAAAAAACAAAAGAAGCCGCTGAAGCACACAATTATAGGGGAATTATTAGAGAGTAAGTAAGAATTTATGATACACTGTTACTTATAGTATTTTATTTTAGAATGCACACTAAAAATGTTCCCAAATTTAACATTAAAGCAATTTGAATGTGATGTCATGAAATGGTCGAAGAGATGCAAAGAGAGAAGAAATTAATATCTATGCAGTGTTTTGTTTAATAGTCTTTTTTATATAGTTTTTTTGTGTTTTTTTTTCAGTACTTTATTTTTAAACCAAATGGTCTGTTAAAACAACTTTACTTTTGAAAATAAATATATTCAAGTATTATAGTACTTGTTGATATTATTATATATAGTACATTGCATGTCCATACATGGACGTCCATCTATGTACCTACAATGGATGTCCAGATCTGTGACAACTGTACTTAGTATGGACGTCCATAAAACGTACATTGGATTTTAAGTGGACGTCCAGTGGACATTATAAAGTCCATACATGTACATCCTTTGGAAGTCCAATGGACGTTTGTGTGCTATCTGGGAAGTAGTACTTTTTGGTAGAACATTTATCTGTTAACAAAACGTCTTTGTTTTAATATGTTTTTTAGTAAGTAATCTATTTAATTTCCAAAAGTTTTAATTTTTACAAAATTTTTAGATTAGTTCTAATTGACAGTTATTTTAAAAAACATTAATATCGTTGCGTATACATAAAAAAAATTATTAAGATTTTGCCGGGCATATACAACGTGCTGCTTGAAGAAACAATCTTAACTATGAGATCCGATTTCACGAAAAATTATCACATCTTAATTTAAAGTGATAGTACCATCACGAGACGAGTAGACAAAAAAACATTTGCCCAGGGACTATCTACTACACCGAAATCGGAACTGTACCTTGGTAAATATGCGTTCGCTTTTCAAGGTGAAGTTGCTACTATTGACTGGCGTGTCAGAAACATTATCGACTTGAAATTATACGCTAATAGTCCGATATCGATCATGCCTGACAATCAAGCAACATTAGTGGCATTAAGATCGTCAGTAATAAAATCGAAACTGATTATGGCATGCATAAACAGTCTCGAAATATTGGCAACTCGCCAACAAGTGCAGATCATCTAGATACCAAAAAACCATGAGGTTAAGAAAAACCTAATGGCAGACGCGCTAGCTAAAAAAGGCACAACAGGGTTATATATGGTACCTGAGCTCATTTTCGGAACCGCCTATGAAACCGAAATAGAATAATTTGCAGCACACTAGCAGTGGAGCTTAAGAAACTACGGTAAAACCCTTTAGAGACTAGGCACAGAAAACTCTTACTTACAGAGCCACAATCAAACAGTCAAAATGCACTATCAATCATGACCAACAAAAGTTAAGGAAACTCACAGTACTAGAAACAAGGCACATGCATAAAATAGGACTCCAAAGTAGCTTTTCTATGCCGCGGATGCTTGGAGGACAACGAGACTACGCAGCAGAAGTTGTGTAAATGCGAAGCCTATCAAACGCAACGCAACAGTGAACATCGCAAAATAAACTAATCGATGATGAGTTGTGAAAAGCGCCTGGGAATAAGCTTCTAAACTTCATTGACGAGACAGAACTGCTGAGGGAGTAATAAATCGAAAGTATACAAAAGAACCAAGAAAACCGCGTGCAGGGTCGCTAGACGAACTACCTCTTGAATAAAATAAAATTAAAGAAAAAGACTCTGCTAGTCTTTCAATAAACTCATATTTTCAAAAATAATTTGCACTTTTGCAAGAATTTGGTAATTGCGTAGTCTTTTTAGTGGTTTAGTTTTAAACAATTGTCTTTAAACAACTAAAATATCTAAAAAACACTAAGATAAGACCGTCTTCCGGGTTTGGACCGTGTCAATGTTGTAACCAAAGTTGCCAACGTTTCGCCCACTTTCGTCAGGGGCTTCATCAGGGCGTGAGAGAAATCGAAGAACTCAAACAAGCAACCGAAATCTAACTAAACACTTCTCAAAAGTTAGGTAATCAACTTGTGAACCAAGCCAGACTCTAAACTCAGAAAAGGTAAGAAAGAAAACGATAAACTTGAAAAGCAAACGAAAATTTAACAAAGAACCACTACAGAGTTAGGTAATCAACTTGTGAACCAAGCCAGATTCTAAACTCCATAGAAGTGACTCGGAACTCTGTCATCTTACTAGAACTTTAGTGAACAATGGTTATATGAAGCGAGATATTCATAGAGTTATTAATCGTCGTCTACATCCACGTACTCGACATTTCTACTCCCGAATCCAATCCAAAATTGGCCTTTTTACCCTACATTCACAAGGTTACAGATCAATAGGTAAACTTCTTCGTAAGAATGGTATCAAACCTATTTTCAACTCGATAGGCAAAATCTCTCAGATTTTTCCTTCTCCCAAGGACAAATTTCTTACACTTTCATCTCAAGGTGTATACCAAATTCCTTGTTCATGTGGTTTAGTCTACATTGGTGAGACCGGTTGTTCCGTCATTACTCGCATTTCAGAACATGATCGTTGTATAAGGAAAAGGCATATTTCTAAGTCTGCGGTTGCTGAACATCATTTCACTACAGTTCACAAGATAGATTTTGATAACGTTTCGGTGATTGCCAAATCTCCATTCTTTTTTAACAGAAAATTTTGGGAGAGCATAGAAATCATCAAACACCCCAATAACTTCAATCGTGATCATGGTTTCGAGCTATCCCCTCTTTGGTTCCCGGTCATTAGTCCTTTATCGAAAACACGCCCTCGTTCAACCGTAACCCAATCAGAGTCGAGCTTAAACAACCGTGACGATACTTCTTCTTTATATACAGAGACTATTTCTTTTTATGTCACTCTATGTAGTTTAGAATCTGGCTTGGTTCACAAGTTGATTACCTAACTTTTGAGAAGTGTTTAGTTAGATTTCGGTTGCTTGTTTGAGTTCTTCGATTTCTCTTACGCCCTGATGAAGCCCCTTACGAAAGTGGGCAAAACGTTGGCAACTTCGGTTACAACATTGACACGGTCCAAACCCGGAAGACGTTCTTATCTTAGTATAAACTCTGGCCGTGGAAGCCTTCGCTATTATATCTAAAAAATTAGACATTAGAAACTTTATAACAATTGCATATCATTTACCTACTTGTTTGGCAGTTGTTTAAATATGTGTGTGTTGTTTTCAGTACGAAACAATTTTGTGTAAGTTTGGCATTAAACTGTAGATCCCATGCAGTCGTAGAAATATAAAAACCAAAAAATAAGTAATTCTAAATAAGGTTTACTTGCTTTGTACATTTTCGTGCGAATTAATTCTTTAAAGAAACTCATGGGAGACATTTTGGTAAACTAAAAGACATGTTTCTAATTTATGGCAGGCTACGTAAAAATGGTTCTGCTGCTGTTCGAAGATACCGTAAAAAATTTCACAACCAAAAGATACCAAATCGTAAAACGTTTGAAGCAATTAAAAGATGTCTTAGGAAAACAGGGCATGTTTGTAAATGTTTTATTGTTGAATAAATTTCTTTGTATTTTAGTCTCTTGGTAATAAAACTTTGAACATATGTTTATATGAACCATATTGTTCATTTTCTGCCGTTCAATTCCAAAACACTCTGTATATGTCTGCCCCAAGAATTGCTAGGTAGCTGTGCTACAGTGCTACACCAAATTGGTTATACAATCCTTAGCCATAGGTGTAGTCAGGAGGAGACGCCTTTAAAAATAAATCCACAGCAGATTATTTACCCTTGCACACAAGTAATAATAAAAGCATAACTTGTAACTGCTGTAATTTCTTATGTGGAAGATTCGGTATTTGAGTCGATTTTATTCGTTTTATCTACTTTGGGATTATTTGAGTAACTTCACGTTAATTTAATGAAATTAGTTCAAGTTTTTAAATTCATCGTTGTCAATCAAGTTTGTAAGTAAACTTTGTAATCAATTAATTTGAAATTATTACGTTGCATATACATCGGTATTATGTTCTTACGTTGATTTGGCATTTTCTTTGTCCTGTTAAAATTCAAGTGATATCTAATTTATGTTTCACTTTTGAGGGAGTATTGTAATTAAATATATTTTAGCAGTTTGTTTATCTTAAGTTGGTTTAAAAGTTCATTGTATTAACTATATTCTGAGCACATTTCGAATTGAGTCATTTTTATAATTTATTACTTTTGATAGACGATTTTATTATTTGGTTTCAACAAGTTAAAGTTTTTTTCTTGTTGTTGCATTTTTCACAATGAGAAAGGCTGTTTTTGAACGCTACTACTGCGTTTTAATTAAATCGGCTTGCATCTTTTTTTGTTTCTTTGTGGTATTGTTTTCTTTCACAAAGATTTACGTCACAGTCTTTAATCGTAGTGGTAGAGCAACACGTTTATAGATAATTTTTATTATTTTACGAGCTTTCGATTGTTTTTCGTGTTACGTACCGTGAAATCGTAAGTTGTTGTTCGACACGGTGCCATTTTTGCCTTTGTGACGGCTTTTGAGATTCTTCCGACGGATTCTTGTCAATTGGGGTTAGCCTCTCGATCTTCTGGTTAATTGCTTCTGCCAACCTTAGGATCAAGCATAAGCCCTTTCGTGGATCTATTACGACTATAACTTAAGGTATTTATTGATTACTGTTTGAACTATTTATTCGCGAGCTTAGTGATTTCAAAGATTTGAAATTAGTTCGTATAAGAATTTCATTGTGGGATATCGATCTTTTTTGCTTTTATTATTAAAAATCAAAAATAAAAAGACGATCAGTGTTCAAGGTTAAATGTATATTATCGTGATCCCGTAATTTAGAAGTTTCGGGCTTTAATATTACGACTCGCAAATTTTATGAGTGAAAAACTTACGAAAATTAACTTATTGTATTTTGTATCAATTCACTTATGTTCTTTTCATTATGCGGTCAAGGCCTTGCGATTTATTTGTTTTAAATTAAAGTAATTTGCGTTCATGTTATGTTGTTTTGTTTATAATTTCAGTGTAACCATCTAATTCTTTTCATTCAATTTTGTTTTAATTTAAATTCTAAGTTGCGTTAACTTGGTTTAAATTTAATTACTGTTTTGTTTGTTTACCGTTATTATCTTTGTCTTTCTCAGCTTTGTGTATTAAATGTTAAATTGTTCAGTGAAACAAAACTTTTATTCCGTAGGCCTTCGTGTTATGTGAATTTTAGATTATTTCAGATTTTAGTGCGATACACTAGTAAGTCCATTTAGAGTGTATCCTACAGGAGCGGGCTTGTGGTCAATGTAAATTAAAACGGCTCGTGTTAAAATAGCAAAAAAACATATGGTTTCAGGAAAGTTCAGGAATAAATAGGTCTTGTAATAGTGTAGGGTAGTTGAAGTGGCCGTTTATATACCCATCGCTGCTTCGGTTGTTTGTCAAGGAAGAAGGGATCGTTTTTTGCTTTTTTAAACAGCTGGTGGCTTTTTTAATTATTAGCTAATTCTTACAGCGGCTAGAACGGTCTCACTACAACATGTTCAAAACAAAAAAATTATAAATTAACGATTTTAATGATTCCTTTAGCGTACAGGAAAAGATTTCTCAAAGCAAAGAAAGCAGCCATTCGAAGAGAGATGAACCCAAAACTCAAATTGTTACAAGCTTTATGTCTTACAAACCTTGCACGGCCAACTCACAACAGTCGGAGGTAGGGGAGGTTCACAGGAAGCATGCTTAAGGGCGCCAGAGCTGATCCAAGATAACACTTCTGTCTCGCTCACGACAGACGATCCAAAACTTGTAACCCAATTGGATGTTCGTAATCCTTATACTCTGATGTTCGAGTAGCCAAAATTAGTTAATAGATAACGATAACCACAGGAGAGAGAAAACTAATAAGAGAGATTAACGATTTTAATCACTTTAATGTGTGAATGTCAAATATTAACAAGAGTATATATGAACTTTCTGCACTCATCCGTACTTGGAAGATTTTTAAGTATAATTAACAAATATCACAGCTTTAACTTACTAGTGTAGCAAATTGACAGCTATACATTAAATTCTCAAATCATAAATACTAGAAGAACTAACAATAATCGTTAACAAGTGTAGAAAACTTTGATTTCGCAACACATAAGATTTACAGGATTATATCGAAGATTTAGTACATGAATGCCCGCAGTATCGGCAACACACAATACACATTTAAATTATGTCGAAGTAAATATTCTTCACCCACACACAGTATGCGATACAGTAAAGTGAATGATTACAGTTACCTTATTGGTAGATAAGCAATACATATAAGTACGGTCGTTAATATGGATCAAAATTCTGTGAGTAATTTTCGTGACAACGATATAAAAATCAAATAAATCAACTCACCCGAAGTCCAGTTTCCACTACCGTGAAGAAAACGTTTTCCCCCGTCAGTGGCCTGTAATAATTATTTAAAAGCAAATCGTGTCACACACCAACTCACGAAGAATAGTAAGCTACAAAATTAGTATTAATAAATCATTAAGTGTTGTATAAAAACCCAGTGTATCGAATACTGTAGGTAGCAATTTAGAACAGGTGGCTGATAACACCATCGATTTCTTCATTAAGCATTATATAGAAACCCAGTGTGTCGAATACTGTAGGTAGCAATTTAGAACAGGTGGCTGATAACACAATCGACTTCTATTCCCAAATCAGCATCCACGACGCAGTGTTCGACGAGACCTCGATAATATTTAAATAGCAGGCCCTCACAACAGCTTATATGCTGGGTAGTATTATTCATTAATGGTACTTATGCATCCTAATTACTGCGTGAAGTACGCAATGGCGGACAACGTGGTAGGAACCGGCTATCACATGAGTATAGAAATTACGAAGGACCCTTAATAGATTTAAGACAAAAATATCTTACCCTGTGCCGAAAGAATCGTAATAAATTCGCAATCGCCTTATAAATTTACGTTCATCACACGTGATGTTCTTAAAAATTTAAGAATCAATTCGAAAACCTCGGCACCGGCCCGTTACCGTAGTTGACAGCTTCACGATTTTGTCGTCAAAAGACAGTCACAAGAAAAGATCGTTAGAGGGCGTCAAAACCGGAATCTAATTTTAATTCATCTACGGGGTATTCCGTAATGAAAATTTCGTACGTAACAAAATATTAAATAAACCATTGTGTAGATTCAAATTTTTCATTTATCGACAGTATTTCATAGCAAATGAGCTAGGATCAAGTAGCATCTAGTTTGGTCACCCTATAGCAATTGAATTGAAAAAGAAAGCCCCTTTATTTGATTTTCCATGACTATTTGTGCGTGTATGTAATGTGGTGTCTGAGAATTTTATGGTTCTTTCGTAAATGTTTTCTTCACTCCCATTTTAAGTGGGATGTGTTAAACAATATTGTTATTGAAACAATACAGAAAACAACAAAAAACTATCAAGAATAAAAACAAAAGCTGCAACATTAAACGCTAAAGGGTTATTGCAACGTGAAAGACTCGACGTTGTCAAAAATGAAACCCAAAATCAATTTTTTTTTGGAATTTGTAACAGCAATTGGAAAATAATCAGGTTCCTTAAAAACCAACAGTAACAACATAGTGTACTTCTTTGGCAATATAGAACAGAGCTTAAATGATGTAACAATTAAAATAAGCAAAAATGAGCTGATGCAGTACTAGGTTTTAATCCTATTAGTGTCAAAATTATCACTTTAAAAATGAACACACGCCCTATCAGATTAAACATAGCTCATGTATATGCTCTTAAGAGGGTATCTAAGAAAAAAGTAATTTTGAATTCTGCATTTTCAAAAACGTAGTAAGAGTGGTGAAAACCTGCTACAACTTTGTATTGAGAATAATGAACACGTCCTTTGAACATTTCGTCAAAAGATCGTGTACGTATAACAATTGGAGATAAACATAGAAACCAAATAGTTTAAATTCCTATATATGTACACTAAGTTAAGATTTAATTTACAAGATACAAAAACATATTCTGGAAAATATTGCGGATTATACTACAATATATTTGTCACTCAACTTAGGTAACCTAAAAAATATTTAAAAAAAAATCAAGGGTAAATAAAAAAATGTAGCATTTTTAAACAAATAGTGATACACTACGTCTAGACAAGAAGATAAAATCCCCAATAAAATGTGGACTGATTAGAAAGATGTAATAATTACTGCAAAAACTCAAACAATTAAAAAACACAAAAACAAAGAGCCAACAAAGATTAGATGACCTTGTACCTAGGCAGCTCAGTGTAGAAATCAATAATAACAATAAACAAATAAAGAGAATTCTACATTAAACAAATGACTGTAATTACACTAAGTAAATAAAATTTGCCTCTGGGTGTATATGATTTGAGTCCGGAATCGACCGGGACGACAATGGCGACAGTCCTTGTCGTACTATCTGAAACAAAGTTACTAATGGTGGGTGGTTTAACTTTTTTACATTACGGGAAAAGTGGGGCTTCAAACAAAGGTTAATTAATAGTTGAAACGGGTAGTTTAATGTAACAGGTAGCGGGATTTCTAACGGGAATTTTTACTGGTAAGTCCAAATGTAGTTTGAATTTGATGATTAAAGAATTTGCTTTTCGTTAATTTAAGTTATTTAATAATTCTTTCGTAGAACGATGCCTGCAGTTATTGTGAACAACTTTTGATTAAGTGAAATGGTTTCACAGTAGAGATACAATTATGGGTAGTTAATAAAACTTTCCTTAAGGTTGATACGGAATAATAAGATTAGATGGTGAAAAAGCTTGAAATAACTACCCAGGTGATTTTAACGAGTGATTGATAACGATATGATGAGTATGACGCGACACGGTAGCAAATTGAACCTTACGGTAGTCGAGTCGTCCAGTTACATAAAGTTCTCGTTTGGCATACAAAAATAGAATTGAACAACTACACAAACTGTTATGCCGGGGTTATAAAACCACACAAGAATTTGTGGCGTTAAAAAACTACTTTGTAACTCTGAGCACTCCAGGTAGTCTGAATAACCGTTGTCAACACATGGGTCAGGAGTTTGTCTACCGGTACAAGTATTGCGACAGTTATGCGTCTACCGTTTGAACTAAACGTAGACACGGCTTTACAAATTCAACAGTGAATGAATAAAGCACGTCCAAGTTAATAGCAACGAAGTCGTTGTCAACAAATCTTCAGGTCGTTTAAGTGGTCTAGAGCGGTCCTCAAAAAAACAATAATGAGAGAATGTCTCTCAAGCGCTCGTGTAGCCGCTTTTATGCCACTCTTTGTTTGGCTTAGCTTAATCAACCTCGTGGATCAACGTGCGCCTGGAACTGGCGATGACCTACGATGTGGGTGCTCTTTTTGTTAAAACAAGATATGTGCCGAAATTAAAAAACCCACAACAAAAATGAAACCAAAGATATATATATTTAACAAAATAAAGAAACTGGAAAAAATATTGTTCAAATTTATGCAAAGATAAATCGCTACATTACAATTTAATAGAATTTGCCGACATAGAATTTATAAAGCTAAAACCTTTTATACTACAAGTTAATATAGAAAATGCCATTAAAATGTAACATAATAAAAATTGCGTTGGATAGAATAAAATAAACCATTGCTAAACAAAAAAAACGCATCATACATAAGAAACGTATCTAACAAAATTTAAACCACAGGTATTTGGCTATTGAGTGGACAAATTCAGTATGGATTACTTTTTACAAGAAAAGTTTAACAACAAAGGCCGACAACCATCAAGCTAGTGCACTATTTTTTTATGAACACAGCAAACATAATACCTGCAATGTAAGCAAACAAATATATGTAGAACAAGCGAAGTCATTAGTAAAAAAACATACAAAAAAATAAACAACATAAAAAACTGACTGAGAGAACAAAGAGTTTAATGTCCAAGTATACATATGTTTTCATTGACTACGCAAGTTAACAAATTTGAGACGCTGGTGATACTGCGATTTTTTTTTGTAAAATGCAAATCTTACTAGATATCAAAACAAAAGTGAAAAACTAAGAATGCGTCAAAATAAAGATAAAAGAAATTTAGAGAGATGTAATATAAAAAAAATTAACAAACTTTGGAAAGATCGTTTTTATAAGCAACAGAAACTCAAACACTAAATACAAATAAGATATCAGCAAGATTCAAAATAGACAACAAAATTTTGTACAAAATATTGCCAAGTAAATAAACAAAGAAGAAGGTCAAAAATGCCAACCTAAGAGAAATGTCAGAAATGCCCAAGATAGTATCTATTAATGCACACTATGACAAATAAGAGAGGGAGAGAGAGAAATAACCACGAGTTTTTCCTTCCTTATTGTTTATTAAAATACATATCAGAACGAAATCTTTTGATTTAATTTTCTCACGGCGCGTTGTATTAACGCCGATTTGCCAAATTATTCTGCCGACACGAGGGTCGACGATAAGCTGTAAATGGCGAGTTGTCACACCCCATCTAACGTACCTTGTAAAAAGTTGAATTTGATTATTGAAATTTCTTTTAATCTTCACTGTATTTATTTTTTATTTAATATAATAAATTTTGCATTAAATTAATTAACATAATTTTTGACTAATATCTATTTTTTAATTTATGGAATTAATTCAATACATTAAAATTAAATCTTAAGTCACGTGTTAATTAAGTTAAAGAAAATAATAATCCAAAATGTATTATATTTTAATCGACTTAGATAATCAAGCAAAAGGATAACTTAATTAACTAAATACTATTGGGCGTCGCCTAGTGCTCCGAAACAATAATATCATAATCTCCTTGAAATGATTTACATGTATATTGATAATTTAGACTAACAAAGACACAAACTTTTAAAAGTATAAAGGATTTTGATGTAGATTATGTCCCACACAAAAGAATTTACAAGTCTTGAATAAATGGACCACACATGAAGCAATTTATTTAATTCAGCAACAAAAATGATTTAAACCTTGTCGTTTAATATTAATTGACACCACACCCTTTGCAATTTACACTGTAACAGTAGTTAGCCCAGCCCCTCCCCAAATTATATTAGGATAATACGATATCTGTATCTGACAGGAAGTTGTAACAGTCCAATCGGACGCACAATAATAGCATAGCGGACGTCATGGTGTCACTCAAGCTGTCATTAATGTTATTTTACATAAAATAATAGATAACTAGATAGAAAGCTTACATTTCTACAGATTAAGGTTCACACATTACCCGGTTGATGTCAGATGTCAGTTTGCAAACATTCTTTTTAATTAAATCGCTTTAGAAATAACAAAAATTTGCATACTCTATTTTGAATTTTAAAACCAAATTAACCTTATTAGTATATTTGTCAGCAACAACAATTAATCCTGTTGTTTATATTGTAATTTAATGTACAAAAGTACATATTTCTATTTAAAGAAATAATAAATTTATTTAAAGCTGTGCGACTTAATATATTAAATAATAAAATTAATGTTATCAAAATTATTTAAGATTTTATTAATTTGTAATCGGTAGAGGCAGTCGGGACAAAACCTTTTTTTGGCAATCAGTGATTTATACGTGTAGAATTTTAATTTTAAAATAAAATTTAAAATAATATAAAGACACGTTAAAAGTGGCGCTCCAATTCGTGGCAAAAAACATTGAAATTTGTAATCCTGTTAAAAACATACTTCACAGAAGGTGCTGATTCGACATAACCCTATTTTCACTACGTATTGTTATCTAGAAGAATTCTGGTTTATTCTACTGCCATATATGTAAAGGAACGTATAATGCAAAACTAATTTCAGATTTGAAGACAATTTTGTCAAATTTGGGTTTCTTTGTTGAATTGTATACACAGCCGCACGTACAGATACGGGTTACACAGTAGTGTACTTACTTCACAGAATACATCTGTTGCAAAGTCAAGTCCGACAAATCGTCCTAGTAGTACCAAATCTATATGCAAAATGTTAGATCTAATAATGATGACCAAAACACAATTGCAAAATGTTATTAAATGGGATGCGACAAATGGTTTCAAAGTCATGCCTCCTCATAATATATTTAAAGATATTTTTTCTAAAGGAACAAACAGAACGAACAAGCTGATTAATTCGTTAGTCATTACGAAATATTGCTATTTTAGTTACCGACAGAAAATTACCCGACGTTACATGAATTAGATCAGGAGGGGTAAATGTAAATCACTATTTCTTCACTTTTTCTGGGCAGACATGTTTCTGTGGGTATTTGGAGCATACTTAGGTGATATAAGTGAGTGCTAAGTTAACACAAAAGTATATTTTTAACACTTACATTTGTTCTTTTCATTTACAATTACCACCACAGGTCGGGGGTAAATGTAAACGAGAATCTCTGTAACGATTCAAGGCAGTGGCTTGAAATTCAGGGAAATTGTGAACAAACGTTAATTTGAAAATCGTAGTGTATTTCGACTGACAATTGAGGTGTGTTTACAATTACCCCATTTCTGTTAATCAATGAAGACAATAATATAAAAAATCTAAATTTATTGGCATCAAATGACAAAAGCAGTTACTGTTTATTGTTCGAACACATTAATAGTACCAGGAAACTCAGAAACGATTTGGCGACGGTCTTTTATCATATTGGGCACTGGTAGAATAGCAGTTATCATATCGAAACTTGTTTCTGAAATGTCTTTATCTTTTACTACAAACTGAGTCGCAAACTTGTCATAGCGTCGGCTCGGTAATTTCCCTTTTTTTTAATGGAACATACATATTTGAAATGAAATGTGTTGCGCTTACCACCGACAAAGTCAACCAATAGAAAACAGCCTACAGTTAACCGGTTCCATTCAGGTTTTTCATACCCAACTTCTGATATAGATTCTGCGGTAATAGAGTCTAAAATGTTCTCGTCGTTATCAGATGAATCCTGACATAATTCCATTTTAGGTTTTTCTGAAGAATCCTCTGCAAAAGTCTGCATTTTGCGTTTCTTAGAAGAGCCTTTCTTTTTTCATCATTTTGACGTTTGTCCGTTTTTGCCTGTTGAAGTTTTTCCAAAACTTTCTCAGTTGTTAGAATCTTTCCATATTTAATTGCCTTTAGGCGAGGCATTATCTGCCGTTTTGTTTTTCCTGGGTCTACTGGAACAAATTGAGTTTTATTATTATTTATACATACATGCTTCAAACATGTGACCTGCGTTTGTTATTCAGCAGTTTTCTTTTTATGACAGGCCCCATAAATAGATTTAGCTGGCTGAATTGGCGTTTTTTTTTTGTTTGGTTTTGTTTTCATCGTTTGATACGGTATTAGCATCGAGAACGTTTTGCTTGTTGTTTGTGTGGTTTGAGTTTAATGATGTTGCAAGTTGTTTTCAATCATTATTGAAATTTTCTTTTAAATGCATAAAGATCCGTAATTTTGAGTTTAATTTAGTATTATACTTAGATATCTTCGTAAAATAACAATTCAATATAATTTACGACTTCCTTTGTGGAATGTAAGTTGATACATTTTTCTTGTTTAGTCTGAATCATATTAGATTAAGCGCAATAATGAGACACCTGCAGTTATGCAAGTCTCAGCGTTCTTGTGGGAATCAAGGTCTACGCGCCAAAATGCACGCGACTAATTATAATTGCCGTCTTTGTTTTTCTCGTTTGTTCAATGTTCTTTCTTTTACGTAGATGTTACCGCGCAAGCGAAGGGAATTTGGTGGGAAGACGAGGTGTTAAATATGAGAGGTTTTGGTTTTTGGGGATGAATAATCATCAATCGATCGTTGGTGGCAATTTTAAATTACCGGTTACCGGGTGGTAAGGGTACGTTAACCCTGTCGTCATGCCGTACCGCGGAAGTTAAAAAGAAAATTGGTACCGTGAAAATGTAGTGTAGTGGTGGAAAAGTTTGATTTTTATCTTCTTTTCAAAGTTCGTAATTTTCGGATTAAGCAAATTTCACGGTTTCCATAATTATAACGCAAGTTTCAAGTTGGATATGCAATCGTTAGGTTGTACTGTGTCCTGTCTTCGCCTTTGTGCGGATTAAGTGTTAATAAGGAAATTCTTCCGCCGGCATAGAAATTATTTGGAGTACCTTCTCGTTTGGCCATCCCGGACCTAACCATAAGTACGTTCCTGCAGCTACGACGAATTTAAGGTATTTATGTTGCACCATTTATTTAATCGTGAAGATATTATCTACGCGTGTTAAGTGTTAAAAGCTTTGAATTTTCAATTAAAAATTACAAGTGTTTCGAAGTTAACTTTAATGTAACTAATTAATGACCGTATTTCACGGTACTGTTTTATCCCAATTTTAAATTTATTAAACGGGACCGAATTATCGATTCAAATTATATGTATAGAAATTAGTTTATAAGTTTATTTCATTTTGTTTTTAAATTATATCGTCACACACACGGCCGTGATCATAGATGTTTTTAGAATGATTAATTTGTGCTGTTTATTTCTTTAAAATTCTGTATTGTGTATTTTATTTGGTTTGTGTATTTATCCCATTAACTGTAAATTTATTTTGATCAAACGTGCATTCACGTAATTTTTCTATTATTTTGCTACTGTTTTGCGTATTTTATTTTGATAATCTCAATTCAATTATTTTATTATTTTATTCATTTGGTTTTATTTTGTTCAAATAAATGTTAAATTATTAAATTGTAAAGAGCTTTTAATTCCGTCGGCCTCCGCGTGTATAACTTTATTAGTTTATTTTAGATTTTAGCAAATGCACCCTCTAAGGTAAGTCCGTTGGGGGTGTATACTACAGAAGCGGACTTATGGTTGGCAAGGGTCATTAGTCCATTAAGCTTTACTCCTTCCTGGCGCCCTTTGATTTCGACATTATTATTTATCGATTTTGTGTTTTCGACAAGTCAATCCATTTCGATCACGAAACTCTTAAATAAAACCCACCCCTTCTCCATTGAGCTAGTGGCACACCCCGTTTATGTTACTACATTGCAGGCAGTGACTTTGTGTTAATTTTGGCATGTAACAAACATTTCGATTATCTTCGTAGGTGTTTTGAGTTTTTCTTTTGACATTGATAATGTACTATTCAAATTTGCGGATGATGATTCAGTTACAGTGATAGAAGGACAATTGGAACCAGATGGGGATACAGCAGTAAAAGCGTTATTTTTAAAAGGCACAGTAAGAGGCGACAATGCTGCAGTGTCTTGTAAATTCAGTAAGTTGCTATCAGTTGGAAAGGAAGAGTTTTGGGGCGTTTCGTTGCGTTTGTGAAGTTTGGTTTTCTATCTTTTTAAAGCAATAGAATTAAAATCGCAATCAGGAAATTTTGTACAATCGACTGGAAATGCTCCGCTTGAAATAACTCCATTCATGATATTCCGCGGCTTCATAGACTCTATCCATACTTGTCCCAATAATTCTACAAATTTGTCTTTGGAAAGTCGTCCGGAGTACCTCTTTTCCATTTGTTGCTTGACAAAGGCTATTAGTTTCTTTTCCCAATTTGTTTTTATAGGTCCAAATACGCTTTTGTCTAAAGGCTGAATTTTGTCTGTTAATTGGGAGTTTCACCACATGTATATTATTATCTAAAGCAGTTATCACAATACAGTAACTAATATTACTAATATGGCCGTCAAACATATGAACAGCTGCATGATTTTGTAAATTATGGGTACTCTTAACAGTCTCAACATAAGTTATAAACCTAACGTTAAACCATTCAAATAACTGTGATTCCTCCATCCATTCATTCGAGGAAGTAGTATACAGTGTTCCTGGATATGCATTTGTCGTGGTCCATCTCGCTTGTACTGCAGCGCCCTTAAAAAAATAAGGGGTGGCATAAAACAGCCATCTGCAGAAATTGTGGCCAAGACTGTAATAAACTCGCGCCCAGAACCTCCCGTGATACAAACTAAACCTAAAAATACAAAAACAGTGTAAATACTAGTTCCATTAACATAATGTTAAAATTAACGTACCTTTCCCTTTTCCACCAATAGTTTTTAATCGCTTTGGGTCTGTACAAAATCCACTTTCGTCCGTATTAAATATTTACTGTGGTTTATCTTCTAATTTATAGACTTTTAATGATACATCAAGCTCTTGATAAAAATCCTATATAACTTCAGGATCTCTGGCATCTCTTCTGGCCTTCTCTAATAGCTCAGGCTTTTTAAAAGTCAGACTTGGATGCCTCTTCATGAATCTATAATACCAATCTTCCCCAGTAATTCCTTCTTTAGGGGTTTTCAGGTTATTACAAGTTTTTGTCACAAGGATAGCCCATTCGCGCTGGCTTTAATGCAGTTTTCAAGTGCATCTTCAGCTTCTCGACTCAAAATTGTAGATCGGCCCGCCCCCATTTTTTCAACAAAATTCAAGCGTTCCTTTAGTCAGTTGATAGCTACTGCCTTTGGCACACCATAGATTTGTTCTACTTCATTATAGCTGTGGTTTTTGTTTTGTATATCTTGGACAGCTCGTAATAAGTCATTTTGTGTACAATTAAGTCCAGCAGTTTTCCTGTTGTATTTTCGAGACATCCCTGGTGTATGAAAACTTTGTTGTATTAATTTATTTATTAAAACTCCATACACTATGGTTGTAATTTAATATACAAGAGATTTCATAGATATAACCCAAAAAAATATGTTTACATTAACCCCTAATAGTTATTTACATTTATCCCGCATGCAAAATTGAATGGGGTAAATGTAAACATTCACCACGTGGTAGAAATGTTTGGAACTTTTACGTTTTTATTAATGATAATAATGTACAAGATCTTATTATTCCCAAGAAATAGTAGTAAAAATAATAACCTACCTTAAAGAGATTGTCTTACAAATTTTTCTCTCACGTTGGTAGAAGAAGACACAATTATTTTATAGCGGTTTCAGTTAAATCATACAATCAAACGGCTTTGTTACGCAAATGACGTCGACTGACTTGCTGACGTTTGTTGAGACACACGCGAGCTGAACAGTATTGCCAAACGTAACTTACAATGTTTCAAACTTTTCAAAGTTCAAACTTTCAAAGATCATACCGTGACGATTACAATGAAAATATCATTAGTTTTTTGTGTTAATAAAGGTATTAAATTAAATAATGATGAAAAGAAATGACCTAATAATTGCAGGATTTCCATACTATCACCTGCGAAAAAAGAAATACTGGAAAGAAAAATTTATAAAATGATAGAAAGGGACATCATCGAAGAATGCAAATCAGCATATGCTGCTCTAGTTGTCTTAGGTGCCGAAAACAAAAATGTGTATATCAACAATTCATTTAACTTCTGGGTATAAACAGACAGGATAAGACAGATTTTGTCACCTCGTTTGGAAAATAAAATGAATTCATCGACAACATTGCAGCAATTAATAGACCGATTTAGAACATATTTAAGTGATGTAAGTGTGCTTGCGTATCTAGATGACCTAATTATTTCATGTATTTTTGTAAAACATTTGACTTATATGCAGTGGCGACTGGTGATCAATGCTGCAGGAAGCTCATTTCAATATTAAAACTTTAAAAAGCCATTCTTACTTAAAAGGTTTATATTTGAGGTCAATCTATCTATTTTTGGAGTAGGCAAATTTATTATTATCGCTTACAATCTTTTTAATTCAAAGTAGCATAATTTTATTTAATATTTCATGTGAGTGCCTTTTCTTTTAATTGTGATAAATTATTAACATCGGTTTTACACCATAATTACTCATGCAAAAATAGTAAATTGTAACCGTTTTTTGATTTGTGGACGAATTCTTTCGGGAAATAACCGGTATTTGGGTTTGTTTTATTAATTTTGTTTTCTTTAAGGTTATTTGAGTAATTTTGTCGAAGTTATTTTCCGTTTTTAAATCTATTTTAACTTTCATTTTATTAAGTATGTCATTTTGGTCGATTTTATTGTCATAAGTTTCCAGTACATTTTGTAATTTATTACTTCCGACAGCCTTTATTATTGGCTTTTAAAGAAACGGGAAACGCGTCGTCAAGGGACACGTACTATTGGGTATTGATTTAATTTGGTATTTTTGTGTACGTTTTTATGGTACTGTTGGTCTTTCTTGTGAAGATTTAGGTCAGATGTTTCAAAAAAAGTAGTGGTAATTTGCGGTAGGCTTCAGGCCTACGTATTTGGGTAGTGGTGTCCAAAGGCATTTTCTTAGTTGGTATGTTTTACGGTTTCCACGTTGCATTTGTACCTGCGTTTAATTAATGTATGAAAGAATGTAATGTGTTAGTTGCCGACGTTGGGCCTTACAATTTTATTTTGCTTTGTGGCGGTTTAAAAAAATCTTCCGACAGACCATTGTAGACCTGCATCTTCTTAAATTATTGGGCATTGTCGTTTGGAGGATCTTAGAACCAACCATAAACCCAACATCTGAAGTTACGAATTGAATTTAAGGTATTTATAATGACAGTACAAAATCAATTGTGATTTTTCGCAAACTTTAAGCTTAATTTTGATGAGAATTTTTGTATTCTTTCTTCTCAAAGTTTAATTCAATATTTGATTTTGGTTTTAATACGCTAAGTACTAGTAATAAAAGTAAAAAAAACATTTGTAAATTTTTGTTTAGTAGATAATTATATAAGTTTTATAATCAACAAACCTAGGTTTTCCAAAATAATTGAGATACAATGAACCAAATCCAAATGATTGCAAAATTAATTACTTTTGTCAAATGTAAAGGCAAAATAATAAGTAAAAGTTAAGCAAAAAAGTATATAATATAATTTTAAAAAGAGTTGAAAAACTAAAAATTATAAATGTTTTGTAATTATTTCGTTAATTACTTTTTTCTATTATTATAATATTTTGTTGATGTTACTGTACCTGTTTTATTATTATTTATTATTTAAAGCAAACTGAAACATTATTTTTTTGTTTGAAGATATCTGCATTTTCTCATCTTATTTTTACACGATATTTCTTTAATGCGGGGGCCCCGCCAGCGCCTGGCACCGTCCCGTCTACTTAGAATTTCTGCATTACGTCGAAATTTGGCGGGTAACTATTGCGACACATAAATTTGTTTTTAATAGTATGGAACAACGCTTAAAATTTTGGCATTTTTTTAGTTTTGTTTTTAAATTTTTATTGAACATTTTTAGTCCCAATTAAAAAATTTTATAATTTTCAGTGGCCCAATAATTTTTGTTTGCCATTGTGTACTTTACATGGTGTATAAACATAAAAATTTAAAGAAAAGTAATTGAAAAAATTTTCAAAACGCAAAAATGTGAAAAAATCATGTTACTTGTGTAGGGTTCATAAAACCATTCTCGGTTCAAGAGAAAAATGATCATAGAATGGTTTAGTGTTCAAGGAAACAGATAACAATGTTTGCAAACATTTTTTGTAATATGTATAAGCTTACTCCTATTATATTTAATAAAAGTTCCATTTTTAAATTTTGTCATTTTTCTTATATTCAAATTAAAAATATAACCGGCATTGTAAACAGAGCACACATTTAACATTATACTTAATCAAAATTAATTTGAATTACTTGAAGAAAAAGAAAAAATAAGAACAGCTAACATTTCGCGTAAGGTAATGCTTTAAGGACACAGGACGCTCAAAGACAACTGTAAAGCACAATTAAAAACGGTTCCATGAGCTGTGAAGATGGTTTAAAATAAACTTTGCCCTGCGGTCCATAGGCTGTGATGAAAGTGTAGCAGCGGGGCTGAACGTGTTAAATACTCCCATCCCACAATGTGACATCGTTTAGGTTAATCGTTACTTATAATTATCAAGTTTTTGAAGTATTGGGTATTTAAAAAAATTGTTTTCTTTTTAAACCAAGATTGAGACGTAGTGTTTCTATTACTAATTTAGAAATAAACGTTGTTGATCATTTTGTACAAAAAAAGAGTCTGGTTTTTTCAATGTTTAGTGATATATTTCTATTACTTAGTTTAAGCAAAAACCTGCAAAAACTCTGTTTCGATTTATAGGTAACGAAACTCGTATTAGTTTTGATTTCCAGTTCAGTTACATCTAACGAAAAATAATATTTTTTTAAAAGAATATTAATTGTTCTTTTTGTTATAAATAAGATTTTACGAAAGCCGCCTGAAAATAAAGCTCTACAGACACAGATAAATAAATTGAATTACGCATACCTTCTGTCTAATACTTAAACTAGTAGGTTCGATATCATCCATAAATAAATATTCATAAAAATCTATTTTCTATGAAGAAATGCAAACTACGAATAAATGTTATGAGAATTTGTAATGGGAATTAAGATCACAATTGTTCAACCACTAATTACGTTCAAATGATAACACTTCTTCAACAAAGAAAATCCGAACGTTGACTTTAATTTAATCCGGAAATATTAAAAATTTAAGCTAATTAATTTCATATTCGGGCATGCAGTTTAAATTTATTTGAGCTATTAATGGAACTTTTTTTAATTTATTTTAATTATAAATCAAATTATAAATGACTTAGAACTTTTTTAATTAAGGGCTATAGCATTCATTTATTCATTAATTGAGCTAAGAACATAAATACATAAATACAAAATTCGACAAAAAAAATTTAAATCTTTATGGTACAATTTATATACATATTTTCAGCAAAATAACATGTTCTTTGAACGCTTGAGGCGATCCCAATCAGCAAGGAAACGTTTTTTTATGGTTTAAAAACGTTACGTTTTAAAATAGTCGAAATAAAAAATGTTTTTAAAAAAAATATTTTTGTTGCGTTTTAAAAATATCTCATTTAAACATTGACATTGAAATATTTTTAAAATGTTTTCTAAAACATTTTTTAGTAACAGAAAAAACGTTTTTACTTCATAAAAAATCATACTTTTGCTTGCTTTCAACTATACACTTTTTTTTAATATATTGTATCAAAAGTAAAATTGATTAAAATTTGCTAGATATTATCATTAAATACACATTAAACCTTTTCATTTTTAGAAAAACTTTTTTATCAAATTGAAAAATTTGATAAAATTGCTGGACTAAAGTTTTGTGGCGGTGCAGTTGAAAGAGAACTACTAGCTGCTGTGGTCGGAACAACTTGCTGAGAAGCCATTGCATCTTGGAGGAGGCAACGAACGTCATCGGCAGATGCAAGATCAACAGGAGCTTGACCTTCCTGCTTTTTTAAAAACGGATCGGACCCACGCGCAAGCAACAAAGCACACAATTGTGTTTTTCCTTTCTGAGCTGCTTCGTGGAGAGGAGTGAAGCCCCATTTGTCAGTTGCGTTAGCAACTGTGCTAAATTTAATAAGAAGCGCAGTTATGTCTAAATGTCCATAACTTGACGCGTTGGGTAATGGAATTAAGCTCCCTTTTGTCTTGAGCGTTTACGTTTCAGCTAATGATATTGCTATAAAGTTAGATGACAACCAAGTATATTATGACAATACAGTTTCCATACAAAAAATAGGGACAAGTAGTGAAATTAAATTTTGTTCTTCTATTTCCTATGCTGTTAATAATTTGAATTTTTCCTCTTTAACCTCAGATGCATCCCATGTTTTATCTTCAGACTCCTCTACTGGCAATGTAGTATGTGAAAGTAGTGTAATAAATCCTATTATGAATAATACTATGAAATTTGATGCAGCAGTGAATTTTTTGAGAGAGTGGGCATTAAAATTTAATTGCACTATTTCTGCTCTTTCTTTGTTACTTAGTTTACTCTTGTTTTACCAATCTGCCTTCTGACGGAAGAACACTATAAAAAACTCAATGCTCGTTTTCGTCTAGACCGGTCGATTCTGGACGGTATGTGCATATTGGAATCAAAATACAACTTACTAAAATTCTTGGTGCTTTAGCAAATACTTTATTGGTTAATACCTTAGATTTATTAATAAATATAGATGGATTGCCATTGTTTAAAAGTTCTCCTGGGCAAATAATTCCTATTTTATTTTTTCTCGCCACAATAACGTCATTAAAAGGGCAAGTTTTTCCATTGGGTTTCTATTATGTACTACAAAATCCTAAAAGTTATACATTATTTTTAGAAGATTTTGTTAATGGGTCTAATGATTTAATTAATAATGGTTTTTTGTTCAATAACATCAACTATGTTGTAAGAATCATAGCGTTCGTGTGTGACGCTCCAGCTAAAAGTGATCTTTTGAGTATTAAAGCACACAGTGTTTACTCATCCCGTACACGGTCCACTATTGTAGGGATTACAAGAAATCATAAAATGGCGTTTTTAGAAACCGATTGTGGTGCGAGGACAAATAAAGATTGCATTAATTGGGTTGATACGTCATATAGGCTTCACGAAACTGCTTTACTTCAGATACCACATCTAAATTTTGTACATAGTTTTGTTTTAGATTATATGCACTTACTACTTTTGGGAGTTATGCGAACCATGATAGTCACATGGTACTCCGGGGATTTACCACACAAACTCTCTTTTGTAAATATTAAAACAATTTCTGATCATTTACTAATGTTGTCTAAATCTACACCATGCGAGTTTGTGCGGAAACCTAGAGATTTAAGATTAGTCCTTAAGTGGAAAGCTACTGAATTTCGAATGTTTCTGCTGTATTTTGATCCTGTAGCTCTAAAACATGTTTTTGATACACAAAAATATAATAACTTTACTACATTACATGTGGCAATTTCAATTTTATGCAATGCTTAAAGAAAAGACAATATGCAAAATCTTTATTAATTCATTTTATCAGCACTTTTCAATTATTGTACAACCAAGATTTTATTACACATAACTTTCATGGACTCATTCATTTGGTAGATGATGCAGATTACTTCATAAATAAGTTACCTTATTTCACTATTGATAGCATATCTGCTTTTCCATTTGAAAATTTTATGCAACAAATGAAAAGAATGCTACGAGCAAAGAATTTTCCTTTAGAGCAAATAATAAATCGGAGAATATTTTATGAGATCCTAATAAATATTATCTATGAATCTGACTCATTCAATATGTTTACTGTTCATCAAAGTGGACCGCTTTTGCCCACTTGTTCTGATCCACAATATAAAAAAAAAATGTTTTTAATAATGTTAAACTTTCAACAAGACCTCCTATTAATTGCTGTGGATTAATAAATAGTAACATAATTCTTGTTCGAAATATAGTGTTTTGCACTTCTATGAATTTATTTGTTATTATAGGACAAAAGTACTTGTACAAAACAAATTATCAAATATATGTACTGTTACATGCCAAAGTTAAAACAATGTCACTGCCTGAAATGAGGTAACATAAACGATGCTGTGCCGCTGCTCAGTGGAGACAGGGTGGGTTATATTTTAAAATTCCGTGATAACTTGGAAACGAGATTGACAATAAAATCGAAATAAAAGGGTAAAAACTCAAAATCGGTTAGGGCGCCAATCAAGGACACGATGATTATAGCTTCTGGACCCCTGATAACCCAGAAGCTCATCTGGTTGGTTACAACCCCTGGACTTACCTCGAGTTGTAACTTGCTAAACTCTGAAATGTACTTAAAAATTTACGTACGCGGCGGCTGAATGAATAAAAGCTCTTTACAGTTTAACTATTTAACATTTATTGACTGAATAAAAAAAAAAATGAAAATCAAACAAACTTGAATAAAAATTAAAATTAAATGAAATAATAATAAGCAAGACAAAAAAAATTCACAAACTGAATACAAAAATTAATATATAAAAAAAAATAAAGCGTTAACTTGTTTTTCGATAAAACACAAAAATAAAATTCAAGGCCTTGTCCGCATACTTAATCCGTAAATATACAAAATACACAAAATATACGTCCGAAACTTTGCTTCAAACTAAACGTTAAAACAAATTATATGTTACATTTCGTTACATTATCTTTCATGCATGAATAAGACTTACTTTTACATACACAAAACAAAATTAATTAATTAAAGCGAACTTCACGCAAACACCTTCAAGTGTTTCTTGAAATATTTAAAATTAGCCGTAATTCAGTCGGCTCAATTCAAAGCTTTTAAATCATATCGATCGCGGTTCACTTCACGATAATAACAAATTCAATAAATACCTTTACTCAATTGTATACTCCAGGTTAACTCTGGGCACAGCGGTTCCAGAAGCTTTCGAGTTTAGATCGACCCCGGGACGGTCTAGGTGTTCAGTAGTCGATTGAAAGCTCGGTGGAACCCCCAAACAATGGAATGACGGCGGAAGATTTATTTTACTACTTAATTGAAATCCGCACAAAAGCGAAGACTGGATTTTTTAACACAAAACATCGAAAATAAATCCAACTCGAACGTGAGTTTTATTATGGATACCATGAAGTTCATTAAACCGTAAAATTACGAATTTGGAAAAGCAATATTTCCCCTCACACCACTCAATTTTCACGGCACCATTTGTTTAACTTCCGCGGTATTGCATAAGGGTAGGGTAAAACACCCAGAACACTTGACTACATCACGGTACCCGGTATTTTTTAGTTGCGACAAAAAGATCTTTGTAAAAGATGGAACACTAAACAAAGTAAATTAACAAAGATGAAAAATATAATTGCCACGTGCGTCATGTCACGTAGGTACTCGAAAGAAAGAAAATCTTCTCACAGAAAATGCTTACTCCGTTAAATTATCAGGTGGTCCAAATCGCGCTCGTAAAAGAACTCAACATAAACAAAAATATAGATACCAAGAAAAATTGATCAAATTACATTCCAAAAAGGAAATCGTAAATTAGATAGAGTTGTTATTCTACTGAGATAACCAAAAGTAAAAACACTAAATCAAAATCAAAACCACGGAACTTTATGCATTTAAAAAAAAATACCAGTAATAATTGTGAAATAACTATTAAATACAAATAAACTTAAATCAAACGTAATAAAATAACGAGCGAAACGCTTTCGATGCTAACATTGAACTAATCAATCGTTACTTGCATCATTGGTAGACAATTAAATTGTGAATTAAGAACTTTAAAAATGCATATTTTATAGGATGTGGACTCTTATTCAATTTATTGATGATGATGATTACGACGTGATTCCATCACGATGGGTCAACTCTAATACCAGTTGTGTTTTTCCTGAAGGAAAATTTTCGTGGATTAAAGCTTTAGTTAAAAATAATGCAGCTCCTCAGGATGAATGGGAAACCTTAAATATTTCTATAGTTATTGATACTGGTATATCATGCAATGATTTTTTATTTACTGATAATTTAATATTTTTTTCGTAAGAGATTACAATACAGCCATAAAAATGTTGTTTCGAACAGTTAAAAAAGTACCTCTATTTTCTGATGATGAAAAAGGCAGAGGATTTCGACAAAAAAAGCCAACAAGAGTACTTGGAACTGACACAGATGTGAAAATAGAAGAAGTAAATATCGAAAAGAAGAGTACAATAATAGAAAAAAAATACCAAGAAAGGTTTAGGAAAAACGAAAATAATAAAAACACTATTGATGTACCATCTTATCCTCAATAATCCACTGGTTTTTCTAATACTCCAGTTTATATTCAGTTGGCCGATTCTGCACTTGATATTCCTTTGTCGCACAAATGTAACTTGAAAACAAAATATAATTGCACTTTCGAAGGTAACAATCTTCTAGTATGTAGAACACAACAGATTTGCCAATTGTAAAACATCATGAAATTATTGTTAATCTAAGTCATTTTGTTAAGTAATTGCTATTAAAAATGTTTGCGTTGCAAGCATCCTTTTCTATTATTAATTATAGATTTATTTTTCAGTCAATGTTGTAAAAATTAAAGCTAATTTAAAATATTTAAAAGAGAATGCAAGTGAAATGCAGGGAAATGTAGTAACAGATTTAAAAAAGGACATTGCCTTTGAAGAAGATTTATTTCCGTTCCAGTCAAAACTGAAGAAGATTTGGAAAATTTAGAACTGCAATTAACGAAACTCTCTAATGTCAAAAAAATTGTAATTTGTCTAAATTGTTTTATTATGTACTAACAAATTCTACTTTAGATAGCAATTTTACTGAACCATGCAGAGGGGAAATCTGTTCCAAAAGTTGTAGGACCTATAATGACACGTATTATTTCAAATTAACTAGCATCCACGTTTAGTTAGAAAGGACAAAAAAATAAGAAACTTTTTTAAGGAAAAGAATTGGCAAAAGCGGTCATTGGTAGGTATAATAAAAATATTTCTAATTAATTTTGAGTTTGTTGCTTTAAAAAATTAAGCTTTTCAAACTATACAAGTTTTCTCGCAGTAAGGATTATTAAATGATTATATTAATTTAAAACCATATTTACTAATTGATTTTTCTAAAATCACTCTTACAGTTAACCTTTTTTGTCTTTAAAACTCCGTCTTTAGTTTCAGTATTCAATAAATTTCTATCAGAATCTAGACAGGATGTTATAAAATCGATTCAATTATGGCTGGCACAATCACCAACACGGTTGAAGAGGTACATGGATAACTGTTTTATTGTTTTGGTTATATTAATGTTACTTTTTGTTATAGAGTACAAAATGCTATTGCAACCAACTTCCAATAAGGCATCGTAGAGCAGAGGTTCGAGTTATATCAGTACGCTACAGACATATATTGTACTTTCTATTTTTTTTTTAAATTAAAACATTTTATAAATATTTTAATCATGTTGTATTTTAATCATATTACAACATTTAAAAAACATTGATAATATATTTTTTCAATGGTAACAAAAATATTAATGCAAAGTATAATAAAATATTTTTAAAATATCATAATTATTGTTTTTTAAACATTTTTAGAATGTTTTTCTCATATTGATTTTGCAACGTAATTCTGGCCATTAAGACGTTTTTGCAATGTTTTTAAAAATATAAATATATCGTTTGTAAAACGTTGAAAAAAACGTTTCAAAAATGTTTCCTTGTTGATTGGGGTGCTTATAAATAATGGTTAGTAACCTCGTAATATCGCTGCAAGTAATGTTTACAATGCCAATGTTGTCAAATTTAACTAGCCATTCTGTGATAACTTAAGTTTGATTGCCTACCTTACAGGTCGCGCTTAAAAGTGTCCAATTACCATTTTGAGGCAGTGTAGATGTAATTTACACAAGCGCATATATGATTTAGACATAATTTTTTAGGCAATTTAACAAATATATTCGTCTTAGGCATTTTGTAACATATATGTTGATGACGAATATTTCCGTCATAGCCTTTTAAAAAAAACTACGAAGATTAAAAATGAACAATTTTATGATTTGATGGTACGGGTTTATTTCGATATTGTTTTCAATAAACTTAAGGTGTGCAAAAATGTTGAGATTAGTACATATTTAAAAATTAATAATAGAATTGATTAACTTGTCTTGAATCTACCTGTTTTGCTCAGGTACATTGTATAAGCAACATTGTGTGCGCATTTTTACTACAAAGTATATAATTTATACTTCATATAAAAAAAAATTACGTTTAAATAGAACTTAGGTAGCTTTTTCAGTCTGTCAATCCTAAATCAATTTTTTATTGGTTTATTACCTGAGATATAAATTTTTTTACAGGATTCCTATTATCTGCAATACTGCCGTGATCTTTAAATAAACATTTTTAAAAAATGTTATTAAATGTTATAGTAAAAAAAAAAGTGTATCTGAAACGGATTACTTATTACAAAACTGTAGAAGAATTTTATAATTTTTATTGTAAGATATAAAAACTGATAGGTAGCAATATGTTGCTTCATTGCCAATATCAATTGTAATTTTTCATCTAGCGACCTTTGTTCTGTAATAACCGCACGATTTAGATTTGACAAAAAATAGGTGTGTATAATTTCATAATAACAGGTGCTATTAGAACATCTTTTAAAAATAAGTTCGATTAACATAACATTAGCGCGGTTGTTATTAAATAACTTTTAGTAAGACAAGTTAAACGATTTATAAAATTAATTTTTTGAAACCGCAAAAAACGTATGCAAAAGAATTCTATTGAAATCAGAAGTAACCGGCTAGCTGGGTCAAGACATTCACTAATATATATTAAACGTCAAGTCGTCAAGTTGAGGCGTTATTAGAACTATTTTATGCTTATCATACTAAGAAAGACACCTAGTGTGTTCAGTCGGTTTCAATTTCTTTCAAATACTTGTTTTGACGTTAAGCATTAGAAAGATTAGCGAAGACAATAAATTGTAACTTATCCGCTAAATTTAATTTTAGATATTGACTTTCTTACTTGGTAATTTCGTAGCACATAAAACGCATTTCTTAAAATTTTCAATTTAAATTTACCATAAGATAATTGAACTGGTATAGTTAAATTGAGATGTATGCGATAAACAGTAAAGATTGCAGTGTACAAATATTATTAATATGAAGTTCTTTTAACTTTGAAGGACGCCCGGATTTGCATTGTGGGAGTATAATTTACATACAATAATTTAAATTCGATTAAGGACTCCCCATCACGATCCGCGGCTTAAAGAACTTGTAAATAATAAATAAATTCCGCAAGATAAATTGAACAAAAGTCAAAATTATTTATAGATTGCATATTACCTTAATTGTAGTATATCATTCTTAATTATTTATTTTAGTTGTATCGATTATTGACGTAGAATAATTGAATATTAGTTGTTTTGTAAAATTGATGTCATTTTTATTAAATTACTGTAATAAATAACAACAAAGAATATTTATTAATCAGTTTACAATGTTGTAATGTCATTTTGATAAATTTGCCGAATTGGCAAGATTTACTAACAAAACCGTTAGTGTCAACAGTTTTTTTTAACTGTACGAAAAGTTGCTGTTTTAGAGCTTCTTTTTAAAAAAATTAAAATCAAATAAAATAATAACTTTTTTTTAAAACTGATCAATATATTTAAACTGTGATATTGATCACTCTGTATAGAGCATCACTATTTTTACAGTACAGAATAATGTACTTAGTAGTGTTAAAAATTTTTATTTTGCCTATTATTTAGTCACTATCAGGATTATAAAGTAATATTTATTATATAAAATTAATAATAATAATAATAAAAGTAATATGCCAACCATATAAAATAATTAATATAATAAATTTTAAACACTAAAACGCACTAATTTAAATTACTGCAAATTTTACAATTTTTCTAACGCTTTTCTTTATAATTAATGCTTTATCTAAAATTTTTACATTATTAAAAACAAAAAAGTGTCTTGCTTCTAAAGAATTTTTGGCCAAACATATACTGCCTTTGCCAACTCTAATACCACGACGATGTTGATACATTCTTGTTTTTAAATACTGTGAAGTCTGGCCAACATATTCCAAATCACATTCACAGCATGGAGCAAAATACACCGCGTTGCTACCAACATCTTTCTTAATTTAAGATTTTAGATTCGCAATAAACAACCTTTTTTAAATTGTTGTGATTACTAAAAACAATATTAAATCCAAACTAAAATTAGTTTATTATAAACTTATTAGTAATGTGGGTAAATTAACTTATATTTCCTGTATAATTTCATATATCAAATCCTTATAGCCCTGATGGTGGCTAAATATTAATTAAAACCGTTGATAAAATAAAAAATTTTAACAAGAACCAAGTGTTTAATAAATTAGTTAAACAAATTAGTACTGGTGATCATCGAAACTAGCGTTTCGTTCCGTGATAATACGTCAAATAACTTAAACTATTTGTTCTATTTATTTTTCAGTATGAAATGCGATTTTTTACTGTTGAATGTTTTGCTATTACTACAACTGAGATGTGTTTTATACATTACTAAGATTGAAACAAAGCTGGAAATATCGAATTAGCAGACAAACAAGCCAAAAGATTATATCTAGGAGACTGCAACAGAATGGTTCAACTTTTATAACAAAGAAAATCAGGCAGCAAGAAGTTGAATAAAAAAAAGTTTTTAAAAATAAATTCAATAGACGATAGAAGAAACAAGGTGAGATGTACAGTGCTTAGATAAGGAAAAAAGCTCAGAGAAATACATCTCGGAAAAACAAAAACGTGAGTGAATGTAGCAATAATTTAAACAACTTGATTTTAAATTTAGAGGAAAGTTTGTTAAATTTAAGGCAACCTTTGTTTGTAAATTTAATAATAGGTAACCAAAATTCACACAAGACCAATGTCGGTTCAAGACTGCTTTTATTCATATTACATACATTTGTGTGCACCACACTGCTATGTGTGTTGCCTATACTACATCTTTCTCCTTAAAAGTATCTTACTCTAATTAATCTTTGTAACAACAAAACTATTGAATTCAGTTTTTTACTATATTAACGTTGTACATAATCATTTAGTTTAATTGGCTTATTTCTATTTCTGTTAGATCGTCTAGCACCACAATTTTTTTCTCGTGTATGAATAGGTAAGTATTGATAATTATTACTTTCGTTTTTGTTTAAGTGATAACACGGCTCTTTACGTTCTCTGTAGAATGATTTAACTTTACATATACGTTGTTTCCTTATAAATTTTCTGTTTCGAATGATAGTTGAATCATTTTCTAGTGCTATTTTGTATGACCTGATGCCAACTTGCTCAGTAATTTTACCCTTTTTCCATACTCCCTGAGGTACCACCTGTACTAACACGTTAGTGCTAACTGGCAGCACCTCTAGGTCTTTAACACCTTTTTTATCAAAATATTTCGTTTGTTTGGTTTGTGAATCCTCTATAAATTTATCATACATTTGTCAAAAGGACTACTTCGAAATTACAGTTGGTCTGAGGGAGTATGGTTCGTAAGTTACGATTCATTTAGCAGGAGAATGTTTTCCATCTATTGGAGTATTCCTTAGATCAAGTAATGCCAAATATGGATCTTTTTTATCCATAATGCATTTGCGCAACATATTTTTTACAGTTTGAATAGCTCGTTCTACCTAGCCATTTGATTGCGGGTATCTGTGCGATGAAGTAACATGTTCAAACTCCCATTCTCTTTTGAATTTTTGAAAATCATTGCTTGCAAATTCAGGGCCATTGTCGGAACAAACTATTCTTGTTATAGCAAAGCGAGCAAAAATTGCTTTCAACTTAATTACAACATTGCAACTAGTTTGATCTTTATTTAAATCTGTGACTTCAATATATTTGGAATAGTAATCAATAACTAGTAAGTATGACACATTGTTAAGATGAAATATATCACAAGCAACCTTATAAAAAGGAATATTAACAATCTCGTAAGATATCATGGGTTCTGATGCTTGAAATTTTGTAAATTTTGGCAGGTATGACATAACATTATCACGTCCTGTATGTGTTTTGTCATTCCTGGCCAGAAGAATGAGAAGTTTGCTTTGGCCACTGTTTTATTCATACTTAAATGTCCATAATGAAGTTTTTCTAAAATTTCATTACAACTTTTGGGAACTATAAACTTTTGACCCTTATACACAAGATCATCAATTATTGTTAATTCATGTTTATATTTGTGATATACTTTTATAGTTTCAGGTAGATCTTTCACTTTCTTAGGCCATTGTGTTACAATATATGATTTTAGCTTTTCCAAATCGTGATCTAAATTAGTTTGCTTTTTGTAAATAGCTCTTTTTTCATCAGTTACATTTAAATACATTGAAATTAAACATACTTGCGCCTCTACTTCCATGTCTATATCCTCCTTAAAGTGTTTGTTTTTTATGAACGCTCTAGAAAGTGTATCCGCTACCACTAATTGTTTCCCTGGTTTATAAATAAGTGTGAAATCATATTTCCGCAACTGTATTAGAATCTTTTGTAATCTAGGAGGGCACAAATTTAAAGGTTTTTTTTATGATTTGTATTAAAGGTTTGTGATCTGTCTCTACTGTGAAATGTTGTCCAAATACGTATTGCTTGAACTTCTCTACCCCAAACCATATTGCTAGGAGCTCTTTCTCTATCTGAGCATATTTTATCTGAGCATCAGTGAATTCGCGTGAAGAATGGGCACATGCTTGACCGTTCTGTAATAAAACCGCTCCCATGCCTTTTTGTAAGGCATCTACTGAAATAGTGGACGGTTTTCTTACATCAAAGAACTGTAAGCAAGGACTTTTACTTATGTCCCTCTTTAAGTTATCGAAAGTTTTATCATGTATTTTTTCCCAACTGAAAATTACATTTTTTTTTAACAAGGATCGTAAGGGTGCAGTTTTTTCTGACAAATTTTTTATAAATTTCCCCATATATGTAACTAATTCCAGGAATCGTTGTACATCTTCTTTTGTCTTGGGTTTAGACATTTTTATAATAGCTTCAATTTTTGAATCGTCAGCCTCAAGCCCGTTTTTTGAAATTTTATGTCCCATGTATTGTACCTCATTAGCTAAGAATTTACATTTTTTTAAATTAAACCTAACATTGTGTTTTGCTGCTGTTTTTAATACTTGTTCCAATTTTACATTATGCTCGTGTTTCGTTTTAGCTGCTATAATAGGATCATCAATGTATACATGAACGCCTTCAATATTGCCAAAGATGTCATTCATTCTTTCTTGAAACACTTCAGGTGAACTAGCGAGACCATAGCCTTAAAAACTTGCACCTGCCGAAAGGAGTTCCAAAGGTGCATAATTTTGCACTGTCCGCGTCTAATTGAATTTGAAGGAATCCCTGTGTAGCATCTAGCATGCTAAAATATTGAGTACCTGCTAATTTTACAGTCAGCTCTTCCAAAGTTGGTATTTGGAAATAATGCCTTTTAATGGATTTATTTAGATCTGATGGATCTAAACAAATTTGAAGTTGGCCATTCGGTTTTCTTATTATTACAACTGCATCAACCCAATCTGCACTTCCCTCACATCTTTCTATTATATTTTGTTGCTCAAGGTTTTCTAATGACTCTTTGTATTTATCTCTTATAGCAAATGGTATTTTTCTAACAGAGTGTACTACAGGTTTTGAATTGTTTTTTAATTCTATGTGATAAGGTTTTTCTAGAAATCCTATACCTTTGAACAAAAATTCGTATTTGTCTAACAATTCGTAACTGTACTACTATCTACTACTGATTTTGTATCACCTGTTTTTGAGCTATTTTCTATAACGTCTGCTTTTACTACTAAGCCTAATTGTACACACGCTTTAAGACCTAGCAAAGGAGTATTACTCATATCGACCACATAAAATGAAAGATCAACCTGTTTATCTTTATATTTACATTGCAATGAACATTGACCTATAACTGGTAATTGTTCTCTTGTATATGAACAGAGTTTTGTATTTGTATCCCTGATTTTACTTAAGTCGTACTTTAATAATTTCAAAACACTTACAGGTATAATGTTTGCCATCGCCCCAGTGTCCAATCTAAAATCAATTTCCTGATTGTTGATTTTTAACCTTGCGAAACCATGATTCCTCGGAGACTGCTTTTATTTGTTCATCAATTGTATCTATATAAAGAAAATCATCAGTTTCATTGTTACACTCTACTACATTAATATTTTTTATAGTTATATTACTTTTCTTTTTATAAAAACATGCTAAAGCAAAATGATTTTTATTACCACAATTGCTACAAGTTTTACCATATCTGGACACTTTCCATAAGAATGTTATAGGTACACTTTTGACATCTTCTCCCTGTCGTACTTGTCTGTTGTTTTTTCTTAATTCCAAAATCGTTGCGATTTGGGTTAGTAAAGTGTGTGTATCCCTTATAATGATTGCCCCTTTGTTATCGACCCTTTTGTTTTATATCTTGTTTTGTCTTTGTTATCAAGTCGATGTCCCTACCTCTTTCACTGCTTTCACCATTTGTTATTTGACGACAATGTTCCTTCGCACTTTCTGTATTAATACATATTTTAACAGCGCCTTCTAGTGAGTCTTTATCTTCTTGTAATAATTTCTCTCTTAGCGATGCTGAACTAAGACCACAAGTAAGTACGTCTTTTGTGAGACTATCTTGGAGGTTTCCTAATTCATACAATAGTGCTAAGTTTTTTAATTCCGTTATATATTGCTCTATTGTTTGACCTTGTTTTTGTTTACAGGTTAAAAATTTATGTCTTTCAAACGCCAAGTTCTTTTTGGGAGTAAAGTGATTGTCAAATTTATCTATCAATTTTTGTAATTTGTCTTGATTCTCAGTTGTGAATGAAAATGTATTATAAATTCTCATACCGCCCTCTCCTATTAGTGTTAACAGCTGCGCGCATTGCGTTTTCTCTTCGTTTTTTGTGAGTTCTGTGGCTTGTAAATAAGTTAAAAACCGTTGTTTCCAAAAGTTCCAGTTCTCAGGTTTCCCGCCATAACCATTGTTGGAATGCCTCTGTAATCCATTTTTATTTTCTTTTTGTAAATATTTTACTACCATACAATACTATTTTATATAGGTATCTCTTAATTTTATGTGAATTTATTATTTTAACGAATAATCGCATGCACGTGGTTGTCTTTTATTTTATTGAGATTATTCTTAATTTTTTATAAAAAAATACCTGACTGCGCCATGTGAACAAGACCAATTTCGGTTCAAGACTGCTTTTATTCATATTACATACATTTGTGTGCACCACACTGCTATGTGTGTTGCCTATACTACAGAGCTTGCCACGGAACTGGTGGCAAACTTATATTTTCTTCCCCGAAACTAGCTCTGGGCGGGGTTCCTATATAGAATTGATGTTAATTATTGAAGGCGCCAAGTCTAATGGAACGAGACAGCTCTGGGAAGGCCAACCCAAAGCCCCAATCCAATTCCCAAACTCACACGCAAATAAAAAAAAAGAATGCTTGTTTGGCTATTTATGTATTGCAAAGAAAACAAAATAAGAATAAATGATAATAATTAAAAGGAATATTGTATCGCAAAACAAAAGTAACTGTATAATCCCTAACTAAGCCCACCTAAGACCACAACCCACCGAATACGTAATAACTAAATAGTAAAATAAAACCATTTTGGATAGCGCGGCTTACCTATACGTCGACATCAAAGTGTCGTGAGGCATTCGAAAATAGTAAAAAAACAGACATGCAACAACGTTATTCCCATATCGATAAAGAGGTCCTGGCAATAATATTCAGAATAAAACAATTCCATAAATTTATTTATGGCAGACCGTTTTTTATTTTGTCGGACCATAAACCTTTACAATTAATTATTAGTGTTAATGAGCTATAAACATTTTTGAGTTATAAAAAAGGTAGTCAATTACTAAAAGCAGACGGATTATCCAGGTTATCATTACCGTTATCTAACGACATTGTTCATTTGAACAAAATAAATTATTTCAATGACAATGATGAAATAAATTTGATGAATGTCAAAATCGGTAAAGTACTGAACGCGATCCTATTTTGGTATGTATGTCACGGTTGGTCTGAGCACGTTAAAGATATAGACTATGTCTATTTCCTGAAAAGAGCGGAATTATCAAGAGAAAATGAGTGTGCCTTATGGGGATTTAAAGTTATTATACCAAGTGTCTTGAGAGAACAGGTATTGAAACTAATATTAGCTTGATCTTTATGTTAGTGGCCGGAATTATCTGTAGATATTGAGCGTATAGTACAACAGTTTGAGATATGTCAACTCGCTTTCGTGGTCTATACCTGTGAACAATTGCGAAAGAATTCATATTGATTTCTTCTCATTTAATACTAGAACATTTTTATTAATGTTTGATGTTAAATCTGAATGGTTAGACTTATATTCAATAACCAACACAACAAAGATAGCAATGAGAAAAGAGACATTTCCACAATGATACAATTCTTCTTATTTTACTACGGAAATACACCATGCGCATCAACGTAATTATGTCCATCAAAATTTTTAAAGTTAAGCCAAAAGCCCGATTAGATTTAATTAAACCCTTCTCCATTAATCGTGACAAAAACCAAAATAAGTCAATTACAATTTTTAGAGAGGGAGAGGATGTATTAGTTAAAACAGTTCATTCCAATAAACTACAAAAGTGGGTAAAAGCAAAAATGAAACGGGTTAGCAAGATTATATGTAGTGTTATTTTTAGAAACATTCGCAGACCTGCAACGCATGAATTGCTTATTTTGGAAAATCACTTTTATGACTCGACTATTTTATTTATCATAAATTCCACTCATTCTTTAAATTGTATTTGTTTGATTCTAGGAGGTCACTCGAATAAAATTTAGAGGCAGGTTTAAAAAAAAGAAAATAGTTTTAGAGTCACCTTTTGTGTTAAAAATCGTTCATTTAACGAAACTATCTCCCATCTCCAATTTCCAACCCGATGTGGCAAGGACTCTTAAACTCTTCGTCGGCACTTTGCCTAATTTTTGTTATAAGGGAAATATCTTGGATACTGTTAAGAGCAACAGATAAATCCAAAGATTTTTCTTGCAAATATTCTGACAGTCGTCGTGTAATTTCTAAAATTTTCTCTGCGACTTTCAAAGAGACAATAAATTAAAACGTGCAAATAGCCTAGCGCAGAGGTGTTGCCTTTCCTTAAATAATATAATTTTGTATGTTTTCTAAAGCGAGAACTGTCATCACAAAGCATCTGCAACTAAAGTAGATTGCGTCTTTCTATTCAACGAGATTTAGAATACTTTTTAAGAATGTAACGTTTCTAGGAAATTGTTTCAGTTTGTCCTGTAGAACGTTTAATTTTTTTGCCAAATTTTTAAAAAATGTGCAAACTTTCAAAATTTTTAAGTTTTACACTTAAAGCGTCGTTTAAACACAAACTGAGACTCTAAGATGTGTAATGCGTGTAGATAGCTTTAGCAAAAATTTCATTTATTACATCTTGTAAATGAACCTTGCATTGCATCTACTCTATTGTATCCTTGTTCTCACCCGTAGTTTACATTTATTCCAAGAGAAACAAAATATTCCTTTAAGATGCTGACCAAGCCTATTCCCAAAGTATCGTGAACCAGAACAAATATTAAGAAGTCTTTTCTAACTTTAAAATTCTCTTCATCTACATAGAGAAAACTGTTCAGTTCTACTTATATCTGTAGTTTTGTCTGTAATGATTAACTCATTCTGAGTTGCAAGGAATAATACATGTCGCATTATTTGCACTAAATATATATATGAATCTGTAAATCATCATCACAACTTTGCATTCGGTACCGAAGCAACGCAATCAAATTTTCATCGTTATCAAATTCGTTAGAAGTCTTTCAGGATCTCGTGAACTGTGGCGCTGTAATCAGTTCATGTCAAAATGTTGCTATCATCCGTTTTACAAATATTCGGCGGAACATTTTTCTAACCTATAATTGCTTTTGTCGTTGTATTTGTAATTAACAAGTCTTCATTACTACGTATTTTTATTTAATATATAAATGTCTAATTATTTTTAAATTATTTAAAAAAAACGTGGTTGTGTTTTAAATAAACTAACATTTTTGAGATTCACTTAGACTTGTCAAATTTTCAGTTTTTAGTTTATTAATTCCGATTTTCAACTCAAGGTCACAGTTTACGATATAATAAAACGCTTCTATCGGTAAGTTTTTTAATGTCTTTGTGTCTCTTGATGATAGTTTTTTCTGTCCCAAAAATTATAGTTTGACCGAAGTTATTAATTTTCTCTTGTTTTGAGCTTCGCCCTTACTACAATTTTCTAACATTTTACAAAAATTCCTTTGATGACATTCCTTCTCACAAAAGAAATTTTCAGAATTTAAACAGGCTTTTTTATAACATTTTGTTATTATTTTGGATCGACTAAAAAACCGCTCTGTGTTTTGTTTCTAATTTTATATTGTACAACAAATATTTTGATAAATAGAGTTTTGACAGAAAATTATTTACCGCATATAAACCATATTGCAAAATGACAAAAGTGTGTGTATGTTTCAACATTTGAGTTTTAGATGAAATGTGAATGTGGTTTTCTTCTTAAAATTTTGCATAGATAGTAGTGAGCGAAAAACGTATTACGGTTCCTGATTTGTGGAGCAAAATTTTTCTTAAAAATTAAAAAAAAAGAATGGCAGTGAATTAATTGCAAACTAAAATTATGGAACTTTTAAAACAAAGTTTTCAAAATTAAGTGTAAAATCGAAGAATTTTAGAATATTTAAATAATAAAAGTTTCTTATCATTGATACTTTTTTAATAAATTTGAAGAATGTTGTTTCAATAGCAAAAAAAATTTTTAAATTTTTGTATAAGAACTGTCGTAGAGAAGACTGCCGATGACTTTGATGCCATAATCGTATCTATTTATAATAATTCTTGAACTACGAAGAATTTTCATGGTTTTAAAACAATTTTGAGGTATGGTTTAGATGAAAACTTCTACAGCTAATACATATTTCTGTAACTAGGAATGTTGTGAAGCAAATGCAAAGTTAAAGCATTTAGTCAGAACAATTATTTTTGTAAAACATTATAGTTTCCTTCCTGAATTAAATGTTTTTTTGTTCTGGCTGTCTGAGAGTTAAGTACAAGAAATCATCTGAAACGGTTTTTTTTAAACGAGTGGTTAATCTAGTTGAAAAATTTAGTATTATTGCTAATTTATCTTTACACCCGGTTCTTCATCTTCTTGCAGAAGAAATTTGTTTTAATACTAGCAGATTTTTTTGTACTCCATTAATTTTTCAAAAAAACATAAAGTATAAATTTTTTTCGTTAAAATCACAACCGGATCCGATTATAAACAAAATTTTTTGCAACTTACTGGCCGGTTAGTCTTGATGTCGAGTCTCTGTTTATCAATGTGTTAGTATTTCGTTAAATTAACAGCATCAATTCTATACTTAGAAAAAATAATATTTCAAAGTAAAATACTTGAGGTCTACATCTTTAACTTTTCAAAAAAAAAAATGTATTCGAAAACATTAGGTTCCTTTCTGAGATATCTTGAAACAACTGGTCTACTTCGTTTTTTTTATTTAACTCACGTCTTTGTTATTATTTCATTATATTAGCTGACATCCAGCAAATTTACATAAGTCGATATAGAGTATCTACTAAACGTTTCAATAATTTTCTTAGTCTACTTGCATTCCTTGCTCTTGTGGTCGTGCAGATATTGTTTTAGTTTTAGTTTACCGGAGATTTGGATACCAGCTTTATCGAGCGGAGCCCGGTCTATAAAAGCGAGACTTTGCGGCGCAATCATTCAGTTTATTTCAGGCTATGAAGATGTCCGCTACAACGTGTGAAAGAAGCTAGTTTGTGTGATAACACGAGAATGATACAGAAAGATTTAGAGTTTTGGTTAGCACAACTATCAAACTATCTCAAAATAGTAATCATTGTTATTTTGTGCTGTAAATAATCCTGATTATTGTTTATTTATAATTGTTGTTAAACATAATAATTGTTATTAGTATTCACTATACAACTAAATTTAACTTAGTCTTCTTCACAAAAAATATTTTAATTTTAATTTATTTTATTTTATAATAAACATTTTACTTTTATATTTTTCAAATTTTAATTTATTTATCATTTCGGGCTGTGTGTTTATTGATAGTTTCAATTTGTTATTTTTGACATTTGTCAATTTAATTATATTAGTGGGTATGCTCTTTTATAAATTAATGTGTTAGCTATACTTTTAATAATTTATACTATTTGTAGACATACTGATAATGACATTTAAAACTGTCGAAACATGTTTATTATAAAATAAAATAAATTAAAATTAAAATATTTTTTGTGGAGAAGACCTTAAGTTAAATAATTGAATTGTATATCTAATACTCCACTTTGAGCATGGATTACTTAAACGTTATAAAGAATTCTGGTCTATATTTTGTAATCCGAAACTTTAAGAAGCAAATGGTGAATCGTAAACACAATTTATTAAAGATTTGGTTTATTCAGAAGTGATTAAAAGAGCATCTTACACCTAAATTCGTTTCAATAAAATCAAAAATTAATTCTGTACAGTCTAGAAAAGCTTTAAAAAATAGTAGAAAAACCTGGTTAAAAGGAGAAATTAACTTACTCAACAAACATAAACATAAAACTTCGATCAAGTTTATCTTCTTTGTTACGTCAAAGTGAGTTTGATACGTTACATTTCAATATTAGAGATTACGTATTGTTTATTGTTAATCGTATTCATTCTAACCTTTGTAAAAAACTAATTAATTTACGTAACTGTCAGCCACTTCCTTTATATTCTTCTAAAACTTATTTTTCAACACATAATAACATTTCTATTTCTTCTATTTTTACATCTTTACCTTTGAATCCCAATTCTCATTATAATAATAATAATATAGATACTTTACATAATTTTCAATCGAGACTTCTTAACCTTAGTAATGTCACTTTTACTTTTCAAGAACATAATTTGTTAAACTCGGGTCTTAAATATAATCTTCCAATTAATATTACTAAAAAGCATGTCAAAGCTCTAGCAGTTAGTTCAGAAAATATTATTAAATTTTTAAATTTGCCTGACAGTGACAGAATTAAGTATGAAATTTATAATAAATTATTTCCAAAGCTGATAAAGGTATTGTTATTCTTTCTTGTTCAGATTACGTTAATAAAGTTAATGATTTTCTTAATGCTGGTGGTTTTAAAATGGTTTCTAAAAATCCTATCTCTATCTTTTGTTCTTCTTTTATATTATGTCTTCAGTCTTATAAATTCACTCTCAGTTCTCTAGAAAATCGTAACATTTATCATTTCAAGCTTATGCATCCTTCTATACCCCTTCTTCATGATCTTCCAAAAATTCATAAGCCTTTAATCCCAATACGTCCTGTTGTGTTCTTTTGTAATTCTTCTGTAGTTAAACTTGTTCCTTGGCTTAATAACGTAATTAGAACTTATTCTAACTTTACTCATCAATATGCTATTCTTAATTCTTCTGATCTTGCCTCTAAGATTAAAAATATTCCCTTTCCTTCTTCATCTTAGTTTGTTTCTTTTGATGTTATCAGTCTTTTTCCTTCTATCCATCCTAAAGAATGAGTATCTCTCATTCGTAACTACTTTTTTCTAACGGTTTTTTAAACACTTACCAAACCTTAAATGTGTGTCCTCTTCTTGACTTAGTTTTCAAGGAAAACTTTTTCAAATTTAATAACAATGATTATTCTCAATTATCAGGTTTAGTTCAAACGTTTCTGCCTTTGCTGCTGAAATATTTATGAATAATATTGAAAATAATTTTTTTTCTAATTGTTCTTTTTCTAGCATGATTACTTTTTGGTTTAGATATGTAGATGACTGCATTGTTCTTTTTAATAGTTCTTTAGACGATCTAAGTAAAGTTAACGATTTTATTAATTCACTTCATTACAAAATAAATTTTACTTATGAAATTAAAAATAATAATTCTCTTCTTTATTGAGATCTACGTATTTTACGTGACAATGAAAAATTTAAATTTGAAATATATCGTAAACCTACTTATACGGATTGCTTAATTCCTTTTCACTCTAATAATCCGTATAATCATAAAATTGTTTCTTTACGTTCTTTAATTAATCGTCTTTATTCTATTCGTCTTTCTATAACCAGTTTTAATAAAGAATTAAAAATTATTAAACATCTTGTCTATACTAATGGTTATTCTTTTGAAATCTTAAACACAGTTATTCATAGAACTCGTTTTTGCCATTTATTTAAAAATTTGGTATATAATAAATCTAAATTCTATTCCTTAATTTAGTCCTTCTGGTCTTATCCTTAAAAATTTGTTCAAACAATTTATTGTTTCTATTTTTTTTTCTACGAATAATAATATAAAATCTTATATTGCCATTAATAAAGATCCTACTTCTGTATTAGATAAATCTGGTGTTCTTCTTGTAATTCTCTTATGTCGGTTAAACTGGAAGAAAGTTCAAAATTAGATTAATGAACATATTTATTTTATTAATAGAAATGTAAATACTGGTATCTCTAATACCTGTTCTGCCGTTGCTAATCACATTTTGTCTACTAGTCATTCTTTTTCTCCTAATCTCAATACTAAATTTCTTCATTCAATGTTTGGTGTAGCTGTTTGCGCAACCAATTACTACCCCATTTTTTGTTTTATCTTGTTTTCTTCAGAATGATTTTGAAGAGATCCTAGATAAATTACTGATCGCAAGGTTGAGAAATTTGACGTGTTTTCGGCAGGATAAAACACTTCCTCATAATAATAAAATTTGTACTCAATATTTGAACGAACCTTTTCCAAGTTTTTGGTTAGGAATTGATGAACCTGTACGCTGGCCACAATGATCACCTTGTTTAAACCCTCTTGATTATTTCCTGTGAGGCACAATAAATATTTTAGTGTACAATAGACCAATCAATAATGTGAGACAGTTACAAGCGCAAATTATACAAGTATTCCAGACCCTCACATCAGCAAACATTCAAAATGCTGTAAGGAACATGGATCAAAAAACATGTATCTACATAGAACATAATATGGGAAAACATTTTGAACAATTCATGTAAATTTAATGAGTTGTCACAGTTTTTATTTCTTTGTTATTTTGTTGCAACTAGATTTGGACAATAAATTATTAAATTCGCGTTTTAATGTAGTTAATAAAGCTACATGACCCATGCCATCGTTGAATTTGTATTTTCTTCTCTATTTAACGGTATCAAAATACGAAATGGCGGTTATAAAAAAATCAAAAGTTGGATATGAAAACATAAAGATTCAGTAGGCCTAGAAAGTTATTGAAACGTTTAGGAGATAACCGATATCCACTTATGTAAATTTGCTATATGTCATTTAATACACTGCGTTAATAACAAATATATGAGTTAAATAAGAAAACGAACTACATCAGTTTTTGCAAAATATTTCAAGAAGGAACCGAACTAATTAAAATTCTTTTTGAAACCCTTGATGAAAATGAAAATATACGACTTTTTTGTTGGCGCCAGGGGCGAGAGTTCGTCAGCCCCCCTCCCCCTCTCCACCACCAATTCAATCTTTCGCCCATCAGCCCATCCATTATTAAACCTATTATCCTTTATTAAAACTTTTTGTGTCTTTTAAAACACCAAAACACCCAAATGGTTGCCAGTTACCTTTCAAGTTTTAAGAATACCAGAGCCAGGAACAAAAAAAAGCAATTAAAAATTCTTTAAAACATTAAACTTAAAACAGTACATACATTTTATAAAATATAGTTAAGAGAATTACGAAAAAAGGTATACATTAAACACTAAAAGACATTCGTCTGACTTTTGCACGACGGTTTTCTTGATTGATCACAACACGTCAATAGGATGAACTTCTTGTTCATTCAGCTCTAAGATGGAATTCACATGTTGCAGTTCACAAAATACTATGATTGTTAATTGCAGTTGACCTACTTTTGAGTGAGGTTGAAAGACCTCTCTCTTCAATGTGTCTTCTGCAGATGTAATTACTTCATCACCACTTTCATACGAAAGACACGCTTCTTTTTGCGAATTCTTTTGTCTGGGAAGACTGGTTGTATTTCAAGCTGTTTTGCAATACTTTGGCTGAAATTACTGCGTTGGTGAATCGAATCCAATTATTCTGAATTTGTCTAGAAAGTCCAAGCAATTATTCAACTTTTTCACAGCATCACTAACGTCTTTAGCTTTGCCTTGAAGACTGTTACTGATGATATTAATTTCAAAGAGCAAATCATGCCAAAATAGTAAGCATACTAAGAAAGAAAAGTTTTCCATGTGTTTGGCTAAGGAATAAGCCTTGCTTGCTGTCTGAGGATCGTCCGTTGTCTCACTTAATTCGATCAGAGCATCCCGGACTTTAACGTACTGGTAGCGAACAGCCAGAACCCCAGATATTCGGGCTTCTCATCTTGTCTCACATACTTGCTTTACCGTGATATTCTTGACATGTTCACTGATCACACACCAGCTCCTTGTAAAGCCTGCAAATCTTGTATAAATACGCTGGAGAATTCCAAACAGAAACGTAGATTTGACCGACGATTTCGCTCCATTGGAAATTAAGAGGTTAAGACTATGGCATCCACAAGGTATGAAAAAAGCCAGAGAAAAATCTTTTAGCACACGAGCTTGAACTCCTTTGTGGATTCCTGCCATATTGGCGCCATTATTATAGCCCTGTCCCCGACAGTCTTTCATGTTTAGTCCGCATTTGGCAATTTTCTTAAATATCAGGTCAGTGAGAGCTTCTCCGGTGGTTTCTTCTGCCACCTGATATGCTATGAAGCTTTTCTCTATGTTAATATCATCACCTTCTTCACTAACATAACGAATCGTTAGAGATGTTTGCTCTTTATGGCTGATATCGAGAGTGCAGTCAAAAATAACAGAAAAATATTTGGCAGTTTTTATTTTCTTGATGATGCTCTTCTTTACTTTACTACCTAACATGTTAATAATCTCATTTTGAATCGATGCACTTAACAAGTGAAACTTAGTTTTTCGGTTAGTTACTCTGCGTAAGTGTTCCAATAAAACTGCATCAAGTTTCCCCAAGAGTTGTACAAGCCCGAGAAAGTTGCCATTGCTTGTTGTAAATACCTTTGAAGATGAGCCTCGAAATGCTATATTATTTTCTGCCAAATACTAAGTGATTTCGACCAACCGTCTTAACACCTCTTCTGAGCGTTGTGTTTCAGTACTGATTTGACTAATAATTACTTGATTTATCGAAGTACTCCCTTTAAGTCTACTTACAGCCGTGGCCCACTCGATCATGTATTTAAAGTGATCCGGTAATACTTCATGAGATTTAGACCTATCAGTCATGTGTTTTCAATTATTAAAACCCATTTTATGACCGAAGTGTGATTTTGAGGATGGGTCGAAAAGCCTACAGCAAAAACAGTACGCCGAATCATTTTGTTCAGAATAAACTAACCATCGTCTTAGTATTTTTTCACCGTTTTCAGCAAAACGGAATCGAAAACAATTTGAAAAATGCCTGTTTTTAGAATTTTTTGAGTACTGATCATTTTCTATGGAAAAATCGCAACCAGAAAGACCTTTTAAAATAAGGTCATTGCGCTGCTCATTAAGAATGAGCTCTGGCTATGTTCCTGGATCTCCAGACAAAGCCAATGTCAATATCAGACGTTAAAGTTAAATTCACCTCTTGGTTATCACTAGTATCTTCAATGTTTGTTGGGACGACAGGAATTTCTTCGCCAGTCCCTTAAAAACTGGTACTTAGCACTGGCAGGTCACATACGGTAACGGCCTCTGGGACTGGTGTTGAAGACGAAGTATTAAAAAAATTAGTCAGTTTTGGCACTTTTGATAGTAACGTTTCACGAGCTAATTCACTTTCCTTATTTAATTTTCGCCGTTGAGCTCCCGATAACTTTTTCGACATTCTGAACACTGACGTAATTCACATAGGTATCTCATTCGCGCCGAAACAGTGACAGACTCAGACTGGCAGTGGCCTGTGGGACGGTGGCAGGTGGATGCGACTCGCATCATGCAAAGTATAGGAGGGGCGCCGGGCGCAAGAGGGGTAATGGCGGGCGTTTGGTAAGGGGGAGATGTAAGGTGAGATCATTGTCTCAAGGTCGGGTGAAACAAAAATTGAACAACGGCCAGCGCTTCACGGTAGCGTGTGTGTGTCAGACATCTTATAAATACAAAGCTACATATGTTATTGTCATATATTTATTTTTTCAATTAATACATGCAACGCATTATTCCAAATTGCTTTACAAAATTACGGCCGGCGCTGAATAGGTATAATTACTTTTTATTATGGTATTGTTCAAAACACACTTTTTCATGCAGTCGTTTTTCACCAATTTTCTAACAATGTAAACAAGTGTTTTAAGAACAAACAATGCATATTCCTTGAAGAGATTCGACTGGTATATGACTTATTCTATCACATCTTGTATCACTGATGATTGCAACTATTGGGCCACTAAGTTGCCGTCTGGATTAGCAATCGACTTTGACCAAGGCAAGTAACAACGTTGTCATACCTTCATTGTATTTGTGAATAGCTTTGGATTGTGTAATTTCTTTATGTAAAAGTGTTACAGTATGATAGTTGCTACCTAGAGTCACTACAACATTATCGTTCCATCTCATGCATAATTTTCGCCCTGTTAAACGATAGACAAATGATCCACAGTCCCGTTGTTGCACGAAGAAGACATTCCGTACATCCAATTCAATACTACCGTAACTGCAAATTTCCATATTTTATAGGAGACGCAAATTAAGGAAGTGGTTTGAAACGTTTTGTTGATATTTTTGTCGTTTTTCAGGATATTTAATTTAAATTCAAGCAGTTAATAGTAAAGGCAATTTAGTTTCTAAGTTCTATGACAAAAACCGAACATTAATTAATCTGAGGACTTTTGTAATATATGGCGATATTGCACTAAAATATTATCATCACCCAACGGCCATAACTAACAATAAAATGTAATGTTCTTATTGTCAGAAGACTATACCGTGCTGAATTTCTAACATTTTAGACATTTTGAGTTATAAACGTTGTTTGAGTAGATGATAACTTCTTTAATTTATAATTTTATAATTAAAACAAAAACTTAGTTTTAACAAACTTATTTATTTTCTTGCAATACAAGTTATTTCTTTGAAGAGTACCAACTAACTACCCGTTCAGGTAAATTTGTTTACAAAAAAGAATGGTGAAGGGGGTGGTAAAGGTACTGCAGCGACCTTCTAAAATACCTGTTAAAATATTACAAAGTTGTGGAAAATTCCACAATCGGTGATTAAATACATACACAAAGGCATAAGCATCAAAACATTTTTTACAGTTCTATGTATATTTAAATACTATAAAAAAATAAAATCGATAGCGCAAACAAACGTAATAAGTTTTTATAAATAAACATTTATTACTATTATTCCAATCTAAAATTTCTTAGTAATATAGATATAAAAATATAAGAAAGTATAATAACAAAGTAGACTAATTATTATTAACACAACAAATCGTGATAAAAAGGCTGGTGAACCTTTGCTATTAGGTTCTTATCGCACAACTCTAGAAGGTGTTCTTTTGTCTTGTCCGTTAAAACTGGATGTGTGGAATAGGCTTTTTGTAGAATAAATTCACTTAAATTGTATGAACGACGAGACGATAAGTAAATTTTTTTATAGACGTCAGAATCGAAGTCTGTTTTATAAAGAATCGTATCAGGAAAGTCTTTTTTAACTCTGAAAACGTGAATATCGCTCCATACAACTTTTTCATTTTCAGAATTTTTGGAAAATTTTTGACCAAAACCGTTTGTCATGCTTTTAAAATCCATGAATTCTTCGCTAGCTAATTCTCTAACTTTATAAGGCTTGCCTTCTTTTTTAGCTGCCCTGATCAATGGTGGCCATTGGGACAGAACATATTTTGACCTACACAGTTATCGGAATAGAAAACAACATCTTTTCCTGCAGACAAACTGGATAAATAATCCAAGAGGCATGTGGCAATTTCATTTGCTCCTCTCATTGCAATACCTTTATGCCAGAAGTAGCAGAATCCATTTTTACTTGTTATTTGAAAATAGTGAAATTAAGACAGTTGAGACGACATTTATAAAAAAATGTAGATATATCCCCACATGGCGTTGGTAAAACTGCTTGGAGATCAAAATAAGATACTATAATATTATTATTTTTTTTACCCATAGCTATATCTTTCTGCTTTTCTTCGCTGCTTCTTACTTTATTTTTTACATAACGGTCATATTCTTTCTGACGATTACATTTTTTTGCCTCATTACCATTTTTATATGACTCACAAATGGAGCATTGGTCTTTTTTAGGTTGATTAAACGCGATGTTAAACTCTGTGTTAAATATGGTTTCGTAAGTACATCTTTTGGTACTTTTTTATAATATCTGTACATTTGAGCTATAGTTAGGGATCCATCTATAAATTTCCTTGTATTTGCCCTAAGATAATGTGACTCGATAACCTGAAAACTATTAATATGGTTTCTTACTGTCGTCTAGTGTCTTGCGTCTATTGTGGTTGCCCCATTCGTCCTTTTTTATTATATTACATTCTTTAGCTTTTGCCCAAGTTGATCTAACAAACTTATCTACTACATTTAACGTGTTCATAAAGAATATTTTACAAACTCTCTTCTTTCTCCATTTATAGTAAAAAAATAGCCAATATTTTCCAACCTTATACTTCCGTCAGTTACCCGTCTGTATTTCGGCTTTACTAATTCCATGTGAGAAGCACTAAATTGCCTCTGAAGACTGTTGTCACATAATCCCCAAAAATTATTAAATATAGCTTCACGTATTGCTTTTTCAATTATAAAACATTTGAATCTGCAGTTTTCTTTGCATGCAGTTTTAATTTTTCTTTCTTGAGCTTGTCTGTTACCTTCGGATATGTAACTTTTGCCACTAATAACTTTTTGTTTCTTTAAATACCTCTTCCATGTTTTAGGTCCTCGTAAACGTTTTCGGCTGTTGGCTTTAAGCTCCATCCTTACATTACCTTCGTGTCTTTGTATTTCCGTTTCCTCTGGTTCCTGTATTGCGTTTGGCATCTCTTGCTCGTTTCGTTTATCTTGGTCGGCAGCTTCTTCTTTAGAATTGCCTTCTTTTTCTTAAATATAAATAATATTGTTGTCAATATAATCTTTTCTTGAGTTTCGTTGTCAGAGCTATGGCATTCTTCTTCGGAACTGCTGTAGCAATCAAATATTAACAATTTGCACTTATGGCGGAATTGAACAGGATGTTTGTTGGGCTAAGGTTTTTATCGTATGTCAAGTGAAAGTAGCGCTTGAAAAACGGTCTCTGCTCATAGTCTGGCCAAATGTTGGTGCAGCTGTATCATCCGCAGTTTACTAGTAGTCGTTAAAGGTAACGAATGGTAAACTCTGATCAAGATAAGTCCTAAAAGGGTACGCGTTTCTTTCTCAAAAACCTTTTAATCAGTTATTCGTCTTATCACGCCTATCATATAGTAGTGTTTGAGCTACCAACTTAGATATAATTTTATTGGTCAAGAACAAACAGAAAACTTCAGATTCTAATTTGCAAACGTGCTCCAAGCCTACTTTTGGTAGATCAGAAGGCTATGTTTTAATAGCGACACTTTCATTTTTTACCCACTTACCAATCCTTATTTTCCGCATTTTTTTTCCATTCTGACAAACGTGTTAAACAGTCGTATCTGTCGCAAGTTTTGTAGATAAGACTTTTATTTTGAGTAATGGCCACTATGGTTAGTAATTTAAATTAGACATACGCATATTTATAATTCATTGAATTTACCTTTTTGCCATTTGCGTTGTTATAATGTATTATTTAAAAGTTTCTTAAACAAAGATTTTGTTAAATTAAAAAATTTTTAAGTTATTCTTAATTCCATTAAAATTTAAGACGACTTGTCAATTAAAAAAAAATTATATTTTTGTGTTTATTTCAAAATTAATCTTGATACTGTATATTTCAATACCAAGCTTGTGATTTTATATGTTCAAAGTAAATTAAAGCAAGGATTACATAAAAGAGCGCGGGTTTGCTTTGGAAATTTTCATTAATGTAATGAACTCAAAATACACCCTTCTATAAATAATCATAAATAATTATGTACACATGTTAAACATTGTCAAATATTGCGTAACTTTACTGAATAAATATTACTGAATTACATGAAACAAAAACTCTTAAAAATATTAGTAATTTCTTATATTAAAACTTTCTTTTTATTATTAACATTAATTAAACGTTTAAAGCACAAAAATTGACTATGAAACATAATTTATTAAATTTAGTTGTTTATATACTAAATAAATATAGCAAAATAAAAACAAATAATAGAAAAGATTTTTAAGAGCGACATTTTACACGGTTTACTACTTAAAACAATAAGTGAAAGAAAAACGTACCGATACTAAAACGATAAATGGAAAAATCCAATAATGACAAAGTACTTTTAACTATCGTTTTTTTGCAATACTTAATACAAATTTATAGGATATTGAGTAGATTAAATTTTATGAGTGAATCTTAAAACTAATTTTAGTGGATAACATAATTAAAAAAACCGTTTTTGAAGTGATTTCAACTTATAAATATTAATCGCTTGTGAAAAGTGAATTAATTAAATTTTTCATCAATTATTAAATAAAGTTCGTTTCCACTTTAAAGAAAAACTTTGTATTATATCTAAACTAATAATGCAATTTTGGTACATGATCTTGTTAAGTCTCTAATTAATTAAACTTTGTAAAACTTTTACCGTAAAAGTGTGTGGTGAGGTACAATTTCTAATTTGCTGGTAGCACTGTTTTTTACTTTCTTTTAAACATTCCAAATAAATGTCTTTACTTATTTAGTGCTTTTCTTAATATAAAAACTTTACTTGTAAATTCAGAAAGAAAAAATGTTAAATATGAATTTAAATGCATTTGTGTAGAAAATTAATAAAATAAAATAAAAATTAATTACTATTTTTAATCAACGTTACATATTTTTTAAATCTTAATTTGTGTTGTTCTGCAATATCTTTTACAAAATTAAATATAAAAATAATATGCTGTTGTAACACACAGATATTTACCGTACATTTTTACTATACATTGCTTTAATATAAAAAATATGTGTAAATTTTTTTAAATTTTTGTTTAGTAAGTATGTTACTTAAATAGTACTAACATAAACATTTATTAATTTGTACTTGTTTTATTTAGTAGTTTTTTTTTGTAACAATGATTGCAATACATTAAAAAAAACTTAATGGATTAATTTTCTAATTTCATGACCTTAAAATTGTGCCATGTTTTCAAAAAACAGCAATTAAAACACAATAAAAAAATGTTTACAAAATTTTAAGTAAAAAAGGATAATGTGGTGTGGTCGACTTCTCATAAGCCGAGCTTTCGTCAGACGTCGCAGTAGACATCTTGAGAACCTTGAATAAAAAATCGACCACACCGGAATTATCCAGATTGAAGAACTGTAATACAATCATAAAATTGTAAAATAGTTTTACCAGTACACTGTTAGTTTAAATGGATCAGATGTAGAATTATTTTTAAACACAAATGTACCAGCAGTCTCTATGTACATCTTGTTTTCCTCTGAAAAAAATCTTCTCGTGATGCAATTCATTCATATATGTTTATTCGTTTCTTCAAATCATTTTTCTTTTTGGTTTCATTTTGTTTATTTTTTTGTTATAGTTTTTATTATACTTTTCATTTTCTTTTAGTTTTAAACACCTATACTCTATACTGTGTTTTTTAAAAGCGAATTTACGATTAGCTTAAAGAAATAATAATGCGGTAGGAATTCGTACATTAAGTTTACCTTTTGTCCAATGTTATAAAAGTCGTTTCATTACCCATAAACATACTAAATGCATATAGTTAAGTGGCGTTTTTTTGTTATCATGCCAATTCCAAGGGATTCCAATATGGAATTTTTTGTGTGATGGTCATCATGTATCCTTCTCTTGAAACTGTCATCAGTTCTTAATGTGATAGTCAATTCTGGAGAAGTAACTCTGCGCTCTAAGTATTCACCTTCCTGAATACATTTACTGCAACTACTAGTGAACTAAGAATAGGTAATATTTCACTGGATGAACTGTGCGTTAATGGAAGTCCATCAACGTTAAAATGTAGAGTAGTTTATTTTGGAATGTATTTATAGTATATATCTAATGATCTAAGTATCCCCATTTCTACACCAACGTGACAATATTATCCTGCGGTTACATTAGTCAAAATTACAGATCGAGGAGTTTGCATTATTGTTCTTGCATTGATAGGTACGTTTAAACCCTCTTGATTTAAAATAACAAGCAATTGCGAGAGTGCAACTTGACTAATATTATTTTGTATTGTACATCGTTTTAATTTAACATTTAGCGAAGTAAGATTGCCAATCCATTCAGTACTTCAAATTCAGTGCTTTTTGGTAGACAATCTACTCTATGCAGCATTGGCCCCAACAAATTTGGTTTTTGAGGGATCATGACAAAACGAGATTTCGTCGCAATTAAATATTTTGTCTGGTTATCCTTTAAAATTCAATTTTTTTAAGGTTTTAGCCAGAACTTCAAATACGTTGTACACTACTTATGGAATGATTTGATCGCACCTGACATGTTCAAGGCTTTGTGCTTTCTTGATTTACAAGTGATGTCTCGTTTTAAAGCTTATGAACCAGTCTGCACCAGGCCTCTGGTCTTTGAATCTACATGAAATGTTGTTTTGTTTAATGTAAAGTTGAACGAGATCCAAAGCCTCATGTCAAGACAAACCAAATCCATTTTTGTCCATTACTTTCAAACAGTTTACGATCTCTTCTTCCTCTTCACCAGCAGACGAGAACGATTCGAATCCACCACCTTTACTATTTCTTGTAGTGAATCCTTTACCACGTGTCCCAAGAATACGGTGCTTTAGTGTGGAACTATGAATATTGTGTATGAATAAAAGATCAATCAGTTTGTTTTATATAATCTTTACAGATTTCAATATTTATCCTAACTTATGGATAAAAATATTGTGGCGTCCAAAATTTAAATTAAGTTAATTCAAAAATAAAAAAAACAAAATTTGATTGTACGATAGAATTCCTTTTTGACCCTTATTATAAATTTCTAAACATGCCTCATGTCTGATTGTTTTTATTTAATATTTTGTCTTCAGTGTAAATAAATTTGTGAGCTGACCTGGTGTGATTTTGTTTGTTTATCTGGACTAATCACTTGGCGCGTATACTCCAAATATTGCTAGTCATGTTCCCATGATGTCGAGATGTATTTCTATTATGTTTTTATTTATAGCTTTTATTACGTTCCTTTTATATTTTTTCTTAGTTGGAAGTACTAAAAAGATTTAGCATAAATTCAACTATCTTTGTGCTCCACCAACTTTTTTCTTTGTTTCTGTTAACACTGTTTTTAGATTTCCTGTATTGCATCCGTTATTTTTGTACGTATTTTCTGCACATTCTAGGTTGTCATACTCATTGTACGTTATCTTGTTTCATTTTGTCGTATACTTTTTTACGTTCGTGTTGCTTAAGTTTAAGTTGCTAAAATTTTTTTTTCTTTTTCTACGCTCCAACCTTAAACCGGGAAAACAAAAACCGTTAGCCGTTTTTCCCTTAAATACAACTAAGAGGACCTGCTTTTCAGTACATGTTGATAGCTTTTCCGCTTGTTTTATTGTTTAGTATGTGCCTTCTATTTTGCTGTTAGAATAGTCGACTATTTTCCTTGCAATCTTGAGCAGGGCCCTATACAGGGTGACCCTGCTTTTTTAACCAAGCTGTTACACCCTCCCTCCTCTTTTTTAAATCTGAGTTGGGAAAGGCATAGACGAAGTTATAAAGATGTTTTCCTGACCTTAAAAAGTTCCCGATCAACAATTGTTTGTCGTAGAAATTATAATACCACAATAATTTAATGTTTTTTAAAATACACCTTTTATATACTATGTATATATCGTATATAACATTTTGTAATAAATAATTTTTTGATAACTTAATTGCAGGCGGCTAGCTCAATATCGTTCGGCAGGTGAGTCGTAAGTTTTTCCAGTTCACTAAAAATCACCAATTAAAAGTGTCCCAAAAGTCGCATAAAGGGGAATGATACTTTAAAAAACCAAAAATTCCAACCAAAACAAAACGTAGTAGCAGAAAATATACTCATTGAAAGTCGACATTAGTTGTTACGCTATACAGGCATTAAAACAACGCAGTTCCATAGCTCTCTATGAAGGACAATCCAAAGGAAACCAAGAAAAAAGGAGTATAGGAAAGAAAGTTTAGACTACGTTTAAGGACAACGCCCAAAAATCTCATGAAACCTCAGCACACAGATATGAATCCAACACTGAATATAATACCCAAAACTAACTAAACTCAAGAAGTAAAAAGAAGAAAACCAAACAGAAATATCTAGTAGATTTTAAATGGTGATATGCGGATTTAAAGAATAAAGTCAAAAAGAAAAACTAAGACAGTTGTGCCTAAAAATTTGTCAACTGACGGTATTAGATTCTTCTACCAAAAAATCCAAACAAACCCTAAATATCCAAGAAAGCCAAACCAAACGATGGAAATTCAAGCAAAAAAAATTCTGATCAAAAGTCGGACTACCTTAAAGGCAGAGAAAAAAATCAGTGATACAAAAACCACAACTTCAAAGTCACCAAAAAGCCAAACACTGCATTAGTGCACCAATTAAAGCAAAATCCAAAAGCGTTGCAATCCGTCCCAAAAACAAAAGAAAAACCCACTAAACCCGATAAAACAAGAGAAGTAACTGTGTAACAAAAGAAAAAAAACATAGTTGTAGTAAAAACTAAAGAAATAAGTTACCTACTAAAAAGAAAAAAAAACAAAGTGTTCAAGCAACTAACCCAAGTTTAGAAAAAAAACAAACAATTGCTTTAAAGGCGAACCTTACGGAGCAAAAGATAAAAACAAAAAAAAAATGAAGAGTAAGAAAGACAAGATGGAAAGATAAGAGTCAGACGGAGAAAAATAAGACTGTTTCGTTCTTCTTTCCGTGCAAGAGACCTCCATATATATAATAAAAGGAAAAATAAAAAGAAGGGAAAATATATTAGTTAGTTATAGAATGAAAGCGTACTAATTGCTGCACCAAATTAGAAAGTTTCCTACAAGACTTTAATATCGACAAGCGGAATAGGAAACTCAAGAAAAGAAAAACCAAATCCAAAAGCAGAAAAAAAATCCAATACATGACGTACCAATCCAATAAGGTCGACTCAGCGCATAAATATATATACATACAGAAAACTAGTCTGTCCAGAAGTAAGATAGAGCAGAAAAAAACCAAAAGAAATTTATCAAAAACTTAACCAAAGAAAAGAATACGCGCTGGTCTAAACGAACGACTCATTTTCAAACGCAAGTAACAAAAACCAACCAAAATAACAAACCAAAGCGGAAATCCCTTAACATGTGCCGTGCCAGTCTAGAAACCCATTCAAAATAAACCAATTCAAGCCAAAGTACTACTAAAAATTAAAGATAAGCAAACCAACTACAAAGTTAGGTCCTGTAGCAACACAAAAGAAGCGAAATAAAACTTCGAGTAAGTCAAACCTACTAAAGACAATCAAGGAGTAAAAGAATCATAACAAATAAAAGGAATTATAACCGTACACACGAAATCGAGTCCTGACAGTTGGGCGTTAAATTTTGTTACAAAAGTTTTCTTGTAAGTTAATTGCATGCGACAAGCTCGATATAATTGGGCAGTCACAAGTCTCGTGTGCTAGTCCTACAAGAAACTCTAACTAACAATGAAAGAGAACAAATGACGAAATACAGATTATAACAACGAATACATTTATTTTTAACAACGAGAAAAAGAAAGAATAAAAGAGAAGCAAGACAGTAATCGTTGATACATGCCTTGAAGGGTAAGTAGTATAGTATGGCAGTATAAGTTAATAGATAATCGAAGAATTACACTTTGATTCGATGCGAAGCCAGTGAATTCGTAACCAAAAGCAAATCGCAGTTAGAATAAATTCAAACCGTAATTGTACTAACAAATTTGCGTTCATTAGTCATCTATACCTACGTTGCAGGTACATTACGTTCAACAAATACACGAATTAATAAAAATTACAGAATTTCAATTACGATTGTTCAGTCATGCTAATAGCTATCGGTATGCTTGAATCGTCCTTTAAAGTTGATAAAAGTGTAAAGTAAGAACCAATTAGATATAAGATAATATCACAAATAAATTGCTTGTAAGTCATCCAATAAATCGAACCGAATCCGTCAAGCTTCCGAGTGACTTTCACTATTCTTATTGTAGGTGTGCATCTAAATTTAGTAAACTATTACACGAAGTACGTCAACAACTAGACCCTAGATCATATTGCACAGTTGGTGTTGGTAACCAATGTCCCACTTAGTACGTGCTTAAGTTATCGATTCTAGCGAATAGTATTTAATTAACATGTACTTTTCCAAAGTAGAAAACACGTGGCGGTATCCTAAAGTCACTATCACAATTACGGGAAAATCAAATTGCCACAAAAATAAAAATCAATTCTTACCCCAGAAAGACTCACATATTTATAACGTAGATAAATGTAAATATTCTTAAATAAAAGCACGTTAGATAACCATGTACAATCCGTTAAATAATTTAATCCGTCAAGAAAAACAATAAAATGACAGCTAACACTCCAAATGTAGCAATAGGACGTTTTGAGACCAAACTTATACAGTACGCAATCTACAAGGTGTCTCTGACTAACGGGTTGTTGTTTTAGCAGGTGAGATTAGAGCTTAAATACAAGCAAAAAATGTCAATTTCATTAAAACATTTAAAAAAATCAAAATTTTTAGCAAAATAAATTGTAAATTACAAACCTGTAGTATCCATAGTTTGTTGACACCACAAGTAAATTTAAACTGTTCAAATTTCTTCTCGGCGATTTGCTGACACCAACAATAAGAATAAATACAAAACAAAGTTATCGGATAACGCGTAGTTAAATTACAACGTTAAATGAAACTGCTATTCTGCACATTCTTTTTAAGTACACTAGATAATACCTGCTCCATGGGATAAAACGCAAACGTCTAAATGTCGGTCGCTGAAAACACTTTACCGTTCACATAGCTCCAGAAAAAAGTCTAAAGAATTAATATGTGGCCTACGAGCTGACCGTTTTTTCCAATCTAACGACCCGTAAAAATTATATTAAGAAATCGCAAACGCAAAGAATCTTCCTTACAGAGGAGCTCTATTGTGCATAAACCACATTGTCTTGCGCAAAAGTTTCTTGTAACAGTACAAGTCACTTGTAAGCCTTTCTGGTAAATTAAACTGTTTCTTAAAATACTCGACCAAAAATTAATAAGAACCACTATAAGTCACTTTTTCACGAGGGTTTACTTCATTTCAAACACGCGTGCTGGGAAAATTCGGCACTTCGTTTCGTGTAAAACAACACCCATCTGAAAAAAATATTTCGGCACTAAAATCAGAGTTAAAAGCTTCTTGTTGCTGCAACCACTTAAAATCAACTATGGGACACGTTAGCTACGCGATCTGTTTCTCTAGTGCTACTTCTTATCCGATCTTTTACAATTTGCAATATCTTCACATACATTGAAGAAAAACAAATATTAAAGTTTTGATATTATTGAAAAGATTTATTCTTCGTCTGTTGCTAAGACATGGGGTGATTTTTCTCGACCACGGCATTCGTAGGTAGAAAGAGTATCTCCAGTTTCTCTAAGTCTGTGCACACACGTCAAAATAAAATTTATTGAAGGCAATCGTTTATTAAGATATTGGTTAATCCACAATCTACGTATTGTGTATCACTGTTATACATAATAGAGACAATTTAAATTTAATATTATGAAGCACGAGTACGTTACCGCGAAACACTTAGCACCAACTAAAGAAAATAGAAGTAAATCAGATTGTCGAACTCTTGTTTTGGTTAAAACTAAAGATAAACGTGATTCGGTACACAAAGTACAGCTAAGAAATAAACGATATTACCTGATTTAATTATTTTATTAACAATTGATTTTGAAGATGATGGAAATTTAAAGAAAACAATAATTAACACAATACATCAATACCTTTCATGGATTTTACAGCATTTACACCTCATTTAGCGCGTAGTTACAATCAACAATTTCCATTTGTTTAGATAGTCAGGACCGGTTTGAAAATTTTAATTGCCTTATTTCAACACTGGGTCACTTTAAACCAAATCTTTAAAGAAAACCTTTTTATTAAGCGCCACAAGAAAACTACTCCTTGAGTTTGTAGTCGTGTTTCAGATACACCCTGTATATCAGAATACTTTTAACATAACATATTGCTTAATGCAGCTAAACCTACATTCAATGCAATCACATCAATCAAATAAACTGAGTTTTAAAAACTTCACATTGTGTATAACTGGATGTAAAGAGTAAATAAAGACAGTTACTTACTTCTCGCAATAAATTAAAAAAATAATAATAGTATAATAGAATTCGAAGCACTATAACAGAAATAACAAAAAAATTAAGTATTGTAATTCGTAAAAAAATTTGCAAAAAATAAAACTAAAAGTTCTAAAAAAACAATATAAAATAAATATAAAAAAACTGTTGTAGTCACACGACTTTCCTATAAGAAATTTCTATTTATTTTTTATTTTCAAATTGAAAAAAAAACATCAAAGTTAAAAGAATATAGAAAATTTAGAAAACTTAGGTTTATAATTGTATTTGTTTAAAAGAAATAATAGTAAAAAGTACTAAGTATTACACGTTACACAATTTTTTTTTGAAGTGATATGTACACGTTTGTATAGACTCTTAGCATGCTATAATTTTTTTTAAATTTTTTTTATCGGTTTTATTAAGAGGTAATCAAAATATGGTAAATTAAGGTTATGTTGTCATATCGACTAACAGCTATATTTTGTTATTTTTAACGTATCCTGCTTTCCCTTTAAGATATAGAATTTTTTCTAAAAAAAATTGTCGCAGTCAGATTATATTTAGAATCTATTTTAAATTATAATAAATTGTGAATGTTAGAATATTTTTTTATTTGAATAAATTGTTTGGAACAATAAATTCTAAATGTTATACTGGCAGCAAAAAATTACTAAATATGACCCAACATTATTTCTATCGCTTATATTGCCCTTTACTAATCCAATCGTAGACAAAATTATCAAAAAAATATTTTTGTTTTACCAAATTCGCAATTATAACAGAATTTTTTGATAAAAACAGTTCGTCAAAATTGTTCATATAAATTTGTTGTAGTGAAGTAGTAATCACAAATTAAAAATAATTTTTCTTTAAACATAAAGGAAGCTGTTGAATATAACTTTAATCCAATTTTATAATGTACTGAATTTAATAAAGAGTTGTTTCAAAAATTGATTTATTAGATATTGGGTTATACCTAGTAGTTTGGAATAACTTTGGTAGTAAATGTAATTTAAAAACTAATTTCAGGAACAGGTTTAAACTTATAATTTTGTAATGGGTAAAAAATGTTTTTCATAAATATTTTACGTTTTTATATCGTTTTAACATAAATATATAAGTGACGAAACAATAAAACATGTCTGTTACAGTTACGTAAACAAATATTAGAAGGTGGGTCTTATAGCTAAGTTACAATATTTTATATTAAAAATATTCAAATTACAATTTATGTAATATAAACTTAAACAAAGACAAATTTGCGATCGCACTTTTATCATTCAGTAAAAATTCCATTCACCAAAAATTCATAAATAGAAAATATGGTAAAATATAAAACCTTATACATCGATAAATATCTTTAAGCTGCCCTAATTTAAAATGCCCGGCGGGTAAAAAACTAGAGGGTTTTTTATTCTTTAGGTTTTCTGCTAGTCGTTAACGACATTAATATAAATTTGGATTTATGGGGCTGTCTCATCTGCGTACAAAGTACAAAGCAAAGGAAGTAGGAGAGCAGACAAGTGCATTTTAATGGATACAAAGTCGATGAGGTTCGTATATATACATACAATGCAAAAATAAACTTGAACGTTATTATAATGAACCAAAATTTTTTTGTTCGAATCGATTCAAAAATTTAAAAAAAAGTCAATTTAATGAAAGCTCAGGTATGAATGTGTTAATATATTAAATTTCAGTGTTTGATATTGGCGATTTATTAACGTCGTGTTTTGTTTCGGTGCATACCACGTATCGAATAAGCTTGTATAGAACAGTTTCACAGAGCAAAGGGCAGCCCTAGGGTAACATAACAACGTAATGACAGGAAAGGGAAACGAAAAGGGCGAAGATAATTGATAAAGTTAGTAGACGGGTATTTACAACTTACTACGTGGGCTTATTTTACCAGTAGGTGACTTTTACCGTACAATTGTTATACAGTTTGCATTTTTTTTTTATATAAAGTTTTTAGACTACTAAAGAAATAATATATTAGATTAAACAATAACAAAGCAACAAATTTATTAAAACGTCATCCTGTGGGAAGTAATATGGCCTCGTCATAGTTAGTAACTTGATATGCAAACATTGCTACACCTGTTGCAGTATTCCATTATATACTCAGAGGTTATGTAAGTTGCTTTTGTCTTAAAGTGCAAAGTGATTAAACATGACTTCAAATATTTCTAAGTGCATATTTAATATAAACGCAACAATTTAAGCACATTATTTTTTTTCAATTTATTTTGAACATAGACAGGGTGGGTTATACCGCAAAAGAAAAAAATACATTCATGCTTTTATTTGCAGATAAATGGCTTGACAGATGTGCCATACATAAACCCTTTCAATTTTCAGGTCAATTCCAAGGTTTCTTTTATATCGAATATTTTGTTTTCCTATATAAACACCTTCAGATCTATAACCTTTTAAAAGCTACAAAAAAATACTTGTTTTGTGGTTTGCAACTTAATAAACAGTCAATAGAATCTAAGTTTATTTTTAGTAAACTTTAATCCAGTAAATTTAAGGAAGGAACGTATTTGTCATTCGATTTTAAGTACAAAGATTAAAATTCGTTATAAAAAGAAAATTTATGTTTTTGTTATTTTAGGTAACTTAACAGGCAGACGCTGTCTGTTTGAAAAAACATTTAGTTTTAGTGTATTTTTGTTACCAATCGTAAAAATTACTAGTCTTTAAAAAACATAAAGAAGAAGTTTGTAACGAAGGCTTAAAACATTTCAAACATCTTACCACACTAATTACCGCTACGTTTGAGGGTGCTATAAATTCCTAGGATATAAGCACGTCTATTTAAAGAAGTTTGTTGGAATAGATTGTTGCATCTTGTCTATCACTAGTCACCTACAGTTAAGAAATACCAACAATGAAAGATTAAAATGCCAAACATTGTGAAAATGACACTCAGTTTATGTACTATATGCATAGCATGTAAATGCTACATTTGAATTTAGTTATTTTTTTTGTCCTTAGTAACTATGCATTTTAATAATTTCTTATGATTTTTATCTCCATAAAAAACTAAATAATTACTACAAAATATATATCAAATTTTGAATTTAAAACAATTTTACTTTAATAATTTCAAAATGTTTGTTTAATTTTAATTTCAGGTAATGTTAATATTTTACTTAGAATTTTCTTAACATTAAAGTTTTTTCCAGCAGTACCAGCACATATTTTATTTTATTTCAGTTTCTTATTACAATATTCGATTTCTTTCAGTAGACGAATTTAATATTTGATGGTATCGATTGAAGAACTTTTAGATGTTTCATGCACAAAGCATTAGTAAGTAGATGTATATAAATATTACATCCATTAGGAAAATTAAACCAACTCTAAAGTATATAAAATAAAAGCAGGTAAAGAAGTTTTTGCAGATGTAGCTACTTACGTCGACCGAGATGCGTTATCAGTAGCTGATGTAAGATAAGGGTGGCCAACCGGCTGTCAGTGCGTTTGCGTGATACGATTGCTCGATTAGATAACATATCCCGAGCTTTATGCCAAGGTATTCACTAATCTTTTGTGTAAGACCACGTGAGATCTTGCTTGGGTCGTCGTACACGACCACGACACAAAAAGCTGCTATTGTACTCTTAACATACCAAGCATTTAACAGCGGTGTGCACTAACAACCAGGGTGTACAATAGTTGTTCGATCTATTACTAAAGCAATAGATAAAATCTAATACCGCAGTATGAGATTAAGTTTTTCAATTGATTTGTCGTGCAGTACAATTTATGCAGTCTACCTACCATTTTGAAATCTGACGTGAATTAAACATCATCGAAAATAATTCTTATTCAATTAATTTTTTAAATTACGAACGTTTGAGTTCAACTAATAAATTTACACGATTCTAATTTGCAACATAACTTTGTTTTGATATTTAAACGTTAAAGTTGATAATGACCCTCTTTGATGATTTAGAACATCTAAAAATTGTTCCCCCTTTAGATTTATTCAAAATTGCAAATTTAATACAACTTGTCATGTATTTGATTAATTTGCAGTTAACTAAAGTCAAAGCAATTTCCTAATTCTTGTGTACCTCAAAGCTTAATTTTGTGACGAACTTCCTTTGATTCTTATTTATTCATCCTGATGAAACCTAATAAGTTAAAAAAGTCAATAAAATTACCTACAAATGCCAAATCTCTAAAAACAAAATAAAAACAACGTAACAATAAAATTTTTGAATACAATAATTAGTGTTGATTGAAAAGCAAGTCGAGCAGTCAATTAAAATAGAATTCGTGGACGAAGTTGAAGTGTTGTGTTAGAATTCAAATACGTGATGAAAAGTTAAGGGTGAAATTATATTGAGAGTAATTAAAATCCAACTTGTATTGTTTTTCAAGTAGGTATTGTACAAGGAAATATACTCTACAAACTAAATAAAGGTTGGATTAAAAATAAATAACATTTCTAAAACACAAATATTAAGTTTTATGTCATACTGTGTCATAGTTGCCAAGGTTACGTTAATGATTTCAGTCTGGAAATGAGTCTTTACGGTGCTAGTCCGGTAAAGGTTTTACTGGATTCAAACAAAATAAATCAATTATTTATTGTAGTAGAACCTGTGTTTCCACTAATAAAATTCGAAAAAAGACCGCCATGAACTTTCACACAAGTCTTGCTTCATGTTTCCTTCAAGGGACTTTTAAACACATTTTTCTATTACTAAAGAACTCTTCCAAGCCTTGTGGTTTTTCAATATCAAAAGTGCAACTGCAGCCTTTCCTAGTAACATAGCCGATGTGCAACGAAAACTATGCCTGGTATACATCTAAGGATTTGCTAAAACTAAATACTGGGCAATTTTTTTCATGGTATAAATCTCTACTCACTGCAAATACATTTTTTGTTACGGTATTTTATGAAAAGTTCACCACTATCTAAGCTTTTTGATCGCAAGCCAGCATATCTTCGAAACAGTTCCAGAACATTTACATTCTTTCGATTGATTGAGGAATTGTAATTACCAGCTGTCAGTTATTATACTGAATATCATCAAAAACTTTGCACGCAACTCTTCACGGGTACATCCACCAGAATTGTGTGCATTTTCCGAACTTATAACGTAAAATACTTTGTAAAAATGCTTTGTTTATTTAATCTATAGTTACAGTGGAGTATTTTTAGTTGTGTCACTTTTTAATATGGGCCTTACTAAATATTTGTTTGGCAACCAGCGCATTGTGATAAGAGATTATCGATTTTAGAAATTTTTTTAATCCCGGTCAAGATAAACTGTTGTTACGTGCGAAATTTTCATAACGTAATACCCTGTATATCAAATTAAAATTAGATTCTGGTTTTGACGCTCTCTGCCGATCTTTCTGGTTACTGACAGGTTGCGGATTTCATTTTGAAGCTGTCAACTACGTGAGACGGTCTGTGTCGTGATCTAATTCCAAAGATTTTAAGTACATCCATTGTGATGGACAGGAAATTATAAGTTAATTACGAATCTAACGTGATTTATTCGGCACAGGGTAAGATGTTTGCATTCGGTTTATTAGGATTCCTTTGTAATTTCTTTATTAATTTGATAGCCGTTTCGCCACGCTTTGATCACATGTTCGACTTAATAAAAGAACAATGAAGAATTGATACTATTGATAAATACCGTCACCGAACGCTTAAGATTTTGGAAGGCATATTATCCACAACAAAAACGAAGTCTTGACCAGCATTTACCTTTGAGATGTTATTTCTTATACACCAGTCGATTGAGTTACCACCTACCTGTTCGTAATCGCAAATAACAGCATTTGATGCAACGGGTTTTTATATCTCATTTAATTTATTATTATTAACGATTTTGTAGCTTCCTATCTTCGTGAGTTATTGTGTGACACGATTTGCTATTCAATATCTATTCCAGGCTACTACCGGGGAAAACGTTTTCTTCGACCAAGTAGGTACTGGATTGTGGGTAAGTTTATTTAATTATTTTATCGCTACCAGAAAAGTCACTCACGGAACTTTGGCTAATGTTAATTTCCGTAATTACGTTTACTGTTACAATACCATTAAGGTAATTTCATTAATCATTTTGTGTGTATCGCATGCTGTGTACAAACAATATTTATTACGAAATTTTCTTTGCTATCCGCTTCGACTTAACCTATGTATTGTGTGTTGCCGATACTTCTGGCATTTATGAATTGAGAAATTAGATATACTATAAAATAGAATTTTGTTAGAAGACAAACTTTACACAGCAAAACAAACTAACTAAAAATAATAGTTGTTACCCAATATTCCGGAGATAAGGTGACAGATGATCCTCTAACATACTTAATTTCAAACGTACTCGATGAACTACATCGCTTGCATGCAGTCGCAACACTATCAACAATTATAATAAATAGCAAAGAAAAAAAAATTTGAGTGCTAAACTTACCCTACTAAAAGTTCCTGGTCATAAATAGTAACGTTTATTACTTCTCATATGTTTAAATACAAAAGTATACGTAGTATGTAAGCTTACGTGCAACAATTATGGACCTAACATTACATTCGAAATGATCAAAGGAACTTGACGGGTGTCACCTCAGCGTACTCAAGACAAATTGCGTTACATAATATTAATAATTTAAAGATTACGACTGAAAGTGAAATGAATTAGTATGATCTACACTTTGATTAAATAGACTAATTAATACGTTCAAGGTTGACTGATAATTATAAAATTGAATACAATTAAGAAATTATACGATACTAATACAACTTTACAATGATGCACGAGTCATATTTCGACACCCCTGGTTTTACAGATTGTTATCTTAAAAAGTTGGTAGATCAATTTTCGAGTATAAAAATTTTTCAAGTATAAAATTTGTCCCTTGACATGCCCCCACCTTTTTCTTCGTAACCGGCTGTCAAAACGAATTCATTTTCTGCTAAAGATTTGTATAATACGGACCGTTCTTAGCGGTCTCTCTCTGGCTCAACAAAGCTTTTATTATTAAATTGGTTCACGCCACTCCACGTAAATATGTAGGCGAATTTTGCGTAGTGTTGGGTGAAACCTTATTTTGGGGTATGTGATTTTATAACGTTTTTTTGTATTGAAGGCTTAAATTAATTCTTTAGCGGGTCCGATCCCTATACCTGTAATTTTATCAGTGACGTTGGTAACACTTGTTTGTGGAAAAGTGTCAGGTCGCTGAAGGCTAAGAGGTTGTACATTACCTTATGGGAAGAAATACTTACACAAATGCGAAGTTAACTGGAGGGAAGCTTGGCGCATTTTTTTACGGCAAATATTGTATGCATTAAATCAAATTACTTGTGCTAACACAGTATGTACGCTTGTGCAAAATTGCATATTACGTTTTAGGTCAAACTGGTACGGAATTCCCTAATGGATAATACACAACTGTAAGTATTGCATTTTCTATTTTACTTCGTTGGTCATGTCGATTATTGGAATGGCCACACGTACTCACTAGATTGTGATCACAATTAATATTAAACTTTTTTTGTGTCACATACTTATCAAGTGCGCTTTGATTTTCGATACTTTGATTTTCGTATTCTTGAAATTTAACTTAATAAAGTAAAGTCATTCCTTCGTGAAATGTAAAAGTTAGATCGATTAGGACACGTAGATGTGTGACGTGTTGCCCAGACAAACTTATATTTAGCCTGTGATATCAACCCATGTAATATTATTTGCAACGTTTATATAACTATAGTTATATATTGTTTTCATCCTCTTCAACTACTTCTGTGATGCAATATATATACATTTTGTGTTATTACTTTTGTCGTGTTATTTGTTCTTTTCCAGCTACGGATAGAGTTAGATATCTCCCTAATCTAATCCTTCATCGTCTTGGCGCCTTTTTTTAGATTTAATCTATAATTCAGCATCACAAAGCTTGCGAATCCCTCTCCGTGGAAACTGTGTTAGCCGTTGCCTCTTTTTTGTTGTTACAAGAAAATCAGCGTAACAAGATATAGTGGACTTCACAAGTGTTATTCTATTAATTCGAATCATAAGGCTTTGGTAGGTTATTAACCTACAAGAAGACAATGATAATTCCCTACAGATTTATATACCTAAGAGTCATGTGGTAACTTTACAAAAACCAGCAAAATCCGATTACGACTAACAATAGCGACAATCTGCTTTTGGCGTTACAATTAAATCTAATAGAGTACAGAAAATAAATAAAATACAATATTTACGAGAAGATTTCTTTATGTAATGGAGCACAACTACTATTGTCTCTTCCTGTTAATTTGACAATATTTGGCAGTTCCAGAAAATAACGTAGCCAGTAAGCAATTATTCATTGGAGCTGGTCACATATAAAAAAAACACAGAAATAGATTGTGAGTACAAAAGCGGCAAAGTATGTTACAAGCTTTTGATTTTACGAACCTTGCACGGTCAACTTACAATAGTCGGAGATAGGGGAGGTTCACAGAAAACACAGAAAATATGCTTAAGGGCGCCAGAGCTGATTCAAAGTAACACTTCTGTCTCGCTCACGACAGACGGTCCAAACTTGTAACTCAATTAAAGGTTCGTAATCCTTATACTCGGCTGTTCGAGTAGCCCAAAATTAGTTCGTAGATAACAATAACCACAGGAGAGAGAGCAAACTAACAAGAGAGCTTAACGATTTTAATCACCTTAAGATGTGAATGGCAAACACTAACAAGAATATATGAATTTTCTACATTCATCCGTACTTGAAAGATTTTTTTAATATAATTAACAAATATCACAGCTTGCTTTAGTAGCGCAGTAACTTGACAAATGTACGCTAAATGCGCCAACCTTAAATACTAAAATGACTAACAATCTGCATTAACAAGTAGAGGAGACTTTGATTTAGTAATCGGCAACACACACTACATATGAAAATTATGTCGAAAAGGACAGCACCGAAAGTCCCAAAATAAATATGTTTTCCCTCACAGCATGCGATACAGTTATGAAATGTCTAAGATTACCTTATTGGTATAAAAGCAATAACGTTGTTACGATCATTAACATTAAATATAATTCTGTGAATAAACTTTCGTGATTCTGATATAAAAAGTCAGACAAGTAACTCACCCCAAAATCCAGTTTCCACTTTCACGTAGAAAACGTTTTCTCGTCAGTGGCCTGTAATAAATAGTGAAAAGCAAATCGGATCACAATCTAGTTCACACAGAACAAAAGCTAAAAGAAATAGTATTAATAAATCATTAAATGTTGTATAAAAACCCGCTATATCGTGTACTGTAAGGACTAATATTAACACAGGTGGCTGATAACACAATCGACTAATACACAGGTAGTAACATCTCCCACGGTAAGGCTTATCGAGACCTCGTTTTCGTGGCGTAGAAACCGCCTTCCAAAAGCGTATGTGTGCGGTAACGTTATTTCTTAGTAAAAATTACTATTCACCATTCCTTTCTTGAAAACGTACATGTGCTCGAATCGGATAGAAAATGGCTGTTAAATGAAAGAGGAATTACGAACGAATTTTAATAAAACGACAGCAATTATTTTACCCTGTGACGACTCAAATATTTTATGCACGTAATGTAATTACAATTTGATTTCCATTATTCCGGATGGTGTTGGAATAAAATTACTTAAGACGCACCGACCATTTTAGACAATCCACAGCTTCGAAAGTTTGTCGTAAAAATGACAGTCGCGAGCAAAAATCGGTAGAGGGCGTCAAAACCGGAATCTAATTTCAATTCAATATACAGAGTCGTCCGTAATGAAAATTTCGTACGTAACAAGTATTTTTGTAATATAACTTGCTATTGTCACTTATTGAATATTGATTTCTTAAAAAAAAATAGTTGACAAAACATTTTTTGTTTTATAGTAGTATTTACACTGCTTCGTTTCCGCTAAAATTTACGTTTGATTCCGTTTCTGCTTCTGTATAGTAGTATAGAAGATGAATGGAGTAATATAAGAAGATGTATTAGATACCCAGCAGATAAAACCATAGGAGAAAATCCACAAAAAAGCTAGGAGAAGTTTGACGAAGAAGAAAAGATATAATGCAGAAGTCGACTACAGGATATTACAAGAAATTGGATAAGACAGTACTAAGCTAATAAAATTGGTTAAGAAAATAATGGATATGCTAATAAGAATAACACAAATTGATATGGATCAAAAAACAAAACGCAAAAAGAAACATAACAAATATAAGTAGCACTGAATAGATAAACCAGTAAAAAAATTTGACTGAAAACGATGTCCAAAAAAAATACCTTAAATGCAGTACAGAAGATAAAAAGAACACTGGCATAATCACGGAAAAGGATAAGATAACAACAAAACTTAAGAGAATTTAAGTAGTGAAAGCAATTATGAACATGAAAATTCTGGAAAGCCGAATAACTCTAGCAGAAATAACATTGAAAAGCTCATAGGCAGTGGTGAGAACATCTGAAGGACAAAACAGATTTTGGATTTAATTAAAACTAAGTCAAGAAAATAAACAACAACGCTGTATATAGATGCAATAATCAAAGAGTGTAATTGCTTGAAAACAATTATTAATAAAAAAACTATAACCTTCTTTTGGTTACCAAAAATCTTCTTTCCTTTTACATTCACTCAGCTTTATAAACTACCGTTAATTGCACCAAAATTTGACTTATAATTATTCGTTTATTTCAAATCAGCGTTAAAGTTGGTCTTCTCGCATAAATTGTATTGTTAAACTCCTTAAGTTTTTGGCAAAAATACTGAACGGATTTGAATGAAATTTTGTACAATTGTTTTCTACTTTTAGCAATAATAGGAGGCTCTGATGTTGTAAATCGCCATTGACACTTCTACAGTAAACAACAAACGGATGAATAGTGCACTGTGTATTAAACCAATGCCATCCTTGAAAGACATGAATAACAAAATCATTAAAGTTATTGAATACATAGGAATAATTTTTAGCAAAGTTGGATATGACGATGAATTCGCTTTACGTCAGTGTTCCTCTTTGTTTATTCAGATAATCAGCCTGTTTTTTTTTTAAATAAAATCTTGAGGAATTAAATCAGCAATTTGCGCGCTGAATTTTGAGATAAAAATGTCTGCAGATTTGATCATGGTTTCCAAAGTAGATTTTACTGAATTTATATAGAATATGAATATTTAATTTAGAAAATTTGTAAATATTTAGAAAGAAGCATCTGTTAATTTTGTGATACTAATATATTTACCGTTCCGAAGTATCCATTGTTTGTAAGATGTACCGTTAATTATTTCAACCAGGCATTGCTTTAATGGGTCAATTCCATTCCATTCCATTAAAATACATTCATCAGTTGGGTCACTACGCCAAATTTTTTTGAAAAGACCATTTGATTCCATGTTGAATATTCACTTCATTGGTTCAGAAATTAATTTAACATTTTGATGATATTGGCAGACACAAATGGCATGTGTACCCATGTTGTGGAAGGTTAAAAGATATTCTTTAGGTATCAATCTAGCAAACGTCAAAAATCCAATTTTTAAACCAATATTCTCCTGTTTAAATAAGGGATAGGCTTTCTTCAGATTGATCAGACGTAATGCACGTTCTTTTTGCATTTTCATATTATTCTTGTCGATGGTGACACAATCTCTTTTTCCTGCGCAAATTTGGTTGATGTAATCGGTCAAAAAAAATCTTTAGACTTTGGATCTTAGCTGATATGGTTTGCTGCAACGCACTTTTGCAGCTGACGGAATATACCATTCTCATGCACTAGTTTTTTTGCGAGTTGCTCTAAATGTCTGGTTGCATTAAATTTTTGTGAGATATTGCAAGCGGACCAGGTCGATGGAACGACCGAAAAAAATTAAATCTTGGCATGTATACTAGAAACCATACCAATTTTTTTTACTCACTCATAATTTCTTGGTCCGTATCAGATTTGGTGGAATGGAACGTAAGTCTTTATTGCCTAAATTATTTTATTCATAACGTTTTGTAATAATTGTAACAGTTAACGAAAAATATACATTATTTTACAAAAATAAAGTTTAGTCTATAAATTACTTTATACACACTGCAACAGTTAAAAATTATTTTGACTTTAAGTTTTCTTAAAATATTGAAATGCAATTTTACGTTTTTGAAGATACTCGGAATTGTTGTCGTGTCTAAGAACTGATACGTATTTAGACAAATCACGTATCGTGACGTCATTTAGATATGATTCTGATTGAAGAGCAAACCCTGCTCAAAGTATATAAATTATAAGTGATCTAACTAGATGTACTGCGACTGAATTCTTATAATACTAAAATACCAAAAATAATATTAATAGTTATTATTTCAAGTTATGAACCAACCTCTCGGTCAAATCTTTGGTAACTTCTTTCGTATTAAAAAAAATTTTAATCTAAGGCACATGATCTAAACCATGTTAAATATATAAGATCTAAAAGAATGCTATGTCAACAAGTAGATGAAGAAGCTAGACAAAGTACATGGGACCGTTTGAAAAAACATTCAAAAAAAGACCAGATATGATGTCAAGGCGCAAAACAGTGTCAAAAGACCTTTATGAAGTTCTGCAGCAAGTTAATGACGTCGTATATCGTATCCGAAAACCGCTAAAAGGCAAACCAGAAATGATTTACATCGACCGTTCATCCCCGTTTGCTGGCAATAACAACGTTGCTCATAGCCAAGTTCGAACCACAGTAATAACAAGCAGAACCAGGAATCAAGTCAATAGAATGCACTTTGATAGGTTTATAACCTTGTACGGGGATTTTGGAATGGCTGGGTTCAGAGTTAGGACCGAGCTGCAACAAACACCAGAAAGTAACGCCATTGCAGAATGTGTAAGTGAAGATCTTGCATTGTCTAGAAGGGCCGTGGTAGTCTTTAAGTAGAAGTTCAGACGATTCGATACCAAGACACTAAAAAGTATTCATGTACAAAGCCGCTATACGAGAATCTATAACAAACATTATAATGGCGTTTCATAACATTAAAAAACGGACAGTGTCCAAGCTCGGTTGCGGTTTAGATCAACTGTATAAAGTTAAAGTTTATTTTCCAAAATACAAAAGTCCAATCAGAATTTCTAGCCAAGAAAGGTTCATTGAATGCCACTTCTATACCCAAGAAAGTTGCCGATTTCTATTTTGGAACAGTTTTAATAAGAGGTTAGTGAAACATTCCCGAAACTTCGAAAATATTTGTGGCAACTTTAGAAAGAATCAGAATATTCAATAGAAACATAAGGCGAAAATATAAAAAGCAGACAAAGATAAACGCAGTTAGCGGTGTAAATAAATAAGTGCAAATTTCAATATTTCTTTTGTTAACAAATTACAACATTAAGGATTAAATTTTTTATAGCATGCATTACATAAATAATTATGATTTCAACAACATAAATTTTTAAAGATGTTCAAACCATAAACAGTTTAAAGTATCAAAGCTACAACTCAATTTTATATATAGCCTTAATTTCAAATTCATATAAGAAAACTTTTTTTAATTATGTGTATGTAACAGTTAAATTTTTGATTTGCAAACGACAATAACGTTATCCAATAGAAGAATCTTGCTTTCGTCTCCTTTCATTGTAAATCTACCGTTTGTATAAGCAAACATAGGTTTAATTCCTTGCACAAATATTTCATAAAAGCAAGCTTCGTCCATAGTAAGATGCAGATCCGGTTTGTCGGAAGGAATTCCTAATCTAAATTGTCCAGATCCAGATCTTAAATCAAGAAATCTAAAAAAATCAACATTGTGTAAAAAAAATAACAAAGAGTAAAATTTACGTTTCTTTAGTTGCCGTTCCTGTCACAGTAATTTGGTATAAAGCGTTAACTTTTTTAACAAGTTTTTCATCAAACAAACTTTCCATTCTTTGTAAAACTTCTTCAAGGCGTTGGCCGATTTCGTGCTTTTCGATTTTAACTGTCTTTTTTGATATATCCGATTTTTTATAAACTATGCCGCTGTCGTCTACATACGTCATTAGTATAATTTGCCTAGCAAGCTTAGGGTTAACACAATATTTGTCAAAATCAACTATTCCATCTTCTTTCAGAGCTTGATCGTCGTAGTAAAATATTCCAGTTGGCTTAGGAACTTTTGTTAAGATAGAATAAGCGGCGTCGCCCATTATGTCTGCTTTTCTGCATACGTCTTTTGATTTCGATTTTGCTTCATTTTCATTTTCAATAACTAAAATTTAAAAACCTAGCGTTTTTAATTAGAGGTGAAAAAGCGCACCATTTCTAGGCCACAACGAATTTACCATAATGTCATAACCTTTAAATTCTTGTGCCATGCCAAGAACGCACATTGACATTCCGTATTTTGCCATCGTATATGATACGCGACCAGCAAACCAACGTCTATGTAAATTAATTGGTGGTGATATATTTAATATATGCGGTTCTTTTCCTGTTTTTAAATAAGGTAGGCACATTTTAATTCTAAAATATTTGCATACAGTAAATTTTATGAATCGGCATGGTTTACTCACACAAGGAAAGTGCCTCTTACGTTAATAGCGTATACTTCATCAAAATCTTTCATACTCGTTTCTTCCGTGTCAGTTGAAGTAATTAGATTAGAATTGTTTATAAGAATATCAATTCCGCCAAAACGATTTGCCGCTTCTTCAACAGCTGCTTCTACATGGTTTTCATGTCGAATATCCATTTTAACTGAAAATCCACGTCCTCCAGCTGCATCCACTGTATATAAATCGTAATTAAATTATAATGAGAAACGCATATGCTACTGTACCTTCTTTTGCAATATCTGACATATCAATATCAGATGCAAAGACCACATTTGCCCCATCTTGAGCTGCTTTTAAAGCAATCGCTCTTCCAATTGATTTACTATTACCGGTAAGAAAAATCGTTTTTCCTTTTAGTTTTCTAAAAACAAAAAAAAATAAATTATAACAGCATAAGTTAGTATTACTTGGTTTTGGAGATGAGTTGTACTCCCATATCGTCCATGTTGACTCTGTAGTTGATAATCTACAAATGAAAATAAGAGTTTATTGTTCCTACTATTTATATAGAAAAAAAATTATTTTTAAACAGGTCACGACGCCTATTAATTTTAATAACCGTAATTACATTTTAAAACTTAAACGACTAGTAATATTTCTTTTCATAAAAAGACACTAATATAAAACATTTCGGTTTATATTTTTCAGTATAATTGTAACTGATTAACTGTAAGTTTGCTAAAACACATTATGTAATATAATGGATTCATATATTTAAAACAAAAAATGTCAAATGTTTTTTTCGATTTTACGATAAGCATCTAAGTTACAATATTATAAATAAAATAGGTAATTAACATAAAGTTAAAAAAACGTCATCTACATATACGAAAGTTAAAATAAATAATATCGTACACATTTCGTGACTGTTTGATTAGATAGGAACAGAATTCTATCTTCTTATCACGAATACATTTCACTAAAACAAAAACGGTGGTAATTATTTATCAAATATCTACTTTCCGTGTTTAAGAAAAAAGTATTATTAGTGTACTAAAAATATAATAGACTTTTTATATTTACAGGTTTTTACTGAATAATCTAAAATAAATTTACAATAAAAAATATTAATTATAGTAATATTTTGTGTACAAACAAATCCATAAAAAAATTACAATCATTGGTAACCAAATTGTATCATATTAAATCAGTTTTATTATATTTACAATCCTCCCCCATAAGTTATGTGGTCACGAAAGTTGGGAAAATAAAAATTGAATCTACGGACTACATTACTGTTTTATCGATTCGATTATACCAATCTGTTTTTTATTCGGATTTATTCCTCGTTAATTTTCGTTCTGGTAAAAATTATTTTATTTTTATTTTAATTTTTTTACATTCAAGTTATTTTTAGTATATGTTTTTTATTGTTAATTTTACTTGTTTACTTAATTTAACGTTTTTATGTTTTGTTTAATTAGTTATTCTTTGTTTTTTAACACCAAAAAAATTAAACGGAATCTCAAGTTTTTCTTTAAATATTTTTTTATTTATTTTATAACCAAACTCAAATGAATTATTTTCTTTGCATAACTTGAGATATTTGTTTTGTTTGCATAAATAGCATAGTTTGCTTGTGCGTCTAAAGTTGCTAGAATCGGTTTGATACAAGGTATGGAACAATAATCTGATCTAATCAAACTTTTTGAGTATCGCTTAATAATGCTTTTTTCTAAGCCTTGTCTTAATTGAAGCAAAAATATTATTCAAAATCAGAAAAAAAATTAGACTGCAACGTGGTTCATGCGGGGTTCTAGATTCCCTAAGAAACAAATTTATTGTGTTTACCAATCAAACAAAAACCAATTTTACTATCATCTTTTTAGTATAAGAAAAATTTGATTCTGCATAAACTATTTCCTGAAAAAAAATTGCGACACCACAATGCAAAGCAGTCAAGTAAAAAAATTTGTAATACGTTTCAAGTTAAATTTATCATTGGCAAATGCCTGGAGCCTGCCTATTTTGCCATTTTGTGTATTTTTTTCGCTTTTTTGCCTTTTTAAAGAGTATATTGCGTTTTTACATATAAATTTTGAAAAGTGAGTGTAAACAGTGTTTTACTAGGTAGATGACAATAACGAATTACAGAATTTTACTTAAATTACGTAAAATAATATAATTAACATTTTTTGCTCAAAAGCTCTTACCACGAACCTATAAAAAACAACAGGAATTTTCATGTTTTGTTAAACAATGGTTTTAACATTAAATACAAAAGCCGCTTATAGAGAAGAAATATTGTAAGAATTTATACTAGGATAATGTACAATGACAAGCTTAACAGAACACTATTTACAAAACCGGAAGGATTTCGGAATGAATCATATTTTATAGGTCTATTCAGTACCTAAGTAAAGCAAACAAATACAGATAATTTTAATTCTGTCCGGTGGGATTCCTTTATTGACTAAAACACATGACTAAAATATTTTTTGTTTGTTATAAATACCTGTGATATTGTCACATTGTCATAGTCTATTGCTGTTGTGCTGTGAGTAAGTTTTAAAAAATGCCACCTAATAAACAATCAAAATTTGAAAATTATTACAAGTGGAGTAAATTGGACAATAATTTAACAACCGACGGAAAAAAATTTTTTTGTCAAGTTTGTTCACAATCAGTAAGTTTGTATTATCTTAATTTAAATGCTTTTAATTACTAGTATATGTATTATTTTAGATCGGTGCTACTAAAAGGTACCATGTAAAATAACACTTAGGTAGTGGTTTACATTTAAAACATATTAAAAAAATTATGAAACAACCATTGTTAAAAAACGTTATAGAAGATCAACAGAATATATTTTGGCCATCAAAAGCAACTTATTGCTTTACATCAAAAAACCCTTCCTTTGACCGCTTTAAACAACTGAATGACAAAAAGGGGAGGTCATAAAGCACTAACAGAAAATATGTTTAATAATAACAGAAACATCGGCATTAAAATTTGCTCCATTAACATCTTGTGATGTTGAAAGAACTTTTCCTTTCTATAAAAATATTTAATTGATAAAAGGCAACAGCTTACTGGTCAAAATATTGAAAAATATTTGTGTTGTACTTGGAAAATTAAAAGCACTTAATAAACATTGTAAAACAAAAAAATAATCTGTAAATTTTGTGCTTTTTTTATTACCTTTTTGGCAGGTTTAATATGCCTTTTATGCCACCTTTTTTGGTATTTTTTCTTGCCTTACTATCCGCTCTTTAGTTATGGCATTGTTGACCAATGCTACAGAAGAGTAATTTCAAAATGAAAACTTTAATAACAAATTCGTACTTAATAAAATATTTATATTTAAGTTCAATTTATCTATTTTTGATATAGGCAAAATAATTATTACTGTTTATAATTTTTTTAAATATAAAGTAGCATGATTTTTTATTTTTTTAGGGTCATTGAACAAATGACTTACCAAAAAAACCGTTATTGCCATCTTAGTCACAAACAAAACCAAATCTTCGAAATTTACTACGAGATGCTCGTACATTATTAAAAACCTCTAGTTATTCAGTGATTGAAAAAATGGATATTAGTAATTTTTATTATTTTGGATTTCAACAGTCAGTTGCAGAATATCATTGTTGTGCATCAAAACATTAATTGCAAAAAATAGACGAATAATGGGAGTCCATACCTAAGGAACTATGCTACAAATTAATGTGTACAATTCTGAAACATATTAAAGCGGTTCTAAACGGGCATGGTGGCTCAATAATATATTAACACGTTCGCTGTCCTATGACCCATATATGGGTCATGTCTTATGATTTCTGTAAGTCCTGAGCCTTTATTTGGCTCACGTTTTGGTTCAATTTTATATGGAATTTTAAGACGGACTGTCGACGAATTGGCATATTAATACAGTGGACTTGGTAATATAACAAAGTAGGTATGTAAGGTATAGCATTAACCTATATTCGGGGCATGGATATGGATAATAAATCACTACCCAGTAAACACGGATTGAAACTGTTGCAGTCACAAAATTAAAACAATTGTTTCATTACGTTGTTTCGTGTTAGTTCCATTTTTATATCATTTACATGTAACTGACAGTGAATAAATTGAAAGAGTTCCGATTTTTCACAATCAGTTTTAAACCGTTTCAGTACTTGCAATTTTTATCCCATAATCAGCAACCGTCTAAAAACTGATTTATTAAAACCGAATATTTTTTGAATAACTAGAATTGTTTGAAGATCGATTAAATAAGATTGAATTATTTTCAAAACAGTGGAATCGTTCTAGGAAAAACGAATACTTTGTGATTAGTCAGCATTAGTCGTTGCTATACTTTTGATTACTGTCGTCAACGCTTGCGCTGCAAATTGATATTTTTTCACTTGTTCGGTTGTAGTTTGATAAGTGATGCTGTGTATCTACAATTACAAAATGGAACAATAAACGGTAAGTCGAAACATTTTATTATAATCCATAAATGTAATCGATATTATTTCATTTCTGTTATTTATGTATCATGTTTTAATTTGTATAAAAAAAATGTAAATTAACACACATGGTTGCGTTAAGGTAGATTATTGCGTAAATCTGATGATACTTTAGGATTTATAATTACAGTTCAATTCTTGAAGTTTTCTATACGATTATGTACAGCTAAAGGTATTCACAGTGTTTTTATAACTTTCTAATAATTGCTAAAGTTTAAGTTTGTGTTGTTTTTGATTAAAATTAATTAATTTTGTGTAAATCTATGATTATGTATGTATATAAATGAAATATTTATTTCTATGTTACAGATGCGGTTAAAAGTTGCTACCCAACAGTAACTGATGCAGTTTTCGAGGCTTCCGCGAAAAGACCACATCCAGGAAAGTTGCAATATGTAAAAAACTCAATGTGATATTGTATTTAAAAATATTTATTGTGCAATAAAATTTGAAACGTGCATTCGAAAATGTATTATTGTATTATTAAAAGAATTGTTTGAGTTGATTATTGAAACAAAAAAATCATACATGTATCGATCATTTAGTATCAGTTCAAGAACGAAGCTTTTAAAACGTAAACCGAATGCAACATTTAGTTTGCAACAGATTTGAATTTAAAATACCGAAACTATACTGATTCAAATAAGTGAAACAGCGATGGACTTATAGCTATTTTATTGCAGTTAGGTTTCTTTTATGTTTGAAACAAGAGTGAATCATAAATTTTTTGTTTTGAAACTGTTACTAAACATTATCAATTTTGTGTTTACTGGGTAGTTACTACATTAGTTTATACGGTAAATACTTACAATAAAAGAATGTTTCTTTCCCAATTTCTTTTATTATTCACTTTATAAATATGTTGTAAACATGAAAATGCAATATTATATACTAGTGAGACTTATTATAACAGGGTAGGCAGTACGCATGGGAACATTCTGAGCAATACGTTGATGCTTTTTTAGTTTTATGAGCTGCATCTTTTACATTGAAACCTTGGGACTTGAGCATTAAATAACATTCATGGCACCGTTTTTTTTGTTTCTTGTAATTTGTGAGTAGATATCTTACGCTTTTTTGGTAGAGCCGCTACGTAGTTCTGTTTAGAGTCATTGAGATTCAGGAGATCTTTCACAACTGACTCTGTATACTAAAGTAGCGTAAAATTTTTACCAGTAACAGACTTAAAAATAATGTGAGAGTTGATTAGGGTGGTGCTGGATACAAGTTCGATAGAAATTTTTTTATAGCATACCAATGATTTGCGCAAAGACGTATAGTAACTTGATAGCTGATCAGAAATGTCAACACCTTGTTTTTCTCTATTATATTCTAGTATAACTTTCGGTTTCATTTTCTTGTTTCCTTTTCTGTCTGTCCCAGTTTCTACCATTTCATCTCCGTAGCAAGTAGAAAGCATGTGCACATTATGACAATGGAAGCGCATAAAGTTACAACACACCTTACCAACAATTATTATCTTTCCGATTGCGAATAATAAATACCACGTGCAACACAAATACCTTAACTAAACTAAAAGAATGCGACTGTTATCAGTAAAATGACGAAAAAGAACAAACCAAATATGACTCATTGGACTACAAGCATATAAATTTTTAACATCAGAATCCCATGACCCAAATGTGGTACATCAGTTTTTTATATAAGGGACTGCTGTGGATTTATTATGACTCCTCATATGGACAGTGAACGTGTTAAATTTATTTATAAAATATCACTTTTAATCAAAATATGTACATAGTTTTAATTTACACTACAATTATCCTTCTATTTGACAAAAACTTGGGGGTGCCTAATAAATTTGCACATTTTGCACAAATTTTATTTTTAACCCTTCTTTGTATGTCCTATTTTTTGTGGATCTGGTAAAACTACATTAAAAAACTATTTGAATAGCTTTATGGAAAAGTTACAAGTTTCTTTGACAGAGAAAAAAATAGTATTATGATCAGGACTTTTCCTTGTGATGGCCCAGTCAAAGAAACACTAAAGATTATAATAGATATTATGGCAATGACAAATGTGTAAATGGAATTTACAAAAATAATTAAATGATATTCCTTAATGTAGATGAATCAGTAAGAACAAACAAAACCTATTTATTAAAATTAAGTAGTGCTCCTCCCCAGTTGATTATATGCATTGTGTTTTCTTAGGGATGGTCAGAAAATTATTGTATAAGTGTAAGGATGGAAGTTTGTCTTATAGAATCGGAGAGAAAAATATGGAGTCGTTTAACACATGAAGAACTTTAAATCTTTTTGACCAATTGAATGTAATCGGACACCACGGGTCTTATTTGTACTAGAGCATCGGAAGGCAACAAAATTAAGACAATTTTTGTTATACAAAGGGCCTGTACTTCTACAAGATATTTTACCAAAAAGTATATACTGTCATTTTCTACTATTAAATTTGCTATAACTATATTGTTGTGCGATGCACTTAATTAAGTGTATAATAAATACGCTGGTGAATTATTGACATTATTTCTAAAACATTCTGTAAAAAGTATGGAAAAACATTTGTATTTATAATGTGCAAACATTAATTCATTTGGCATCTAAAAAAAATTACCTTTCAAGAAATATTTATTTGAATACAAAGTAATATTTATTAACATAGAAAATAGAAAATCAGAAATTGGCTTGTTCGTGAAAGACCGCAAAATATGTTGTTATGCATAATCCGACACCGCATTGTTTGCATATATATTTGCAGTCTGTTTTCTTTGGTCTTTTTTTGTGTGAGAACAATCAAGGCATCTCCTCAGTTAGAGCTTTCCATCTGCTCTGCGGGGAACTTCATCTGGAAAGTGTCTCTCAGTTAATCTGGCCTGACCAATAAAAAAACCAATGGAATTGGTTTAGAGGTATGCCGTGATGGATATTTGAAAACCCAAAAATATTCCAATATACTGCAAAACCTCAGTAAGTTTTAAAAATAAAATTTTACGGAAGACACAAAAACTTTTCAATTGTTATGTGCATTATTACCAACAACTTAATTATTTTCTATCGGTACTTTGTGTTTTGGAGAACAAAAAACAATTAAGTTCCTTTTTGTACTACAAAAATTAAAAACTTTTTGTCTCCTGTAAAATTCAACAAAGCAATAAGAAAATACCTTTGAAGGAGCTGGCGGACGACGTCCAAATGAAATTTAGGAAATGAAACATTGCCAGGGTTTTGAGTCTTATACAAAGCATGAGCATTCAGCATACATATATCCAATGTATGGAAAAATAACTTTTTGTACCACTTAATAGTTTTTTTAGTACAATCCACACTGCTGATCATCATGTCAGATCTGTCTCCCATTTGTTGATTATAAAAAAGTACACATAAAAGTTTCTCTTTATTTTTCTGGGTAACTCTGTCTATTTTGGGAAGAGTGATCATTTTATTCCCATGTAAAGTAGCCAGTATTGTGACATCACGACGATCGTTCTATTTCAAGGTCAAGATATGTTCGCTACTTTTCCAAGTAGTTTCTTCCATTTACAGTTTTGTGTCAAGTGGGGGCATATGTTTTCTGTTTTGACGTACTGTTCCAGAAGAATTGGTTTTGTGTTAAAAAGGTACGTACATCAAGTCGGACTAGTGTAAAAATTATTACTATAAAATGAATGACCCTTGTTGAAGAAAGGCTTTAAAAATTTGACAACCACTGCACCCGATACTCCAAAACCAACATTTCTATTTGTTTTTTCTTTGTCATTCTTTTGAACATAAACCACATAATTCAAAATATAGCCAGTTTCATAATCGCACAATACATATAGTTTGATTCCAAAGCGGTGTCTTTTAGTTTTTATATATTGTTTAAAAATTAGTCGACCTTTAAACAAAACCATGCTTTTGTCGATCACAAGGTTTTCAAATGGATAAAACTGAAGCTGCAAGTTGTGTTGCATCATATTCAATATGCCTTTTATTTTATACAAACGACTATTTGGTACTTCTTCATTACTACATAAATCTATCTCTTCTGAGAATAAAATTAAGAAATACTCCACCTCCCGGGACTCATTCATTAAGTTTTCATTCTCTATACCACTATTGTTGATATCAAATTTGTGCACTTTAGGTACAAAATCGTTTAGACCCCATTTTATGCTAAAATGCTGAATATCGTTATCACTATTGTCACATTCGTCTAAATTTTCATTGGAAATCTGGTCATCTACTTCATTATTGCTGTTTTCGAAAAGCTCCTCTTCTAGAAAGCTCACCCCTCACTCTCATTGTCAGACTCGGGATCATATTCACTTTCACTTTCTATGAACGATTCCTCATCACTACAACAAGTCTTGTTCACCCACAATGTTTAGAATATGCCTCACTTCATCATTAGATAACTCGCAATAAATATTTTCTGCGTCTATTTTATGTTTTTTAGGTCTTTCAGATCGTCTCGAAGTACTCGCGTGCTAAAATTGGTAGCCTTTGTTATTGTAATAACTGACTTGCTACGTTGCCGGCTGCTGATACTGTTCCTCAGTGCCGAATATTTTCGGTAGGCGTTCGCCTGGCAAGGTAAAGTGAACAAAACGGTTCGGCACTCGGCCGTGAGCGAAATTCATTTTTTACTTATGACTTAACTGAATCGTCAACCGCCCTAGAAGCAAGTAAAAATCGAAATACAAATTTACCTAAAAAAATCATGAGCTTATAAATAAACTAGAACCGATGTTATAAGTCAAAACCTAATGTAAAACGTACACATAGGTCCATCCAAATTAAGATGAATTGTAAGGACACTGCCATTCAAACTGTACATAAAAGTGTTTCAAAATATAACTTAAACACTAAGGATGTAGCTATCCAATTTGTGAAAAATGCAAAAAAAATTGTTAACAACCTGACGCCGGCGATTATGAATATACATGAATCTTCCTTGGACAAACGCCAAGAAACTAGTGAGGCATTGAGACAATCAAAGTGTGATTCAATAATTGATATATGTACAACGGCCACAGTCAGATAATTTGTTTAATAAACTTGCAGAGGCTAACATTGACACTTTATCATCTACTCCATTTCTCCCGACATTCTAGAAAAAACAATAAAAGTAAGTGTCAAGAATAACAAGCCACTTGCAACATTGAAATTATCAATATTAGTATTGGGCGACAGTCAAACGCGGGATATGGGATTAATGTTGATAACTTTATTGAATAAATTACCTGTAAATGTACTAAATATTTTTAAGACGAATGCACTATTAGAGAACGTCATTTCGGACGTAAAAAAGCTAACGAGAGAGTTTACTTTAAAGAATTATGTTGTAATAATCAGAGGATCAAATAATGCCATAATGGAAGCAAAGATGAATGTCAAACAAATCTCCAGTAGATTACGTGAATTAATATATAAAATTAATATAGTTGTTGTGTCAACGCCTTACTGGCACAACTGTAAACGAAATTGTGGAAATGAAGTGATTCGACAAAATAATATTAAACTCTATAGTTTAGTAGTAGGCAAGATAATTTCCGGTATATAGAAGTAAATTCTGAAATCGGAATACGAGATCATACTTACCATGGGTTACATAAAGTCGTACTCATGAAACGGCTTATTCAAATGACAAACAATTTTACACTGTGTAGTAATAAATTTGTAAATGTGATTGTCAAAGTTCTTAAATTTATTATTACAGAAATAGAAAATCAGTTGGCAAACATCCTCAGGGATCAGTATTAAGACCACTCCTGCTCCTGTTGTTCTTTAATGATCTTCCTTCCTTATTGTGTGTATTTTTCTAAATTAGTTGCTTTATTCAGTATTCTGACTGTTTACATTTGTTTTTGTAGCAATCGCCTATTATTGACAATGTAATTGACGTGTCCTACTTCCAAATACGTGATCAAATTTTGGAGGCATCTTTGAATAAGCTTCAGCCAAAAAAAAACTTCTAGATCTAATGTTTTAACATTACTTTTCTTCTGTCACCTCAAACTATGATGATGAAATATCTGTAACACCACCACTACCAAAAACAAATTTTGACAAACAAAATGAAAATACTCAATGCAATTCTTCTCAAGGTACCATAATCACCATTTTCATCTACCTCAATTCATTTAATAAAAATTAATCAAGAGTACAGCACTCTTCATTCATTGTCCCTTATTGTATTTCAAAGCTGTTTGAGTGCATCTGTGACAGATTCTTTTTAATATAAAATCTTAAGCTTTTGCGGTTATGTTTAAAATTATAAGCGACTTTTGGCTTAGACCGCGTCGTAGTAAAACACCCAGACTTAGGCTTGGTCATAGTCTCTTCTTGAGAGCCAAAACAAGAAGTAGAACTTGGTCTTTGCCGTATTGTCGTTAGTGAACCCAAACAAACTGACGTTTTGCAAGACATTGCAGGTTGCATCTTCAGAAGATGTCAAAAATTAATGAATTAGCACTTGGCTTAAACTGGACAAGCAGAAACATTAAAACATGGTTCAGTAGATTCACAATGTCATAAATGTAGTGACATATTTGATGTATGTATATTGTGTGACATTGAAATTGTAATACCATGGAATTTTGTAATCAAACTTGACAGGAAGATTTAGCTACTCAGAGGCAGTAAATGATTAAAATTTCAAAGAATAGAAAGAAAGATGTTGGTTCTCTCCTATTAATTTCACACTCCCTTACTTTTTGTGGCATCGATTCCAGAGGTAGTCGGTTTCCTCTTGAGTTATTGTTTCCCAAGCAATTTGAATTTCATGCCAGAAAGCTTCTTGTATCTGTGGAGCTTGCGTTAAGTTACTCAGTCTTTTCCCTATAATGTCAAAAAAAAAGACTTTTACCTAAACCAACAATTTGACTTCTGCGAATTCGTTTAATTGGCGGTAATATTTAATTTTTACGGTGCCGTACTGTAGTCATAATCACCCTCTCAAAACGCGTTAAACAGAAAAATCATAAAGATAAAAATATTAAAATTAACAAAGACTCGCACGAAATACACACGATAATGTAGTAGCAGAAACAAAAAAAACAGATATGCCACACTACTTGATCCGATTGAATAAAATTTTAATCATTTACTATCTCTTAGTAGTTTTGCCCAGTTTGGTCACTAAATTCCTACCCCTTCTTGGTGTTGCAATTTTAATGTCACAGCCTGTATCTGTAGTGTTTGCACGTTCTGTTAAAATTTGGAACCAATCAGTACTGTCAATAATACAATGTCAGTTATTATATAAAGCTGCTCCGTTAGGTATAGTTTAACATGTTTAGAATTCTTACAAAGTTGAAATCATCTGTTATGTCATATTTGTTCATGTTTTTTTACGTTATCAATAACCAAGAATTACTTATTTTAGTTGTGCAGAAAATTTTATTAAGAAAAACTGTAGCATACAAGAAATTGAAACTGTGGCAAAGAAGTTTTATATACAAGAAATTGAAACTGTGGCAAAGAAGTTTTATATACAGGGTTATTCACATTATACGACACGAAATATTGTGGCCAAAATACGTGCCTTTGAAAAAGTTCCATTTTTGGGATATACAGGGTGTTTACAAAAGATGCGGCAATATTAAAGGGGGTAATTGCCCAGGTCATTTTAAACAATAAAGTTCTTATAAACATAGTTCCGCAAACGCTTCGTTACCGATCTACAGCGTGTTGAAGTTTAATTTAAAAAAATAATAAAAACTAGATTTTTCCAAAACGGCTTGAGATATCATATTGAAATTTTAGACGTGTTAATAGCTGTGGGAGACACATAATTTGCAATACAACACGATGTTTCAGTCGTACCAGTTGCCGCTGATTTCACTAAAAATAAAAATATGTTTTTATTTTTTGTTCAATTGTGATGAAAAAAGCTATCTTAACTTTTTATCGTACGACGTACCGTTTTTTAATTAAAAAAAAACATTTAGTGCATATTCATTTATTATGCGTACAAAAATATTTTTAAACAGTCCTGTTTTATTCATTGACAGAGAATGACATATTGAATGTGTCTCGTGATTAATAATTTATTATGTGTCGAATTTGTTGAAGTTCCTTATCATGAATCGCTGCACTACATTTATGGTCTTACTGATGGAAATGCATTAGAAGCTAGACGGTTGTATACTAAAAGATTTCCTGACCGGATTGCTCCTGATGGAAAAACTTTCGAATGTATTCATCAGCGTCTTTATGAAAAAGGCACATTAAGACGAAGTGGAGGATCAGGAAGACCAAGGACAGCAAGAACGGTAGAGCTGGAAGAGGATATGCTAGACATGAATGAAGAAGATCGAAGTACTTCTACTCGAAAAATTGCTGACGCTTTGGATGTAAGTAATAGTCCCACTATTTGGCACATTCTGCAGGAAAATTTGTTGTATCCATTCTATATACAACGCGTTCAATTTCCTCCTCGCATTGCATTCTGTCAATGGCTTTTGCACAAGATGGTTCAAATCCCTCAACTCCTGATGTTGATTCTGTTCACCGATGAAGCGAATTTTTCAAAAAATGCAATACGGAGTTTTCATAATAACTATGTATGGTGTGACAAAAATCCACATGAAATTGTTGAAAATAGTTTTCAACAACAGTTTTCTTTAAACGTTTGGCTTGGGATTGTGGGTGACTGCCTAATTGGACCGGTATTTTTACTAGGGAAACTTACCGGAGAAGTGTAACGCAACTTTTTGAAAAACACGCTCCCTGATTTTCTGGAGGACGTACCATTAGCAATTAGAGATGCAATGTGGTAAATGCACGATACTTGGATACTTGCATCCGAGCTCGAGGTGGTCACTTTGAACAGTTTTTGTAATTTTTGGTTAGTAAAATTGTTGGTTTGGTACAATATTTGTTTTTGTCCTTGAATAAAACCCTTGTTCTTTAAATTTTTTTTGTAATAAATGGACATGCACTAAATTTTTTTTTCTTTACTAAAAAACGGTACGTCGTACTTCAACACGCTGTAAATCGGTAACGAAGCGTTTGCGGAACTATGTTTATAGGAACTTTTTTATATAAAATGACCTGTGCAATCACAATCTATTATAGTTAATTTTTAAAAACTATTTTTATATTACACAGGGTGCCGCAATGGCTCTAAGTGTCAAAGTTGCATTTTTTAAAGTAAAACGCCTTGTATATTATTAGATTTTTGGATTCTTCAATCAAAATAAGCGTTGTGTTTTAATAACGTTTATAAGACCTAAACCTTAAGGTTTTCTAAATAACTTAAATTGTTGTCAAAATACAGCCTAATTTTCATGTTTGAGAGAAGTATCTAAGGTATGGAAGAAAAATTTAAGTGAAGTGTAACAATAGAACATATTTTATATTATAGTTGTAATAAACTTTGCATCTTATACACTCTGTATAAGATTAAAGGCTTTCAATTAAGAATTTTAAGTGGCTATAAACTGATTAATTCAAAGAGAACGCCATATTTTTTAGTTTTCCAGAAAACGCACTTTTTAATTACTTATCAAATATTATTAGAATGTTCTGTGGTGCGATAGGTTGGCACCAACATGAAGTTGGCGTTTGCAATAAATCCAATAAATAAGCAGCCGACTCAAAACTAAAGCCCTTACGTTTTCGACGTTGTACGTAGACGATACAGTAATCGCGAGTAATTTTTTTAATCATTTGTTTTACTGGAACATTGTTGATTTTATATTTATGTATATACGAACAGAATAGGTAAATATACGTTATTAAACCTTATAATTATCCGTGCCTATAATGGTGACCCTCGATTGTCGGTAACATAAAACACGTGCTCAACAATAAGAAGATAAGCCTTCACCGCGCCGCACCGTTGATTACGCGGGAAAATAAAAACGTTCGGTAAACTACTATTTAAAGTGCGTGGAACCAACTAGATAATATTGTTTTAACAACATGTGCAAAACAATGGAGTCCAATTCAAATATAACTGATGAAAACAGTACACCAAGTATTTCTCACACCCAGTCTGCTACTTCACCAACCATTTCCGCAACGTCAATAATGCTACCCGCATTTTGGCCGACTAAGGTAGAATTGTGGTTTTCGATGGCCGAAGCAAAGTTCGAATTAGCCTACCCCAAAATAACACGAGAAGAAACGAAATTCAATTACGTCCTCACAGTCCTTCCTGCAGAAGTCGCAGATGAGGTAAGCGACATAATCATTCAACCTGATTCTCAACAACCCTACTCGTCATTGAAAACTGCTATAATAAATCGTACAGCAATGTCAGATTCCCAGAAGTTGAAGAAATTGCTTTCGGGAGAAGAACTGGGAAGTAGAAAACCTTCACAATTACTACGTCACATGAAACAGGTAGTACAAAACTCAAAGTACGTAAATGATAAAGCCTTAAAGGAACTCTTCTTACAACAAATGCCTGCAACAGCACAACCGATATTAGTATCCCTAGATAAAATTCCGCTGGAGCAGCTGGCAGATGTCGCTGATCGGATTGTCGAATTTTCACCGACAGTAGCTAGTATCAACCAACCGCAACAGACACATGAACATACCTCCTGTGAAAGTCAAATTGCAAGTCTTACTCGTAAAATGGACCAAATCCTACAGGAAATATCGAACAAACGGGAAGTACGCTTCCGGAGTCCCAGACGAAACCGAAGCCAAAGTCGTAACTACCGGGACAACAGCCAGTCAGGTCATTGCTGGTATCATCGTAAGTTTGGAGAAAAACCAAAAAAGTGTACAACGCCATGCACCTTTCAAAAAAACGAGAGACAGCAGTAGGTGCGACGACTTCTGTTACACCACTCACTCGTCGCCTATATGTTATTGATTATTTATCCAAAGTGCATTTTCTAATTGACACTGGTGCAGACCTTAGTGTTCTACCTGCATCTTTCAGGTACAACGCATCAAGTGCTAACTTTAACCTACAATCAGCAGACGGTTCTAAAATTAAAGTGTACGGTCAAAAGACGATTGATTTAGATATAGGCTTAAGACGTAAGTTTAGGTGGACTTTTGTAGTTGCAGATGTACTAAGTGCAATCATAGGTGCAGACTTTCTACACCATTTCGGGTTAAGTGTCGACATACGAAATAAAAAACTGAAAGACGATATTACTTCTTTAAACATCTCGTGCATATACAAAAGGACGATGGTTACATCAGTACGTACCATATACGGTGATACAAAATATCACTAACAACTAAAAAAGTACCCTGATGTAATCAGAGCATCACCAAAATTAAAAACAATCAAGCATTATGTTGTGCACCATATAAAGACCCAAGGTCCACCTGTGTAGTGCAGACCTCGGAGATTAGCACCGGACAAATTAAAGCTCGTGAAGGAGGAATTTCGCCAAATACTTGAAGCAGGCATTCCAAAAGCTGATGGAGCCTGGAGACCTTGTGGCGACTACAGGAGTTTGAACGCGGCAACGACAGCAGATAGATATCCAGTTCCTCATATTCAGGACTTTAATCACAATTTATGTGGAAAAACTATTTTTTCATCCATCGATCTCGTCAAAGCGTACCACCAAATTCCAGTCAAAGTCAACCCAGTAGACAGTCCAAAAACAGCAATAACTACACCCTTTGGTTTATATGAATTTGTAAAAATGCCATTCGGGTTACGAAATGCAGCACAAACATTTCAAAGATTCCTCGATGATGTGTTGCGGGATCTCGATTTCGTATATGCCTACATCGACGATGTGTTAATTGCATCCAGCACCGAAGAGGAACATATGAATCACCTTGAGTTAGTGCTGCAGAGATTTCAAAAATATGGTATAGTTGTGAACCCAGATAAATGTGTTTTTGGAAGCAACGACCTAAAATTCCTGGGAGTACGAATCACTGAAAAGGGAATCCATCCACTTCCCGACAAGGTGCAAGCTATCAATGATTTACCATTACCTAAAACAAGTAAGAAATTACAACAATTTTTAGGCATGATAAATTATTACCGAAGATGGCTCCCGAGTGCAGCCATCACACAAGCTCCATTGTACGCATTATTAAAGGATATCAATCGCAAGAATGTCGAATTGACATGGAACGACACTGCGGTCAAAGCATTCACGAAAACCAAACAGGACCTAGCAGAGGCAACTATCCTAGTGTATCCAAACCCATCATCTTCAATCAGTTTGGCAGTGGATGCATCGGACATAGCCATTGGAGGAGTTTTGCAACAAGGGGATATAGGCAAACAACAACCGATTTCATTTTTTTCAATTAAACTTAATCAAGCCGAGAAAAAGTACAGCACATATGATCGTGAATTATTAGCGATTTACAAGGGCATCAAACACTTTAAACATTTCCTCGAAGAACGAAATTTTACGGTTTATACAGATCATAAACCAATCACATTTGCATTTAAACAAAAACCTGAGAAGTGTAGCCCACGACAATGCAGACACCTCGACTTCATTTCACAGTTTACAACAGATATTCAGCACATCCGAGGCATAGATAACATACCAGCAGATACGATGTCACGGATCGAAGAACTAAAGCAATGTGAAATGGACACAGACTCTTTCACAAAGGCACAAGAAGAGGACGAGGAATTAAAAAGCCTATTACACAATGAGAAATATAGGTTTTCAAGATTTCCAGCATTTATGGGTAAAAAAGAATTGTTTTATGAATCAAGTGCTGGAAAAAACAGACTCTATGTACCACTATGCTATCGTCGAAATGTGTTCGACACTACACACAACTTGTCACATTTAGGGACTAAAGGATCAACGCAATTAGTGATAGAAAAGTACTTTTGGCCAAATATGAAGAAGAATGTTACAAATTGGGTGAAAACATGCATACCATGTCAGAGAGCCAAGGTAAATAAGCACACGCGTACCCCAATCGGTACTTTCGCTTCACCAGGTGTTCGCTTCACCCACGTCCACATGGATATTGTAGGTCCACTTCCCTATTCAAACGGTAAGCAGTACATATTGACAATGATCGACCGATTTAGCCGTTGGCCCGAAGCAGTCCCAATACAAGACATCACTGATGAAACATGTGCCAAAACATTTGTAGAAACCTGGATTGCTCGTTTTGGGGTTCCATCCATAATTACGACTGATCGTGGAAGACAGTTCGAATCAACTTTATTCTCAGACTTGCAAAAAATCACACGAATGCATCGGACGCGAACAACTTCATTTCATCCACAAAGCAATGGACTAGTAGAACGGTTACATCGTCAATTGAAGGCAGCATTAAAGTGTCACGACACTCACTGGACAGAGTCTCTATCTTTAGTTTTGTTAGGGAGCAATACAATCAAAGAACCGCTACATGCTACACCTGCAGAAGTTGTTTACGGCACTACGTTACGATTACCAGGTGGTATAATTCATACACCACCAACACATAAAAGGTCACAAGTGATGGAAACTGACTTTGTTGCTAGGTTAAAACAACATATGGAAAGCATTACATATCCAACTGCAACCAATCACCAGAGAGAAACAGTATTCCAACCAAAGGATTTAAACAGTACCAAATATGTATTTGTGCGTGTTGACCGAGTAAGAAAACCTCTGGAACCACCATATGAGGGACCGTACAAGGTAATCGCTAAAAACGAAAAGTATTATAAAGTACTAATACGTAACAATGAACAAAACATATCGATTGATCGCCTCAAACCTGCTTTTTATGAAAGTGAAGTGGAAAGAACTCCAAATTTAAGTGATGAAGAAAACGAAAATTCTTCGAATCAACCAAGTTATTATTGTTATTTAGTTTTCATTTTTAGTATTTTTGTAGGTTATGCATTGTATTTTGCTTAGATTGTATTTTGTAAAATGTTAGCATTGGCGTGCACAAATGAAACCCATTTACTTAAAGGGGGGTAATGTGGTGCGATAGGTTGGCACCAACATGAAGTTGGCGTTTGCAATAAATCCAATAAATAAGCAGCCGACTCAAAACTAAAGCCCTTACGTTTTCGACGTTGTACGTAGACGATACAGTAATCGCGAGTAATCTTTTTAATTATTTGTTTTACTGGAACATTGTTGATTTTATATTTATGTATATACGAACAGAATAGGTAAATATACGTTATTAAACCTTATAATTATCCGTGCCTATAGTTCTATAGTTAAATTTTCCCGTTTTTACACATTACGCCAAATAATTGTTTTATGTACCATTTTATGTTTTCTTAATAAAAGTTCTAATAAATCTAGTTGTATTGTATTTAGAAATATCAGATAGCAAGTATAAGAATTTTGACAAGATTCAAATTATTTAAAAAACCTTAAGGTTTAGGCCTTATAAACTTTATTAAAACACACACTTATTTTGATCGGAAATGTAATCATATACAAGCGGTTTTATTTAAAAATCACAACTTTGCTACTTTTAGAGTATTTGCAACACCCTGTATAATATGAAAATAGTTTTAAAAAGTAATTATAATAGATCTTCATATAACCCAAATTTAAAACTTGAGGAAAATCACAAGGTACAACGTTTACTTATCACAAGTGGACAATAGCTGACCACAAGCAATCAAAAGTTGGTAAGGTAATGTTTGGTCAATATCAAGCCATCTTTTGTCCATGGTTAGTGAAATGTACAGTAGTTTAATTTTTACGTCAACAAAACGTCAACCCATCAATAATGGTTTACAGCGGGCTGGTGTGACCCATACACTTTCATCTTCTCCATGCATCAATTATTTAGCCTTTAGTAACGTAATCAAATTTTTTTTATTGGGAAAGTTATTGTATTCTTCCCAAAATATTATTTTTTAAAAAATTTATTAATTATTCTATATAAACTATCAACAATTAAACTTTTAAAATTACGTTTTGTTTTTCTATATCTGAAAAAATAAAATTTATTGTAATGATTACATTATCATATAATGACATAGTTCATTCTAATGCAACCATCGAAGCCTATAAAACCTTAATTAAATTAAAGATTAATACTACTTCGTAGCTTTACGTATGCACTAAAACACAAACAATTTTGAAATACGAAAGACACTGTTTTGACTCGATTTAAATTTTACGTATGAATTAAAGCAGAAACCGTTCCATTGAAATCTTTAAATAGTTCGTCTCGACTGCAGCAAAGCAATTTAGAAAAGATGCACCTGGAAAACTGTCAATTGCAATTTAAATGACTACACCCTCGTTCCTTTTTTCCATCTTCCATTAACGGGTTATCTTACATCACTACTCGTAAACCACAATACAGTTCCTTTTATTTGCTTTCTAGGTCGGTTGCATTCAGTAATTTTTTTTGCAAAATTCTATACACATGTACGCAGTAAATGACTGTTAAATATTGATTAACAAGAATGCATAAATCAAATTATTTGTAAGATAATAATAAAAATTTTAAAGGTGCCCAAAGTGATTTACAACGAGAGAGGTGAAAATTGTATGAGCTCTTAAGATATAAAATTTATATACTGTAAAAAATAATAATATTATTAAGCTGGGTGAATATAAATTTTATTTTTATGAGTACTAAATATTAAGTAATATTGCCTGTAATATCTTTTTTATGGAACAACGAATAAATGTGTTCATATACTGAAAAGGTTAAATGTGATAATATAAGCTTAGTAAAGCAATTGTTGAAAATAGCTGAAAATTAATTATTGAAAACGTTTTAAACGGTAAGTTAATTAGTTGTTTATTTAAAAAAATATATATTAAACAGCATAAAAAACTAAATTTCTAATGTATTAAAAATTTATAATAAAATTTTTCTTTATACTTACAGATTTCATTTAAAGAAACTTTAGGTTTAATAACAACTTTTAGTGTTTTGTTGTAATTTACCCTTTAATACGTTTGTATTAATCTAGCTATTATTGGATCCCAGAACAGAAAAGAAAATGTAATAATAGGGCAAAAGATATAACTTAACGTAACTTTCGAGAAAGGTTTTATTAGATAAGTGAAATATAAGATTAAATTTGTAATTAGGAAAACAAATAATTGTGTTGCAATCAACAAATTTTCTGTTATGTTTTTAATTACCATTACTACAATTTATTATAGTTATTTATAACAAGAATTAAATAGAATTCAAGTCAGTCATGGACAATATGCTATCCGATTTGTTACAATTTTTAGGAATTGAATTTAAATAAATTTGTTTTATAAATTAGTATCAATTCAAAATACACAGCAAACTATGTGTGAGTATATTTTAAAAAAATTTGTAGTTGAGCTTCGTTGCATTTTTATATATTTATTTCAGTTTACAATTATGATTTTTTTTTAGATTCTTTTACACTTGCTTAAAATTTCCATCAGTAAAAAAACTTCTAATAAGAAAGTACTAATGATGGCAATGAAAACGTAAAAACAGTTTTACTGATTGATTTTTTATATGAAATCCGCTAGAAAAGTTTGTTACGTACGAAATTTTCATTACGGAATACCCTGTATATTTAATTGAAATTAGATTCCGGTTTGGACGCCCTCTACCGATCTTTTCTCGTGGCTGTCATTTTACGACAAAATCGTGAAGCTGTCAATTGCCTAAAATGGTCTGGACGTCTTAAAGTAATAAAGTAATAGACATCCGTAATAATGGGAATCAAATTGTAATTACATTACGTTCGTAAAATATTTGAGTAGTCACAGGCCGTTTCCCCACGCTTCGAGCACATGTTCGTTTCAATAAAGAAATGTTGAAGACTAATTATTATTAAGAAATACCGTTACCGAACACGTACGATTTTGGAAGGCATATTCTCCACCACGAAAACGGAGTCTCGACAAGCCTTACTGTGAGAGATGTTACTTCGTATATACTAGTCGATTGTGTTATCAGCCACCTGTTCTAAATTGTTACCTACAGTATACGATACAACGGGTTTTTATATAACATTTAATGATTTATTAATACTACTTTTTTTAGCTTCCTGTTCTTTGTGAGTTAGTGTGTGATACGATTTGCTTTTCACTATTTATTACAGGCCGCTGGCGGGGAAAACGTTTTCTTCGCGAAAGTGGATACTGGATTTTAGGGTGAGTTATTTGCTTAACTTTTATATCGTGGTCACGAAAGTTACTCACAGAATTTTAATTAATGTTAACGACCGTAATTACGTTTATTGCTTATATACCAATAAGGTAACCTTAATCATTCACGTAACTGTATCGCATGCTGTGAGGGAAAAACATATTTACTACGAGATTTTCGGTGCTGTTCGTTTCGATCTTAAATGTGTATTGTGTGTTGCCAATACTGCGGACATTCATGTACTAAACCTTCGATATAATCTTATAAATCTTATGTGTTGCGAAATCAAAGTTTTCTACACTTGTTAACGCAAATTGTTAGTCATCCTAGTATTTATGGATTGAAAATTTAATGTATAGTCGTCCACCTGCTACGCTACTAAATTAAAATTGTGATATTTGTCAATTACATGTAGAAATCATTCGAGCATGAATGAGTGAAGAAATTTCATATACTCTTATCCATATTCAACATTAACACATTAAAGTGGTTATATTTGTTAATCTCTCTTGTTATTTATCTTCCTCCTGCAATTATCGTTCGCTATTAACGAATTTTGGCTACTCGAATATCAGAGTAATAAAGGATTACGAACCTCAAATTTAGTTACAAGTTTGGACCGTCTGTCGTGATCGAGGTAGAAGTGTTATCTTGGATCAGATCTGGCGCCCTTAAGCATACTTCCTGTGGACCTCCCCTACCTCCGACTGTGTGAGTTGGCCGTGCAAGGTTCGTAAGACATAAAGCTTGTAACAAGTTGATAACGCACCGCACAATATACACTGAAATAGCCGGTTTAGACAAGTTCCCGCCTTGTCAGGTTTTAATCATTTATATAAAAAATACCTAAATAATAGTTTAAGGTAGATGCCTAGTAAAAAACAACAACATTTTTTTGGACGAATGGTAAGAAATACAATAGTAGTAGATTAGAAATCTCATTTTGTTACGATTTGCATTAACAGGTTTAAATTTATGATATTTTATAGTTTATGAAAGTAGTTTACGTTCCGTTTTTGTTATGAAGGTTTTTGCTTTAGTAGAATAAAAAAAATACTCGTCCGGCTGCAAAAAAATTTTTATATGCCTGTGTCCGTTTTGAAAAGATTCCGCATTAGCACGTTCAACAGTACAAGAAAATTCCGTCGGTAAAGATAAAGAATAATATGAAACAGATTATTTTACTTTTACTTATTACGTACCAGGTAAAATTTAATGTCAACAAATCAAAAAATTTCATCAACAAGATACATGGTTCGCAACTTTTAACCCGAGAACGTTTGCACCCCGGTCAATTTGCCGCCGAGCATATATTTCTTCCCCTCCCACATTTATTTTGGCCGTCATTTCACAACGCGCTTAGGAGTCTTCCTAAGTCGAACCGGCCGGTCAGTCTACTTTTGGTTTTTATCAGAAAGTGTTGCTAGAAGCTGAAAATTGACAATTGGTTGTTTCCACCGACGCGCGAGCATTTTAAGGTTCGTACCAATTTATTAATTGTTTACAAGCTAATTGGGGGTTATAACCAAATAAATGTGGCAAAATCAAATAGATAATAGCAGATAACTTATTGTATATACGTATTTATTTTGTAGAATGGATTATGAAGCAGAAATCGACCGTTTGCAAAGATTGTATGAAGAAGTACAATCAGACGAAGAGATAGTTGGAGGTGATCCGAAGAAGATATTCTAGAAGAAAGCGAACATGATTCGAACTCAGAGCAGTCAGATTCTGATCAGAATGATAGTAGGGATGATGATTCATACGACGATGTGTCTTTGTCTCACCGTCTTGAGAATTATGTGGGAAAATCAGGTATGTTGTGGTTTAAATATCCTCCGAAAACCCGTGTTAAAAACAAAACTAGCGAATATTATAAGATTTCGCGAAGGTCCCACAAACAAATCGAAATTTGCTGTAACACCAATAACCTCATGGAAGTTATTTTTTCCTGATGAAGTTATAGAACAAATAGTGGTATGTACAAATATAAAAATTCAGTCCGTTCGTGCTAACTATACACGGGAAAGAGATGCCAGAGATACAGGCGTCATTGAAGTAAGAGCATTTATGGAATTGCTGTATTTGGCAGGCGTTTCACGTGCTGCACATCTAAATATTTCGGATTTATGGGGCACTGATGGCACCGGAATAGAATACTTCCGATGTGTATGCAAAGAAAACTTCCGTAAATACAGACGAAGCAAACTGTACAGTTTTAATGGCGTTGCAGACAAACAAACACAGATAACCTTAAGTAGTACGAGACGAACTAAGAGTATTAACCATAACAGTAAAAAGTTCTGCATAATCTACGCCGGTTACGGTGAAGGCCCTTTGCGGATTCACGCAATCCGCTGGTAAAGGTTTAAACGTGTTATCTCTAAAACAATGACACGACATGCATTGACGGATGCGTTGTCTGAGCAGATTGCGCAGCAAAATAATCCAAAAATTTGATTGTAATATAGCTTAAACGGTTTGAGGACCTAAATAAAGAGAGACGACATGATAACAAAAACACAAAAGAACGACAGACAGCTGTTCTAAAAAAAGAATGGAAGCGTTTACCTTGCCAAAGAAACAAAATATTTTCTCTATAATAAGCGCCTTGAGTTATACGGACGCAAGCATGCATAGTTTTTTGTAGTTTGGCAGGAGAAAACGGTAGACGTTTGTTGTCAGAAGAAGAACCTGGGTGGCAAACTTGAGCGCTTTGAAAGTAACGAAGTATTTATGCAAACGTTAATTGCATTTTTAGAAAAGAAGAAAATCGTTTGATCACTGGAAACAAAAGATGAGAAAGTACAACACGAGTAAGAAAAATTGCGCCAACTTTAAAATTAGGTAGCAAAGAATCCAAAACTGCCGGATTAGAAAAAGAAGGCCACTGCTACAGAGGTTTAATTAGAAAAGTCGGACCGCAAATCTAGAAAAAAGCGCTGCTCCTAACTTTAGAAGAATTCCAACAACGTGTAAGATTTGATGAGAAAAAGGGCAGATGATTTTGGTGTGTGTATTTGAGAGATGTAAGGCAAGCCGTCTCCCAATTTAGTCCATTCGAAGGCAAGAACGGGGCTAAGACTTTTGGCCCACATATGCTGTAGAACAAGCGTCATTGTAAAAACCAGAGGGGAGAGGAACCCGAAGGGATCAAATATTCTAGTAATGTCGGAAGGAACTGTTCTTTTAGTACAGTCGTCACTAAAGAGTCGAACTTGAAAGGAAAAAGTGTCTAAACGATGATGACATTACTGGACCATTTTCGCAATTCAACCTTTCTTTTCCTAAAAGATCAGTAAGCTCGGTTCATAGAATTAATGCGTTCTCGGCAGTGCTAATGTTAGTAATCACGTCATCAAGATAGGTATTTTTAAGGATGATGACGGACGCCGCCGGGTTGAAGAACCTTGAACTAATTGTTGAAGACATCGTTAAGCCAGGTAAACTGAAGGAGTGACGCCGTACGTTACCGTATTCAGTTCATACTCAGCAATATGATTATGAATGGATTCGCGACAATAAATGTGTTGTAAACAACGATCTTCACGACGTAACAAAATTTGTCTATACATTATACGAATGCCACAACACAGTGACCGAATGTAATCTAAAAATTATTAGAATAGCAAAAATGTCCTTTTGTACCATTTAAAAGTTGATTGTTTAAAAACTTACCATGAAGTGAAAACAAACCGAATCTTAGTTCTTTTTTCACTGCATTTAGAAACACAATGATGGGATAGCACGTATAACGCAGAAGAAGTAGCAACAGGTATGTGACCTAAGTCTCGATACCCAGACATAAATTGTTAAGCTTTAGAGGTAGAGCGACGACTTTTGGAGGTTCGAGCATAAGTATTGCTAAGTAAGCATTCACACCAGAAGAAGAAAATCTGAAGGATTTGAGTGAAGAATTAGAAGAGAGATAGACGAAGAAGTTAACGAACTCCGGCTTACAGGACCTACAATAACGTCGCCAAATATAGTAGGAAGAATTGAAGGATTACCTTTAATTATAGAGACACCTTCTCGAATGACTGTGAAAAATAAATCAGCTCCGGTAAGCATTTCTATGTTATCAGGTGCATAAAAATATTTATCGGCTAGTTGACGATGCTTTAGACTAAAATAGACTTGTTCGGAAAGACGAGTCAAAGGTAGGTTTTGAGATATTACAGAAAGTACGTAAGGAGCAGTTGTGATAACCTCAGAAGGGTAACGAGATTTTATTACACAGTTAACAGTACGAAGAGTACGGGAGCCCATTTGCTCAATTTCCGAAATCTGTAACTTAGAAGGGCTTCGAGTTAAACCTAAACTTTTAAGCTTAGCGCTAACTACACAGGGCGAAGATACGATCTGAAACTTTTTTGAGTAGGTAGAAGCTTCAAATTTAGAATGTTATCTAAGTAGATTTCGGTTAGATGCCTATTGTTTTGGTAGCGATATTTTAAAACTTGATAAGCAATTTCATAATTTGTCTCGGCTAATGCAAAACTGAAAATAACAGTTTCTGTTTCTCCAGAAAGAGATGTTTTTAAATAATGAAATTTTACGACCGAAGTTAAACTTTTATAATTATGCACCAAAAAATCAAAAAGACCGATGAAATTTGTCCATGTCGCAATTTTTCCATCAAAATGCGGAATTGTAATTTTCGGAAAAAAAACCTTAAACGGGGTCAGAATGAACACCGCGTAACTGTTGTGATCTGTCAGCACCTTGAAGATTAGCAAAGATGGTCCGGATTGAGTAAAATTTTGACACTTATCCTGCCGGGACATCCGTTGTTATTCTTCCCACAGAAAATGCTTGCGGCAATATTACCGATGAAGATTCTGGCGAAGAAAACGACGTGGGCGTCAATAATTTTCCTGGTTTGCAATTACGAGCCGAAGCGGAGATTATTTTACCGGACAACAGTTCTGATTTTGATAGCGATGATGACAATATTCCCCTTTTGTTATTGTTACTGCAGAGAAAAGTAAAACCAACGAGACAGAAAATATTTTCATGGAAGAAAGAAGACATTCCAAATAATATGAATGAGCTTGAATGGACGGATGTGCAAGGGCCTAAAACAAATTTTTCTCCTACAGAAATATTTCTGAGTTTTTTTGATGATGAAATTTCTACGATGATGGTAGAAGAAACCAATAGGTATGCGGCACAAAAAAATTTGACAGGTGATGTATCCGATCATGAGATAAAATGTTTCATTGGGGTTTTATTGCTCAGCGGATAGAATATTGTTCCTCGCCGAAACATGTATTGGCAAAACTGTAAAGATGGAATTAATGAACTTGTATATAATGCAATTTCAAGAGATAGATTTTCTTTTATTATGAACAATTTGCATCTACGAGATAACAATAATCTGGATGTAAACGATAAGTTTTTTAAAATGAGACCACTGTTTGATTCGCTAAACCGAAAACTTATAGAATATGCTCCAGTAAAACAATTTCACAGTTTATATGAAGCCATGGTGCCTTATTTTGGGCGTCACGGTGCTAAGCAATTCATAAAAGGAAGCCGATACAATGGGGATATAAACTGTGGGTTGGTACAACAAGATTAGGATATATAAATTGGTTTGAACCGTACCAAGGTTCTGGTTGTGACATGAAGCATAAAGAGTTAGGTCTAGGAGCAAGTGTTGTGCTCACATATGCGGATGTTTTGTTATCATTGCATTACAATCTGCCGTACCACATCTTTTTTCATAATTTTTTTAATTCGATCCCATTGCTGCAAGAGCTACGAAATAGAGGAATCAAGGGAACTGGTACCATTAGGGAAAACCGAACATCAAAGTGTCCACTGATAGAAACTACGATAATAAAAAAGAAGAACAGGGGAGCATATGATTATTTGTCTGTCATCGGAGAAAATATAGTTGTATGTAAATGGCACAACAACAGTGTTGTTACTTTGGCCTCAAATTCTGCTCCAGTATATCCAATCAGACAAGTTAGTCGATTTTCTCAAAAAGAGAACAAACGAATACAAATTCCTCAACCTCAACTGGTACAGCTGTACAACGAAAATATGGGAAGAGTTGACAGAAGCGATCAAAACATTAGTTTGTATAGAGTGTCGATTAGAGGAAAAAAGTGGTATTTTCCTTTATTTTCTCATTGTATTGATATGGCCATGCAAAACATGTCGCATATTCACCAATTGAACGTGGGAAATATGAACCTTTTGGCATGTCGGATAAGTGTCGCCACAAGTTTGTTGGAAACTTACAAAAAGGATGGAAAAAGAGGACCGTCTAAACCACCAAATAATTTACATGAGCATTCCAGAAATGACAGACTTGACCATTTAGTAATACACCAAGGAAAACAGACACGATGCGGGCTTTGTCATAAAAAAGTGCAAAGTAAATGCATGAAATGCAATATAGCATGTCAAAGACTGTTTTTTACAATATCACACAAAATATTGCTAAGTATATGTAAATAAATCCAATTTCTTAAGGTTGATTTTTATTTTTGTAATATAGTGCAATAGCAGTGTAAAGTCCTACCGTCCTTTTAAAAGGACGGCCTTTTTTGAAAAAACTAATAGTGATCAAAAAAAATTTTTTAGACAATATTGTTTAAGATGAACTATTTAATGAAACTGTAAAAAAAATCAAAATCAAAACAAAATAGTTTCAGGTTTATCTGGGTTAAGTTGATTCGTTACTTTAAATTTTTTTTGAATATTTGAATGTCACTTTAGTTGACAGTGGTATCTTGTCTCCTTTCTGAACATTCTAGTAACGGTTGTTTTTAGACGTTATAAATTGTTTTTAATAATTAAAATGCGTGCATCTGAAATTGTGCGTCTCAAAACCTATAATTCAGCCAACATTTGGGAAAGAAGATTGGGATAAGTTGAGCAATCGCTCATTTCAGGGGTAGTACTTGATTTATTTTGAGATTGGATGGTTGTAGGCGTCTTAATCGGAGTGGAGTTTACGTAAGTATATTTTCATATTCTATTGCTATCGGAACTCCTCTCACTTCTTCAAAATTAAGTACAGTCCACCGTTTGGGTTCCGTGTGACCGAAACAATAATAAAGTTTTTTTTTTATTAAACAGAACAATTTATAACCAGATAAAATTAGAAATCAGCACTAATACCATTACTAATAATCACAAAACTGAATTAATTAAAAATTACTTTTCTTTACATTTATGACTGTTAAAACTTTCAATGCTGATTTCTGGTACTTTTCTGTCCAGTTAAAAGAATGAATAACTTTATGAGAAATAAGTTTTGCAAAGAGTTTGTATAAAATCGACTTCAAATCTTTCGCTTCTACAATATTAAGCTGTGTTTTCTAAAAAAAGAAATCACTGTACAAGATAGATAGACTTTTGTATAGAGGTATATTAAAGTTAATATAAATTCTAAAATTTGGATCCAAGTATCACTTATCATTTAATCATGATTCTACAACTTTAACAACCTCTAGAGAATTAAAGAAAAGTAAATATTTTTTTAAAAAGAAAGTTCTGTTGGCGTTTCTACACTAATGGTGTTTCAATGTTAAAAGTTTAAAGTTGATAGAATGTTTCCGATTTTCTTCAATTATTTGCAATCTTTGAGCTAAGATTGAGCAATGATTTTAAATTCCAAAAATCAAGTTTGAAATAATTAAATGTTTTTTATTTTATACTATAAATTCTAGCACACCCATCGAAGGTGATGCTTTTTTCAGTTGATTTCGTTTCTGAAGTAGATGATTCGTTATGGAAGTACGATAAGAAAGAGGAACAGAAGGATCAAAACTGTGATATTTACTAAGTAAGAAGTTTCGAGTTTTTGTGAAACAGAATTTTGTTAATCTTTAGTATCATCATCAGACGAATAAATAAAATTTCTATTAGGTTTTTGTTTTCTTTTATTTGTTTCAGTTTCATTGTTTATATCTGACTCAAATTCGGCTACTTTGAATTTTTGTTTTGTCTTAATAAGATTATCTAAAAAACACTAAAAGTAAAAATACATATTTTGATCTGAAATTATTTAACCTGTAATACAATATTTCTTTATAACATGTGTATCCCAGCTTTCTAATACCTATGATTATTTGAAGTTAAACATTTTTTGTAATCAGCAGTTCTCTTATGTGGATTCCAGGATATTTGTTTTTTCTCGGTATAAACCAATCTGTTTTAATAATTACTATAGAAAAACCCTCAAATTCTATTACTTGAAACGTAATAAAAATTAATGAACTAAAAAAATAAATAACATTAATGTTACCTGCATGATAACTGCTTTGATGCTGGAGGAGGAGATTACAGTTTTTACGTGTAAGTTTCTACCCATTTTCTAAAATTCTCGCTGCTTATTTGTCCGTGATAATCACCAGTAGCTTCTCCAATTCTAAAAACAAATTACGCGCTTTCTAAAAAACGTTTACTAGATCCTGAATTTAAAGTAATTAATCGATTGGATTAATTTGTATATGTAATAATACAAAAATTTTGTCAGACTGCCAACATCTGTTTTCGATCTACGTTTTGTGAATAAAAAAGATTCGACAATTGTTTTGTCTCGTTTGGCACATTCCTCTAAAATACTTAGCTCTTTAAGACACAAGATTTGATTGCTTAAAAAGATGTGTTTTCTAAAATATTTATTATAAAAGATTTATACAATACACGTTTAATTAGGATTTAAATAATATCAAAAGACAACCAAACATGATCAGAAGAATGACGTATCAAAAAAAAAAGTTTTATTAGGATTTTAGTAATAAGTAATACAAAAAGAAATTGACAATTATAAACGTTTCAGGATAAAATATTAAAGACAAAAGCAAAATTATTTTTATATTGATTATAAGCATTTAAAAACAAAACGATAAAAAATATGGTAAGATAATTTAAAGAAGTTCTAAATTATTGATTCTAGATCAAAATCAAATGTAATTAAATTGTCAAAACATTATATATCATATACCTATTTTGATGACGTAACTAGAAAATTTATTTTTAAATAGTTAAATAAATCCATAATTTGAATAAATTTTTATTTCTATAATATATAAATATGAAGAATACCGTTACGTAAAAATAATCACCAATAAAAAACTTCTTTAGTTTTAGTTATAACCGCCAGAAAATGATACCTACTACGTTGTTTTAAATAAACTTAATACCTAAACTAACAAAATTATTACAATAATAAATTTCAAAAAAACTAATAACAACAAATTCAACTGTAAACTTTTCTTAGCGTCAGTGGATAGAACCGTGTTATTGATATACATACGTATAATATAAGGAACACAGGCAATAAATAAATATTTTTTAATTTTTATTTTATTATTTTAAGTAACGCTTACAAAATTATTATTGATATTTATTTTATTTTTAAAATATTTGAAATTTTAATGATACTATTACATAATGGTTACATAGTTTATGTTTATTTTTATTGCACACGTTTTCTTAATCATAATTTTGATTAATTTTTGATTAGTTAAAACAACCAACTCAAATAATTTGATTCTTGTAAAAAATATTTCCGCTAATAAATATTTATCCTGTTAAATGGAATTACTTAAATGCCAATATCTACAATAAAAATCAAATTACACATTTTCATTTTAATTTAGGAAAAGATTTCTCCAGATTCCACAGATACTAGTAAAATAAGCAAAATTCGAATCGCTAATGCGTGTTTGGAAATGTTGAAACTAAGTCATTTTGAATTATTTATTCTAATACATCAAACGCAGACGTTAAAATATTTTTCAAAATATTACTTTCTTCATATAGCTCTAAACAGTCAATGTCTGATTGTTTGGTATTACCATCTGCTAATTTGAGATGTAAGTTTTTGCAATTTTTTATTATATCGTCAGTAGAGTGTGTTTTCAAATTTGATTATTCAACAAAAAATTAAAATTTTTACTGTTTTTGGGGTCTTGGGGTTCGTAACTAAACTGAGTTTTAATTTTACGTTTCCTGAGCGTAGAAATATTTGGAAAATTTGGTTTGACTTTTGTTTTTTGAACAATTTGTTTTGCAACTTTTACATATTCTGAAAAAGCATCATTAGAACGTGTATTTTGAAGAAATTCGTAATAAGCACGTTGAATTCATCAACGTAGAAAACGTAGAAATTTGAATCATTTTACTCAGTACATTAATTTTTAATAAAACATCATGCCAAATAACTATTCCGTGTATGAATTTAAATCCTTGTTAATTTCTAACAACGTCTCGTGTATTTCAAAAATTTAAATCCTAAGCGTACTGGCGCTATTCTACTCTCACATCGAGTACGAGAAGCACCTTTAATTTTTAAGCATTTTACATTTTTAAAACTGCTAAACTAAAAGTTGCGTTGCGTTGAAGAAGAAAAAAATTCATACATAAATCTCCTAAATAATATTAAAAAATTCTATGATCGAGATCGATTTTGTAAGTCGAGAACATTTAAATTTAAATTTTGTAATTCATTGATAACAAATTTTTAATACTTCTCCGGTTTATCACTAGACAAAAACCGACAAAGTATTCATGGAGTGTTTATTTGGAGAATTTCAATCATTATTATTTAACTTTATAAATTTTTATATAATGGTAATTTGCTCTGTGTGACTGGCATCAGGAGTACAATCTAAAATTATTGAAATATGTAGAGAAGCTCTTACCACTTTTAAAATATCTTTTCTTTTTCTTCTTCTTTATTTTGAATTTTGTCTCCTACATAGGTTGGAAAATATTTGCTTTAAACAGACTAGATTCATTTGATATAGTTCATCATCAAATTTCTAAATTGTTTCGTTGTTTTAAAAATTTACCATTCTTCGAATTCATTATAAATCATTGAACTTTTAAATTTTTGTGAATCAACAATTTCATACAAAAGTCAAAATACTGATAGAATGTAACAACCAGGTGCTTAAAGGTCGTTTTCTAGTGTTCGAAAGTAATAATGCTGTGAAAATGTTTTTGACTTTTTCCGTCGGAAGGAAAGTTAAATTTTTTAAGTAGGAGGGTTTTTGATGAGAATTTGAATCAAAGCGTTTGAAAGATTAGATGGTCATGTTCCAGGATCATCATTTTTCAATAAGCCTGGATAGATACCAGAGATACCTTGTGCATACACAGAAATCTATTTGACTATATAATAATTTAAGAATAAGGACAAGCATGAATAATTGTTGATATAATAAAAGAGATTGATTATTGTTCTACACAACAGAAAACAAAAATTGAAACCTATAACGACTTAAGCTAGTTTAAGTTGTATTTTGAATTTAACTATTAGTTCTAAACATACTTTAAATATTGGTAGTAAATTTAACTGCTTTTGCATGTAAATTTTCTTATTATACTTATTGGAAAACAACTCCGCTAAGATTTGAAACTATAACAATTCGTTAACAAGTTCTCGAATTATAACTTTTTGAAAAAAAATTGTTTTATTTATTTTTATTATCAATTTTATTTTCCAAATTAACAATTGTTTCATACTTATACTTTTTATAGTATTTCACAGTTTAATTAAATCAAAAATGTACAGGTCGTGTGTTCAGACGAAAAGAACTGTTTGCTGTGTGGCAAAAACAAAAGGAACAACCGACAAATGTGAAATGCCGATATGTGCAAAAATTGGTAGCCACATATCTTGAAAGATCTCTTGACAACGTGTTGAAAGATGTGAAACAGCGTGTTTTTCTTTTGACCATACAATTTGCCTCCAAATGGCAAAAATATCAAAGAAATCAAATGGTTTTTTAGAAAAAATTCGCATTGCCTGAATTCGCTGTGCAACAAATACTAGTTTCTTCAATTTCATCGGGAGTGATTAGAAGTTGTCCAAAGTTGTCCTTTGATAACGTTAGCAAACAATCAAAACGAAAAAAAAACAAAAATTATTTGGGAAGAATATTCTTCAAAAGAAATAAAGTTTACGACCACATCCAGTCTACGGACTTTGGGCTAACGGGCAGCTGCAAAATTAATTGATGAAGGAGTACATACAATTTCTCAAAAAGCTGCAAGAATTAGAAATGCTTGGCTGAATAGAGATAAAAATGTAACTGTATCATAGTCACCTGATAAAACCCTAACTTTATTTGTAGATAGAAATTTCACGAAACGCCAGTACCAAAAATATCAGATTTGGACAAAATCAAAAAATGCTGATATATACGAGTACAAGAGAATAAATGCAACCAAAGAAAAATGCTATCCCGACAAAGACAATTATTTCTGAAAATATGACGAAAATAAATTTACAAGCACTCGTCGACCGTACTGTTCCACAAACTATTAATTCCTAATTAGAGGAATTTGATGTAACTCCGTCAAAAATGTCAAATCAGTTGATACTTACAAAAGTTACGTCTAATTCTGAATATGTTTATTACTTCACTTGTCCTATCCAGCTATATTCGCTGAAGATTCTGGAAAAACTCAAGACCATCTTCAGTTCAATATTGTCGACCAATCCGATTTCAATTAAAAAGCTGCTGAACTGGCTGCAGCGGAAGTGAAATATATAGAAAATGAAATCAAACAATCTGTACAAATTCAGGTAAACCGCTTTTAGCGAAAATTGTCTATTTTATTTCAATAATGTATTTTGGGTCGCTATTGATAATAGAGAATAAAAAACATGTCACTCATAATCTCATCCTAACTATGATCGGCTTGCAACTCTACAACAAAAACCACTCCAGCACAAAAACTTAAAAAGTTACTAAAATAAATGTTAAGCTAAATACGTACAGTTTTGGACTTTCTGTACTCCATGCATGGATTCCATTTTTCGAGTGTTTCTTGCATATTTCCTATGAATTAGATTTTCAAAAGTGGCAAGCGCGCGGTTAAAAAGAAAAAAGTTATTTCAAAAAAAAGAAACACAAAATAATTATTATAATTGAGAAAGTGGGGGAAGTGGTGTAAAACACCGAAATTAATTTATTTTTACTAAGACGTTGTGCAGTATTATTGGAAGTTTTCTCTTCTAGGTTTCAAATAAATATTCAAAAATTTTCTGAATTTACAATAGAAACTGATAAAATTTGTATTGACAAAAAACGGCTGGTTTTATATGCCAGTTATCATTCATAAAACATTAATACACTGTTTTCGGGTAATTCAAAATGCTGTTCTACCAATTGGACAGTTATCTGAGAAAGCACAGGAATCTCATAACAAGGACTTAAAAACTTATAAGCGAAGCCGTACTTAAAAACTATCGCGGATGGTAACACATGCAGATTTGGTTAATGTTCTGTTGGTTTCCTCAGACCCCTAAATTACCTCGTTGAGAACTTTACCCAAAAAACCACGGAAATCAATTTCATCTAATGTTTTCACCTTTTAAGTCCGCCAGACAAAAACAAAAACGTTTTTAAAGCAACTTTGACAACATCTGCAAGCAGCACTTACAAATAAGTGACAGTGAATATCGTTTGTAGCACGTATGTGAAAAAAATCACATCACTTACATTCACAAGAAGAAAAACTTAAAATTGTTATAGCGATTTTTGTCCGCATTTTCATAGACATGGTCCCACTGTGTTCTGTAGTGGCTGTTAAAAATGTTTCGATAGATCTGGCATATTTTTGAACAGATGAATCTTTTTGCTCTTTTTTTTCTATTTTGAAAAACCGACGGTTACTTTTTTTAAAGAAATACTCCAAAGTTTCTAAAAAAATCACTATTACAAATAGAATCGACCAAGTAAATTAAACATATGTTTATTTACAAGACGATGTTCAGAACTTATCTTTGAATAAATAATTTATATAATTTATTTTAAATTTGTTTGTTTTCCTTACTTTTTATTTTGTATTTTACTGCGTATATATTTTTTTATTCAATTTTGATATTTTGCCCAAAAAAAGTTCAAAACATTCAATCATGTAGACGGCCATATTTTCGTGTCAATCAGTTTATACCGAGATATCATTAAACTATGTCCAGAAAAAACTACATTCCATTCGAGAAATATATCAATATTTACATCCACACAAAATACGCAGCAAAAAGTAAATAATAAACACCGCAGTTGAATTGAATTATGAAATGTCAAATTTCTAACTAATTTCACTGTACGGATTAAACTTTTGATATCTTTCTGGAAAGTAATTTTAGGCTGGACATACTTAAATGATCGCAGTGTATTTACTGTTTGAATTTACTAGTAAATAAAATGATTAACCCATTACTGCCCAGCGTCCCATATATGGTCTCAAAACCACAGAACTTTTAATCTACCATTGCTGAGAATGCAAGCTAAGCGCCAGCAATTTTATCATTCGTCACTCTTCTAAGAACCCCTTCTTTTAAATTTAGACAAAAAGTTATAATTTTGTGCTTCACGTATTTTGATCGAAATATGGATATTGAGTAAGTATTACCTTTTAAAATAAAAAAAATCCATTGAAATATGTTTTGAAATGGAGTATGTTTATTGATCGATAATAATTGTCTTTAAAAAAAATTGTAGTCAAAGCTACTCATGACTAAAGTGCAGAGTACCATTTTTGGTACGCTGGGCACTTGTGATAGCGTTTTTTTTTAATTCTGTATTTTTCACTAAATAACATTTTTTTGCTCTTACAGTAACTTAGAGGGAAGAATTATACAATATCCGATAAACTAATAAACTCGAACCAGGTTTTTCAGTTCAGGAAGCCCTGGATATGATACGGGCTGATGATGAAGAAGAATTTGAAAACGATCTTTTTATTGCACCACCTGAACCTTCTTTAGTTGGTGATGAGGATTCCGGTGATTAAGATTCTGGAGGAGATTTTAACAATTTTAATAGAAACCAGTTATTAGCTGATACCGAATTGAGACCACGAGTTTTGAAAGATCGTTTGCGAGATACAGGTAGAAAACAGGACTACACCATAGGTGACCTTATGTATTTACCGAGAGAATTTTCTAAGCCAAACTATGAAAGGCATTCTTCGAAATCAATTGTTGAATTATTTGAATTATTTATCGACGATGACCTGATCAGTTTTTTAGTAGAAGAGACAAATAGATATGCGTCCTTTTTGAATTCTACACCAAACATTATTGGACAAGAAATAAAATGTTTTATTGGTATTTTACTATTGAGTGGCTATAATAGACTCCCTTGCAAAAGAATGTATTGGGAGCATCACGAAGATGGATTCAACGTATTAGTTTCCAACGCAATGAGAAGAAATCGTTTTGAGCAAATTTTTGCAATTTTTACATTTGGCGAACAACGAACAATTCATTCCTGGTGGTGACAAAATTTGGAAAATCCAACCAATAGTAAATAGACTGAAAAAAAAGTTTATAGAAAATTTTGTTCCAGAGCAAAATTTATCATTTGATGAGATTATGGTAAAATACTATGGTAGACATGGAGTAAAGCAGTTTATCAGAGGTAACCGATCCGGTTTGGGTACAAGATGTGGTCCCTAAATGCGAGTGAGGGTTATTTGATAGATTTTGAAGTGTACCAAAGAAAATCAGTTTCAACCAATAAAAAAATAGAAAAATCGGTTGGGAAAGCTGCAGCACCGTTAGTAAAAATGATAAAAAACTTCTCCAAACATCTCCAAAATCTCCGTTTGAATTTTCATTTTGACAATCTATTTACAAGCTTTAATTTACTCAAATATATGGCGGACAATGGATTTGGTGGTTGTGGAACAATAAGGGAGAACCGAATCCCAAAACCCTGTCCAATGCCTACAAAAGACAAATTTATGAAGAAAGACAGAGTACACTTTGAAAATATTATAAGCAAAACTGATGGTATATTATTATGTAAATGGAAGGACAATTCAGTAGTAAATGTTGCTTCAAATATTTATGGTGTGGACCCAATTACCAATGTGAAAAGATATTCGCAGAAACACAAGGCTCAAATACAGATACCGACGTCATTTATTTTTGCTAGGTATAATGCATCAATGGGCGGAACTGATCGGATGGATGAAAACATTGCAAATTATCGAATTAAGATACGCAACAAGAAATGGTACTGGCCATTATTTTCCTGGTTAATTGATGCTTCCGTACACAATGCTTGGCTCTTATACCGTCGCTCAGTAAGTGATATTCCCCAATTACAATTTCGGAGAGAAATCGTTTTGGCATACCTGAAATCATATGAAACATTACCGAAGAAGCCAGGAAGATCTTCAAAATCTTTAGAAGCTCAGCTAGTTCTGACATATGACAAAAAAGACCATTTGGTACAGAAAATACCAGACAACAAACGAAGACGTTGTGCTGGTCCGGAATGTTCCACTAAAGCTCGTACAATGTGTGGTAAATGTTTTTTATACTTTAATGAATATCCCATTATATAAAAACTACCTCCCGTAAGTGCTCAGCGGACCATATATGGTACGGGGGTTGGTGGGGTTATGGGAAGTGCCAAATTCTTTTAAATATTTTTTGGGTCATTTGAGACCCAAATCACGTAATTGCAAACATTTTTTTTTCTGGGCAGTAATGGGTTAATTTCACTTGTGAATAAGGGACTGCTTATAAGGGTGGGTACAGAGTTCATAGACTCACTTTAAACTGCCAAAATTCAATTAAATTATCTAAAAATTTTGATAATCAAAAATGAATAAATTCAAAATTAATCATAAATTTTAAATTACTTTATATATTATTGAGAAAGTAAATTAAAATTTAACACTTAGCTGTTGATTTATTACTTTTTTTTATTACTAATCAATAATAATGGCAGAAAAATGAGAAATTTGTTTTCAAATATAACTTAAACATTCTCAATCCTTTATTGCTACGATGTCCGTGTGCCGCACATTGTTTATCTTAAGGAGTACAGTTTTCCTGTACGGTTTTTCCGGTACAGTTTTTCTACCATTAATCACGTGAGTAAGTGTGTGATTCCTTTAAGTAATTTTTAGATTCTTTGTATACTTTCTGTTTTTTGCTATATATGAAATTGTATGAATTTTTTTTTTCTAGCAAAATTACTAATTTAAAAATTTTACGTTCAAAGGCAATGTATCTGCCAAAAAAGAATCAAGTAAATTGACGACAAAATGTATGAATGCACAACAACAATAATTATCTTTATTTGTACTTCTTTTTCTTGTCAAACTTCCTTTCCGTCGCTTAAGAAGACGACCAGGTGCTCGTTTGAAAAATAAAATTCTATTTCACTAAAGTGAGATTTTTCCCTAGCAAAATTTTGTCTCAAAAAAAGAGACACATACTCAGTACCTTCCTAAAAAATAAATGGTAGGTGCTAAGTAGGTATATGTCGAATTTTTTTAGACAAAATTTTTTCTTAGTCATCAAAATGTTCTTAAAATATAATTGCACTCTAAACGAAACTGGTGTTTTTCTTAGAGTGGCTTTTTTCTTCGTCTTATTTTTACATTATAAAATTTTTTTTTAAATTTAATTAAAATAACTTTCAATAAAATAGTTTAAACATAAACACAAAGCTTAATAAAAAGTTCATAACTTACTGCACTAACTTTAATTAACAAAACAAATTAATTAATAAATTTTACTTATGTAGATAGTTTATATTATAAAATAACACATTAGATATAACATAGTAAAATATGTTTGTAACGTGGTAAGTAATTAAAGTATATATTTAGAGTATACAAACATGTACAAGTTGAAGTTGTTACAGTTAGCAACACTATTAAAATGTACTTTCATATATTCTCAACGTTATCTTTCCCACTAAAGTTTATATTTTAACAATACTAAGAAAGTAGAAACGGGTGCATTAGCAGACACGTACTTTACTTATTTTACAGTCTCTTGCTGTATTGTTAAGTTTAAACTTTAATAATCTTGTTATTGTAATGTAAGTTCTTGTAAAAACAATAATTTCTTTAAAATAATATAAATTTTATTTTAGAATAATGGTAAGTTTACATTGATTTACCGTAAATTCGTGTACTTTAAATTTATATAATTACATATTTTTTGTTTTTGATTTGCATTTTTTGGTTATTCTTTAAATTTATTTTGTGTTAGAACGTAATAACGACTTTATTTGTCAATGTAACAAAAATTGTAGATAGCAATACAGGTTGAAAATAGTAAATATTAAAATATTCAATTTAAGTTTAAATTTGAACATGCTACGTAAACAATCCACTTTTTCCTACTATATTTTTAATCTCTTACTAAATACAATTATTTTAACACAACATCTATTATTATTGTTGTTAAAATCATTTTTCGGTATTTTTATAAATTTGTAGTTACTTCAATTATTCAGATTATCTTTTTAAATGTTTCGAGGCTGCGGTTTCCATTAGGGTTTTCCATTTCTCGTAAATTTAACTTGTCTAGACCCATTTATCTTTGAAAATAAATTCAAATTTTTAAATTTTTATCTAAATACTTTTACTGTTGTTAAAACGTTAGTACAATTTAATTGCTTCATCGGTTTGTTCTTGTGTTTTACTATTAAGTTGATTTCATTTTGCATTTTTTTAAATTTAATTTTTAATAATTTTTTTCTTAAGCCATTTAAGCTAATCTTTACATTAATTAAAATCTTTAAAATACATATAAAAAAATGTATTAATTATTGTCAAATATTTTGTAATGAAGTAAAAGACAGAGATCCTGCTAAATGCCTACTAAACGTAATGCTGTGTTATTTGTTTCTTAGATTTATAATGTTTAATATTAGTTAGTGTTTTAATTTTAATATTTGCTATGTAAATAATAAAAAAAATGTTTGCAATGAACCTGAAATAAGCCAATTGTGTGTTTACGATATGTTTTTAATAACAATTCTATTTAAAATTAATTTTATATAATCATCTAATTGTCCAATAAAAGTTTGTGAATATAGTTAACAAATATAATTTGCTAAAAACATCTTTTGTATTATTTCCTGGTTTATTTTAAGTTTTAATAACTCAGGTAAATTAACTAACTCCGATTGCATCAACTACACAGACTAATATATCTACAGAATTAAAATCGCAAGCAAAACCTTTAACTTCGCTGTCTTGTATTTAAAATTCCTCACAAGTTCCGCTATCAACTGCTTTAGTTAAGATAAAAGGCAGCAACCATACTTGGCATTTATTAGTTTATTGGGTTATAATAAATTCAAAGATTTTAAAGTGTATTCTTTGTTATACAGCGTCTTACATAACATGTATCCTGCCCGAGAGCCAAACGTAAAAGACGAATTTTATTTTTATTGTGCGTAGGAGGCGCACGCAGCTTTTGTCATTGGATTAACAGAATAAAACTCATATCAGAACTGTCACATGCAATCGGCATAGGTGGCGTGCTACATTACCCCCTTTTCAGTGTAAACTAAAGGTAAACTATAAGAATTAAAATCTAAAACAATATTAATTTACACGATTTACATAGTAGTTCATGCGTATAATAGTAGTTGCGATACACTACTTAACTGTCACTATGGTTGTCACAACAAAAACAATAGGTTAAACGCGCACATGATAGATGATCACATTTATATTGGTTGTATTTGTACCATTTCGTTGAATTTCGCAGGAAATCTTACCGTTCTGCGTGATCTGGTGGTAATTTCCGGAGGTATAGGTTTGGAAGTTTCAGTGGTTTCAGTTTTAGCAGTTGGTTGTAGGATTGTTGTAAGTGTATCCTCTGCTGCGACAAAAGCAGGTTTGATGCGATCCAATGAAACTGTATGCTGCTTTCCTCTTACGTTTAGTACCATGGATTTCGCTGTTCTCGTGATGACTTCGTAAGGACCTGTGTAAGGTGATTGTAATGGTTTTTGTGCGGTATCATCTCTAATGAAAACATGAGTGCAATCAGCAAGTTTTTTGAATATAAAAACTTTTGATTTTGTTTTTTGCGTGGTTCAATTGGTTTGATGTTTCCAAAGTGTTGTTTAAAGATGTAACGAAATCTGAAATGTTGGTTTCTGGTTAGCTTACGAAAAATTCTCCTGGTAAACGTAGATTTTTACCATACACGAGTTCGGCTGTGAAAGGTTTTAAATCTTCTTTTAGCGACGCTCGTATGCCAAGAAGAACCATGGGAAGTGCTTCTGACCATGTTGTTGACGTAGCGTTACATTTCATTGCTGATTTCAGTTGCCTATGACATCGTTCTACCATCCCATTTGTTTGGGGATGGTAAGCTGTTGTCATAAAATGTTTCAAACCTGTGAGTTTTGTTAACTTAGCAAACGAACGAAACTGTCGACCTCGATCTGTTATTTGCAGTGGTACACCAAATCTCGATATTCAGGTAGAGTAAAAAGCAAAAGCAACAGTTTCACTGGTGATCTCCGGAACTGGAATTGCTTCTGGCCATCTCGTGAAGCGATCTATACATGTGACACAATAGGTATTACCTTTTGAAGTTGGTAAAAGACCTACAATGTCGATGTAAACATGTTGAAAACAAACAGAAGTTGGTTTGAATTGTCCTAACGGAGTGACTGTGTGTCGACTAATTTTATTCTTTTGGAAGGCAATGCATTCACGACACCATTGTCTGAAATCTTTTCTAATTGATGGCCAGACAAATCGTGTTGTCATGAGGTTGACTGTAGCGTTGTAACACAGAAGTTTGTCCAACGGGGCTTGGATGTATGCAGTATTTGGGAAGAACCTTCGATAAAAGTGAATAAAACCAAGGAACTGCCTTAATTGCTTAACCGTAGTGGGCTTTAAAAAATTCTGTATGGCCTCGATCATGGATTTTGAGCCATGTTCATTTATTTGGTAGCCTAGAAAGAGCACTTCGGTTTTGCCAAAATTGCATTTCGCAGCATTGATTCTCACTCCGTATTTGTTTAGGCGACTAAATAATGTATGAAAGTGTTGAATATGTTGCTCTTCATCATCTGAGGCTATCAAGATGTTGTCGATGTATGCAAAACAAAAATCGAGTCCACGAAGCACTTCGTCTATAAACCGTTGAAAACTTTTAGCTGAGTTTCTTAGTCCGCATGGCAGAAAAAGGTACTCGAACATTCGATACGGTGTAGTTATTGCAGTCTTGTGGATGGAATCGGGGTGTACAAGTATTTGGTGGAAAGCCTGTATCAGATCGATGGTTGTAAATATGGTCTTACTCTGTAGTTTATGTGCAAAATCCTGTATGTGGGGTATCGGGTAGCAATCGTGAATTGTCCTTGCGTTTAGTGCACGATAATCCCCACATGGTCGGAATTCGCCACTTTTCTTTACAGCGAGATGTAGTGGCGCTGACCAGTTACTTTTTGAAGGCCTTATAATGCCTTGCTGCAGGTTAAAATGATTCAGAAAGTCTGCACCTATAATTGGTTTTTGTATGTCAGCAACAACAAATTGCCAAACAAACTGACGCCGTAGCTTAAAATCTAAGTTTAACGTAATTGAGCCATACGTAATAATAACAGAGTTGTTAGCTGCGTAGAGATTGTATTTTGATTTGTTGTTTGGTGGTCGTATTGACGATATCAGTATGACACTGAGCTCGGCACCTGTATCTATGAGAAATCGTTTTCTCGTGTTGGTGTCGGTTACGAGTAGGCGGCAGTGTATTGGGGTTGAGAGAGTAGTTGCCGTGTTTACGCTGCTTTCATGGAGTTTTTTGACTCTGAATAAGTGCATGATATGGTACACTTTTTGGCACGTTCCTGGAAACGTTGGTGGACCATCATAGCCCTGTGTTTGGTCGGCTGCGTGATGCTGAACGATAATGACGATGACGAGGTATACTTTGAGATCGCTTGTTGAGTTGTTTTTTAAGTTGGCGGATCTCGTTTCGTAGCTCTTCTACTTGAAAGTTGTCGCTACTTATCACTTGAGCGATTTGAAAAACTGATGCCTGTTCATGTATGGAATTAGCTAAAGCTGCCAGCTCATTAACTGTTTTGTCAACTGATGCTGCTGCAAGGATGCTTTGCATTGATGATATAAGTCGACTTTTTCACAGTGTAGACAGCAACGAATCGGGTACATCACAACCAGCTAAGTCTCGCATGTGGCGACGAAATTGGGATGGTTTGCGGTCTCCGATTTCTTCTCGTTCAAGCAGCTGTTTCGTCTTTGATGACTGAGATACTAATAAACGGTTTATCAGTTCCTTTTTGATGTTCTCGTAACAGTTTGCATCGGGCGGATTTAATAGTACGTCCTTAACGTTCCGTATTTGTTCTTGATCTAAGTTTGTTACCACGTGGCTGAATTTTGTTTTGTCCGCGGTTATGCTGTGCATGTGGAATTGCACTTCCAGCTGCATAAACCATAATTCCGGTTCGTTTGTCCAGAATGGTGGTACCTTGATGGTAGTTCGCGTGGCGTTGATTGAAACGTCAACAATGGCGGTTGCGTTAACACCATTCGACGTACTTGGTTTAGCCATTATGGTAGATTTTGTAAATTTTGTAAAATGCACTTATCGGGAACACGTGGTTTATTTTATTGTCTATCGCACAATCACGTCAGGGTCACCAATTTATTGGGTTATAATAAATTCAAAGATTTTAAAGTGTATTCTTTGTTATACAGCGTCTTACATAACATGTATTTTATTTTTATTGTGCGTAGGAGGCGCACGCAGCTTTTATCATTGGATTCACAGAATAAAACTCATATCAGAACTGTCACATGCAAACATTTTCAATGCTTTATAATAGAAAAAATTACGGTAAACTTTGCACTTTAAAACAAGTTTGGATATTACTAAAAATATAGGATTAGCATACGTTAACTTTAACCATTGCCTATAGATTTACTAGTAAAAACAAGCAATTTCTATAATCTTCTACATATGTATTGGTCAAATATTCTTAGTGAAATTAAAACCAACTTTGCAAAAACCTTACTGTACTGAGTTGTATTTGGTACATTTTACATGTCGTTATTTACGTGTTTTTGATAAATACTAATTCGTAATAAAATTCAAGACTGCACTGGTTTTTTGACGCTACTGTCGCTGATAAGGTCTAAAATTGACAGTTTCAATGTAAGAAATCTTACTGGTTCATTTTTTACTTAACTTTTGATGATGTTGCTGGCTGTTCTTACGCTTTCCGCTAAGTCGTGAATAATTCGTTTTTATATTATAAAATTTCTTTTAGCAAGTCTATCAAGGTTGAAACGGCTTTGTCCCACAACCAGTTATTGATTAGAGAAAATTCTATTAATTGCTGTTCATGGAGATAACCCAGTCATTAATCTCCAAACGTTTTTTTATTTGTTAAGAAATTTATATATGGCAGTTGAAACCTTAAACCTGAAGCAAAAACAAATGTCAAGTATTTGTATTGGAAAACCACTTCCTTATGTGTAACTTGTAATATTAATTATTCAGCCTTCGGCGAGTTTTGCCTGTGTCTATTATATTAATTACTTGTTTTAATTTTAACTTTCAACATTTCGAATCATAGATCACACTAAAACTTTACCTTTAGTCATAATTGACCAATTACACGTCGAGTTACTTTAAATCACGTTGAATAATTTCAAGCCAAAATTAGGCCTACATTCGTTATACGTAAGCTTACATACGTCTTTTTGCCAACTATAATTACATAAAGGGTGGCGATTTCTTGATTAGTACGAGGAGTGGTTACTAGGTATTTTCCATGATTCGCGGAAAATTCTTCGAAAACAATTCTTCAAGCGCAATTTTTCAAAAGCAGTTTTTCGAAATACATACAATTTTTTGAATGAGCAATTATTGGAATAAACAATTCTCCGAAAGGTAATGTTTCGTAATGCATTTGTTCGAACCGACAATTTGCCGAACAAACAATTGTTCGAATTGAAATTGTTCGAAAAAAAATAAGAATTAACATAATAAGAAATGTATTGTGTTTGTAGCACGGTACATTTATAAATTAGAATTACGAAGCGATAAAATAAATATCAAAATATATTGTTAAATTAGAGAAATTTTATTAAGTGCAAACGCACTCACAACTTCTAATGCCTATATTCCATAATCCGCCTGGGAAACAATCTTTGTAGTTTCTGAAAAAAACAATTTAAAGTTATTTACATAACTGATAACCTGTTTGCAATTGAGTATTCATTCCTGTGTTCTTTTCATCTTTTTTTACCAACTCGCTTTAACCATAATTAAAAACCTATTAGCTTTAAACATAAGTCGGAACGGAACCTTTAAGACTGTTCCGTCACTTTTACAACAGCTATACACCATACACGGTCTACAAAATAACAATGCGTTGCCGTTGGTATATGCGCTATTACCAAATAAAACAGAAGACACGTATATGCGCCTGTTAAGAGAAATAAAAGTTTTCGAACCTACAGTGAATCCCAAAACTGTTATGGCAGGTTTTGAAATAGCCATGGTAAACAGGGTTTCCTCAAACGGTACAGCGCGGCTGTTTCTTCCACTTTGTCCAATCCATATTTCGACACATCCAAGCTAATGAATTATAACGGCGATTCAAAAATCATGCAGAATTTGCCCTAACTCTCCGACTGCTATTTGCTATAGCGTATGTACCCATAAATCGGGTAACCGATACTTTCGAGTATGCGATAACAACGTGTTTTCTCCAGAAGCGCAAAAAGTTCTTGATTATTTTGAATACAACTGGATTTGCAGACCAAATCGCCACCAACAACGGCGTCCGCCAAAGTTTTCTGTTTCTCTCTGGCATTGTTACGATGGTGCATTGCAAGGCTTACCAAAGACCAATGATTCCTTGGAAGGTTGGCACAGAAGATTTCAACAACAAGTTTCTGAAAATCACCCAAATTTATGGAACTTTATGTCTGCTATAAAAAGAGAACACAGCATCAATGAACTTCGTATTGAGCAATACGTCAGTGGCCAAAAACCTCCACGCGGTCAAAAGAAGTACAAGGATTGTGCTGAAAAAATAACGCGGTTAGTGCTAAATTACGAGCCACCAAACGGTGTGATAGAGTACCTACGTGGAATCGCTTATAATATTCGATACTAGATTATATAAAAAATGTGGCAGTAAAAACGAACCACACATGCCAAAAAATTTTAACACACACAAACTAAAAGAAAGTTTTTTTTACATTACATACTTTAAATAAATATATGTTTCAAATGTATTTTTTATTTTATTTGTTGACTTATTTTATATTAAACCTTGTGTATGAATTTCGAATGCCATTCTAAAAATGTCAACAATTAGAAAAACTTCATTTGAATAATTTCAATTCGAACATTTGTTTATTCGAAAAATTGTCTTTTCGAACAAATGCATTTCGAAATATTGCTTTTCGGAGAATTGTTTATTCAAATAATTGCTCATTCAAAAATTTGTTTTTCGAAGAACTGCTTTCGAAGAATTGCGTTCGAAGAATTGTTATTGAAGAATTTTCCGGACAGGATTTTCCATCGTTATTTCAGTTTCTCAACCACGCTTACTCACCGACATTGCAGCTAGCTGTGATGGTTATCAACGGGACCCGTTGCAGGAAAAGATTGGTAACAACATATCGAAATAGTGACAATCTTCATAATGTCGTTTACTCACACTTTGTTACTGATAATTAAAATAAATTCAAAAATAGCGTGCTAAAACTTTAGAAGTTTGATTCAGTAGTTCCCAAAACCTAACGTAGTCACTTTCTCGCCAAGAGCAACTCTGTAAAAATCATTTTGCACAAACCATCTCTTGGACCGTTTGTGGTGGACTTGTAGTGTTAATTTTCTTTAATAAAAAACTTGCTTTGTTAGGTAATTCTAAAGATAAAAATACTAAGAAATTATTTGATCGTGAAAACAAACGACTAAAAACGTTTCCTTGCCACATGACTCGATTAGACTATTTCAAAGAAGTTTTGCCTAAAGCAGATCGTGAAATAAAGTATTAGATGGCACAATTTCGTTGTCAGACATTCTGCCATTCTACCTTCCTCACCATGGAATTATAAAGTCTAGTTTTTTAACTACCAAATTACTAGTTGTATTTGACAGTAATTTCAAAGCAACTTCTAGTATTTTAAAAAGCGATTTACAAGTAGTTGGTTTTCCTACAACATCGATTCGTTCTTACAAAAGACAGAGTAAATGTACCGTAAAATTTTTATATAACCTTTGGGGAAAAAATTTCAATAGTGTGAGGCGGAACGATCCTGCAACTCAAATTTACATATAAAACTTAAGGTACGATACAGCAAGCGCCAGTTACTTAGTCATGTTTTAAGTATTGAAGTCGCTTCTGACCAATTTCACATCATACCAATTGGAGAAGGAGAATATACAAAAACATTTTCAAGCCTACTATAAATCTTGCAAGTTCCAAATGTACTAACAACGACAACTCAAATGTTTTATCTGTTAAGATTCCTTTCACCGATTATGATAACTGTTTTAAAGGCGGATTTGCAGGTCTTAAACTCTTTGTAAGCTCCACAATACATTATTTCTCATAATAGTTCTGTCAAAGTGTACGGCTTTTACATCTATGCAAAATGCTTTAATTCGTACAAAAACGTTTCCTGCAGATTATTTTGTGCTAAATCTCATGTACACAACAATTTACCGTCTTGAGCTGTATGCGACCCTACTGCCAGCGCAACGAATGAAAAAAGTAACAGAAGCTCTTACAATAAATACTTCTCCACAATTTTTTTGAACTGATTCCACCATTACTCTGTATGAACTCAGTTCCTAATAAATACAGTTTTTGTAGCAAATACAATAGCCATCATTCCGGAACCTTCTGATCCCAAAGACTGGTATCACATTCCATAAAAAAATCATGCTGATTTAATTTTGCGCTGTTCGTCAGTTACTAGTGATGGTTTAAATCGGTCTTGGTCTTGCAGTCTTGTCTTGGTCTCGCAAGATTTGCAAGACCAAGAACAAGATAACAACGCCATTAGCCAGGCCAAGACTCAAGGTTGCAAGACCAAGACTGGATGCAAGTCTCGCTCTGCAAGATGTCGGCAAACACAAGGCTATCTTGCAAGAGTCTTGCAGTTGTTTTCTTATTATGAACGATTTTTTTTATTTATTCCACATACAAAAATACATTTGTTTTGTCAAAAAAATTATTGTATGTATACGTAAAAATAAAATTTTTTTGAAAAGGATTGTTCCGAAAAATAAAATTATAACTAATAAGTAACCGCTATAATCATCTTAAATGAAAAAGCATTTTATAATTAGGGTGTACAATAAAACAAATTTGGTTTTCCAGAAGAAGAAACTTTACAGTAAATTTGTATTTAAACAAAACGATAATCAAAATTTTAAATAAAACATATTTTTCTGTCACATATGAATAGAAACCATATAGGTAGATAGGTACTAATAAAATATTAATTCTCATCAATTCCTAAAATGTTAAAAGACGCTGTTACAAATTTTAGCAACATTAACTTATTTTAATTAATTTAATATTTCTTTAAGTTCATTGAATATAAACTCTTCACATGTCTATGCTCTAATAAAAGTATATACAAGTAATAAAATAACTCGTAAAATAACAACTTGTGGGAAAGTCCCAAATTCTTAATTTTAAATGTGTACCAAAAAGCACGTTTTACTTAGTTTACAATAAATGCACCTACAAAGGATTTTAAACCGACACGGCGCTTGTAATACTCATGCGAATCCCTCAAACATGGCGAAGCGTTGTTCCTTTTTTAAAACAACTGCATTCTCAAAACTTAAAAGTACATCTATTTTAGAATACAACGGACGCATTGAAAATGCAATAGTGCTTAATATTTAATATTTGTGGGAAAAAAATGTCGATCTTTTAGCACATTTGAACAAGTATTTTTAATTGTCTGTAATTTAAATTTTGCCATTTAATAAAAAATGTAGGTATATACGATTTCAGGATCCTTTAAATTTAAGAATACAAATTAATTAATATTTGCGTATTTATTTGTATTTTGATAGTTTATTGAGTATAAAATTAAATTAAATCTTTTTAGATCGTTGACATGTAAAATTAAAAATAAAGTAACTCAATGTTCTGTATCATCGTTCTTATTGCAGGTTTAGTAGATTAATGAAAAGTAAAAAAATTTTGTCTAATCCGCATTCATTTTTAATGATAAAAATTATAAGAAATACATGTTTCCACTTTCTTAATACTTAAGCCATTTACAGATGCAGTTGTACTTGCAGATGGCTTAAGTATTAAAAAAGCCGAAATATGTCCTGTCTATTATAATTTATGTGGGTTAGACAGAATTTTTTACTTTTCATTAAAGTAACTTAATTTTTTGTTATTAACCAACAATCCATTAAAAATTTTTTTTAACAACATTGACGTTTATTCTTGCGTGCAAGACCAAGAAAAAGATTAAAATATTCAAGACAAGATTAAGGATATCAATACAAGACCAAGAGCAAGACCAACTGGTGCAAGACCAAGACCAAGACCTATGTGGTCTTGTCTTGGTCTTGCGTTTGGTCATCACTATCAGTTACCGAATTAGTAAACAATTAACTTTGGTGGTATGTTCCATTGCTTCTGTCAATTTGCGATACGTGACCTACATACGTAAGCCGAATCCAAATGAAAGCAAGTTTGAACTAAAACCAAATGATGTTCTGATTACAAATTTGATAGATCCATATTCAATTGCTACTCAAAATTAACCAAATTAAAATTGGCAAAAGTCTCTAAAATCGAGCAAATATTCAAAGTACTATTCAACAATGCTTTTTTTAAACCTTTTTTTAGACGAATACGGAGTAATTAGGGTTGGCGGAAGAGTCAAACTAACTCTTCGTAATTTTTATGAAAGATTAAAGCACTGTGGCGTACAGCACTTATCGGCTGTTACACGAAAAATTTATTGTCTTATATCTGTGGATGCATAAAGTGCTTACACAATTCTTTTATAAACAATGTGCCTCCAAAGCGTTTAAAAGTAAATGATCCTTGTATTTACTCATGTTGGAATCGATTACGCCGAACTGCATTTAATTAATGATTAAAACCTACGTGGCCTTAACTAATAAAATAATACATTTGCTTATTCATACGTGTTGTCACAAAAACAATCCATTTAAAATTACTAACGTCAATAACTGCAGAAACATTCATTTCAGTTCTAAATCGTTTTATTGGTCAAAGCAATTTCTATTATGGCGGACAACGCAACGTCTAGCGATATAAATCCTGTTAATAAAATGATTACTGTTTTTCAAACAATGAAATACATTAAAACTTTATTATATCTACAGTATCTCACCAAGGTGGTATTTGGAAAAATGTGGTCAGTAAAGGTACACCTATGAAAAGCATTGCGAAACATTTGTTTCAACTATGAAGACTTTACTACAATATTTATACAGTAATAGAAGCGACAGTGGATTCCCGTTCTTTATTTCTATTATCTACTGATAATTCCAATTTAAATCCTTTTACGCTTTACGCGCGCTGTTCACATCAAATTGTACAAACATTTACAAGCTTGTTACAACAAAACTCGATAGTGTTGTTAAAAGAAACCAACTTGCCACGCTTGCAGTGGTTTCTAGAATGCCTAATTAAAGCGCATAGATCCCAAGACGATGCATTTCGTGCAGTTACAGTCGGAAATGGCAACCTTCTTAACTGCGTGCCGTACTAACCCAAGTTAACTCGACCTGGTATTTACATAGTAGTGCTAACCCGAAATAACTCATCGCAACTATTTCTGTTCGTCCGGATAATTTTATACCATGTCTTGGCCTTCTATGTGTTGTACTATGCGTATTAGACCGAGATATATCGTTCTTTTATCAATTTGTAAGTTTTTAGCGGTTGTGCGCAGTAGATCTTTAAGACCTCTTCGATTGTCAAGAAGGCACTATCCGTATTACGTTCGAGAGACAAAAAAAACCCAATGCTGAACCCAAAAAAGCGTAATGTGTTTTTGAAAACGAGATAATTTTAGAAAACGTGCCAAAAGAAAAAGTCGCTTATGATCTAGAATTTGTAACGTAGGTCTAGGAGAATGCAATCTATCGCATAACTAAAGCAAAGCTTAGCTCCTGGTCTTCGCACCCCGGGTTCACGTTACACAGTAGGCAGTTAAACTAGTAACAACTAGCCCCCTCCCTATCCGCAGGTATTAAGACCTAGTCTCTTAGTAGGAAATCGGCAGTTTAACGGATCGGTTTCATCCTTACTAACTCTTATTTTTGGTCAATCTTAGCTGGCCAGTCCAGCACCCTGAACCAGCTCTCACTCGCCCCTAAATGGAGGTAGCAGTTGAGCGGGGCAGGGATAGAGTGCCTAAACACACCCTCTTTCTTAAAGGATTAATGTTGCACGACGAAATAAGTCGACAACCAACTTGTGCCTAAGTTAGTTTTCACGCCCCCGAGAAGCCGACACTAGTTGATAGAGCACCGGACAGCGATTCTCCGGTAGAGCTCTTTATCACACTCGGATGCTCGTGATGCTACCGGGCTACGTTGGACGAGTCACCGTTGCAGTCTCCTCCATCGTACACAATGGACTTCTTGCAATGTTCGAACAGCCCTTGTCCTTTTCACATAAATGCACCAGTATACTAGTGGTAGAGTCCGGCGTATTGGACCGCGTACGACCGCCACAAGACGCTTTTTCTGCCAGAGCGACTAAGCTCCCCTATCATACTTTTGTATAATAGGATCGGCCTTTCCTCTTCCTTCAGAACTAGATCCCGGTTTACCGGCACTAGTAAAACCCTAAAGCTCAGGCCGTGCCTCAAGTTTCTGTCTGAAGATTGAACCGAGTTTCAGAATTGGAACTAGGTCCAGATTTACCGGCGTGGTCCCGATGGACGACGTAGGCCAGCCGTGCCTCAAGTTCCTATCCAAAACTTTCCCTCGGAATTGGATAGAGTGAGTATTATTCTAAGGGTAGCAGTATGAGGTGACTAACATTACACTTATTCCAATTGGTTTTCACTTTTATATATGTTTTTCTATTAAAATTAAATAATTTGTTTTTGTGGTTTGTATTTATTCGTACCTATTATTGTTCGAAATTTACGTGAAATGTGAAAACGACCAGTGATTTCGGTTTAGTATCAGTTGGTTAATATAAGATTAAAAAACAACTACTATAGTAGAATTATTACTTTAATTATTAATTAATTATTTTCATTAATAAAAATATTTGATTTTTTTTGCATGGAAAATTGGAATACAATTGACAAGGCAAGCGGTTAAAAGTGAATTATTCATTTACTTAATATAACTATACTCGTTTTTGCCATGTTGCTAAGGTGAAATAGTAATTTAGGCATCAAGCGTCGAAAGTAAGGCAACGTTAATGGAACGCGAGGCTGCACATCTAAGCGTTCCATGTGAGTGAGAATCATAAGATTTTAAGGCGACCAGCATGTTAACGATTTTTTCTATGTGCAAATCAAAAATTTTTTTAATTTTTTTTTTGTATTCTATTTTTCCATTTGCTTTGAAGAGAGAGATCAGAAGCCTGCTGCCTTGAAAGAAATAACACTTTTTTCTAACGGCCCAAAGTGGCGACCGCATTTCACTATAAGCATATCACTATTTCTATTTGTCATTTTTCTGTAGTATTATTGGTCAGTGTAAACAATGTCAATATAAATTTCAAAAGATTTACAAATTCTGTCTACGAAATGCATACAAAAATTGCACGTGTTACAATTTAAATGTTTCTGTGTATTGTTTGTTGCCTATTGTTGGAAAAAGTTTATGACCTTGTAGATTTTCTAGTCTTGAAATCGTATTTTCCCGGTTATCTCTTATCAACCCAGTTTTTCACTTCCTGTTGTTAGCCATTTTGGAATTCGAGAATCAAAGTTTGCGCTGAACGCATGGTTGTGCCATTTCATTAAGTAGATGTTGCATCCCTTGAGATTTCAAGGATCTCAATGAATTTGTGCATTATTTTATAAAAATCGCTCACCATTTTGTGGAAAGTTGTGTTACGAGTGGAGATTTTATCGCTTCGGCGGATTCATCAATCAGTGTTAGTACCACATGTAGCTCGCCCAAGATCGTAGTGCTTTGTACCGTTCTATTATTACTATAATATCCCTAAGACTTAATATTATTTCAGCTTCTTTTCTTTTCTTTTTTTGTGTTTCTATCCATCGTTTTATCATCGTGTTACCAGTCGGTATCCTTCTGCCACTAGTATTGTAGCGTACCGTCATTCTACGAGTATTATTATTATTCAAGAATCAGTACTATTCAATTATTTACTACGTGTACCTGTTCGTCTGTGGAAGTCCCGTTAAAAAAAGTATATTAGGTGTTCCTCTCCGGAAGACTTGTTTGTCAATTCTTGTATTCAGGGCTCCGTCTGCAAGGTGTTTGTGTGAGTTATTATCGCTATCATCTGCATCATCAAGAAAGTTAACCCGATCCGCATCGTCGTTACCTACTTTGGCTGAAACCTTACGTTACCGCTCAATCATCGACCTTCGTCATCGGAGAGGTACTATGATCAAATATCAGATCAGAAGTCATTGTTGTCTCGTCCAATTATATTTTGTGTACACGAATATCATATTGTGCACCCTATGAAATAATATTATATCATGGAGATCTGAATTTGTTGGTTATAAGAGAAAGAAGTTTACTTTGGTTAGATCCCATTGTAATTAAATATTTACCCTTCAGGTTTTAAGTATTGTTTGCATTATCACGTTTTAACAGTCAACTGTGAACCTTTGGTTACATTAATTTAAATATAGTATATATTCACTTACGTTAAGAAAATCCCATTTTGTATAGATTCAACAGCAATTAATTATTAATCACATGTAATTATTCAATATTCATTCATCAAAATTAAGGTTAGGTGGCATAGTACCTTCTAACTATTACTGAAACAAAATACCTACTGTGTAAGGGGGAAAAAACAAGAACTACCCAGAATTATTTTTGTGACTATAATATACAGAGTACAGCAAGAATTGGGTAGACCTAAAAGAAGCGTTTCGTTTAGCCATCGCCCTTGAATTAATAGTAGTTCCTTTTGGCTAATTTCTGTAACAATTTATTTATATTAGATCTCAAAGTAGGTTGTTTCAAACCCCCCCATTTAATTAAATTATTCGTTATATTTTGTGTAATTAACCTATTATCTAAATACCCTCATCATTATCACATTGATTTATTCATTATATTTTGAGTAATTAAAGTACCATCACCATTACCATCACCCTTATCACCCATATTTATCTATCGATATCTATATAAACCTATTTATTTATTTGCATGTTGATTGTTACTATTAGTCAAAGTTTATGAATATAGAAGCGAATTTGTTGGAATTATTGTGTGTTTTTTTTATACATATTTGTATTTCAGCCTGTAGTGTACCTTTTCTCAACCTAAGTGTTGCTTTTAGAGCGAGAGTGACTATAGCTCCTATCAAATTTGTTGGTATTTATACAGTGAGTATCATCGTTCTTGGCGCCCTTATAGTCACCTTTTGTCTGCAATGTATGGTTTGTGGATTCATTGACCCATGACCCAGAATTAGTCCGGAATCAGCAAATTTAGTTATATCCGATATTGAGACTTTATGCTTCAGGTTTAGTCGCCTGTATGTAACACACGGTAAAAAGAAAGATTGCAACCAGCTTCAATCAAAGAGCAAAAGAATTGTTACTCAAACCTATCATTGTACTATACCCTTTAAAACTAATTTTTGACATTTCGGAAAAAATTATTTAGTTTAGTAGGTACGGGCAATAATAAAAATGTTACTTAAAATATTTTACTGTTTTATCCGTGAACAATTAATAAAAAAACTGGTGTGTCACCACACGACTTTCCTATAAGCAATAGTGAAGGAATGTCTACATATTATTTTAAGATTATGATGTCATAAAACCACTTTGAAGTACACGTTTGTATTCACTTCCTAGCATGCTATAATTTTTTTGAATTTTTTCTTCTCGATTTCATTAAATATATAACCGAAATATGGCAAATTAAGCTTATGTTGCCATTGACTAATCCCCATATTTGTGCGCCTTGATATTGCTTTCCCTTTTAGTCAATCAGTAAAAATGATTATTTTCAACGTATTCCCTTCAAGATATCCAATTTTTTTCTAAAAAAATAGTCGCAAGCCAGGATTCGAACCTGGATTATATTTGTAAATTCATTTTAAAATATTAAATAAAATATCTAATAAACTGTTAATTTAGAAAAAAAATTTATTTGAACAAATTGTTAGGAAGAATTATCTCGATAAGAAACTGTAAAAAATAATTCGAATAATTTACATTCGTACAAAATTATATTAAAAAAACTGTTGAAAATAGCGGATACGCCCATTTTCGGTTTCTTTATCAGATCCATCTTTTGATAGAACCGAAAAAATATGAAAAGCCAGCTCTACACCAAATTTCAAGTTTTGGTTCGAGAGTTATCGTGGGTACATCGTTACACACAGACACCCAAAATTTTCTCAAAAATATTTTTTTCTGATTCAGGAGACATTGAAGCTTAAAATTATGCAAAAAAAAAACTTAAAAAAAAAATACTGAGATCTCTATACTTTTCTTATAGGACAGTAAAATTGATTTTTAAGGTTGGACAAATGTAAAAATTAGTAAACAACAAAAAATGATGCAGTAAACTATGTATCCACAATAACGAACAATAATAAATTGGATTTCGTTAGGCGTACGTAAGAAAAAGTGATGTAGAAATTTACGTTTACGTTTAAGAAGAAAGAATAGACTGTTACATTTTCGTAATATTAAATGTCTTTATAAGTTCATTAATTACATTATTTGACATGCAATAACAACTAATTTTCAATGATTAACATTACTCAAATAACTCATTTTTGACGTTAACATCATTTAGCTTTCCATTAATTAACTTACGGTTCATGACTATAAGTCATCGCAGCAATTGTATAACTCTAGAAATTTCACACTTGTCATAAAAAATGTGACAAGTTAATTTACTTCAATAACCAAACGTAGAAATATATTACCACTTTCTCTAAAGGAAATTTATCGTAAACGTTTTAGCAGAATGTGTTGTATGAAAAATAATGCTTTTCGGTTATTTAGTAACGATTGCTACGAAATTATAAAACACAAATTAGAAAAATAATGGTTTTGGGCGAATTTGTTAAATAATACATTTGTGAGTGCCAGAAGATAGATAATATCGTAACAAATTCATTAGTATTAAGCGGTTCCTTTATTTAATTTTACTAATTAGTTTCTAAAACATAAACAAAGAACTTACGTCTAAAAAGAAACAAATTGGTTTTTAGATAAAAGCGGACACAAACAAGTAGAATAAGTTGTGTTAGCATGTTTTAAAGAAGATTGACTACATGCACTAAAATTAAATAAAAACGACACATTAACCTTAACGTAAAATTACGCGTTAATACTTACTTTGACATTAAAATTAGATTTTGTTTTCATTTTTTTTTTGTAATTTTAAATAGTAATTTTAACTATAAATAAATAAAATTATGTTGTATTGTGCAACTCGTACAATACAAGTAAAAATTATCATGTGGTCCTTTTTTATATTTTTTTTAATTTAATTTATACAAAAAATTGTTTTTTGACAAAAAATAAAACAATAACATTTTTTTTAAAAACGCAAATGGTATGCAAAAGCTAATCATTTTAGCTGTACCTCAATCCTTCACAGTGCGTTGAAGAACTATTGCAAAATCATCTAAATTTTATCAAAATTCATAATTTTTAAGTAAAGCAATTTGTATTTTTACACTTAACAAGCCAAATAACAAAATTTTAGCATGGGTTAATTTGACTACAAGAAAGCTTTTAAAACAGTCTTTCATTATAAACTGCTGAAGATATGGGAGACCTACAAAACTGTGCAAACCATAAATAGAATAATTACTTTTAACGTAAATCAAACACAAATTTGTGTTCTAACATATTTCTCTTTTTCTTCCTGAACTCATATCAATTTATTCCTAGACATAAACTTTTCCCAGCATTTTTTTTCTATTTTGTTTTTTTGCAAATTCTAGCCCACTATGCGATAGATTTGTAGAAGTTAAGTTTCCCTTTAGTAATGTCTCTTGTAAATAATTTCTAGATGATCGACAGAAAGCTTGTAGGGTCGACGCACCATCTGTGACCATCGTAAAATAACGTTAGAGATTAAGTAACATGAGTGAAATTTGATGGCAGAGACATCTCATAGTATCAAGTTAGTATGTATAAATAGTATGTAAATGGCTACAAAGATGGAAACGTTGAAAGCTGATTTTATTCCCGCTTAACTCTTCAGCAGTGGAAGAAAACACATTTCCACAATTGCATTGACAGACCTACAGCTCTTTATATTAATAAATGATGTTAGTCACATAATTGAAATTTGATGACAGAGATATCTCATAGTCTAAAGTTACTACGTATAAATAATAGAGTCTAAATGACTATAGAGATGGAAACGTTAAAATCTGATTTTATACAAATATATATAATCAGCTTTTTTAGAAAAACCCAAGGAACTTCTTTATAAACGGCCGCCATCTTAGATTTTTCCAAAAAACACTGCAATAAAAAGTCATAAAAATATGTTGCTAATGCATTGATAGAATATCGCATTGTTCTTGCCATATACGTCTATAGTAGAATAGTATATTGTATAATGAGTAAGGAATGGTTGTCATTGCCTACGAGTATGAAAATTTGTAACCGAGCCGAAGGCGAGGTTGGCAATTCCTACGAGTTGGCAATACATATTTCTTACGTATTATATACTATACTTTTTCTACGACTCTATATTTAATTAATAATCAAAGCTAAACAGAATTTCACGAAAACAAGTAACGCAGGAAATAAATAAACTAATTCAAAAATTTGTGTGGGTAATACCTAAAATGACATAATAATATGTAGTAAAAGTATACATAAATACTTATAAAAACTGCGTTAATATAAGGATAAATAATAACAAACAGATGGCATGTGGGAAAGAAACATTTAATTTTATTTACAGGATTGGCTTACTTAATCTGTTTATAGCACTGCAAGAGTCCGAAAAATTACTTGTAACATTTCCTTCCCATCAAAAAGCCTGCAAGAAAACAATAAGTTAGGTTGCAAATTAGAAGTCTTTATTTGTTCTAATTACATTGAATTTCTAAAATATATTTACATTTCATTACAAGAAAGTCACCACTGAACGTCAACGTTTACGAATATAACCTAAAATATGTTATTTATGAAACAAACACTTTTTCCACTATAAATATAATGCAATACCTTCTACATGACTCTCAATGCTTTTGTTTTCAAATGTTATAATTATTGTGATGCAAGGAACATTTGTAAAAGTATTCTAAATTGTATTCTCATAATTCATTATACAGTACGTCAATAGGTTTGACCTGTACGGAAATGAAATTAGACACAATGCACAACGTTGCCCAATCGCAATTAAACACACAATGTATCGTATTATCTGTTAGTCGTAGAAAAATATTTGTACGTTTGACTTGGACATTATTCCTGATTGCCTTCGATTTTGTCTTTATTCTTAAAATCCAAAATGTTTTAATTTTCACGAACATTTGCTTTATACACTAAAGCATGTCACTTCACTTTGCTTGCGCTTACAATTTTAGGAGCAGTTTCTTTTGCACCCACATACATATGACAAGTTTATAGCGCTATGTTTGGCGATTCATCCTTACTCTTTATATAGAAAGACGGTTTTCATTTATATTTTGTATCCATTTTTCAAGTCTTTCTAAACGTTTATCTCTGTAGAAATAGACGATAAATTGCTATTCTGTAACTGCAACACACTCTTGCGTTTCTGAATGTTGTTATAAAAAGAAAGCATTAAAAAAATAATCCAAATAGGTATTCCAACTTACCATACGTGATGACTTTAATAATGTGTTCGTCAGATAAAAATTCTTCAAGCACTTCTTATAGCACACGTAATTTTGGTTCCAGATAGCAACTGCATAGTTGTTATCAATTGTTCTTTAAACTCACGTTAGCAAATATTTATTCATGTATTAAAATGTTACAAAAACTAGTTCAAATGAACTCGGAATCTGTTTTATTAAGTTAAGTTTTTCTATTGAATCTCTTAGTTGCTTCACTGGTTGGCTTATTTGAGCGGTTTAGTCCAAATTTTGCCGGTGCTCAGTGAAGACGGGGTAGGTTATATTCAAAATTCTGTGATTACTTGGAAAACTGGAACAAAAACAAAGTCAAAATCAAAAGGCGCCAGGACGGAGTATAGCTCAATGGACTTCTGACCCTTGCCAACCACAAGCCTGCTCCTGAAAGATACACTCTAAATGGACTTACCGTAATAGAGTGTATCTCACTAAATTCTGAAATAAACAAATATTTGCATAACGCGAAGGCCAACGGAATTAAAAGCTTGTTTACATGTAACTATTTAACATTTATTTGAACAAAAATTACTCTAAAATAAAAAAATTAAACAAAAAAATAAAAAAATGTAAGCAAACTTCAAAGTTAAAAAAATGAAAGTAGTTTTGAATAATTGTATTAAAACAAACAAAATTTTAAGGAAATGAATAGAAAATCTTAATTAACTGTGCGCATTACTTAGATATTAAATAAATACAAAATGGAATAAATTCATCTATTTTAAAACCAAGATAAAAATTGTAATAACAAATTTTCGGTTAACGTCAAACATAAATTTTTAACACAAAGAAATTTTGTCACATAGTTTTGATAAATACGGACAATTATTATTTACTAATTGTAAAATCGATAAAATCGTTAATTCGCAACACTCATTTTTCTTAAAACCCAAAGCTTTTAAGACACACAACGGGTAAATAAACTTTATCAAACTTAATTAATTAGTACAAAATAAATACCTTAAATTGTCGTCGTCATAAATCCAGGAAAGAACTTGTGGTTGATCCCAGGTTGCCAGATGTAATCGAGAAGAAATGGTAAAGGGACCTCCAAAAGACTATGTGCCGTCGAAAAATTTTCAATGAGCCGCCACCAAAGCGAAAATTGCATTGTGAAACACAAACTTATGCACAAACCCACGGTACGTTAATACTATACCAAACAGGTATCCAGTGAAATTCAATAAGCTGTAATTGTTTTACGCAACAGGATTTTTTCCACTTAAACGAACTATTCACTGTTCCATTGTTAATGACTTCTGCGGTATTACTTCATTTAAAGGGGGCGATTTCACCACCCAACCAACTACATTTAGATCTTTTAAAAGCATTTTGACGTCTGTTAACCAACTAACTAACTCTCTCTTCAAACCAAAATTACATTAATTTAATCGGCTACCACTTCCTAAAAGCTGCGTTTGTAAACTCCGTGAAATAAAATGATACCACCAAAAGTGCAAAGAAAATGCAAACCGATTTAATTACGCCACAAAAGTAATGTTGGTAAACGACTTTTGATTCTGTGTGAACTGTCAAATTGACAAAATATTTTATTTCAATACTGTCATAAAGATTACGTGTTGGGACCTGAATCCAAACAACTGCCTAATAAATTAAAAGAATAACTTCATTCCAACGTAGTTTAATACAAGAATTTAATACACAAAGGAAATAAGTACGACTGTACTGAGAATGTACTTAAAACAAAGAACTTCTAAACAAACTTAAAATAAAGAAACTGCTAAAATATATTGTATTACAAAATTATTACAAAAGGGAAACATAAAGTACAACTGAAACTTTGACAAGACAAACAAAGCGCCAAATCAACACAAACGCAGAATACGCGTGTTTAAACAACGTAGTCATTTCTAAATAAATGAATACAAAATTTTATCAACAACTTTAATAGCCAAAATTGAATCTAAAAACGTAAAACAACTTACTTAAATCAACGTGAAATCAATAAAACCATTCCAAAATACATTAAACAAATAACATCAAAAAACCGGGCACAATCTCAAACGACGGTTACTAGATTTTTCACATTAAGTTGCTTGAACGCATCTTTATTAACGTAATGTTAGAGGCAATATACAGAAGAGTTAACATACCTCGTAATACGCGACTGTTTCCACACCGAGTTCTCGGTGAATGTCGCTGTTACGTGCATACCATGGCGGATAAACTATGTATCTTAGCACTATGTTCTGGTATCCCTGTATCACATCAGTGTTGCATTTTTTGCACATTCCCATAATTGGCCACTATATGTCCATAATAGTCACAGCACTTGTTTATATAAAAGCAGCTTGTTGTACATTGACAATTCGGATCGTCGTCCGACTAACCAGAACATTTTTCGAAATTTTATTCATAGTTCCTCTTGTTTCTGTTTAATGTGTGGTTTCTATCGGAATTTGGCATCAAGGGTCATCCCAAAGTACTTTGCTGTGTTAATCGACTGTAGCCTTGTCCCATTGAGCAATATTAGTATTTGGTTAATCTTCTTATTAGTAAAGTTGATATATGTTGATATGGTTTCATTCAGCTTGATGCACCACCACCATTAATGCCAAGTGGCAATATTGTCTGTTGCTCGTTGCAGTTTCCTTGTTGAGTTTTGGATGTAATTGCCCGTTGCCATTACTGCCGTGTCGCCTGCAAATGTAGCATATGTGCAATTCGTCGTTTTTAGCATTCATATACAACAAGCACAGAACTAGACCCAAGATATTCCTTGGGGTACCGCGATTGGATTTCTTTTAGTTCTGAGTACGCACTTTCATGTTTGATGCGAAATTTTTGTTCGCTTAGGTACGATTTACAAAGTTTATAATATAGATAGGGGAGAGTTGATTTTAGTTTGTGTAGCAAGCCGGTGTGCCATACCCGGTCGAAGGCTTGTGCAATGTCTATAAATATTTTTTATCTTCAAGTGATTTTTCTATAACGTCAGTTATTCTGTGGATCTGGTCGATGGTTTAATGTTTACTACAAACGCTAAACTGATGTATTAGGAAAAGTTAATATTTTTCGATAATGGGTTTGAGACGTTTATGAATTAGCTTTTCGAACAATTTTGACATAATCGGTAATAGTGCAATTGGCCGATATGATTCTACTTTGTTGTGGTTTTTGGCAGGTTTTGGTAGCATCATTACATTAAATACTTTCCAAGATACTGGAACATGCTTTAACCGGATTAAAGCATTAATTAATGTAGTTAACTTTACCAAAGCATTTCTTTGAAATTTCTTACGTATGGTTCTAGTTATCTCAGATCGAAGCCACCTGGCTTTCTTCGGATTGAGATTTGTTCGAATTTATTTAGCATCTCTTATTTGGAGTTAGTTTAGGTAAGTTGTCTGCTCCCGTGTTTAGAAGAAACCTTTTTTCAAGGTGGTCCACGAACGTATTGGCTCTATCACTATCATTACGAGACTATTGGCTTTTCTAATAAAAGATATTTGTAAAATGGAAGATTTTAATTGCTTTGTGGTTTTCCACATAGAGTATTCTGTGCTGCTGTCTGCTGTCAGGCCTGTTAGGAATTGGTTAATTGTGATGTTTGTTAACGTTCTTATTTTTTGGGTTAGTTGTCATGCCAATCTATTCAAGTTTGTTTTATCTTGCGGCGCTCGGGTTTAGTGCCAGCGCCGTCTTAGTCTACATTTTTTGGCAACTATATATTTAATCTCTTTTAATAACTGGTGTACTTTTCCATACTACTTGCTGGATGGCTGTGGTGAAGTTGTGCACTTCATTTTCAAGTTGGTCAATTGTTTAAAGTGAAAGACTAAGGTTAAAAGTGTTCTCTAACATAAGATTAAAGTAGTTCCAGTCCGTGTGTTTGTTAATTAGGACAGGGTTTTGCCGTTTTATTATGAAAAGATCACTGATTGTTAGTAAGATAGGTGAATGGTCGGAGTTCAAATCATGGCCTTCTCTAATTTTAATGTAATTTTCTCAGACGTTTTTGATGAGAAAGAAATCGATTAAGTTTAGTATCTTGTTTAGGCTAGTTGGCCAGTATGTGGGCTTTTTCGTAGACACGAATTCACATTCGTATTCTGCCATACTTTTCTCTAGGATTATGGTATAATTTCATTTTTTTGTAATGGTTCTATTTTTACTTTAAAATTATCATCGTTTTGATGCTACACATTTTGTATATGTCCGTTTCTCTGTCCTATAGTCCTTCTTTTCTTCGTTCTTGTTTTTGTTTTGCACCAATCCATTTTTCTTTGTTTGTTGATTTTTTTGTTTTTAATCTTTTTTTATTTAGGTAAGCAATAATGTCAATCGGATCGATAGTGTGATGAAAGTCCTTGATCATAACTTTAATATCTCGTATTTGTTTGTTTTCCAATGAACTGCACTTCTGTATAATTTATGAATGCAGTGATTGCACGATACACTTCTGGTTTGGTTGCATTAATTTTGATTTTATTGTTATTGAGTTTGCTTTGGTATCACTCTGCTGGAGTTTTTGCTTCTGTGAATCGATTAAGCATTTTCGGATAATTATATTTTTCTATTATTATTGGCGGTAGTTTCCATGTTGGATTTGTTTTTTATCACTCACCTGGCTTGTAAATATTTTTGACAAATGAATTACAAAATCCTATAATAAAAAATTTTAAAAAAATTAGACTAAAGAATATTCAAAAACTTAGTAAAATACAAGGCTTTTTTTCGGTTTTCGGAAGGAATTCTACTATGCATTTCAGTTTCAAACAAATATTTAGTCAAACTTGCATAAACCATATATAGAATCTAGAATTGTCTATTCTAACAGTACAAATATTTTTTAAATCTTGGTGATTTGACTCTTATACATTTTGTAATTCAGTTATTACCTATTAAAATTAAATAATTTTATCTAATACAATTTTGTTTGTTTAAATAAACTCTGTAAAGTTTTGTTATTTTTAATAAAATACAAAACATTTATAAAACAAAAATATAACATTATAGTAACAAAACTTATAGTTCAATTAAATTCCGGTTTAATAATAAAATTTCTGAAACGTTAATATTTTAAATTTAAATGACAGAAAATATTTACTATAAACGAGAATTTTCAGTTGTACAGTACATTACATAATTAATTTAATTAAAATATAATATCTACATTTAACAATTGTTTCTAACAGTGGCGGCTGGTGGCTAATGCTGCAGGAGGGTCATTAATACTTTAAAAACGTATTCTTAGTTAATAAAACATTACATTTAACATCAGTTTATCTATCTTTAGCACAAGCAAAATGATTATTATTGTTTAGAATCTTTTTAATATAAAGCAGCATGATTGTTAGTATTTTTTAGGAGGGTCATTGACTAAATGACCGATTACAGAAGCCGTCACTGATTTCTTAGCTAATAAGAGACTATTACAATTTATAACTGTGAAAAACATAATAAAACTAGTTAAAATAGAAGAAATTATGGGTTTACCATTACATTAAATTGTTACAGTTTTTGATTATTGCATTCTTGAATGCTATTTTTAGATAGATAGTATAAATATTTAAACAGTTTTTATTACTGTGAGCTTCGATCATAAAATTTTAATTTTTTTAACACTGTATACGTTAATAAAGCCGCTTTATTTATGAAAAGGTTAACGTCCCACAGATCGATTAATTAATTAATTAATTAATTTGTTTTAAATGTTTGATTGTATCAAATATTTAATTTAGTATTTTCAGTATGCTCATTCTTGCGTAAAGTTTAAAATTTAAAAAGGATTACAGCAAAACGAACATTAAAATCATTTCAAGTTTTAATAATCGGATAAGCTAATGAGTATACATTAAAATATTGTCTAAACAAAGTAATCCTTTATATTAACAGACAGGTAAGTGACAAAAGCTGACGTGATAAATGATTCGGATTTAATTTAATTCTTAAACTTTAATTATAATCTCTAAAAGTATTCAGATTAGCGTTTGTGATATTTTTAATTGTACATCTAACTGCAGTGGTTGCTCTATGAGCTCGAAACCGATCTCAAAACTCAATCAAACGTTTATTCATCACATTAATATTGTTGAAGCGTTAATATCTGTAGCTAAAGAAAAATGTTCTCTGTGATTATTAAATAGCTATCGAAGGATCATTTATAAAAGATGTCAATTCTAATAAAGTTGATATTGTAAATAATGATTGATGTTTAATGTCAAAATGTGAGCTTTCATTTTACTTTTGTATCAACTAATATATTTTACTCACGTTTGTTTGGGTATAGTTTTAATTTAATTGTGCAAAAAAGTAAAAGTTTTATTCAAGATGAAGCATAAGTTGTAGTACAAGTTACAAGTGAAACTGATATTTAGCATTGAATTAATGATCCGCGTTTAAAAAATGTTATTTAATTTTTAGAATGTACCTGTTGTGTTTAACTCGGTTTGAATACAATCGTGAGGATATTATTACACCGATCATCTTGTAGATACAAGATCCGCTAAATATCGTGCTTGCGGAGATGTAATTGATTATATTTTTCTTTATCGTGTTAACATTAAATAAACAGTAACTTAAATCTTTAGAATGTATAAAAGTACAAGATAAGTTTTTTATTGGAACATTTAACAGATTGATTGTTATTTCCTAATACTTGATTTTTGTAAATATTATGTTTTATTCTATAAAACATAAAATTTTTATTTACACATATTTTATGGTATTACGTTACATTTATACGTACGTTTTTGTAGATTATAGAATAGAAATAAGCAGTAAAATAAATTTATTAATAACAAAACGCATGTTTTTGATTGTAATTAATTGAGTATACAATTGTTCTTAATTAGTTTGCACTGACCTCTGGGCATTTGGGTTCCTACAAACCATTGTGATTTAGGAATTTGTTGAATTTGGATGTACATATAAATATAAACAATTAATACTTATTATAGTGTATTCATTTTCAAGATAGAGCGCACGGAAACAAAATAAATTGCATGTTCAATGCGTGATCATCAGATGCTGTAGCAAATGCCTATTGTATTCTAGCGCTCGTTGAAACCATTGGAGTATTTGTTCAGACCGTATTCTGATAGTTTGATTTGTTTTCACCCACCTATCTTGGGGGACCCCATTTTTATTTTATTTTTTGCATTTTTTTTTAGAATTTTAACTTATAGCCGTTAAACATCCCAAAGCAGGTAATAAAATTTATACCAAAGTATATGGCAAAAGTTTTGCTATAAAATGTATATAGAAACAACAATAAAATACAAATATATATGAACAGTAAAAAAATATCAATAAACAGTTAGGAAGGATCTCAATACCACATGCAGGTTTGAACAGGAATTTTCGACAGGCTTGAACTTGCATTACTCTTCTCATTATAGTATATTACATTGATTGCTTAACTGCTTCGATCAGTACATCTATAGCTGTTGTGAGTTAACTTGTCGACGTTTTAAACGTGCTGGATTTTATGTTCATTTTTGTTCATTTGTGTGAAACAGTAAAACAACTTTGACTTACGGATTTTTTCAAGTGACTAAGTGTGATTTGTGGTTAATGACGGGCGGTACTGTTTAATTATGCCACGCGAGTGTTAAAATCATTCCGATGTCTGCGGGGAATTAACTTTAAAAGCGCAACGAAAACCCCTTTCTCCGCTTGTTAAAACAGCTTATAAATTGTACTTTGATTGTCAAGTTGGCGACCAGGACAAGACTTGGGCTCCATCAGTTTGCTGTACGACTTGTTACAGTAGTTTGACCTAATGGCTCAAAGGTACCCGTAAATCAATGCCATTTGCTGTGCCCATGGTTTGGCGTGAACCTCGCTGTCATCTTACAGATTGTTAACTTTTGTATGACTTCCACCGTCGGGTTTTCAAGCAAAAGTAAGCATACAATTCAGTATCCCAATATTCCGTCAGCTCTAAGACCTGTTCCTCATAACGATACTTTGCCAATCCCAGAGCCCCCAAACACTTATATTCTACAGCCGGAAATTGACTTAAAAGACTCTGAGCCACAACCTGGGGCTTCGAATGATACGTTCAATGATAATGAAGAGTATTCCGCAGATTTAGTTTCTCGGCAACCTCACCTCCTCACTCAATCGAAATTAAATGATCTTGTCAGGGATTTGCAGTTACCCAAGACTAAATCTCAGCTCCTAGGATCACGACTTCAACAGTGGAATCTTTTAGAAAAGGGAGAAAAAATATCTTCTTACAGGACCAGACGAGCAACCCTGAAATGTCTTTTCTCAGAAAATAAAGGTTTAGTGTTCTGCCTTAATGGAAATTTATTGATGACAGAGCTACAGATGCCATGTGACCCAGACAAAAGGAGACTGTTTATAGACTCATCAAAAACAAGCTTAAAAGTTGTCCTGTTGGCAAATGGGAATGACTTCCCATCAGTTCCAGTTGCATACTCTGTTGATATGAAGGAAACGTACGAAAACATCTTCAGAATCCTTGATAAAATTAGTTATCATGATTATAAATGGAAACTTTGCGCTGACTTAAAAGTTGTTGCTCTACTCACGGGCCTGCAATCAAGATTCACAAAATATTGCTGCTTCCTTTGTGAATGTGATAACCGAGCCCGAGATAAACATTACATCGTACGGGACTGGCCTCTGCGAGAAAATCTTATTCAGAAAAATGTCGCCCACAAATCTTTGGTTCGGAAGGAAAATATTTACTTACCACCTTTACACATCAAACTTGGATTGATCAAGCAGTTTCTGAAAGCAGTGGACAAGACAGGTGGCGCATTTCAATTTTTAAAAACTAAATCTCCTCGTCTTAGCAAAGCTAAAATCAAAGAAGGCGTTTTTGTTGGTCCACAGATTAGACAATTCTTCCAAGATTCGACGTTTATTGAACGCCTAAATCGAAAAGAAAAACGAGCTTCTCTTGCATTTCAAAACGTTTGTAAAAGCTTCCTGGGTAACCACGAAAGTGAAGATTATGTCGAGGAACTGCTTTTGGCGTACAAGGACATAGGATGTAACATGTCTCTTAAAGTTCACTTCCTTCACTCGCATCTGGACTTTTTCTCTGATAATTTAGGAGCAGTCTCGGATGAACACGGGGAACGGTTCCATCAAGACATCGTTAAGCTGGAAAAGAGATTTTCAGGGAAGTGGAATGCAAGCATGTTGGCGGAGTACTGCTGGTTTTTGAAACGAGCGAGCTGTACCTCAGGGTATAAAAGGAAAGCAAGCATCAAGTAACGATGAATATCGTTTCATTTATTACTGTTTATAGCTAAAATAGTTCTTTTTCCCATTTAAATTAAAGTAATGTCCATATATTTATTATTATAATAATTATTATAATTATTATTATCGTTCGCTAAATAAATTATAATTAATTTATCGAAAAGTGGTAAAATTTGGGGCTCCCTCGAAAATGGTGGGTGATGGAAAAAAACGGAAGACATATTTGGATTCAGGGCGTCATTTTACATATGAATCACCCAGAATAGTGTGAGGGCTCAATAAAAAATATTTTTTTGCAGACCAGTGTTTTTTTTATGTTTGATTTTGAACTCTCATTATATAGCGTGCCTAAAAATTAAAACATACATGTACCCAACTAATTAATAGTTGCAATACAAATAGAGCGTTGGCTAGAACAGGAACCTTTAAAAAACTACGTAAATTAACATCAAATTCACAAAATACAAAATCAAAGCCTGGATCTTCTAGTTCAAGTTTTCTATTTTTATGATGTAATTTAATTCTTCCGTAATTGTCACTAGAGGGTTTCCATCGATGTGGAGATAGTAAAACTGGTTCATTTATTGGAAAAATTTTAATATTGACGTCACGTCACCTACGTTGAAGATGTCGAAACCGTTCAGTATTAGATAAACTTTCAACCGTATTGGAAGATTAATGCAATAATATAATTAATTTGAGGAAAACTCAGTGCATTTGATTTATTTTCATTGATCGTATAAACCAAGGGAAATATATTTGTGTTAACACCGTATGTACGGCTTTGTTTATTAAGGCAAATTTTAGGAATTTCTAAAAAGGTGCTACTAGCCAGTCGCATCCTTCAACGGAAAACTAAACTGTATGTATTATAATTCGTACTTCAATTTTTTGTATTCACCATAGAGAAACAAAGAGGAAGAGTATATACAAATGTGTCCGTTAGTTCTAAAAACCGTCCTTCGGGGCGTTGGTGAGCAATTTTGTAGGTGCGCAACGTTGATGAAAAGGTTCGGTTTTCCACTAAACTGTCATCTGTCATCTAACCTTAGTCAGATGAATATTCTCTTTAAATGTAATTATTAAAAAAATATTATAGATATTCACTAGTTTTGAGTATACATTTAAACAATATTAATAATATTATTATGCAAATAAGTGTCAACATGCAATGATTCTAATATTTTTCATGTTACAATTATCTTAACCCGAATGGACATTACAAACAATAAGCATGTTAATTGTTTATAATTATTGCAAAATATTATTTTAAATTATGTTTTCCATATCAATAGATTATATATTGCTCAACGAAAGAACACCATTCTTCAGGTAATTCGGAATACGAGGTTTGATTGATTGTTTTGATTAATTGTAAATTATTTTGCAAATTGCAATTAATTTTTATTCCGTTCAGATTTTATTTTTACATAGAATTTCTTTTTGTTTATTGCTAGAATATATTTTGTTAGAATTTATATTTTGTTGACTATAAATTTTCAATTAATACATAATTTGTATTTGTAGGACTAACAGTTCAGTTCGAAAAACGTTTAATTTAACTCTGCCTGTGATAACAATTTAGTGAACAAGTAGACTTGGAGTAATCACTGTCGGTCCCAAGCCCGGATGAAAAAGAATGGAGTATAAAGATGAAATTACTAAGATCGAGAAAAATCTTAAGTACCAACAATGATGAAAAACCCGAAAAGAACACCTGTCTACTATTGATCAAGAAACCTTTGTTGTAATTATATATTCGTTATTTTTTGTTTTATAATTTAATAACAATATACTTTGTATATGTAATAAATTGTTAACTACAAATTTCATTTTTATTTGTTTGTATATAAATTAATACATTTGAATTTAAAAAGAAACGCGCGTTTTTGTCAGTTGATAAAATAGAACTATTAATTATCATTTAACATTATTTTAGTTCTGAAAACCGTCATTCGTGGCGTTGTAACGTCCGAAAAATTTATACAGAATTGATTTTCTTGCCTTTGTTTCTCTATGGTATTTAGGTTGCCAGTCAATTGCATGTACGACTGGACGTACATAGTAGGTTATCAGAATTAACTATAAAATTTTATTCTGTGTGCCTCATATTATTAAATGGTGCTTTGGCTAATAATCGAGATTTGCATATTTGTGTTATAATTTACAAATGTAATTTTTTTTTGGGGAATGTAAAAGTTAGGCCAACAAATTTAATTTGTTGTTCAACGTGTTGTCCAACTCAAGGGGGTTTATTTTAACCACTATTGTCTGTGATATTAATCTACGTTTTAGCGTTTGACTGCATCTATGTAAATTTATCTTTTCCTCTGTACGAACTTTTTTATCTGTGATAAAATAAACATACTCGTTATTACAACTTCTGCTTCATCATTTGTTCTCTTACAGTTTTGTAAAGATTTAGACTATGTCTCCCATTCTAATCTTTTATCGTTTTAGCACCTTTTTTAGCTTGCTTTATAATTTAGCACTACGAAGTTTACAACCCAATCTCAGAATTAAACTAAGTTAGTCGCTGCTTTTTTCAGTCAAACATCACAGACGGTTAACAAGAATGTTATCGCAGCTTCCTACATTGTTTCGTAAGAAATTGCAATGGCTGGATAGGCTCACACAATATCCGAAAAGTTTTGTAAGTTTCCTCTACAAAGGGACGAATCCACTGGTGTAGCAAACCTAGCAGTATTGTTAGTATTTGTACGGTATCAATACCAACATGCTGTAGAAAAGGATCTATTTATTTGTAAGTCGTTAGAAAGTAGTACCATAAGAACTGAAATTTTTACAAAAATGGGTTATCATGGGACTATTGCATCGATGTTTGCACTGATAAAACAAAAAAACTACAGGCAAGAATCAAAGAGATTGCTAAACATTGTAGTAGTAGTCACTGTATAATTTACCACCAAGCATTAAATGTCAAAAATTTACTATTTTTTCTTAAAACTGTTCTTAACGAGTCAGTGAAAATAATAAATTTTATAAAGTCTCGACCTTTAAATATGCGGTTATTTAAGATATTGCGTGATGATATGAGTAGTTTTTATACGTCATTACTACTTCACACAGAAGTACAATGGTTATATCGGGGTAAAATTTGAGAACCGACCACTGTCAAAATTTTCGTGTAGCTGTCATAAAAATCTATTTCTGTTCTTCCGTTTGTCAGCACATTTTGCATAACTGTTTTTTTTTGTACGTAGCCACTAAAACAAAGTATCAAAATCGCGTGACTGCGAAACCTATATGGGATTACAACACTATTGTATAAAACCAATCTTAATATCACACATCACATTAACATGGCAACACTTTTGTAATAATTGACAATAAAGATCGTTTTTGAAACTTTTTTTTTTAAATTTTACCTAAAATTTACTAACCATTTTCCCGATAACGTTTATTTAGTTAATTAAAAAAATACTGGGCTCAGCCAAGCTAATTTTTAATTTGTAAGGACACAACGCCTAAAAAAGTTTGAGAAACGCTGATTAAAATTGAGTTATTATACAGTGAGCTCGTAAAGTATGTAATAAATTCATTATTTTCCAAATAATAAAGTTTGAAGAAATTTCTTTGGACACGTAGATTTCGTTTGTTTAAAGGTCACTCTTAAAAATCTTCGCTCGTATTTTGTTTCCGCATGATGACATCATTTCGAATTCATTTTTCTGAGTAAGAAAATGTCAAAAAAGTATGACGTTGAGGAGAAAAGTTTTCGAGATATTCTACAACTCACAAGTTTATGTTAATTAATCATTGCTTAAACGTATTTCAAATTCATTTTTATTTCTTCAACTTTTTGAAAATAATGCGCCGTTTAAGTGAAAAGAAAAGAATAGAAATTTTGATGATGATCGGTTACGGAGACAGAGTTCGCATACACAAGTTGATGTTTGCCGTTTATTTAATAACAATTATCTTAACAGAAAACCAACTAAACAGTCCACTGTTAGCAAGATCGAGAAAAGAAATTTGAAAGTGGGTTATATGAGAGATCACCCTAAAATGGGTCATCCAGCAGTCGTAAAAGATGTTAAATTGAACTTGCGTTTCAAGAAAATCCCCATTTATCCGCCCGCCAAGTAGTGGCTGACAACGAAATAATTTTGTCTTAAAATATTTGAAGTTGGTAAAAAATCGCTGTACTTCTTTGGCATTTTTTGGAACAGGATAGTCTTTTACACCTTTTACGTTCTGAGCATTTGGTTTAATATCATATTCACTTATTAAATAACCTAAATATGTAATTTTATTTTGTAAGAATGAACACTTGTCTATACGTAATTCTAGTAAATTTGAAATCATTAACACAAAAACTTGCTTTAGTATTTCTAAGTGTTCATCGATCCCTACAGTAGCTATTAAAATGTCGTCAAGATACAATAATATTTTTCTTTCTCGGATTAGCTCTTTGAAAACACTGAAGGTGAATTACACAGTCCAAATGGGATTTTTAAATATTGAAACTGACCCAAACAAGTAGTAAATGATGTCTACTTTTGCGATTCCTTGGTCACATCAACGTGGTGAAAACCGTTTTTCAGATCTAAGGACGTAAAGTGTTTTTTGTCTTTTAGTAAATCTAACTCGCCGTCTATCAAAGGAATTGGGTAATGATCCCTAACTGTTATCTTGTTTAGATGACGATAATCAATACAGAGTCTATACTCTTTAGTATTTTTCTTATTTACTAGAACTATGGGACTACAGTATGGTGAGTTACTGGTTATTATAATTCCTTCTCTTAACAATTCATCTAATTTTTTTTGTAAAGACTGCTTTTCAGATACAGATAACCTACGGGGTCGAAATAAAAATGGTTGTTCATGTTGAACACAAATATTCATTTCGTGCTTTATGTTTGGCTCAGAAGGTCTACTAACATTTAGATAATGGTCATTATAAATTTCTTTAACTTCATTAATAATACTAAACCCTAAATTGGAATTAATTTTTAAGTCTGAACTATCATTCTCATTATCCATATCTACACTAATATTCATAATTTCATTCATAACTAAGTTAACTCCTCTTTTGCATATTTCTAATTCATAACCAAATTTAACCTCAATATACGCTAAAGAAATTAAATCCCTGCCTAAAATACCAAGATACGACATAGTGTCATCAGGCACCACATAAAGCTCTAACAAAATGTCAATTCCAGAAATCCTTATTTCTTGCAAAATAGTTCCTAAGATGTTTAGCTTGGAACCATTTATACCAGTAAAACTATGTTCTTTATCATAGAATCAACTAATGCTAACATAGAGTACTTACATTTGCCATTGTGGCTATCAATAGTTTCGTAGTCAACTGCAATCGTGTACGGAGACACACAGTCTGCTGGAACTGCCTTTGGGACTGCAACGATAGTGTCTTCTTGCATAAGATTGGCTTCTCTCAACCCACTGGCTTGTATGTTCTTCTGGGGACAGTTGTTCATTTGGTGACCCATCGAACCACAATCATAACAGGAACCTCTTTCACGTTTAGCCTTAGAACATTCGTTGTAACGGTGACCATATTGGTTGCAATTGAAGCAGTTTACAGTACGCTCACAGATGTTATCACTTGCTTTGATATCTAATTTGCACTTCATGATTTTTCTCTCTGGTACATTTTCAATAACTTCTGTTTTCTGTTTAATCCTATTCTCTCTGTTTTGATGTACTCTCGGCATTACCGTTATGCTGTGATATAAATCATCGATATCTTGATGTTTTATTGCCATTAAAGATGAGCACAATTCTTTCGACCATAATCCAACTAACACCTGCTCTTTTAAGTCTTCAGATTCCAATCCGACTTCTTTACATAATTTAACTTTATCAAAATAATAGGAATTAAGCGACTATTCTTTCTTCTGAACTCTTTCAACCATGAGTTGACATTTCATTGTCAGATTAACTCTACCAACATAAGTTTTACTAAATTCTTCTTTAAATTCGGACCATAATTTTACAGTCTGCCTTATAAACATACCAATTTGCAGGACCACTACTTAAATGAGATTTCGCAGTTTCTAATGCGAAGAAATTAGGCCAGTTATGAAGTTGTTTCATACTACTTAAGTTATTTATCGATTCCCTAGCCTTAATGCCGCCACCTTCACCCTCATAAGTTTTTATGCTTTTTGTCAAGTCTGGCATAATATAGAAATTATTTGGTTCAGTACTTGTCGTTGAATTAGAGCTGCTTGATAAACCAGAACCTAACTGGGATAACATTTTTTCCATTATGGCATCTCTTCTCTTGTTTTCCTCAAACATCATCTCCATCATTCGCTGGATGGCAGAAATTCCCCTTTCTTGGAAGCTGGTATTGACTTCTATTTCTTCTCGATTCTGCTCACTAACTACATTACGCTGAAATAACTCAAAGCGGTCGATCGCTTGGCCATTAGCTTCTTTGTTCGAATGCACGTGTTCACTTCTCGGTTGTGCCATTGTTCAACTTAACTTTGATAATTTTTGGATTTAACCCCACACCTGATAACTGCGGAACTCTATTTTCGGGTTTCAAATTTTGCGCCACACTAAATAATTCAAGTAGCAGTAATGTATTGGTTTATTACACATAAATTTTAAAATGGTGCACTTATGCGAAACTATAAAACAGCTGAATATCTCCAACTAATAATAATAATAATAATAATAATAATAATAATAATGGCCGCCTTTTTTATTGTGCCCAAAAACGTGCCAACCACTGCACACTAATGCGACTGCACACAAAGCTTATTATTTAACCTAATAACTAATTAATACATTTTGCTTAAGATCTAAATTTCTATACTACAACATAAATTCCTCACTATATTATCTATAGATCTTTTTTAAATTAAAAATTTTAAATACGCAAAATAATAATGAACACACTGTGTCACTGGAAGAATTAACAGTAACCATAAACCATGTAAAAGATCGTTACTGTGTACTGCGCAATAGAACAATAAAGAAATCTGACACTGTATTATTTCAATACATATGATCACAGTTTTTAAGTAGTGTTTACATGTCAAACAAACTTTGTAACCTAAAAAACAATTTATAACGACATTTTAAACTAAGATGAAAGTTACTAAAGAATAAATAGGTATTATTCTTTTAATTATATTATTAAATTTATTGTGTTTTACTTATAAATGCTATTCTAACAAATATTGATTTGTTTTTTATTATATGTAATAAAACAGATACAGAACATACTTTTTTATATAAAAAACTGTTTATTATTCAACTATAAGAAAAACTAAAAAATACAAAAACAAAGTTGTTCTGTTGTTATATTTATTTGTACCAAAATGAATTTTGCAATTTAAGAGCAAGGTAATAGAATTGCATTTACAGTTGTGTAAATATTTATCTCTCAACATAAGCACACACACGAACACACACCAGCAATATCAAATAGAATACCCAATCCTCGTCTCATTTAACTTTTACTGGCCACAAACAACAATTAAACACACCTTTAATTTTATAATTTTCTACCCACGCTACAAACAAAGCCATATATAAATAAAATGTTTTATGTGGATTCGAGCTATTTCTAAATATACCAAATAGTCAGAATTAATTAAAAATCCGTTATATTTTTAAGATACATCATGTATTTCCTTTAAACTAAGACGTACACAAAAATGGCGTGGCAATGTTCAGCAAGGTGTTAATTATAAAATATGTAATATTTCAAAGAAAATGAAGTTTTTTTAAACGTTCCCGTTTTGCATCACCTGTATTCTATATAGCAACACATTTAAAATAAATTAACATCTGTGTTTATTCTCGCCTTGTAACGTTAATTATACTTTTAAAAATATTAGTTTTTATTGGTGAAACTTTTCATGGCGTCTCTTACTATCCAATAAAATATTCTTGTTTCGTTAGATACGCATGTTAATTTTCCCTCACCATTTATGTAAAATTCGAAATGAACATAAAATTAAAAGTTAATACAAATAACGCATTATGTACATGTACAAAAAATTACTTTTGTAAAAACTATACATTAAATCCCTTTTATCTTTTAGTAGTTTAATGTGAAAACAGTTATGCAAATTCTTTTTCAGTTACATCCCAGTGATCTAATACAATAGTTTTCGTCGTTTAGTTTTAATTAATTAATTCGGCCATTTTGAAGTTATAAATTTAAAGTATTATTTTCCCAAAAGTTAGAAAAAAATGGTAATACCCAAATTAGCACTCATTTTTTATTTCTCTTTTATATTATAATGAAGATGATGTATAAGCATTTTTAAAACGCAATAAAAAAGATTGATCATAGCAATTATAATAGCAATTAAATGAAATAAAATACCAAAACTCAATAACAAAAACCTTGCCTACAGATGTATTAATATAAACGTTTGTATATTTTGTTTACAAAAAAAAAATAAAAACATTGGTTGAATTAAAAATATTTCGGATTTTATATAATGACTCATTTGAATACGTTATTTTTTAATTGGGTTTTATACAATAACAAGAAGACTTTTTGCTTAATATAAACTAAACACCGTCAAATAGTTGCGTAATTATAAACTACGGTAAAGGTAGTAGGTAGAGCTTTATTTTATTAACATGTTTTCTTAAATTACTAGAAAATTTGCAAAATGTTTCAAACTTTTGTTTAGTAAAGTAATCTACACTTTTACCACATTAGATGTTGGAAACAGGTTCATAAATGAATTAGATAAAACTTTAAAAGCAGAACGTAGCTGTATTAAACAGTTACTAAGTTTCTAATTTTTATTTTATGTATTTGCGAAAATGTGTTTTATACAAAACTTCAGTTTCTGTTTTATACTAATAGTCACTTAAAATATAAAATTGTAGCTAATTAAAAATGTAAAAAATTAATTTAATCAATTTAACAATAATAAACATTATTTTTTTAATCAAAATGGTACTAAAACTAAAAAAATTATGAATTAATTTAGTTAACAAAAAATGTATGTAAGTACAATTTCACTTTCAGTCCATTAAAAATTTTAGATACCTCAATTCATTATACTGAGTAGATATTAACTAAATAATACAATAAAATAAATAACGAAGAAAAAAGAATTTATTAACATGCACTATAAAAAATAACAAAACTAAACGTGTGACTTACAAAATCAAAAATTAAATTAGATGTATGTACTACGTTGGTTAACAAAAAATTCATCTAAATACAACTGCACTTTTACTCCATTAAAAAGTTATGAGAAATTCCTCTGAGATACTCAATAATTGTTCGGTTCTCAAAGTCTTGAACAATTGTAGAAATTCTGTTATTCGCAGCTTGGTATTTTGCCCTTTTATGAGGAGGTGCTTGGCCACCTACAAATACAATGCGTCGCGTTCTTTCTGAACGCTACGCAGGCCGTCGATAAATTTCCACAGCGACGGATGGTCCATACCTACTTAGCACTGCAAACTACGATAAGCAGTTTCCGTAAAATTATTGGTACGATTTTCATTATTACGCACTCTTTGGTACATGTTCCAAATATTTGGCGAAAATAACGTCCTCCTGCGTGTGTGGTTTCTATTTCGCCTTCCAACGTAGTTATCTTCGAACCAGTTTAAAATTGGTTGCAATTCGTGCGGTAATTGTTCAGAAAGCTCTTCAATTGCGTCATCAATGTGATCTAGAGGTGTAAAGGCTAATGCAACTATCATCCGTGCAGAAAAAGCAAATTCGGGATCGGTATTATATTGTACCGTCATCCCATGACTGGCTATTTGTTTCTTAAAATTTTGAACAAGATGAAACAGGCAGTCTAGTAATCGTGCCGTTGGAAATGCTTCAGCAATTGATCCAATCACGGCTATTTCGTAATCCAACAAAACAGTTTCAGGTTGAAATTGCGGCCACATTTCTTTCATAATTGAAAATACCCGATCGTACGTTTGCCGTTGCTTGTTTGGCAATAACGCCTGCAAAACTGGAAATACGAATCCACCCCTGTTTACCAAAATAACGTAAATTTGGTGGAATAACGGAGGCGCTTGCCGAAATGTTCCATCCATAAAAATTTGTTTCATGTGCTGGCTCCATCGTGCGTTATCTTCCCTCCCAAATATTAATATTCTAAATGGGTCCGGCTGCTCTGATCCGGTATCCTTCAATAAAAACATCTCGGATTGTCCAGGAGCACATTCGTATAGTCTGTACGCTTCCGGAATTACTAACGTTTCCAGATCTATCGGAGTTGGGGGTGCAGCAGCGATACGGTTTCGCGTCCGCTGACACAATCTTCTAATAGCATCCTTGTTGAGCAACTGCCCTTGAACTGCAGGCCCAGTGCCCTCTAGGGTATGGTTAAGTATTTGGGCAGAAGTCTCCATGGTTTGTTCGCCACGTCTTTTAATATCAATTTTTATTTAAAAAACACTTACGCATGCCGCATCACCACCATGATTGTGGTTACCCGAGGAGCACAAATATTCGTCATCCACTGTTGTATGGACACGACCTAGACACTTGTCCGCTTTTCGCTCACACCTCAAAAAAATTTTTGTTTCATCTTTGCTTGCCTTGTCAAAAACGTACATATAACCATTATAGAACACCTTTTTTTTGTTCTGCTTACTTTGAGTATCTTCCATAATTAAATGTACGCTTGGACACTATTACGCTCACAAAATTATGGCAACAAATATCTGCAGACAACTGAAGAGACTGATGTGGAAGAGTAAATTTAAATACTAAAATGTTCTAATTACACTAATCTTCTTAATTGAGAGAGCTTTGCAAATAATAATGGGTACCTAATGATTCCAATTAACAGGATTTACACTAATCTTCTTAATTGCTTTGTGATCACAGGACAAGACAATAATTAAAATATTTTCCAGATTAAATGTACAATTAAGAAAATACCGATATTGTAAAATTTACTTTAAATATTTAATAACATAAAGGGTAATGTAAAGTAGCGTTTTACAAGTGCGTTGGTAAAATTTTCTTCCATAACATAATTACGGCGCCGAAACGCCTGGCGCCCAAACGCCCGGCGTCTAAACGCCGTCGCCCAATCGCCGGCGCCCAAACGTCCTGCTTTGTTAAAGTCTCCTAGTCTGATCTAAATTTTTTGTTATGGTATTGGTTCTAAAATGGTTTGTAAATTTGTAAAGAATGTTTTAAAAATTGTTTTCTGTTTGAATTAATCATTTTTTTTGCTAAGACGTTGTTTGGTTTCTAAAACTACCTGTTTATTTGTGCTTGCAATAAAGTCTCTTAATATGATTGCAATACTAAGTTTATAGTGGTTTGTAGGTCTCTTTGTTTTGTCTGTTTTTTTCCATTTTGTAATTTTTTTTAATTTAGTACGTCTTAGCAGCCGGCAAGACTTATCGGTCCCTAATGTTTTCCACAAGGATGCTTGAGTCAACAATAAGTAAATTCGTTCCAGAAGTGTGTCAAGCAATGTATAGTCGATTGAAAAAAAATATATATGAAAGTAAATATGAGCACCATAATATATCTATACCTCAACACAAATTACATTTGTAGATGCCAAGAAGAATAGGAACAAATTGCACATGAATACAAAAGGGTTTAACAGTTTCTAAATTGTCTCGGAGTACTTGATGATGAACATATAAATTTTAGACTGCCATGATCTGCAGGATATTATTTTTATAATTATAAAGGAGAACATTCAGTTTTGTTAGTATGTGCACTTTGCTTATGGATATGTTGGAATTAATAATCGAATCAGTGACGGTGGAGTTTCTCACAATTCTAAGTTGTGGTTTGCTTAATTTACCAAAAGTTAAGAATCTACCAGGAAGACAATTAGAAGTGCCTTATGTTATTGTTGCTGACGATGTTTTGGCTCTGTGAACAAAACTTCTAAATCCGTACCCAGCTAGACACTTATTTATGATTGTAGGATTTTTAACAAAAAAAGTAATAGAAAATGTTTTTGGCGTATTGGTAAATAGATTCCTCTTAACTCTTAACCACAATTAACTTAGTGACACAAGTTAAAATTAATGCATTGCGTTGTGCAATTATTTAATTTAAAAAATATACTAATTAATTTTTATAACAAAATGATTCACCATGTTTGCCAAGCCTGTCTAAACAAAACTCACTACAAAGATCTACGACTGCAGCACAACGAATTAGAGATGAGTTCAAAGATTACTTTTTGTCACCCGAAGGAATGGTAGAATGGCAACATGACGCAATCCAACATAATCAAGCACAAACATGTTTTATTTTAATAGAAAAAATTGACATTATTTTTGTCTTGTCTTTTTGACAAGCTTTTCTAACAAGATCGTAGATATCATCTTTGAGCTTGTACTTCACTTGATTATTTTTTATCGTCCTTATTCTTATGTCAATAATTTCCAAAAAATGACATAGTTTCATCTTTTTTTATTCCATTTTGTCTTGTGGTCAGCGCTATGACAATATTGCTTATAGCCATCCTCCATTATTTTGTGTTCTTGTGTTGTTCTTCTTGTGTGCTTTAATTGATCTCGAAGAATAACTTTCAGGACAATCTGACATAACTGAATGAGAACCGGAGCCATTTTTAACGACATCTTGTTCCTGGTAAATAATATCAATTTTAAACTGAAACAAAACATTTTTATTAAAATTTATTTATTTAATGATTCACGGTACGTGATGCTTTTTGCCTGCACTCCTTATCTTTGGTCATAAATTTATGCATTGAGGTTGTGATATGAATTAAACAATTAATATGAAAACTGAAACATATATACTTATATTATTATTACCTCCATCAGTGATAGGTTCGTCTATAAATAAGTCTACTGCTTCCCTTGGTTCCACACCACTTTCTTGAAGCAAATTATTCATTGCGTGATAATGATATAGGTTAGAAACGTAAATCTTAAACCAAAAATAATTAATTTGGTTATTGTAACGATTTATTGTGACATGCGTTTAGGATTTGCTTGTTTCGTCACATCGTTTTAAATGAAATATTTATGAAATTTAAGGAATTAACTTGTTAAAAAAATGATGTTATGTAATTATTCTTACAGTTCCTCAGATATTTTTATATAGATGTACAAAAAATGTAGGCTGAGCAATCGTGCAAATTGTAAACGACTATCATTAACAACTCTTGCGCTATGTGATTAATAGTAACATTTTAATCCATATGAACATTAATCGATATTTTTAATCATACAAAAATTAGAAAATGATAGTTTCTACTTACATTATCAGCGCCTCAACCACTAGTTTTGGTATCAACTCTTTTCTTTTTCTGAAAATATGTTTGCCAAAGAGCGTTGTACTTCGTCTTCACATCTGCAACTGTTGTGCCGGCTCAAATTTTTTTCATCTAATCTAAACATCTTTAGTAATGGGTCCAAAATTTTTCTTTTTACCCCGTTGTCTTGTAAGAGGTTTTCCAAAGTGAAATTTAAATAGAGTGGTTAGAGTCTTTATAATTCGGGTGTTTAATTTAAGAGTAGGATAGTTCTTAGGCGTTTGATTTTACTTTGAGATTTGTCGTAGTCTGTAGATCTCTTAGCAAGTGAGTTTCGGTGGGTTGAATTTTTAAAAAATTGTACATTTGGATCTTGTTCAAAGTTGTTTTTCAATGACATTGGCATTGCGGTGGAGGTCTTTGTTTTTGACGAACCAAAGTACGCTGAAGGATAGTCTTATGGATTTGTTTTGGCCGAGTTGAATTTTGTTTGCAGCTTGACTCCAGATAGGTAAAACATGTAGCATGATGGGATTGATCATAGTTTTGTTTAAAAGAATTTTGTGTTTCAGATTTAATTAGTTTAATTAAACGTTTATCTAATATCAGACCAAGATATTTGGCGGAGTTGCACCAGAGGATTTGATTATTTACAATGCTAAGTTGACAGTAAGAATGGTGTTTTAGTTTTCTAGAAAATATAACCGCCGCACTTTTCTCGGCGTTGACATCTACAAGCAAATCGATAAACCATGTATCTAAAATCGTTAACCCTAATTGCAAGCCTTTAATTATGTGTTTAGTTTGCCAGGAGCGGGCAAAGATGGTGGTGTGGTCAGCATACAGTGTTAGTTCTATATTGGGAGGTTTAGGGATGTCATACGTGTAAACATTGTAAGAGATCAGAGAAAGAACAGATCCTTGCGAAACTCCTACTGCTAAGTGACATTGCATGATAAAGAAATGAATAATTCGTATCAGTAGGGGATGCATTTTGACCAAAATTAATTTGTAAATAAGACCATCATACAAAACTCGAATAAATAAAGTGGTGGATCTGAGTAATTTTGTGATTTGAGTTAATTCTATCCATACAGTCCAAGTCAGCGATTTGGTAGTTGGGGGAACATTGTAACTCAAGATTGTCGGCATGAGATTCTGTTTTTTCAGCAGGAGAATAAACTAGACCGTTTGCAGATCGAATTGAAAGATCAAGCCTAGAGAAAACGTAAAACTTTTTGCATGCGTCAAAATGAGTTGGAGTCGTGATTTAGAGAATTTAAGTTGGAAGTCCAAGATTCGTTTTTGTAATTTAGTAGTGCTAGACGTACTTCAATTTGTAGTTTGTTTTGATTTCTTTTGTATTGGCACTTAAAGATTCTTTGATATTTATGCTTAAAGTTTTGTTGTAACGACCATATTCATATTCTGTAAAGTTATGCTTGTTATTTGTATGATTCCTAAAATATTATTCCATATCTCTATTTGTATCACTCGATAGAAGAATAGTCTACAATTTTTATATTTTTTTGGCTAGATTTTGAACTTTGAAATCATTTTGCGCAAAACATTATTAACATAAGTACGTGCAAATCATCTAGTAAACGGGAGAGAACTTTATTTGCACCCTAATATTTGTCGTAATTTTTTTTTGTTTGGCCAAAGCAACAAAAAATTAAACAAGTTTTGGATGAATTGCGAGTATGCTACTGTTTTTAAAACACATTCAAGTCTGCTAATAAATTTAGTAAACGTGTCACACATGGGACAAAAATTGCAAATTAGATTTTTTCTTTTATTTTTTTCTGAACACCAGAATACTTTTCAGCCATATTGTATGCATTACTGTAACTCTGCCCGCGACAAACTTTTATAAGAATATCAAAACTTTTTGCTATGGATTGATAGCATTATGTTCATCTATAGGCAAAAATCTCTCAATAAGCTCTCCGTCTTTTACGTATTTTACGATAGTGATCACTTGGTCATCGTGGGAGAGATCTTGCGTAGAATACAGTCTAGTTAAGTAATAATTTGTTATTTTTAATTTGTTAACAATCGGTTTTAACACTTGCTGTTCCTTTATAGTTTATATTAAAAATGTTTTGTGTCTTTTCCACAATTTTCGCAGATTCGTAAGTGATCAGCAAGAAAAAGATCACTCCCTAATTAGTGAGTACGAAATAATTTCCGTTATTTTTCATTATCACCACGAAAAGCAAGTCGTTTTAAAGACAAACTAATGGAATAATTGACTTGTGTGTTATATTAGGACAGCAATATTCTGTGAATACGTTCAGGAGTTTTTATCTTGCACACAATGCATTATTAAAGGCCTGTGCTGTAAATTGTTCTCATGATACTTAAATGCTTCCAATCTTTATATCTATTCGGAGAACTCGACCAGTATCAGTAGTAGTATTAAATATAAGGCAGCAATAAAATTAAACAGTTTTCTTCGATGGTAAATAAAGAATCCACATATTGCGTACTCCTTCCATTACAATTATTGTATCACAGTTTGTACCAGAATCAGGAAATACATTTTCTAAGCATGTAATTAGCTTGAAAGAAAGGGCTAGCATTTGATTTCTGTGTGGCTATTTTCACAGCTGGAACTCGCATACTAATATTATTTTGTCACATGGAAGCTCTATTTCTCTTTGAAACTTAAAAGTATTTTGATCTTGAAATGATGATGGCAAAGAATCAGTCAGTGTGTTTCTTCAACCGTAAAAAAAATGAAGTACGTTTAGGAAGCTTTTTTGTAACTTCTGTTCGAGCTAACTTTTTAATTTTTTTACAAACCACTTAAATATAATCCTTTTGATATAACGTAATGAATTATTTGTAAAACAATCTATAAGTTGTTTACAACAAGCGCGTCAACACTTCTATTAACATCCATAACACATAGGCTAATTGCTCAAATTTCTATATAAAATTATTAACCTAATTACTCGTTCGCTAGGTGAGAATGTTGCATGAATATATTGAATTTTTTAGCTAATATCTCTAGTAGCACAAAATATATGTACAATATTTTAATGATCTTGGTAGAATATTTAAAGTCGGTTAAATATTTTTTGGTGTAATAGATATATTCTTGATATCGTTAAAGTGTATAATACTAATATTCTAAAAAATTATACGTACAATGTTATAAAAATATGTACCAACAATATCGTTTGTGTATTCTAAAGTCACAAAGGTTTTTTCAAAGTTTGACTGACATAAAATATATATTATAATTATGTATAGAGCTAATATTTATGTTTAATCAGTATCTATTATTTGTTTGCAATGTTTTTTATTTCATTATTTAAATGTATACTTTTAAATTTACATATTTATAGATGTTAAACGTTTTCTTTAAACTTTTTTTTTAATTTTTACTAAAAACCATAACACAAATTATTTTTATGTGGGTATATTTTAATAAAAAGTAATCCAAAATTATTTGTTGCTCATGACTCTTCCTCGCCCGCGTTCACGCTTCCAAAGATATAGCTGCCTAACTTTTCTGCTAATCGAAGAGTGGCTTGAATTTATTTCATTACACAATTCGATTGTACATAACAACAGTTCATTACGCATATCTAAAAAATTTCAATATTTGAAATCAGTACTGTCTGGAGAAGCTTTGTCAGTAATATCAGAATTTCAACTTATTGATGATCATTATTTTTTAGCTTATCAAACCTTACACGACAGGTATCAAAATAAAAGACGCATAGCTACTATGTATTTAAATAAAATTTTAAAGTGACATCATCAGCTACACTACAAAGCTTGAAAAATTTTTTAAACGTTCATCAAACTCAGCAGATGCGCAGCTACGAGTTATCCGAACCTTATTCTAAACCATAATGCTTCTAATAAAAACAAAAGTAAATTACCATTGCCGTCAAAACCTTTGCACTTTTATAATTCGTTGCATTCTTCACAAGTTCGGAATTTAACACGTCATCGTTGTAAAGGCATACATTTAGTGTATCAATGTCCAGAATTCATAAATTTAAATTTGTCAGACAAATACGACTACTTACGTGAATCAAATAGGTGTTATAATTGTCTCGGAAATCATTCTCGTTCGAATTGCAAATCTAAGTCGGTTTGTAAAGTTTTCGGCGGAAATAAACATCACACTGTATTGCATTCGACGCAAAAACCGCTTCATCTTGCTTCAGTTCATGCTAACGTTGCTTCCGATTCAGTAAAGAATGCCTTGCAAACTTCTCATGAAGTTCAACCGTCTACTTCACATAAATCAGATGTTTCTCTGTTCACCTCAACTTCCTTATCTAGTTTTGCAGCACCTCAGGTAAAACAAGTATTGTTGGGAACTGTTCAGACTTACATTGCTGATAAAAATGGATCTTTTCACAGAATACGCGCCCTCATCGATCCCGGATCACAAATTTCCGCTATTACCGAATCTTTAGTAAAGTTGCTTAGATTAAAACCGCAATTAGCTTGTACAGAGCTATCAAGAATCGGTAAGTCCACAGTAAAGTCTCAGAGTATTGTAAATTGCTATCTTCGTTCAAAATTTTCAACTCATACAATGTGTCTTCTTGAGTTAGTTTTACCTAAACTTGCTAGTCGAATACCTTCTTCTCAGTTACCTAAATGTGTTATAGAACAGTTTCTCCACTTGAACTTAGCTGACGAAACGTTTCATATTTCTTCTTCTATCGATTTGCTATTAGGTGTCAACGTATACCCTACCATTCTTAATCAAGAAGGAAAAGTATATGTTACTGGTTATCCCTCTGCGGTAAACACTTATTTCGGATGGACAATTATAGGTCCCACAGATTTTCCCAATAATGATCAGACATTGCAAAGTATGCTTACTTTTGCTGAATTATCCAAAGATTTAAAACAGTTTTGGGAAGTTGAAAAAATTTTTAGAGCTCCAGCTTCTTATCCAACAAATTTATATGTTGAACAACATTTTATAAAGACTCACAAACGTGAGGAAACTGGAAGATATGTTGTAGCGCTTCCATTTAAACCTAATTCGAGCCCTTTGTCTTCAAACTCTTTACAAGGTTTACGGTCTTTGTTAAAATTAGAAACTCGATTACGCAGTGTTCCCGAAAAATTCAAACAATACAATGATTTTATGCAAGATTACTTTATATCAGAACATATGTCAATTGCTTCTTCTCTTTCCACGTATATAATACCGCACCATGTCGTCACTAAACAATCAAGTTCCACAACAAAAATTCGCGTTGTATTTAACGCTTCCGATCCTGATTCAACAGGAGTTTCTCTTAACGAGCGATTACTGCCCGGACCCAAACTACAAACAGACCTTATTCAAATCTTATTAAAATTTCGTTGTTATCCTGTTGCATTATGTGCAGATATACAAGAAATGTACCGTCAGATAACAATTCGGAAAGAAGATAGAGCTGTACAACATATACTTTGGCGCGCTTCCCCTGATGGTGATGTACAGGAGTTTGAACTCAATACTGTTACTTATGGTCTTACTCCTTCTGCCTATTTGACAATACGCGTATTACATCAACTTGTTCACGATAATGGTGCACGATATCCAGATGCGTCTTGTGCCATCATGAACTCTACATATGTAGACGATGTGATAACTGGTCATCAAGATGTATCTTCTGCTATAAATTTACGAAACCAGTTAACTGATTTATTTAAGGGCGGAGGTTTTCAACTCAGAAAATGGGCTTGTAGTCATCCAGAAGTTTTAGCCGAGTTACCTGAAGATAATATAGAATCGCAATTGGATTTTTCTGCCGAGAAAAATTCTTTAAAAATCCTAGGATTATCTGGGAATCCAAACTTTGACTTTTTTCTGTTTCGAATGCTGCCTTACGATGATAATATTACAAGACGAAATGTGTTATCGTATATCGCACAAATTTTTGGCCCGCTTGGTTTTTGGCACCCGTTGTTTTTTCGATGAAAGTTTTACTTAAACATTTGTGGTTAGCCCAAGTTGGTTGGGACGATTTGATTCGCCCACCACTAGAAAACAAATGGTTATTATTTACAGAAAACATTTCTCTTCTGGCTACCGTTAAAATCCCCAGGTGCCTGCTTACACAGAAACCTGCTCTAATTATGCTTGCGGGATTTTGTGATGCTTCAGAAAAGGGTTATTCTGCTGTTCTATACTTATGCGTCCAGTCAAATTCAAATTTTTTTTTCTACTCTTGGAAGGTAAAAACCAAAGTGACACCACTCAAAATCATGTCTATTCCTCGTTTTAAGTTGAGCGCCGCCGTTTTATTAGCCAATTTAGTCGAATCAATAGTGACTGTTTCTTTGCCATTTTTCATTGAATCTGTTCACTTATTTTCAGATTCAGAGATAGTCTTATTGTGGATTATGACTCCACCGCACTTATTAAAAACGTTTGTGTGTAATAGGATTGTTACGATAACAGAAAAAAACTTCAAATTGTGTTTGGTCTTACATTAAATCAAAAAACAATCCCGCTGACCTTCCTTCGCGAGGATTAACTGTATCTCAATTTGTTAGTCCGGATATCAAAATATTTTGGTTTAATGGTCCCTCATTTTTGAACAAAGAAGTTTCAAAATGGCCACCTCCTTTTCAAATGCATAATAAGCATTCCTCTTTGCTTTCGGAAATGAAACAAGACTTCAATTGTTTACTTACAAAGCATGCAACTTCAAATCCGTTATTAGACAAAATAAATAATACCTCAAGTTTCTTAAGATAACGTCGTGTTTTGCTTGGATAAGACGTTTTATTCACAATTCAAGGCTTCGAGATGGCGTGCGTATTTCTGGATTGTTATCCGTGGCAGAATTAGAAAGTTCTACATCATCCCTTACAAAAATTACTCAAAATCATTATTATCATTCTGAAATAAAACAAATCCAAAATGAAACGAATCCAAGTCGCAACCTAGCATCGTTATCGCCTTTTATTGATTTTTTTTGTTTCCTCAGGATGGGCGAAAGATTATGTTACTCCGCTTTGCATGAAGCAGCCAAGCACCCGTTATTGCTACCCAAAAATGCTCATCTCTCTAAATTACGATGTTTTTATTATCATCATCTGTCATTACATTATGGTCCTAACACTGTTCAAGCTCTTATTAGAACCAAGTTCTGGATTTTATCGCTTTGTGGTTTGCTTTGAAAATGCATACGAGAATGTCTTACCTGTTATAAATTTCGTGGTATTACTTTCCAACCTCCAACTGATGATCTTCTTGCTTCTAGAGTTTCTATCTCTCGCCCTTCTTCACAAGTAGGTGTAGACTATGCCGGGCCTTTTTCAGTAAGATCTAACCGCTTACGTAGACCAGTGATCAGTAAAGGTTACCTATGTTTATTCATTTGTTTTATAACTAAAGCGGTACATCTTGAATTTGTATCTGAGTTGAGCACTGATGTTTTTTTAGCTGCACTTGATAGATTTGTAGCTAGACGGGGTTTACCTTCAGTTATTTACTCTGATAATGAGCGTAACTTTATAGGAGCTTGTAGGCACATAACGGAAGTTTACAAATTTTTAGTTCTTCATGTCACAGATATTTGTGATTTTTTATCTACACGACAAGTAAAATGGCAGTTTACTCCTCCATATGGCCGTCATTTTGGAGGTTTGTGGGAAGCAGCTATCAAATCTGCCAAAGCTTTGCGTTATCGCTTGTTAGGTAATGCATCGGCCACATTCGAAGAATACGCTACCTTATTCGCTAGAATCGAAGCTGTTCTTAACAGTCGTCCTTTGTGCACCTTATTTGAAGATTCCTCGGAGTCTTGTGATTATCTCAGCCATGGTCATTTCTTAATAGGGTCACCTTTACTTTCTGTACCGGAAAATCCTATTCCCGAGTCACGTAACATGCGTAACCGTTGGTTAAGACAAAATCAGATTCTTCAATCCTTTTGGAATCGTTGGTCGAAAGAGTACTTGAACCATGTGATTCAACGCAACAAGTGGACATCTAACACGTCGATTCCAATTGTTGGAGATATTGTGTTACTGAAAGGAGTTGCTGCGCATCCTTTATCTTGGCCTATAGGACGTATTGAATGTTTGTATTCAGGTTCAGACCGTATAGCTAGAGTTGCTTCAATTCGTAAAAGTAGTGGTATCTACACTCGTCCAGTCGCAGGCCTTGTACCTCTGCCGGTATCCTTAAATTAGTTAATAGTTAAAATTTATTTGCCCTTTATTTTTTATGTTAGTTACAGTTTATTTGCAATTAAGTTTAATTTGCTTTGCTCTTAGTTTAATTTAACCCTCTTACATTATATGAAATTATTCTAATTTGGTGGGCGGTATGTTAACGCCAAGTACGTCAATTTGCACTTTCTCCTCCTTTCATTGTTTCTTATCCTTAACACCACATTCCATTCGTTTTCTAGTTTCGACATGCAACGCGTTGTGATTTTAAAAAGGAAACTTTTACATATTAGTTTTGTGAAATCGCTTCACGTGTGTCATCTGGCCAGATTGACCAAGAAGACTGCCACCATTCCGAGCCTGTGCGGATTACTCGTAAGTGCTTTAATATCACTAATTTGCGACCACCAGCGCAACCTTATTCACAAACAGTAATATTTCCCATATATTGGAAACAATAATTGAGACGACATCGACATTTACATCTAATGTCTGCCATATATTGAAAACATAGTTAAAAGATATTTATAAGTAATATTTAGAAAATATTTATTTTATATAAATTATTGATATAACATTACAATAAATTGCCAATAGAAAAACGTGTGACATTTAAATATTTATTAGATGTTATTTACTAATATATTACGTTTATTTTGTGCTACTAGGGTGTAACAGGATAAAATCTTAATAACAATTAGGTCCTATGAAAGTTAGGCCAAACAACTTAAACAACAATTTCCCGCCTAGAAAAGGTAAAATTTGATAGCGGTATAAGTTTTTTGAAAAAGAATGTAGATACTGATAAGAACGTCAGAACGGAAAATTCGGTCACTTCTTGTCTTATCACGTACGAGGTGGAATGTACAACAGAGCCTGTGCTTAGAGCACCCGGAAAATTACCGGATCAATTCTGAAAGTACAATTATTATTTCTCTGTGTATTTGGATTAGTATTATGGATATTTGGTTATCGTGAATTACAGTAGAGAATCACCGTATTGAACGGGATAAAAAGAAACTACCTCATTACAAGCAAGCCGCATTACACCTAAGGTAAGCACATTCGATTTTCAGTTTAATCACTAAGCTAACGATAGTCATTTTAGGCTTTTTGTTTTCTGTTTTTGTTTTTGCCCCTGTTGCTCGTTTCGCTTTATTTTTGCTTTTTATTCGTTCTCTTGGAATATGGTGTTGTAAATACGTTGTATCGCTGTGAGCTGCTTGCGATTTTGGGCCCTTCCAAATACAACTTGTCAACGGGGAAGTTTATGTAAAGTAATTCGTCTCGCTGTACTTACTTCGTCAATCTGTCGCATACGGGGAACCTGCTTCGACACCCGGAAGCATTGAGGGCAACATCGACCTACAAAGTACCTGGTTTTAGTGTGTGTTTGGTTAAATATTTGGTACGTACCTTCCCATCGAAGTTATGCCGAAGACAGCTGCGACAAGGTCAGTCCGTGTATTAGTGTTCGTCCTGATGTACCTGTTATAACTTTAATTGTAAAAAGTTAAGATTTGTGAAGTTTAACTCACCTGATACCGCAACAAACAAAAATAGCACATTCACACAAAAAAAAAATAATCACTCATACAAAAAAAAATAGAACAATCACACCGCACAAAACAAAAAGGAAACATTCACACACCGAATAAGAATAAAATAAAAGGGATTCTATAAAAACGAAAATAAAAAGACATTCAATCGCATGCAACATGTGTCAACTTTCATGCACGTTTTTTTACACTGTTGTCACTTGTCACTTAATTAAAGAACGAAAAATCCCGTCACTTAAAAATTCTTGTTGTGTAAACCGGTCATTGATTCGTATTTAGTTTTGCATTGTGATTATATCATTATTATAAAGAAGGTGATACATTTCTGTAGGGGATTCCAACGAATAACGTTTGTAATTAACGATAAGCATTTATTTAGTCCTTTGATATTTCTTTTATTGTGGTTATTCTAGTGGCGACGTATATGTATGCATATATATATGGTTTACTTGTTATTTTGGGCGTAATTTGACGAATTGCGCGTAGTAGTAGTTTTGGTCCCTGTAAGAAAAGAAAAGATAAAGAAACTAATCACCTTTGTCTTGCATTTAATTCAGTTTGTTTTTAAACCAACAAGGTTTACAGTTCATTATAGAGGGTTAATGACACGGTGAGTAAGGTACATTTTGTATATATATATATATTTTATGTGTGTTATATATTTAGTAGATATTAAGGCATTATTATTGGTATGGGGTTTTTGTTTTGTGTTCATTATTGGGGATTTGCGTAAACGTGGTTGACGCCGTTTATATTTATGTACCATCGATTTTTGGTTAACTGTTGATTTGGGAAGAGAAATAAACATCTTTTGGTTCTTTATCCTTGGTTTTTATTGTTGCCGTCTTTCGCGTGGTGTATTTTAGGTTAGTTGAGTTGGAAGAAGAAAAACCTAGGGTAATCCCTCCACTTGGGTTCCGTGGAGGTTGTATGCAGAGTAGTTGCTTCGTTCAGTGGATCACTGAACCCTGGCGCCCGGTAACTGTGACGACCACCAGCACAGTTCCATCAGATCCACGACCCGAACGAGCTAGCTGGGCGAAGCAATCTACCACCCCCTTCCTCGTCTCCGCACCACCACAGGGAGTAAGGCGTGATAGAGAATTGGCACCCAACGTTTCGGCCTCGAAAGTCAGTCCTGCAACTACAGTTCTTTTTAGTTTCTTTATAGTTCTTTATTCCAGTAAGGATTAGTTTTCTTTTTTTTGGTTAGTTCATTGGATATAGTTTACATATCTTCTTGTGTACGTTTCTAGTTATTAGTTAGTATAGGTTAAGTTTAAGCAACAACAAAATATTTAAGAATGGATCCTAAATACCTCCTTCGTGATGAAGTCGTATACGAATTACGAATTCGTGGAGCACCGATACCAACGACATTACCGGAACTTAGGAAACAACTCAAACAAGTGTTGTCTGTTCGACCACACATAGTAGACGACGAAGTGGATACCGAGCAAGAATTACATCTTTGTACCTTAAAGCTGTCGGACTTGCAAACTGAAATAGAAGACTTCGATTATCAGAATCGACGTTTAGAATATGAACGAATTACCTCTCGGCTGTTGCACGTACGATCAAGACTAAATGGTTTACAGTCTAGTTCGGAAATGGAAGCGATTAAGGAAAATCTTTTAAGCCAGTACCGGACATTATTTCAACAAGTAGGAGAAACATTTCGTCGAGAAGCACCACACACTGAACAACCAAGGATGTCGCAATCTTTAATTGATATGCCGAACGATGAGTTAGAAGATGTTTTACGACAAACAGAGCATCGATCAAATCGTAATAAAACTCACCAGTCACAGGACAAGCATTCTCCAGAGAAACCATGCTACAGCACTCAAATTGATTTCGCTGGAAAAACCCACTTTATGGACGAACCACCAACATCGTCGCCTGTTTTTGTAAATACTGCATCAGCAACCTGGAACAGTATAGCCAAACAATCACGATTTGCAAATACTACGTGTAGAGAAGACATCTACCAGAACAAATCTGAATATTTTCCTAGTCACTCGCAGTACAATTACCGTCAAGATCGATCACCAGCGTTTGTACCATTGTGCAAATGGAACATTACTTTTGACGGCACGACGAATGTCAACGATTTTCTAGAGCGCCTCGAGGAACTTCGAATATCAAGAGGAGTCACACCCGCCCAAATTTTTCAATCGATTGTAGAAGTCTTATCTGGACCCGCTTTGATGTGGTACCGTTCTTTAAAACATCAGTTCACCAATTGGGATGATCTTCAAAAGCAATTGCGAAATACCTTTTTACCACGAGACTACGAATGTCGATTATGGGACGAGATTAGACAAAGAACTCAAGGAGCTGAAGAGAAAATTGTAGTCTACCTATCAATCATGGAAAATTTATTTAACAGACTTACCCGTAAACCACCAGAAACGGTAAGAATTGATATGATTCGCCGGAACCTATTACCGATTTACCAGAGAGCCTTATCGCTGGAAGTAGTGCTATCTTTAGCACAGCTTACTCAAATCTGTAAGTCAATAGAAGACGTGAATGATCGGGTACGAACTTTTCAACCACCACCTACCAACATCAAGGATCTGCTAGAGCCTAACTGCATGTATCGAAAACCCATGTATACGGCACGAACTGCAGCGGTTGAACAACATCCCATGGAACCGATGATGGAGGGCATTGAACAAGAAACTCCGATTATCAACGCCACTGCGGCAGATACCTCTTGTAGAGCCGCATACATGAGTACATGTTGGAACTGCCATCAAGCTGGTCATCGCGCCAACACATGCACTCGGCCCCTGCAAAAACATTGTTTTAGATGTGGAACACCAGGCGAGACTAGTAGGACGTGTCAAAAGTGTTCGGGAAACGGGATGCCAAGGAACTGAAAGGTAGGCCTTTTCCTTCGCAACCCAGCGACCTACCGAACAGCATATCACCTCAAACCGAACATCTGAAGCAAAGCATCTTATTGGACTACATTATTGACCATGCTCAGGAGATAAAAGACCCTACCTCAAAGTTGAGATACTTGGACGCCATCTTTTAGGATTGTTAGATTCTGGAGCAAGTAGAACAATAATAGGACGTACCGGATGGATGTTTCTACAACAAGCTGGACTTACAGCTGACACCAACAACCCACCTCAGTGCATAGTCGCCAATGGTCAGAAGTGCCAGACGCTAGGAACCATTGCAATACCGATGACTTTAATGGGAAAAACCAAGCTAATTACCGCTCTGATTTTAGCTGAGTTTCCTCATCAATTAATACTCGGAATGGATTTTTGGTTGGCCATGGATATTGTCCCAAATTTAACTACGGATGTATGGCATTTTGGTGCCGAATCCAGTTGTGACACCTGCACCATAAATGACATAAGTACATTAAATTCCGAGCAAACGAAACAACTCAACATCTTATTGTCGAAACACTTCGATCAAGAGAATAAGGACCGTCTAGGGTACACCACTTTAGTGGAACACGACATCGTGACCGATGCACCTCCACTCAAACAACGATATTATCCGGTTTCCCCTGCAAGACAACAACTGATTGATGCTGAACTAGATAAAATGTTGCGAGCAGACATTATCGAACCATCAACCAGCGGTTGGGCATCCCCGTCTTATTAGTTCCCAAAAAGGATGGAACTTTCCGATTCTGCGTAGATTTCCGTAAACTTAACGCAGTTACGAAGAAGGATGCGTATCCTTTACCATACATCTCGGCCATCTTGGATCGTTTGAAGAACGCGAAATATCTAAGCAGTTTAGACGTTCGATCTGCTTATTGGCAAATTCGCATGAAACCTTCGGCACGCGAATTGACTGCCTTCACTGTCCCAGGTAGAGGACTATACCATTTTAAGCGAATGCCTTTCGGACTCACCAATGCCCCTGCCACCTGGCAACGTCTGATTGACACCGTACTTGGACCGGATCTTGAACCACATGTCCTGGTATATCTGGACGATATAATTGTTGTGTCACCAGACTTCGAGACACATCTAGACATGCTACAAAAAGTTTTTACGCGATTACAAGCAGCAGGACTCACCATCAGCAAAGAGAAATGTTTGTTTTGTAGACCACAACTGAAGTATCTGGGATACGTAGTCGACCAATATGGACTTCGAGTAGACTCAGACAAAATTAAGGCCATACTTGATGTTACCGCACCTCGGAACGTGCGTGAGTTACGACGATTTCTAGGAATGTCTGCTTGGTACAGGCGTTTTGTACCTCATTACTCCACTGTAGCAGCACCCCTTACCGAGTTGACCAAAAAACGTTCCAGCTGGAATTGGACCACCACCTGTGAGAGAGCATTTGACTCTATTAAACAATCGTTGGTGACTGCACCCATACTTACTTGCCCCGACTTTGAGAGACCTTTTGTTTTGCAGACAGACGCATCTGCGTATGGAATAGGCGCGGTGCTTACTCAAACCGATACGGAGGGAGAAAAGGTTATTTGTTTTCTATCGCGAACACTGTCCCGTCAGGAACGCAACTACAGCACGACCGAACGCGAGTGTTTAGCGGTCATTTGGGCCGTAGAGACTCTTCGTCAGTACCTTGAAGGGGTACACTTCACCGTTATTACCGACCACCACTCACTGCTATGGCTACAAAAACTTCGAGACCCGACCGGCAGACTTGGACGATGGAGCTTGCGACTTCAAAGTTTCGACTTTACCATAGTCCACCGAAAAGGTAAAGAGAATGTCGTACCAGACTTTTTATCGCGTTCCGTACCGCTACCAGAAGACCTCTCGTCGAAAGAACACCTCGCCATTATCGCTGAGCAACCTACCGATAAGTGGTATATCCAGATGAGGGCTAAAATTAAGAAAACACCGTTAATGTACCCGAACTGGAGAGTGCAACAAGGTACCTTATTCAAGTACGTTAAAAGTCGGTTACCGGAACTAACCACAGATACAGAATGCTGGAAAGCCGTAGTTCCGAAAGAACAACGAAGGGAAATCTTAAAGGAACAACATGATTCTCCGACTTCAGGCCATATGGGAGTAGTGAAAACATACTTGAGGATCTGTCAACGTTATTATTGGCCAAAGATGAAGAGCGACGTGCAGCGATACGTAAAGTCCTGCCGAATCTGTGCTACCTGTAAACCGGAACAGCAACCACCCGCTGGGTTAATGAAATCGCCCAAACATCACCGCTCCGTGGCAGATGATAAGCCTCGACTTAATGGGTCCGTTGCCAAGAACATCTCGAGGATTCACCCAAATCCTAGCCATCACAGATTATTTCACGAAGTATGTTCTACTCTTCGCTTTAAGAACTGCTACTGCAAAAACCGTGATCAGACATTTGGAGAATGAAGTTTTTCTTACTTATGGAGCCCGCAGTATCTACTGTGCGACAATGGCGTTCAAATGAAGAGCCACGAATTCCAAAACGTGTGCCGCAAATACAGTGTCGAGATCTGTTACACTGCTCTATATTATCCTAGAGCTAACCCGACAGAACGTGTTAACCGCGTAGTTAAGACTATGCTCAGATCCTACGTCAACACTCACCATCATCGTTGGGACGAACACCTACCCGCTGTAGCTTGTGCGATTCGAACATCAGTGCACGACACGACGGGATACAGCCCATATTTCGCCAATTTCGGACGTGAATATATCATGAAAGGTAGCGATTACCGAGAACGTCTTGGAAAACCCATAGATCCTATGCCACCTGGAACAAACGAACTAATGAAACGTCAGGATGGTTTTCAGAAACTGTACCGGGACATTGAAACCAAGATACGTCTAGGACGAGAGCGTAATATGCGCTATTACAACCTACGGCGGCGAGACACTAGTTATTACCCAGGTCAGTCGGTATGGAGAAAGAACAAGGTTATTTCGGATGCTTCCAAGCGTTTTACGAGCAAATTAGCCCCTTTGTACCTTGGTCCTTTCAGGATCAAACGAAGACTGGGTACCAACACGTACGAACTCGAAGACGGCGACGGAAAAACCACGGGCATCTGGCATGTACAAGACTTAAAACCACTCTTCGATGAGAATTCGTCAATGTCCATTGGTAACGAATTGGATCGGACACCACGTTAGAGCGAGAGGGGGAAAAATACTCTATCGGCTTTGTGAACCTAGGATTAGTTTAGTTAGCATTTTGTTTTGCAAATAGGAATGATTCATTTTTCTTTTTGTCTTTTCTTTTTGAGTTTGAATTTATTTTTTTTTTCGGTTATAAGTGGTTTCATTTTTGAATAATTATTTGCTTAGTAATTAGTTTAGTTTAGTGCTGTGGGTTCGTGTATTTAAATTTCTTAGTAAGATTAGGGTCTGTCTGTGTCGTTTCGTGTATAGTCCTACTCATCACATAGAGTACCTAACTTGACAGCGGTAAATTCGAGGAATTTACCTTTTTCCAGGTAAAGAGGGGGTTGTAACAGGATAAAATCTTAATAACAATTAGGTCCTATGAAAGTTAGGCCAAACAACTTAAACAACAATTTCCCGCCTAGAAAAGGTAAAATTTGATAGCGGTATAAGTTTTTGAAAAAGAATGTAGATACTGATAAGAACGTCAGAACGGAAAATTCGGTCACTTCTTGTCTTATCACGTACGAGGTGGAATGTACAACAGAGCCTGTGCTTAGAGCACCCGGAAAATTACCGGATCAATTCTGAAAGTACAATTATTATTTCTCTGTGTATTTGGATTAGTATTATGGATATTTGGTTATCGTGAATTACAGTAGAGAATCACCGTATTGAACGGGATAAAAAGAAACTACCTCATTACAAGCAAGCCGCATTACACCTAAGGTAAGCACATTCGATTTTCAGTTTAATCACTAAGCTAACGATAGTCATTTTAGGCTTTTTGTTTTCTGTTTTTGTTTTTGCCCCTGTTGCTCGTTTCGCTTTATTTTTGCTTTTTATTCGTTCTCTTGGAATATGGTGTTGTAAATACGTTGTATCGCTGTGAGCTGCTTGCGATTTTGGGCCCTTCCAAATACAACTTGTCAACGGGGAAGTTTATGTAAAGTAATTCGTCTCGCTGTACTTACTTCGTCAATCTGTCGCATACGGGGAACCTGCTTCGACACCCGGAAGCATTGAGGGCAACATCGACCTACAAAGTACCTGGTTTTAGTGTGTGTTTGGTTAAATATTTGGTACGTACCTTCCCATCGAAGTTATGCCGAAGACAGCTGCGACAAGGTCAGTCCGTGTATTAGTGTTCGTCCTGATGTACCTGTTATAACTTTAATTGTAAATAGTTAAGATTTGTGAAGTTTAACTCACCTGATACCGCAACAAACAAAAATAGCACATTCACACAAAAAAAAAAATAGTCACTCATACAAAAAAAAAATAGAACAATCACACCGCACAAAACAAAAAGGAAACATTCACACACCGAATAAGAATAAAATAAAAGGGATTCTATAAAAACGAAAATAAAAAGACATTCAATCGCATGCAACATGTGTCAACTTTCATGCACGTTTTTTTTACACTGTTGTCACTTGTCACTTAATTAAAGAACGAAAAATCCCGTCACTTAAAAATTCTTGTTGTGTAAACCGGTCATTGATTCGTATTTAGTTTTGCATTGTGATTATATCATTATTATAAAGAAGGTGATACATTTCTGTAGGGGATTCCAACGAATAACGTTTGTAATTAACGATAAGCATTTATTTAGTCCTTTGATATTTCTTTTATTGTGGTTATTCTAGTGGCGACGTATATGTATGCATATATATATGGTTTACTTGTTATTTTGGGCGTAATTTGACGAATTGCGCGTAGTAGTAGTTTTGGTCCCTGTAAGAAAAGAAAAGATAAAGAAACTAATCACCTTTGTCTTGCATTTAATTCAGTTTGTTTTTAAACCAACAAGGTTTACAGTTCATTATAGAGGGTTAATGACACGGTGAGTAAGGTACATTTTGTATATATATATATATTTTATGTGTGTTATATATTTAGTAGATATTAAGGCATTATTATTGGTACGGGGTTTTGTTTTGTGTTCATTATTGGGGATTTGCGTAAACGTGGTTGACGCCGTTTATATTTATGTACCATCGATTTTTGGTTAACTGTTGATTTGGGAAGAGAAATAAACATCTTTTGGTTCTTTATCCTTGGTTTTTATTGTTGCCGTCTTTCGCGTGGTGTATTTTAGGTTAGTTGAGTTGGAAGAAGAAAAACCTAGGGTAATCCCTCCACTTGGGTTCCGTGGAGGTTGTATGCAGAGTAGTTGCTTCGTTCAGTGGATCACTGAACCCTGGCGCCCGGTAACTGTGACGACCACCAGCACAGTTCCATCAGATCCACGACCCGAACGAGCTAGCTGGGCGAAGCAATCTACCACCCCCTTCCTCGTCTCCGCACCACCACAGGGAGTAAGGCGTGATAAGGGATGAGTAATTTGGATAAAATATAGTGTTCGTGCTAAAAGGATTTTAAACATTTTTATGGAATTTTTTTTGACAAATCCTTGTTTACAGAAATTTTTTATTTTTAAAATGTTCACTGTTCAGAAAAAATTACAAATGATCTGAAGTCCGATTAACATTTTAATTTAGAAATGTTGACGGTAACTCTTAGTAGGTAGGTATCTCATTTTTTCGTGTAAACGATTATCTTCCTTTCGGAGCCCCTTAGAAGTGGGTGGGCCCCGGGCACGGGTTTTGTGTACTCTTATGGTAAAGACGCATAACTCTCTAATAAACACATATTTTTTGTAACTTATCTGCTTTATTTAATAGTATGGTATCAAAATTTCTTTTTGCAGTTGACGATAAGACCTTGCATGTGGTTATTGTTCTGTGTGCTTTCTTCATATACAAATTGTACCTTATTTTACTAAGAAATTATTCTTAAAACTTTTTTATAGAAAATTTTTATAAAAACTATTAGAAAAAAATATGCACTTTAAAAAACCAAACTCGTTGTTTATTATACACAAAAAAAATCATTTAAACACTTATTGTATTATTATTTTTGACGTTTTCTAGATGTATTATACATTACGCTTACATTACTAAAAAATGCAGTTATTAAAAGTTCGTATTCTAAAAGTTAAACCGGATTTTAAATAGAAAAATAAAATACATTAAATGATGAAACTGTTATAAAACATTTATTATCAGAATGTCTTTGCAACCGTTAAGAAGTTGTGAAAAATACTTGAGTGTTGAACAAATATAGATAAAGTACTTCAGACTGTAAAATAAAATACTATTCAACAATATTAAAACTTTATAGCAGATGGTTTTATTATTTGTATTTGCAAAACAAATACTTATTATTAAAGTAGGATAAAATGGTCGTATTTAATTTTTTTCTTTGTATAAAATATATTTTCATCAAGCTGACGTAATAACAATATTAGGGAACAAACAACGACTTTTTCTTGTATAAGCGTAAATAAAAATGTAATAGTAACTTGGGAGAACTAATACAGTTTCTTTCAATTAAATGAAAACAAATAACGTTTAACTAAGGTTAGTGTGGTGATCGTTATCTAACATAAATTAGTATATAAGAAACAACCACCATTTAGGGGAGAATGCTTTGTCTGTTCGCAGCGGTAGTTAACTGTATTAATAATAATAGCCCTGATGGAAACCAATAACAAGTCAATTATAGGCGATAAGTAAGTATAATCCCGGTGTACTCCCCTTCTAGAATCGCTGCCATCACATAAATACACTTCATCACAAAATTACATCGCAATCAATATCACATTTGTAATGGAAACGTAAACAAAAAAGAATATATTTTTCTAAGTTAACAAATTTCGATATTTATCTAAATGTATTTTTACATCTGCTAGATGATTTTTGTATGTATTTTCTTAAAAATTCTTTTGCAACAGATTTTATCGTAACTTCGTTTGAAACACCTTTAAAAGATAGTAAACGTTACGCCCTATCATAGATTATAAGTTGACACTGCATCTGCCTTTCTAGGAGACTGTGTTACAATACAACCCCCTCTGGGAGTGTCATAATATTCCTTTTTACCCCCCAAGAGGAACATTATTTACTCACTTCGGTGGTAAAGTGAATAAAAAGTTAAACGTATTTCAAGTTAGTTGATTGTTCTAACACATATAGTTGCGGCCAAAAACAGTAAAGTTACTTAAACTGTAATTTCACAATCGATTGAAGCTATAAAACCGCTGCGTCGTACATTCGTAATGCTCTGCAGCATACGAATGCACTTTAAGAAATGTTAAATTTCAGCTTTTGTGGTTTCTGAAACGATTCTGAACTTGTGGATCTTTTGACAATTATAAAAGAAAATAATTCACAATAGAAACTATTGTCAGTTAACCAAATAACAGACCCTTAAGTATTTCCAAACATTGCCATTCTTTTGTACGCATTAAATGTTATCCTTTATACTTACAAACCTTTATGGTTATTCGTTACTCCGCAACGGAGAACTGAAAACACATTTAAGTATTTTAAAAGAACCGCGCATTTAATACTTTTAATAAAAGAGTTATTAATAATGACAAATTGTTTTTTTTTTAAATCTGATACGAAGTTCAAATTATGCCAGCTATTTAGAAACGGTTTAAGTCATTACAATGTATATTCATTCAGTTTAGTGAACTGAAACGACGACCTCGCTTACAAAAGATGTAACTTTCAAGTGATGGATGTGGCCAAGCAACGAACTCCTTACGCAACCATCGACCCAATCTTAAACAAGACTTCAGATGACAAAGTAAATATTGGTAACAAACTATTCCCTCGAGTGTGCGTCCATGCAATGCAACAGCAGACAACTATTTATACTAAACGCATCTAAAGATTTACGTAATAGGTTCTTTAAAAGTAACCAAAACCTGTTTTTATCGCAACGAAACGATGTTTGCAAACAATAATCAATACTGTCAAACACTTAAGATACAATATAAAGAATTTTAACAGAAGCTGATTTTAATTGTTGTTTAATATGGTAAACGCTATCGATTTATTAGTTTCTGTAACATAAAAAAAACAGGTTACTTTATTAGTTGATTGATTGAATATGCTAATTAGATGTAATCACGAATGTGCCTACACGAGTTCTACAGTTTGAATTATTAATTTAAAAAGAGGAAAAATGTTGAGAAGAACCGGATAACTTCATCATTTAACATACCAATTTTAACATCTTCAATCCGCAAGGTTTAAAATTACAAATTTATTCAATGGTGCATAAAAAATTTAGTATCGTTTTATATCTTTGTTATTTAAAATTCTTTGCGACACCTACACACGTTGTGGACACATTTACATAAAACCCACCGCCGAGTATTGAAAACCGACTAAATAAAAACGTTCCAAAACATTTTATATTATAGATATAAGCACTCGTGTTGCCATATGTTAATATATTTACGACAAAAAAAATAATTCAGTATGTATAACATCGTTTCATTACAATCAGGCTAGAATTTTATACTTAAATTATTTTTTTATTTATAAGCGGATCAAAAAGCAAAATGCAAATTTGAAGTAATTTAGCACGAATTATTGTTATTACCACTTTAACTAAGATTGCTATTGCAGCAAAAAAGTACAACTGATTATAAAACAAAATGCTTCAAATTGTTTTTGTGCATATGCCATTTCTCCACTTACTTAAAATTCTATTACTTTGGCAAATACCTTTATTTATAGGGCATTATCCAACACGTTGCATATAGACCAGCAGGTCAAACTCTTTTAAATATGCTTTTAATAGTATGATTTATAACTATTATTTTACTTGATTTGTAATTATAAATTATTTAAACGAATTATAAATACTTAAAAGTTTTATACATATATGCACTTTTACTTAATTAAATTCAACAACAAACATTAAACTAAAATTTTCTTATGTTTGTATATAAACAAAATTTAGAATAAAAACAAAAAAACACTAGTACAATTAAATGATAAAATTAAAAAAAATAGAAAAAAAATATATTGATGTTTTAAGTTTATTTGTGATTTGTTGGACAGTACTAACCCCCTGTTCGTTATAAATATTTCCTAATATTACGCCCGATAAATTGGTCATTAAACGACTTTGTTGCTGCAATTATTATACGTTTTATTATTATTATTTTAATATGTCTGTTGAGAATACGTAGTTGTTTTAGTATTTAAAATTAAAATGCAACACCGGTTGATAGACAATGCGACAACCGCGCAGACACGACACATAGATCAACGGTAAAAAGATACTGAGGTTGAAGTGTGAAGTTAATAGCACGTGCTCTAAAGTTAAGAAGTAGAAAAATAACTAGTCAACATGTCAGGAACAAGTATGAAGGAAGAATTAAATCTACCAGTGTTCAATGGATGTGAGTGGAGTAAATGGAAATTCAGGTTAATGTTACTGTTGAAAAACAAAAATGTGAAAGGAAGTTTAGACGATATGCCCTCAGATGAAAACCAAAAATTGGAGTGGAGAGAAATATAAATGTACAAGGTATGTCGAATTCACAATTAGAATTAATACTTAATGAAACGAGTGCTAAAGCAATGATCGATAAACTAGATTCGATTTATACACCTAATTCCACAGCCATAAAGCCTTTAGCAAAAAGAAAATTACTAGATCTAAAGATGAAAGCAAAGATGATCTTATGGAGTTCATTACGAAGTTTGAAAAATTGAGTTGAAGAATACTGACGACACGATATCCGAAGATGATAAACTAAATTACCTATTATTAGCATTACCAGAATTATATGATCATATTGTAGACATTATAGATGCATTGCCAGCAGAACAAAAAAACGTTGAATAGGTACATTAAAAGTAAATTGTTAATCAAAGAAAATGAAAAATAAGTAATCATTTAATTAAGGCATTAGGTATAGGAACTGTTGATATGAAATGTAATGTAGGTCGTAAATTTGTTACAAAAAATTTTAAAAATTGTTATTATGCGCCAGAAATGAAAAAAAAATGTGTTAAGTGTGTCAAAAATCACGGTTTTAAGTAATAAGTTGTGGACAGAAAAAAACTATTGTGAAATTTATAATCCTGCAGATAAAAAAATTGCTATTGCTTTTAAAAACAATAATTTATATGAATTGAAACATAGACCCAAAGAATTCAATGGGGAAAAGTTTTATTGATGATTTTAGCAAAATAGCTGTCGTTTACTGTATAAAACACAAAGATGAAGTTTTTTATTTAAAATTATAAGCGACTTTCGGCTTAGACCGCGTCGTAGTAAAACACCCAGACTTAGGCTTGGTCATAGTCTCTTCTTGAGAGCCAAAACAAGAAGTAGAACTTGGCCTTTGCCGTATTGTCGTTCGTGAACCCAAACAAACTGACGTATACGTGTGTCAGATAACGAAAATCTACAAAAGGAAAAGGAAACATTGTTGGAGTCCCTACAACAAAATGGATACGGGTTCAAAGAGATCCAAAACACATGGAAAAAAGCAATAAATCCAAAAGTCAAAGAAGACTTATCACCTCCTACTAGCACCGCTTATTTACCTTACTGTATGGGTTCAACAGACAAAATAAGCAGGGTGCTAAAGAAACATAATATTAAAACTGTCTTTACGACTAAGGATACCTTGAACACCTGGTTTACATCTGCTAAAGACAAACAAGGGGCTCTAAAACATGCCGGTGTTTACAAAATTCCTTGTTCCTGTGGATCAAGTTATATAGGACAGACGGGACGTTCTATTGAAGTTAGAGTAAAAGAACATATGGCTGACTGCAAACACCGCAGAGTTACTAAATCAGCAGTGGCAGAACACGTGTGGAACCAAGGACACACGCTGAACTTTGACCAAACTAAAGTGTTGGCTAGAACTCCTTTCTACTTTCTCAGACTAATCCGGGAAGCTGTGGAAATAGAAAAACATCCTTGTAATATGAACCGAGAAGACGGTTTAAGACTCAGCAAATCTTGGCTACCAGTATTATATTCTCTAAGACAAAGATCGACCTTTTTGGAAAGGACACAAACACTTACTCCGAGTAATAACGAAGTCAGTCAAGCGGTAACGGAACGACAAGGTTCGTTAATCACGCTAATCGCTATTGGTATAAATATCGTCATTTCCACTTTTTCTTTCAGTGACATTTACCACTCTGAAGATGCAAGCTGCAATGTTGCGTAACGTCAGTTTGTTTGGGTTCACGAACGACAATACGGCAAAGGCCAAGTTCTACTTCTTGTTTTGGCTCTCAAGAAGAGACTATGACCAAGCCTAAGTCTGGGTGTTTTACTACGACGCGGTCTAAGCCGAAAGTCGCTTATAATTTTAAACATAACAACCGCGAAAACTTAAGATTTTATAAGTTTTTTATTGTTTTGAAAAATATGTTAATCAAATTGAAAATTTTAGGAGTAATAAAATAAAAGATATTAGATGCGATCGAGGGACAGAATACTTAAAAAAACAATTTTATATATTTGCCAAAAGAAAAGGTATCCGGTTAAGGCCAAGTCTGGCGCACACGCACGAGTTAAATGGAGTTGAAGAAAGGTATAACCGTACAATTATGAAAAAAGCAAGATGTCTACTAACAGATGCAAACCTAAACAAACATTTTTGGTCTAAATGTGTTAAAGCTGCGGCATACATTGGTAACAAATAACAAATCTAAGATAACTCCTTACGAACAGTTTTTCAATAAAAATCCTGATGTGTCTAGGCTCAAAATGTATGAAAGTGATGCCTTTGTAAGAACACCGGAAGTGAATCAAAATTCTAAATTGGCACCAAAATCTAGAAAAGGTATTTTAGTTGGTTATGACGATATGGATTATCGTATTTTAATAGATCAAAAAGTCATTGTTAGTCGTCACGTCGAATTTATAGAAAAAAATGAGCAATTTATTAAAATCCTTAAAGACGAATTTGAAGACTCTAATACCAAATTAAAACAATTACAAGAAGAAATCAGAGATCATGACAAAATTCAGGAGGTGTCAAATACTAGGCCCAAATGTGAGATTAAAAAACCATCGTGGCATAATGATTACTTGATAGATGCAAATTTTTCAGATGTAATTGTACCGACCTCTTATAACGAAGCAATTGAATCTAAAGAAAAAGTCAAATGGCAAAAAGCCATGGAAAAAGAATTTACGTCTTTAATTGAAAACGAAACCTGGTCACTCAGAGATATTAAAGAAGTCCCAGATGATGAAAAAATCATACAAGTTAAATAGATCTACAGAGTTAAACCAGATGGAAAATACAAAGCTAGATTGGTAGCTCTTGGATACCAACAGCCAAACTGTTTAGATACAGAAATTTATTCTCCAGTGGCAAAAACGCCAACACTGAGAACATTATTATCAGTATGTTACAACCTTTATGTATTACGAACCTTGCACGGCCAACTCACACATGTCGGAGGTAGGGGAGGTTCACAGGAAGTATGCTTAAGGGCGCCAGAGCTAATCCAAGGTAACACTTCTGTCTCGCTCACGACAGACGATCCAAACTTGTAACTCAATTGGAGGTTCGTAATCCTTATTACTCTGATGTTCGAGTAGCCAAAATTTGTTAATAGCTAACGATAATCCCAGGAGAAAGAAAAATAACAAGAGAGATTAACAATTATAATCACTTTAATGTCTTAACGTTGGATAATAATAAGAAGATACAAAATTTATTGGTTTCCATGTAATTAACACATATCACAGTTTGCTTTAGTAGCGCAGTAAATTGACAAATGTACGCTAAATGCGCCAACCTTAAATACTAAAATGACTAACAATTTGCATTAACAAGTAGAGGAGACTTTGATTCAGTAACACATAAAATTTACTAGATTATATCGCAATTCTCATACATGAATGCCTGCAGTATCGGCAACACACACTACATATGGAAATTATGTCGAAATGGACAGCACCGAAAGTCTCAGAATAAATATGTTTTCCCTCACAGCATGCGATACAGTTATGAAATGTTTAAGATTACCTTATTGGTATATAAGCGATAACGTAATTACGGTCATTAACATTAAATACAATTCTGTGAATAACTTTCGTGATCCCGATATAAAAGTCAAACAAATAACTCACCCCAAAATCCAGTTTCCACTTCCACGGAGAAAACGTTTTTTCGTCAGTGGCCTGTAATAAATAGTGAAAAGCAAATTGGATCACAATCTAGTTCACACAGAACAAAAGCTAAAAAAAATAGTATTAATAAATCATTAAATGTTACATAAAAACCCGTTGTATCGTGTACGGTAAGGAACAATTATAACACAGGTGGCTGATAACAAATCGACTAGTACACAGGTAGTAATATCTCCCACGGTAAGGCTTATCAAGACCTCGTTTTCGTGGCATAGAAAACGCCTTCCAAAAGCGTATGTGTGCGGTAACGGTATTTCTTAGTAAGAATTATTATTCACCATTCCTTTGTTGAAAACGTACATGTGCTCGAAGCGGATAGAAAATGGCTGTTAAATGAAGGAGGAATTACAAACTAATTTTAATAAAACGACAGCAATTATCTTACCCTGTGATCAATCAAATATTTTATGAACGTAATGTAATTACAATTTGATTTCCATTATTCCGGATGGTATTGGAAGAAATTACTTAAGACGTACAGACCATTTTAGGCAATTGACAGCTTCGCAAGTTTGTCGTAAAATGACAGTCGCGAGCAAAGATCGGTAGAGGGCGTCAAAACCGGAATCTAATTTCAATTCAATATACAGGGTCGTCCGTAATGAAAATTTCGTACGTAACAAGTAGCTTGTAGCATAGGTTTGTTTATTGATCAAATGTATGTTTAAACAGCCTTTTTAAACGAAAAATCAACTCTCAAGTTTATGTTTATCAACCAAAGGATTTATACAAGAGAAAAATAAAGTATGTTTGTTACGAAAGGCTCTATATGGTCTACGAGAAAGTCCCAGAGCATGGCACGAATGTTTCCATGATTGTATACTCTCACTTGGCTTCAAAAGATCCGAACATGATAATTGTTTGTATATGAAAGTAACAGAAGTGTTTCAAACTTACATTACATTATATGTGGATGATTTACTTATTTGTAGTTCTGAGTACAGTGACTTAGTTAAAGTGAAACAAAAATTAAATCAAAGATTTGAAATGAAAGATTTTGGAAAAATAAAAAACTTTTTGGGTATTGAAGTGGAATATAATCAAAATAAAAAATGTATGAGCTTGAGTCAAACAACATATATCAAGTCTTTGGCAGAAAAATACCAAATTAAAGAAGACATAACGTACAAGACGCCTATGGAAATTAATTTAAAACTGGAACAGACTGAGTCGTGTGATCCAAATGTGAAATATAGAAATTTAATAGGAGCTTTGTTGTATGTAAGTTAAAGAACAAGACCAGACATTTCCTTCTCGGTGAGTTTCTTGAGTGGTTTTCAAAATAATTACTCAAAAACTCATTTTAAATATGCATTAAGAATTTTAAAATATCTGTACAGTACAAGACATTTAAAATTAAAATTTAGTGGGTATACTCAAACTCCAATTGACTGTTTTGTCGATGCAGACTGGGCAGGTGATATAATCGACAGAAAATCACGCAGCGGTTTTTTGATTTATGTCATGGGAAATCCAGTAATATGGGTGTCGCGGAAACAAAGAACAGTAACAAGATCTTCCTGTCACGCGGAGTATATTGCCCTTGCCGAAGCTGTAAGCGAGGTACTTGTTTTAAAAGGAATTGCAAAGGATTTATTGATTAGATTTGATGACTCAATCAACATTTATGAGGATAATTCTGGAGCTAGAGATTTAGCTAGAAATGGAAATACTAAAAATAGTAAGCACAATTCTTGAACTAAGCTGAAAAAGATAACTGTTTCGTGATTAACTTTTGCATCATCATTAACTATTACATTTAATGTGTGTGTGGCACAGGGCATATAAAACGCTTGTAGATTCAGATCTAAACGAATTTTTGCTGCTGCTGCTGTTAATTTGGGGGTGCACCGGGCGCCGGTGGCAATGCGTGCCTTCAATTTGTATTTTGTTTGTTTCAACAGGATTTTTTCTGTTTAAATGCAGTTTATAATTTATTAACAAGCTTTTCAGACAGCTTTCTCTTTATTGGACCTCTATAATTTATCTTATATCTCTAACATGGTTTAAATAAGCCTGCAATTTGTAATTTATTAAGTAGAGATTATTAAATTCCGTGGCGGCTTCTCTATTAGGTCATTTGGACAATGACCCTCCGGAAAAATAAATAAGGAAGGTATTTTATTTACTTTAAAACTACAGAAAATTTGTTTTTAAATCAAATGATCAGGGTTTGAATCTTATGTGTTTAAGTTGAGAATTGCGTTACGAAAACTTGCTAATCTACCGAAGGCTCACATTTACGTATGCCCGCGTGCATATTATTGAAGCCGAATTGTTAATGATGGTTATTGTAGTCAATAGTGAGACACATAATACAATTTTATGCGCGTTAGAAAAGAAGATAAATAAACGCTTAAATGCTTGCTTGTGGTCTTGCACCCGTAGGTCATACCGCCTACTCAGTGGCAGTGCTTACGTTATTTATCATTATCTTCGCAACACGTGTGTATAAAACACAGATGCTAGAATGCACATTTTTATCACATATGGCAAACTTTACAGTCAATTTCTTTAGTTGATCTATAATATTTATTTGTAATAGACTACTTATCGTTTTTGTTTCATAATGACAACGGTACAAGACATTAAAAAATTAGTAAGTTGTATGAATTATGCTACTCTTGATCGCGTTAATATTACAAATACAATTAGACAGCGCTTGCCCAAAGTCACTTAAAGACCACAATGAAAACGTTTGTAAAAATAAATACATAATATATTAAATAAAATAACTGATTGACTTTACTTACTACCGTGGAAAGTGAGCGATGTTCCTCTACGTAACAAAAATTAAATCATTTCTATGGAATTGGCAATACTATGGGATAAGAAAGTCTATACTCGGAGTTTTTTTTTCCAATTATGTTTTTTTTGCTGAATCTAACAATTTAATTAAAACTAATGTGACACGTTATTTATTTAATAAGAAACGCTTAAAAGTTAGTTAGAATATATTCCATTTAGTATTTCTTAATAAGACCGTTTTATATAAATAAAATGATAATGTAAAAATTAATATTATTCGGCGTCACAAATCGTTTTCCATAAAGTCCATCTTCTGGAACCATTAATTTTCTTACGACTTCCGATCTAATTTCTTTACTAAAGTTCAGCATCAACCAGTAGCGTAACGAAGAAATGATGGGTTCCTCACGAGATACATAGAATGGGCCCCTACTTTTAAAATGTCATATTTTTTAAACCACTATATCAATTATTAGCAATATTAAAACGTTTCAAAAACAGTAGACAAAAAACTTGCAACGTAAGTGTTCATAATAATTTTCTAAAACGCATTATTTTTGTGGGAAAGAGAAATAAGATACGTTAAAAACAACAATTGTTACTGATTTACTAAAGAGAATATTTACTATATTTCGATTATATCTTAATGAAATCGAGTAGAAAATTTCAAAAAAATTATAGCATACTAGGAATTCAATAGAAACGTGTACATATTACTTCAAAGTGGGTAAGAAGAAAAATTTTTTAAATAAAAATTGTCTAAAGTGTAATACTTATTACTTTTACTATTATTTTTTTTTAGCAAATAATATTATGATCCTAAGTTTTTTGAATTCTCTATATTCTTTAATTTTAAAATAAAGAATATGTAAAAATTCTTTATAGGAAAGTCGTGTGGTGACCACACCAGTTTTTTATTAACGAATTATAAACATGCGGTTACTACAGAAAAAAACATTGGCTTTGGGAAAACTATATTTCAAAAAATATTAAAGATGCATATATGTGTGGATAGGTTATTAAATCTTAATCGTCTATGTTTTATGTGGTATATAATTTATAGTATTACCAAAGTATTACATTATTCAACTAATTCTAATCAATTGGATGTCACGTTTATGATGCGTGCTCTCGGCCGTTTGAGCGAAAGTAAAACGAAAGTGCTTGATGATCCAGTTGGTGGTTGGCTTCCGGTAGGGGTTGCAGTTTGTTACGGTCGAATTTTCTTTACGTACGCCTATGTTGTTACGGACGAAATTTTCTTTACGTACGCCTATGTATTTTCAACGTGAAATTAGATTCGGGTTGACGCCCTCTAATGTTCGTTTCTCGTTGCGATTTTTTTGGCGGAAATTCGTCACACGTGAATGATCTAAAATGGTCTGGACGCATTGAATAGTTATGTTATCTATTACCATCGGGAAAACCAATTATAATTAGTGAATGATCTAATTGCTTCAAAGCGTTACAGGCCATTTTGCGTTCCTTTCTTTTACATCTGGTACCTTATCGATAAATGACTATCGTAAACGGCTGCTAAATACGTCAGCACGTTGCCGTACACGGGCACCAGCGTAAGACGATTTTCACGCCACGAAATTGGGGGTCTTGCGGAGCCTTCCAGGGCAAAGAGGCCTACACGTGGATGACACGCCGTGACCTGTATTAACCACCTATTTGTGTTCTAACGATATTCAGTATTCGATACCAATTTACGAAGGAATGAACCTCGACAAATATTTGGATGGGACGAGGCTAACTTTTTCTTTATAAGGCTTATGGTTATAACTAATTAAACCAAAGACAAGGGGTACCACAGCATTCGACAACCGGGTTATATTATTTATACTTTCTTGTACCTTAACTAACGATTGTTGTAGATGTTGATTTCGTGAGACATTAGTTTGACACGAGTTGCGATTCAAATTGCTTACAGGATTACGTGTCGGGGAAAGTACTTTCTTCACACCAGTGGAAATTCCTGTGTTTATGGTAAGTGATTTTATATGTTTTATTTCGTAGTCAACTGGGTCACTCACGAAACTTTTGCTATTAGTCTGTAATTATCGATATTGTTGTCTACCAGCTAGGTAGTAAATTTTACTTATGTTGTGTTGCGCATGCTGTGTACTACCAACGATTGATTAACGTTAGTGCTATATTAATTCCGTACGCTTTGTTACGATAAGTTAACATTAATGTAGTAATTTATTATTACTGTGTTTGATTGTCAGTAAGGCCATATTACTAAATTATTTTGTGTACTTCGCATATTGTATGCAGATGAAATTTACTACCATCTACTCTTCGCTAGTCATGTCAATGTAATCTACGTATGTGTTGTTTGTTGCCGATACTTCGGATATTTAGTTATACTCGAACTAAAATTATTCTTGGTCATGTTATCCAATTGTTATCAATTCGAACGTTAATCTATTTATCATTATAAAGGAATTAAAGTGAAATTGTTATTAACGATTTAGTTTTTTTTCTTTCGTTTCTTTCAGCATTACGAACCTAACATCTTGTTACAAGTTGATACCACCTGTCTTGAGCGGAACAGAAGTGACTTTGGATAAGCTCTGGCGCCCTTAAATATCTTTTCATTATTATCTAGGAACCCTCCCCTCTCACCGACTATTGTGAGTTGGCCGTGCAGGTTCGTAAACTAGCAAAAAGCTTGTAACAAGTTGCTACCAACTTATAACTTAATTTTTTGATTATCCACTACAGTACTCCCTCCCCAGTGCCGAAGGTGTTGTGTTTTTGAATGGTATTTCGTTTGTAGTTGATGTTTTCTTTTGTTGTGCATTCGATGTTGGCAAAAGATTCGATGTAACATCATTCGCTGTAACATCGTTCGATTTAGCGTCGTTCGATTTAATTATGAACGCTGGTTTTAAACGATCAATATTTAGAAGTTGTAATTTTAATGACGAATTTTGACTTTTTAGCTTCTTCAGTTCTTCATCGTTTGTTTGATTTTTTGCAATGGTGTAAAAGTCAATTTCTTGTGGCCAGTTGATACTGGTCATTCTTGATAGTGTGTCTGCTACCATGTTGTCAGGTCCAGAGATGTATTTAATGTCTGCTGTGAACTGGAAAATATAATCTAAGTGCCGGAGTTGTCTGTAGATGGCGAACAATTGGCCTTCGAGGTTGTGCTCTCTTGTAGATACTATATTTCTTTTCCGTTGAGGTCAATTTGCGTGAGAAAAATGCTAGCGGTCGTGGACCATCTATGGTGTGACATTGCAATACGGCTCCAATGGCAATTTCTGATGCATCCACCATTAAAGAAAGTTGTTGCCTTGGTGTTTGGAATTACAACGTTGCTGCATTTTGTAGATCATCTTTACACTTATTGAAAGCAGTAACTGTATCTTCAGACCAAGGTACGAGTCGTTTGTCATTCTTTTTTGCATTCTTGACAAATTCAAATAAAGGGGCTTGCGTTGTTGCTGCCTGCGGTATAAATATTCGGTAGAAGTTGACGACGAAGCTCTGATACAGTTTGTGGTTGAGGAAACTGCTTGATTATGTCGATTTTTTCTGGAAGAGATTCGATGCCATCAGGGTTTATTTGGCAGCCCAAAAATGACACTTTTGCTTTCCCGAAAGCACATTTAGAATTGTTCAGTTTTAAACCATATGCTTGTAGTCTACCAAAAATTTGTTGCAGGTGGGTTTTATGTTCTTCTGTGTTTGAAGATGCAATTAGAAGGTCATCAAAGTATGGAATATAAAAGTCGAGGCCACTTAACAATTGATGCATAAGTCGTTGAAATGTTTGTCCCGCATTTCTTAATCCAAAAGGCACGAATAAATATTCGAACAAGTCAAAAGGTGTTATGACAGCAGTCTTTTGGATGTCGTCTGGGTTTACAGAAATTTGGTGGTAAGTTCTAAGGTACTAAATATCGATTTCCCATGACACATCTGCATAGTCTTGAATATGTGGTACTGGGTAACGGTCTGGAGTTGTAATGGCATTTAGACGACGGTAGTCGCCATAAGGTCGCCAATCTCCATTCGATTTCTTCACCATATGAAATGGACTGGCCCATGGACTTTTTGATGATACCTTGTGTTACCATAAACTCGAATTCTTTTTGAGCGGCTTTATGTGTTTCTTTCTGATAGATCGTTTAAGTTTCATTTGGTTTGGTCAGTTGTGAGGGGTTTGCGAGCGATGGAAAATTTGCTAAAATTTCATGAAATGTGGTATCTCCCTGTAGTGCAGTAATGTTTGTGGGTATGTTGGACGTTTCTACAAGATGTCCTTTACTATGAAGTTTTGTTTCAGAGTCAATGAGACGTTTGTTTAAGACATCCACCAGTAGTTTAAAATGATTCAAGAAATCAACACCAATGATCGGTTGTGTGACGTCAGCGATAATAAATGGCCAGTTAAATGAGCGTCGTAACTGAAGATCTAGCATTAATAAGTTTGTTCCATATGTTAGGATTTTTGTACCGTTAGCAGCGAATATAATTAATTTGTTTGGTGTTGAGCTGTGAGCATACCTGCGGGGTATAACGGATACGTCAGCTCCGGTGTCGATTAAAAAATTTAAATGAGTTGATGAGTCGGCCAAAAAAATGCGATCAATACGTTGGTCGTTGCCTTGGCTTAGTGATGACCACCGAGTTAGTTTTCCTGCTCGTTAAAGGTACATGGTGGGTTGCATTTTCGTGCTTTTGCTCCGAAGTTCACGTGATAAAAGCACATTGTATCTGTTGGCTTTTTATGCAGGCGCCATGTTCGTCCAAGAGATTGACTGTGTTTACGGGTATACCTTGTATACCAGTTTTTGTGTATCATAGTAGAAAGTTCGATCCAAAGAGAAAGGTATGGTGTCATAAAAGAACAAGTAACCACAATAACAACTTTAATCTAGAATCGTTGATGATTATCACAGGTATATAAGAATTCTCATTACAGCAAGTCAGTAGTATCGGCAACACACAATACATAGGTAAATTACGTCGACATGAATAGCGAGGAAAAGTTTGTAGTAAATTTCATTTGTATACAGCATGCGAGATACACGAAATAACGATAATAAGTACGGCATTAATATTACACTATCATAATAATTATTGGTAGTACACAGCATACGTCACACACAATAAGCAAGAAAAATTACTATCTAAATGGTAATCCAATAACGTTAATAAATACAGAATTAATATTCACAACAGTTTCGTGAGCGACCTTTCTGACAACGAATAAGATACATAAAATCACTTACCATAAACACAGGAACTTCCACTTGTGCGAAGAAAGCGCTTTCCCCGGCAAGCTATCCTGTAAACAAATTGAGTCGCAAATCGTGTCAAACTAATGCCTCACGAAATCCAGATCTACAAAAATCGTTACTTAAATTTTAAAGCAAGCACACATAACACAACCCGGTAGTCGAATGCTATTGTACCCCTTGTCTGTGGTTTAATTAATTCTAACCGTAGGCCTTATAAATAGTTATAATCGTCTCATCAAAAATATCTGTCGATGCTAATCTCTTGTACTTCGGTATCGACTAGAAATCATGGGCCAGATTGTGGGAGGAACGGCCGGTGACGATTCGAATACCCCACGATCGCAACGAAGTCACAACTTTCCCTGGTAGACTTTAAATTACAACCAGAATACCCCTATTTAGGAGGTAGCACATGGCGCTAACGAAAAGACATAAAAATTACCTTTAATCAAAGAAAGAACAAAAGCCACTTACTCTGCGTGGATTAACTCAGTTAATTAAGGAAACTTCTATTTTCCATCGTGTCCCAACACGTGGATGATTTGAGAAAACGATTTTTAACTCACGCAGACATAGGTTATAACATGCACGATGTTAAAGTCAAAATGCCGGTATCTCGCCGGATATCGCCTACTCAATACGAAGAGACCAACGAACCCGATAGATGGCGTCGATAAATATAAAAGTAATTTTTAATTAAACCAATATACAGGGTAACGCATTATTTAAATTTATGCACGTAACAAATTTGATGTCGCGTTTATGATGCGTGCTCTCGGCCGTTTGAGCGAAAGTACTTGATGATCCAGTTGGTGGTTGGCTTCCGGTAGGGGTTGCAGTTGCTACCAACTTATAATTTAATTTTTTTATTATTCCTTACACATGTCTTTTTAGTTAAGTTTGTGTGCACCTCACTAGAAATGCTCGATGGGGGCTTCTCGGGTCGTTACACGACCGACGTCCAAACGATATTCTAGTTTGGCCAATACTTTCTGCAATGTATCTCAATCGATACTGTTAACAGCATCAGTAATGCGTCTTTTGAGTTCATTTAGTTTTGTTGAAACCATTCGTCAGTTCCGGAAATATCCGCAATTGCAACCTATCGAGTTAGCATATACTGCTCAAAGTTTTTTTCATAAAAGATAAACGGTCCCTACAATTTTGTGTTGGATTGAGTTTAATTTTGGAGCATCCTTTTAATGTTGCACAATGGCGTGAGGTTTTTCCGTGCCGTATATCCAAATGTTGTGACGGTTTACTTCGCCAATTAAATTAAATGTTGCTTCGTCGTTGAACACCAAAACTCGGTTCGCTTAAAATAGTCCTCAAGTCGTAAATCTGTATACGGTAGGGTTTAATTTGAAAAAGTTTCTGCAAAATTCCATAGCAATACCCTCAACAACCGCTTATCAATCTTATCAATCTTATTTTAGTAATTTCTACAGCAAGCTATTCAGATGTCTAGTAGCTGTCCGGACTTGTCTAGATTGAATTTTCTCGTTGTTGTTGCTTGCAAAATAATTTATTTATTGTATTTATACTACTAAACCAGTAATAATTAATAATTAAAGTAATGTTTTGTATTACAGTTCTAATCCATGAAAGCAGAACCCGAAAAATTGTTCATTCCAATGCACTGAACATTATTCTTAATCCCATTGATTTTTTCGGTAATAAATAGTTTGTGAATGCATATATCCAATTAAAAGCGATTCTGAGCTTCTTGTTGCTGCAACAGGGAAATCCTTGAATTTTTTAAAACTTGGATTTCATTACAAGAAGTTAGCGTAAACTTGATTAATGATTATTCAATTATTAACCCCGGTCATATTGTATTTAATAAATAAGAGATAAACACAAAGTGGTGTATTTTTTACCAAAATGAGTAGGTTTTCACCTTTCTGCTTTGTAAATTTTTCAATAAAAGATTTGTTAAAAAGCCGTACTAGTTGTGGTTATCATAATTGCGATTAATAATTAAATTAAAACGATATATATATGTAGAGTGATAAAGGTTCTTCATACGTTCATGCATTCGCGCATTAGTGATTTGGGTTGCATTTAAGTCTAATTTTTTTAGTAATATCTGTCACAAATGACAAAGAAGTTTTACATCAATAGCGCGTAAAGATTACACGGACATACATTTTTTTAAAACTGTTTAACTATTGCCTTGCAAGACCGGGTATCTAAAAATGAGTAAACTGTAAAAAATAGTTAATTAAAGTAACAGTAATTAATACCATAAATTAATGTACAGATTTTTAGAATTAGTGATGGTTCTATGAAAACATTTAATTTTTATTGCTTTTGAGTTTATAACTTTAATTTTTTTTTAAATTATCATCGAAGAATGTAAATTTAAATACACTTTTAAAAATACTTTTATGTTCTAAATATCAAGGAATGTATACGATAAATTTATTGTAAATAGTACTCGTATGTGTTATGATTTCATTTGCTGCTAAGAAAGTTTTAAATGGATTTCTCCTAATGACTCAATATCGACAATTTGTGACCGATATTTTAACTTTTATATAATACCTAAAGTAAGGAAACTTGCATCGCGTATTCCTGTAGCGCAAATTAAAATAATATCGTTGAAAAGTTTGTTTACCTTAACTTGTTTATTACCTAAAATCTATTTAATTATTTGTACACTACGTTTTGTTGTAACATTGACGGATAAATAAATGTAATTATTTTTTTGTTTTGTTCCTCATAATTTGAAACTACCAAAAACTTTTTAAAAAACAAATTAAACCGAAATAAAAAAGCGAACCAACTGTATCATTACATTTTGTTTCGAGTTAATTTCTCGATTCTGAAAAACGATGTTTAGAATGGAAATTGTATAATTTAAACGAGTGCGGATAAAATTTTCCAATTTCCTGATTTATAGTTATTTCTAATAATTTACATTTGCCGATAAACGTTGATTCAGAATTAGGACTCGCAAGTAATAAAAATAAAAATATTTTTTGTAATATTAGCTTACATTAAATTTAATTGACGGACATAACAACGCACGGAATAAACGTATTTATATTTGTGTCCTATTTTTGTTAATGGTAATACGAAAAATCGTGTAAATGAACAAATGTTACTATTTATTTATTCATCGGGTGGAAAAAAAAACTTCTAGTATCTGCTGTAAAAATCTCATTTTTACATGTAACAGTCGTATGACCTTTTCACTTAAAAGGTGATACGACTTTTCGTGATAAGCACATTGCCAACTTTGTTCGAATTATTCAGGTAGCGTTTTAACACTTATAATTGTTATTCATGTTTTTTTGTAAAAAGAAATTTATCTTAATGCTGGCGACAATTGAATCGTGTCGTGTTAATTAGTAACATTGTATAATAATAATAATTGTAAGACAGTTATCATAGCTATATTAAAATATAAAAACCTCAAACTCAAGCAAACTAATATTTTATGCATCTACTTAGAGTAAATAGTAGACCGTTTCAAATTTCCTGAAGTGGAAAAATGAGAATAAAAAACTGAATATTTCATGCGTTCTTCTAGCGTGAATACTGGACCTCAACCTATATGAATTGAAATGTTGATTATTGTAAACCCACCCAAGTGGATTTTTACTTTACTTCAAGCATTTATTATGATATATTTAAATTTAATTAAACTTATTTTTATGTTACACCGAATTTTTTATTAGCTTAAAATAAATGTGTTGACTATGTACTACTACTACCAGATAAGAATAAAATTAAAATTCGCTGCCACTAAATTATTTTTTGCATATTTCATTAAACAAATTAATGATAGTTATAAATACACCATAATGTATTTATATATTTTTTTACGGAACTGATTTTAAGATAACGCTTTTTAATGGCAACGACAAACGAGCGACATTGGGTAAACTGGTAGGTAATATGAAATTTCTAAAAAAACTAATTGAAGTAATCTGACGGCAATATTCAAGCTAATACTTTTTTATTTAAGTGTCTTTTTTTTAAGAGAAAACGTTTATAAATTTTAGAAACTAAATTACTAAGCTTTGTACTTTATGACGTTTTAATGTGTGTTTAGTGTTTTTTGCTACTTTTTATTATGTGCATCAAGGAAATAAATGGTATAAGAAACCTTAAGATTTTCTGAAAGCGTTTAACTACAAAAAAATCATAATTAAAATACAGGGTGGATCAACACTGTGTCAAAGTAAATTATTCTGCTTATTATATGAAATATTAAAAAAACATTTAGAAAAGTTGTAAGGTCTTAAGTGTCTCGTTCACATGCATACTAAACGCCAGTGTAGGTCGGTCTAACAAAATAATACACAAAATTAATTACGTTTATTGAAATGATGCTCACATGCGTTACATACCGAAGAAGTTGATCACCAACCTCTTACTCAACTTACTTACTGTTCTTCCTGCCCCGCTTCCATCCTAGTCTTTAAACTTTTAACTTCTAGGATCGCAGGAAACCACTATCCATTGCTTTGAGGATGGTACGAGGTTGTCTTTAAATGTTTGATTCCCAGGAGTTTTGTTAAGGCATTGAACAGACTGCATTCGAATTGTCGACCTCTGTCGGTTGTGACTTGTAACGGTACACCAAAACGTGCAATCCAATTTTGCAGGAATGCTTGTGCGACCGTTTTTGCAGCGATGTCTGGAATTGGGATGACTTCTGGCCATCGGGAAAATCTGTCGACGCAAGTCAAACAATAAGCATTACTTTTTGATATGGGAAGAGGGCCAATTAGGTCTAAGTGTATATGCTGAAATAGTTGGGATGGTGTATTGAAGGTTCCATCCAATAGGTGTTATTGTGTGCTTGGATATTTTATTTCGCTGGCACTGAATGCATTGTTTGCTCCATGTCTGGCAATCTTTGTTCATTGCTGGCCAAACAAAACGTTCCTTAATAAGTTTTGTTGTAGCTTTAACATTTGAATGTGCCATGTTGTGTAACCTTTTGAAAACGTCGAACCTTAGCTGTTGTGGGACGAACGGTTGTATGGCTTTGGTCGACGTATCACAAACTAACGTAGCACTGTGCTCAGGGAAATGTAGCTTCTTTAACTGCAACCCAGATGTGGTTGACGTTAAGAAATATTTAAGTTCGGCATCAGTTTCTTGTAGTTCTTGTAGTGGTGTGATCACTGCTGTTTTTGGTACGTCGTTTGCGTTTATAGGAATCTGGTTAAAAGCTTTAATGAGGTCTAATGTCGAAAAGATTCTTTTTCCAAAAAGTGTCTGCGAAAAGCTCTCGATGTGAGGTACAGGATACCGGTCTGGTGTTGTTCTAGCATTCAGTGCTCTGTAGTCACCACAAGGACGGAATTTGCCATTATTTTTCTCCGATAGGTGTAACGGTGAAGACCAATTACTTTTCGATGGATGTATGGTTCCTTGTTGGAGCATCATTGCCAATTCTCTTTTTGCTGTTTCCCGTCGAGCTGGTGCTAATCTACAAACTCGGCAATTCACTGGCTGTCCTTGTGTAGGTTTTTATAAAATGGACGGTAGAGTGCTGCACTGTTTTAGGTAAGACATTGTTAATGTTTGTCACGCCAGGAAACCCACTTAATAGTTTGTGGTAGGGGTTCTCACTATTTATTGTTTTCACAGTTAATGACTCACACTTTTTTAATTTTCCTGTAGAAGTTAATGATGCCATTTTATCAATCAGACACTTATTTTGGATGTCCACTAGAATGTCAAAAAAATCACTCCCGAGTATTGGTTGGTCGACATCGGCCACTATGAAACGCCATAAAAATGCTAGTCGGAGGTTCAAGCCTACTTGTAAAGTTTTAAAACTATACGTAACAATTTTGGTGTTGTTTGCTGCAAAAAGTTTGTAATCAGTGGGGCTGAGTGTACCACGAACAAGTTTTCTTGGCTATACGCTGATGTCTGCGCCTGTGTCTACCGGAAACTGTTGTTTTGTGCATTCGTCTGTCACGAATAAACGGCACACTTTAAAATGCGTGGGATCGTTGGCCGTGTTTACAAATCTCTGCACTAGTTTTTTGTTGTATACTTGGAAGGTTTGGTACATTTTTGCGCTTTATCCCCAAATCTTTTATGGTACCAACACATACCTCGATTCTCAGTTTTGCTTCGGTTTCTCGTAATTGATGTTCGCCTGGATGCACTTTGCTATCGAGGAAGTCGCTCTGAGTTACGTTGCGTAAGTAGTTGACGCAGTTCTGCAATCTCTCATTGTAATTCAATGGTTCTGTGATACACTGTGCTCGTTGCAGCTGCTTGCGTTGAATTGTCTGTGGCGTCATGGATTGCATCAGCCAGTGTTACAAGTTGGTTGAGATTTTTATCGATAGCAGCTGCAGTTAGAATTACTTGCATTGTGGATAGCAAACGTCTTTTCCACAACATTGTAAGTAACGAGTCTGAAACTTCCTTACCAGCTAGATCTCTCATTTGGCGTAAAAATTGAGATAGTTTGCGATCTCTCATTTCCGCATATTCAAGAAGTTGTTTGGTTTTCTGTTCTTGCGAAACAGATAAACGTACAATAAGCTGCTCTTTTAAGGTGTCGTACAAATCTGCGGGTGGTGGATTTAACAAAATATCTTTAATGCTATTAATTTGTTGTTGATTCAGTTCGATACAACATAACTGAATTTTGTACGGTCCGATGTAATTCCATTTAGCTGAAATTGGACTTCCACTTGCATAAACCATAATGCAGGATCGGTGGGCCAAAATAGAGGAACTTTTATGGAAGCACGGCCAACGTTGTGTTGAGCTTCTTCGGCCATCTTAATAATTATCAAAATCCGACTTACGTACTAATTTGCGAATCCACGTGGCTCTTAAACTATTTATACATTTACGGAAGTTCGTTAAGGAAAACCGTTAATACGTGTTGGTTGTATGTTACATGTCGCGTGGCGGCTATCACGTCGGGGTCACCAATTTTAGGGTCTCGGTCACATGCGTACTAAACGCCAGTGTAGGTCGGCATAACAAGATAATACACAAAACCTCTAAGTAAATTAATTACGTTTATTAAAATGATGCTCACACGCGTTACATACCGAATGAGTTGATCACCAACTACTTACTCAACCCTTACTGTTCTTCCTGTCCCGCTTCCATCCTAGTGGTTAAACTTTTAACTTCTAGGATCGCAGGAAACCATTATTTGTGGCGCAAAATTCAAATATAAATTTAGTCGCTACAGGTCCTTAAAGTTTAACATCTTAAAACTATTTTCTACAATACAAGGTATTCCATACTATTAGATTAAAAAAAAATTTTTTAATGGAGCACTATCGCGGAACGGAATGGAACCGAACGAAAATTTCGAAAGCGTATAATTAAGTTAGATGCGCCACACTACCGCGGATCGAAACACCGCGGAATGGATTGGGACGGAATGGAATTGATTGGATTGCTCACCGAGCAAATTTTTCCGTGGTTCTGAAGCCCTCTCCACTATTCAGTTGAACAAAGCGTGTTCATTCCTGTATTATATAGCAAATTATTGACAATATATTATCACGCCGTTTTGTGTTTGTTTCCCTTTTGAAAATTTAAAAATGAATGAAGATCTATGAATCAATAAAATTTGTGCTTATCCACATCTGTTGTCTAATGAAAATTATCACAATCAACAAATTAAAGAAAATGCTTGTGAAGAAATTTCTAACGAAATGATAATACCGGGTAAGTAATAATACATTCTAATTTTATTTAATTAAATTTTTGTTCATATAACACTACATATTCTTGAAGTTGTCTTCGGGGTCTGTGAACGTTTTTGTCTTTCCAAGGAACAAGTCTTTCAGGCGTATTGAAATATTCTGCAAATCTGTCTCGAATATTCATTGCATCACAAGTATAATTACATCCCATATTGGCTACCCTGTGTAATCTTCGTGGCACTTCAGATTACTCTAGTTCATTAGGTTGCTAAGAACACTTATCGATTCTTAAAAAAATATGCAAGCAAGTAGCTGCCATAATTATTTTGTCAAGATGTTCAGGAATAACATTTAGTTTTTTGAAACTTTTTACAAAGTAACCCAATAGCATTTCCGCTCATCGCCTTGCTCTGCTATGTCGGTAGTTGTAAATTTTTTTCATGTCATTGTTTCGAAATTGAACTGCAGGATGTGGACGCATTAGATTTGTACTTAGAGGGAAAACCTCATCGCCTACTATTACATCAGGCGCCAAATTATCACTTCCAGACAACTTTTTTGGTCCAGGTATTTTTAACGTACCGTCATTCAAAGCTCTTCCTAGTGCCGAATTTTTGTAAACTCCTACATTACTATTTTTTTCGTAAACGCCAACATTAATGGTAATAAATCTTAAGTCAGCATCGACTAGCGCCATGACGACAACACTAAGTTCTTTTTTATAATTAAAATAAGTTGACCCACTTTTTGGTGGTTCTTTTGTCACAATATGCTTCCCATCCAAAGCACCAAAGCAGTTAGGATAATTCCATTTTGAACAAAAAGGTGTTTCTGTATTTTTCCACTATTCGGTTGCTGGTGATGACATCACAATGGGTTGTAGTATTGACCAAATTTCAGCACAAACTTCATAAACAATGCTTCGCACTGTTGACTCTCTTAATCGGTAGCTAAACGCCAAACTAACAAATGAATCACCATGTCCCAAAAGACTGGAAAAATATTAATAATTTTATTTTAGTTGAAGAGTGCAAGAAAAAATGGAAAAATCTAAAAGATTGCTACAGAAAAGCGAAAGCTAAAAAGCGCAGTAGAAATGACGATTGTGCAGATTCCATTCCAAAGAATGGAAATGTGAAGATGAAATGAATGTGTTTTGCCAAATCTAAAGGAATGGGATCAAAAATCAAACATAGATGTACCGACTGCTGATGCTGATGCAATTAATGAAAAAATTGCAAATAGTGAAGATCAACGTGGTGAAACTTATGTCGCACTCAAGATACATTCGATGACACGCCTGCTTTATCACCTCGCTCAGAACTCGGAAAATCCTTCTCAAGCACATCAATCGTCTCTAAACCAAAGCGCTTTCCAAAACCCGAATTAAAAGCAACGGAAACATTGCAAAAGTTCTGAGAAAACAAAGAAATACGTAAATGAACGGATCATTTAACAAAATTCTTTGAATCCACCGAAGAAACAACCCGATCTTTGCCTCTTGAACTACAAGTTGTACTAAATCATTAAATTTCCATGCTGTTTTACGAATTCGAGTCAAAAGCAATAAAAAAAACTCAAATGCTGCTAATAAGGATAATATTTAAACAAATTTGTAAAATAAAATTTAATAAAAAAATGTACTTAATTCAAAGTCAATGACAATTTTTTTCTTCACCTATAACTTTTCGAAATGTCGTATTTTGTTTCTGAATATCCAGAATTTTCAACAAATTGTAAAATTTTTCACTAGACATTCGGAAGTACTTAAAACATTTTTGCTCGTCCTCTAAAACATCTTGTTTTTTTTCTCAATTTCTTCTTCTTCCAAAACTACTCACAGCGCCACAAATTATTTGTCTGAACTGCCCATTTTGAAGACGAATACACACTAAAACTTAATCAAGCAAGTCTATAACAATTACTCATATACAAATATTTTTTTCCATGGAATTCCGCGATAATGTGCGGTGATTCTAAATTTCCATTCGTTTGCGTTTCCGTTCCATTCCATTTCGATCCATTCCGTTCCGGAATAGTGTGCGGCCTGCTTAACACGTTTTTGGAATCCTCATAAAGTCACTATGATATAACGTTATAAGCACTTTAATTTGGGTGGATAGATAGAAGAGGTCCAATTCTTTGACCTCTGTGGTCAGCAGACCTAAATCCTTTTAAGTATTATCTTTGAGGACACATGAAATGTCTAGTGTATTCAAATTAAACGACAAACCAGAGATGAACTAATTCAAAATATTATAGGTACCTGTGCATCCATACTAAAAGACATTTTCAATCAAAACTTTAATCAAATATGTGAAGACTACAGGAAAAAACGTGTTTTGTCAGTCAATCGATTTTTAAGAAAAATAAATATGAGCTGTTTTAAATTGAATTTGTTTTTAGTAGGCTCACTACGCGACATATAGGTAAGGAATGTGATAAATAACTAAACAAATAATTTTATTCGTTGTATTAACTAATGGTCTTTTGTATATTAGGTATTGTTTTTCTTCTTATTATTCTTTGTCTGGTGTCCTTCATTCTTCTTCTTCTGTTTTTCTTTCTATTGCTGATTTTTTATAGAAAATTTGCTGGTTGCTCAAAAAATTTCTTTAGCTCTTGCATATTGCTATACTTCTCAGCAGAAATGGGCAAATTTGCTAAAAATAAAGAACCGTGAAAATATTAAACAAAAAATCTATATTATCATTATAAGCTTGATGTGGAAATAAAAACTTCTTTGGTGCAAAGCGTGGAGGCTTAATACTCTTACGAGTTTGTTGGACTGCAATAGATTCAACCGGTGTACTATTGTATGAATTGCAAAAAATAAACATTTTTTTGTTATACAACGGTTCTAAAAATGCATTCCAATCTCTAATAAGGTTTGATTAACCTGTTCTATTTTGAATGGAGTTGGTTTTTGTCTTGCCTCTTTGAGGTTTTTATCCAGTCTTAAGGTAACTCAGCCATTATTTTGCATTTAATTGTACCCATTTTTTTATTGCAACTTCATGTAGGAGTGTATTCGAATAGGAAAAACGACTTTAACTGTAGAATATCTACTTATGTTATGAACAAGGTAATGGAGAAGACAAAAAATTGTGAAATTCTTATCTTGGCCTGCGCAGGAGTATAGAACACAGAATCTGCGTCGCTGAATCTATGAATGTTCAAAGAGACGAATAAAAGCTGTCGTTTGTAATATACATCGCCAGTAGGTATATTGGGTAGCGGTAGAATTTTTTAAAAATTCATGCAAATAGCCTTGGTATTTCTAGATTGCTGACAAGCAGTTCTTTTTCTAGAAAAAAAATTTCAGCCTTTTTTTATTTACGTCATTAGCCATGGTTAACTGTCTAATTTTCTTGTTGATTTCGTTCTTCTTTTGACTGGTCAAGTTTGCCGAAACCTTAAGTGTTAATGCTTTAGCTGTGACCGTATGTGGTTACAAATATGGTCAGGAAGAGTATTTTCTTTTTCTATCTTTTGGACCTGTACGAGACCTTTTGAAAGAATTCTTTATTGTCATAATTCCCTTCCTTTTTGTTCCATGTATTGATATAAAAGCAGTGACGCATACATCAACAACGATATGATCTCTGCAAACGCGAATTTTCCACTGGAAGGAAGTCGCGCTAAGATTACTCTCCTCTTCCGTTAATCGACAACGTCTTTGCGTTACTGGTGTTAAACGACCAGTTTGCTCACGTTTCTTGGAAACATGTGTGAATCTGAAAAAGTACGCAGTTAGACTGAGGAATGCTAATGAAATATTACACAGTATTGTAGTTTTGACTTAGTACATTATTTTCCTGCAACTCACGAACTAACATTTTTTTTCTTTACTGCAATATTAAGTCTGTGTAAAACCATTTACTACACAAATTTATAGCCTGTAAGGAGCAACCGTATGAAACGTTGCCACTTGCACTGCCCAATGGCATATTCAGCTCCATTTTGTCAAAAAATTGACGTTTTTTCCCTATACTCTTCATGTGCTAACAAAAAAAAAATCTAATAAAATATTACATTATTTTATGCCGTTTACTTTATTCTACTCTGTTAAATGTATTATTGTTTATAACTCCTTGACTATTAAGTTTTAACAAAAGTAGATACGGCACTTTAGCCTTAAAATTGTCCAAGAAATACAACCTTAAGCTATAGCCATCTAGTCTTGTGTATGTGGTTGTTTTGTTTCTGTTAAACAGAGACAACATTAAAAATTTTGTAAAAAGAATTGTATCGTGCTATAAAACTACGCAGTCAAGATAAATCATCTCAGAAAATGGAATAATGGAAAAATTGCGTGCTTGTCATTTGCCATGGTGTGGTGCGAGTCAGTAAGCCATGCTGAAACTTACTTTTATTCAGATTCACTATCCGTTATAAGACCGGTTCCGCATGGATTTGATCTGCCTGTAAAACCTCCACAAGAAATTATAGAGTACGAGACTGGGACCTTTCAAAGTATGCTGCTGAGTTTTTGGAATCTCGACTTTAAACGAAAAACCTACTTGCTGCAATTACATTGTTTGCATGGTAGAGAAATCGTAAACGTCTATTTATACAGTATTTTTTACATTCGGTAATCAACTACAAGGTAAGGTAAGAACTACACACTTTCTAAGGAGAGTGGACTACAGATACAAAATATAAAAAAATGTTTGGTGTAAAACTATCAATATCTTTTGTAAAAATTTAAAATTCATTTCAGTACATTTTGACTGTCGATCAGGTAACTTTGCAATCGTAGTTGTGTAGGGACAAACAATCCCGGGTTATCCAAAAGATCAAGTCAACACGACCCCGCGCCTTTTAGGGGCTTCGCGACAAGAGATCAAGATAATATGGTTTATCAATGCTTGTTTTGTTTAATAAAATTGTTTTATTAAGGTTTTGTTGTCAAAAACTTATTAGGATATAATTTATAGTGCAAAAAGTGTCCAGAAAAATCGACGGCCTAATGGCCTCTACATAGGTTAATTGGGCACTGGGGGTACATATCTCGATGGCTAGTAACGGTTTTAGCCGTGATACGGCTCAAACTCTGCTTACTTTGGGGATGTGTTTGAACGCCATTGTTACTTTAATTGTGGTGCTAATAGGTGGTTAAAGATCAAAACTTGGTAAGGGATCATATTGGTTATCTATCAACATCTACCTTATGAAAATTTTTTTTTTAAAAATACTTCTTGATGCGACGCACCAAGACTGTTGAAAATCCGCCAAAGATTAATGTTTTTTTGGGTTGCAATTTTGGAGATTCCATCGAAGTTAGTGATAAATTTACCCACACGTGGTTCTGCGTCGATGGGTGCATTTTTAGGTGGTACTGTACTACTATTACAAATATAACCAGTTAAGTGGAGAAACACTTGGGAATGAACCCCCGCTGTGATTTGAGATTGTTTGGTGCATCCAAAGTAAAAGTGGTGATTGTTAATCGTGCTACGAGGTCACGGACTGCATGATAATGTTATTTGATTACGTCATTTAAATTTGTATCGTTCGGTATCATGTGTTTAAATTACTATTTTCGTTATTAATACTTATGTTACTATCACAATTCTATGAATGTGTTCCGTAAGGAGATTAAGAAGTATAGAGCGCTTATGTTTCGATTTAGAAGGGTGATTAAACCAGAATTTGTTAATATCGCTTGAACGTTTGACGTGAGACTTGTAATAATAAAAATATACGAACGCGAACGCATTTAGACTTTTGAAATTAAGCAAATTAAGGTAAGGTCATTTACTTTTCAATGCGATAAACTTTATTGATTTATACGATGGGATTTTTCTCTTCATGAACGAAAGGTTGCACAGAGCATTGACTCATCAGAAGAAGTTGCCGAAGTTGGGTACTCACAACTTGAACAGCGACAATCTGTGACGGAAGCTAGCCAAATAGATGAGTCGACAATTTTTGTTACAATTCTACAAGTTTTGTATAGTTATAATTTGGTAACCCTTCCAACTGTACTCTCTTTTTATTTTTCAGTTGTAAATATGTCGAATTTGAAAAAAATTTGAAAATGCATTCGTTTACATTCTGCTAATAAAAGCTGTTGCTTCTATTATTGGAAACCAAGGTAACTTAAATTCTGGATGAGAAATTGCACTCAAAATGGCATCACGATCTTTTAACGTCAGTAGTTTTTCAACTATTTTCTCTATACTTTTAAATGCACTATTCAATATAATATTTCCACTATATTTGAATGTTTTTGCTTTTAAATTCTTTAAATTATTTTGGTGTGAATTTATGTTGGGCAAAAAAGAAGCATAAAATGTTTGGTCTCAGTTTCTTCAAAGCAAAGAATAAACGTTTTTAGCTGTTTGAAAAAGCGTTGGTAATTTTTTGTTTTTCAAAAGTATTTGATTTATACTGTAATATAATTAGTTTCACCTAGTTACACCTAGCGAACTAAATGTATGATCCAAGTGATGCATATGTCTATTGGGAATACGGACGTTACGTTTAATGACATTAATTATGTCTGTAGATACTATTAAAATAATGGAATAAATGTCACAAAATTTATGTTGTGGCAATATTATAACAGAATTATTGCTATTTACGTTGTTTTTCTATGGATCAAGTATTTCTTTATTTCTGGGTCAAATATTTCAATAAATTATATCGTATAAGTCAGCGGTGCCCAACCTACGGCCCGCGGGCCGGATCCGGCCCGCGAAGAAGCTCAATCCGGCCCGCGAGCTCCTTTCAAAGGTGTTAAAAGGTGTTACTAAGATATGCAATTATAAAAAATCCGGCCCGCGAAATCGTATGTCATGATGAATCCGGCCCACGGACAAAAAAAGGTTGGGCAACATTGGTATAAGTCATCTTCATTAGATGCGTTTTGAATTTCATTATTGCTGAAAATTTCAAAAGCTTTTATAAAATTTTGGAATTCGGGATTAATAAAGAAATTGTCGTACAAAGTTTTCAATTTAAATGCCATATTTTTATAATCATGTGTACCTTGAAACGTTCACAGGATAAAACCACTAATATTCTAGAAAAATCTAAGTTGATACAATGACATATCACACTCAAAAAGCTTTTTTTTGTTGACCAAATATCTGCGATAGTGGACACAAATTTTTGATCCAAAAATCTTTTTTTTTTTGGGTAACTTATATAAATAAAATAAAGGTCGTTCAAACTTATTATAACAGATTTTGTTGTTATGGCTGATAAATTTGATTATCAGAACAAATGTATAAACCTTTTATTTTCAATAACTAAGATAGAACTAATAGTATTTACTAAGAAGTCTGCTATAAAACTCCTTTTGACTAATGACTTTAGATGATTTCAAACATTCTTTTAAGCTTGTGGATTTGTATTGTTTAGTTCTGCTGAAAAATTTTTTTTTTTTGACAACTTTTAATTTTTTTTTGTTTTAGGTAGGTGTCATATGTTTTCATTTTAAATGTTTAAAAAAAAAATTGGAATCCCTACTACAAATTTGACACCAAGCTTCAGTAATTGATAGTTATTGGTAATTTTGTATAGCATAGTAAAAGTCAATTTTAACACTTTGTTCACGTGATGTAGATGCTGTATCGGCAACTTTAAAAACACAACTTTGAATTTAAATTGAAAATTGAGAATACTTTTTTGCTTTTTATTTTTTTTTTGTGCATTATTAGGGATGTAGTTTCAATCGTCATTAGACGAATTATGAAGTAGATCTGCGTCGTCATAATTTGTTTCATATGACATGATTTTTTTTATTCTATCGAATCTTGGTCATTTAAGCATTCCCCTTGTCCATATTATCAAAGCCAGAAGGTGGAAAGGTAGCTATGCGATCAACCCAAATCCGAATTGACGCGCTTCTTTGGGTTTGATTGTTTCACACGCTCTAATCATTAATTATAGATCTTATGTTAAGCGAGACAAAATATTGTCTATAAAATTTGTTAGTTTTTGGTGAAAAAAAATCCGATAATTTACTATTTTGCGAATTATTGTATAAAATATTCTATAATTTGTGATTGGCCAATGAAATTTTGTAATTCAATTTAAAATTTATGATTATTTTGCTATTATGGTTGGTCCGCCAAAGCCCGGCCCGGCACAAAACCGCTTTGATTTTGGGCCGAGCTGAGAGAAAAAATTTCGGGCCGGGCTTTAATTATACATCTTTTGGGATTCGGGTCGGATCAGGCTCACGATCATGATTAAGTTTAAATAATGGGAGTTTTTGAGCAGACCAAAAAAAAATCAATGCTAGTAAAGTGGGTACACTAAAATGTCCAGTTTTATTTGTAAATGGAATAGTAAATGCAAAGCTTTACATTGGACAAAGAAACAATGGTTTTTGAAGCACAATCTTATTCCGGGATTCTTTTACATTTAAGTTTAGTAAATGGAGATAAAGTTTTACCTGCATTGCATATTAAATTAGGTAAAATGTATAAGGATTGAACCTGCTTTCAGTATCTTTGCAGTACGTTTTCCGGTTTATCTGACGCAAAACTTAAAGAAAGTATTTTTATTATTCCCCAAATCAGAAAACTAGTTTTGGAGAGTAGTAAATAACATGATTGTTGTAGAAAGATTATGAAGAAATAAGTATGCTGGAAAAAGTTTACTATTTAACCTTCCGATTACTATTGGGGTCTTTTTTGACCCCCGACGTGTTGTTTTTGTTATCTTTTCATAAGTTTTTTTTACAACTGTTTCAATATTTTTTTAGCTGAGTTTTTTTCAACAATGTTTAATAATATATAACAAATTTTTTAATTGTTATTTGTTTTGCGACGTAAAAAAAATATTGTCGTTGGGGTCATATTTGACCCCACTTGGTAACCGACGTTCTAAAAAGTAATTCTAATATTTTGTCTGCATTTGTCATCTAATCTGCTTGTTTCAACGTGTTTCAACGTGTTATTCGTCTGAATCATGATTACTACCATTCCGTCTTTAGTCATTACATTCGGTGAGTTTGTTCGAATCAGTTGAAAAGTGTGTCTGCTGTCTTATTACATTTCATTGGAAATAGTTGTTGTTGAATTATGGCTAGAAAATATTTGTCTCGACGTGGAAGAAATAGCAATATTAATTTACTGAATGAAATTGAAGATGAAATTTTATCTGACGATAGTAATGCCGAATTTGAAGAAGTAAGTGTACCTAATGTAAACCCGATTGAAAGTTCGGAAGACGATGACAGTGATGATTTGCCAAATGATAAAAATATACTGGTGGGTAAAGATGGTTCCATATGGAAGAAAGATAAGCCTCATGTTAGAAGACGAAATCAGCGAAATATTCTAAAAACACCGCCAGGATTAACAAAATTCAGTGAACATATTTCAACATGCCTAGATACTTTCCATTTATTTATCTCGGAAGACATTATGGACATAATACTTAGAGAAACAAACATTCGAGCTAGAAGAATTGTAGGCGATACGTGGAAGCCAGTAGATGCGGATGAGTTTTTTGGATTACTGCTTCTAGCTGGTGGACCTTTTGAAATACATTAGATTTGACAATATGGACACCCGAGAAGAACGACGGGCAACAGATAAATTAGCAGCTATTCGTAACATTCACGATATTCTCGCTGCAAATTGCAAAAAATCGAATAACCCTAATGCTGAAGTATGTATTGATAAACAACTTGTTCCTTTCCGTGGAAAATGTCCCTTTCGAGTGTATATGAAGTCGAAGCCAGATAAATACGGAATTAAAATCTGGGCTTTATGCGATGTTAGTAACAGATATTGCTGGAATTTCCAAATATATACTGGAACGGTAGACAACGCTCCAGAACGGGAACAAGGTAAAACACAATTTTAACGTTTTATGCACGAGTATAAAATTTCATTTCTAGGGAAGCGGGTAGTTTTGGATTTGGTTGAGGGTTTGAGAGAGGGTTATGGTATTACCACAGATAATTTTTTTACGTCTATGTTTTTGGCGAAGAAGCTACTGCAGCAATCAAAAACCTTGACCGGAACAGTTCGTAAAACACGTAGAGAAATCCCTAAAGAATTTTTGTCAAAAAGACATCGAGCAGAATACTCAAACGAAATTCTATATGGAGAAGACACAATTTTAGTATCTTACGTACCTAAAAAATATAGAAGCGTTATGCTACTTTCAACGCAACACCAAGATTTAGAATTGTCCGGAGTAGACCTCAGTTACAAGCCGCAAGTTATTTTGGACTATAATAGCTGCAAAGGAGCTGTGGACAGCGTCGATAAAATGGTGAAGAAATACTCATGCAGAAGAAATACAAGTCGCTAGCCTCTTGTATTATTTTTTAATTTCCTTGATATTGCTGCCATGAATACATTTATTCTATACACTACAAAATTTGGAAATTTTGAAAAAGGGAAAACATCCCGAAGAAGATTATTTTTGCAAAAACTTGGGTATGAATTAGTAATCCCACATATCAAAAAACGTATACTTCAAGGATTACCAAGACATGTGTAGAATGCAATAGCGATGGTTTTGGCAGCTACAGAACCAGAGTGAATGGGACCGCAAGACGAAACTATCACTCGCCCAAAAAGAGGTCGTTGTAAGATATGTCCAAGAGCAAATGACAAAAAATGTTCGGAAACATGTGAAAAGTGTAAACAACATTGCCAGAAAAAAACTACAATAATATGTAATAGTTGTTGCCCTCATTTATTTTATGTTTACATTTTATTTTTATATTTTTATTAGTTTATATGAAATCTAATGTTTATTTAAAATAATAATAAAGGTTACCATTACAAACTAATCGGTTTTTCTTTACAAAATAGAAAAAAAAAAACTTAGGGTCAAATCTGACCCCACTTGGTAATCGGCGCCTTAAAAATTGCTTGATAATCCGAAGGTTTAAGATGTAATATGAGCTTAAAAAATCACTTTTAAAATCTTAATTTTTTTCTCGACAATCTTGAAAAAATTAACAAAGAACAATTAGAACGGTGTTTCCAAAAAAAAAAACAAATGTCTCATTAACTAAACGTTTAAAATTGGATTAATACTACTAAGCAGTTATAAATTTTTTTACAATATTGTGATCCTATCAATCAAGTAGAATAAAGTTATATACGTTTGTGAAAACTCAATACTTTTTTGTTTGTTAAATTGTGCTATATCTGATTCTGATAGAAAAAAATCTAAATCATATTTAAAATCACATCAAAATAATCAAATCAAAATCAAGTGTAATTCAGGTGCAACTACATATACAAGTTTTCTAGAAACACTTATTTTGTAATACGAATTTATGTTTTTTAATGCGTAACAACTACTTGTATTGTAGAAATTTTTGGTAATTATAAAGATATTTATGTTAGTAATCTAATAACAATTGAAGACAGTAAAGTATTTAAAGTTGGTTCTACGGCATCTACAATAATAAATACCTCAAAATATTTTTATATATTTATTAACAAAATACGACTTATTTACTATATAATTATATTATTTTTTTACTTTTAATTATAGTTATTATACATAAAATAAAACAAGAAAAAAATGTACGTTAAGAATCAGATAAGTAAACTTTTGACTTATAATCATAGGAATTTTATTAAAAAAACTTTTTAAAAGAACGAAAATGTAACAATAAAGTATATTTAACAAAGAATTATTAAAGGTGCACAATGTCCGAATAAACAAATGCTGTTAATTATAGACTTAAAATTTATTATTAATTTTCTAAAGCATTATCAAAGTTTTTGTTAAAAGCGGTTTTATTTCAAATTATTTGTACAATAGATAAACAATATTGTGTTATTTACCATTCTAAGCGTAGTGGTATATAAATTAATAAATTATAAGTTGATATATGTGCAAGACGCCGTAACTTAAAAATTTTGCAAGTCATTTTCTCTATTTTTCTTGAGTGAATCAAATTGGTATGATATTCATCGCACATAATAACAGAAAAGTAAAACCTATAATTAATATTGTATTCGTAGTTCTCTACAATTAGATTACAATCTTTTCTATATGCTTAATTTAAAAAATGTACCGTTAAGGATTTTATTAATTTAATGCAGAAAGCTCTTATCATAATTTTACTTTAATTGTGGGTACTGTTACATAATGTATTTTAAAAATATTTATTTTTACTAAAACGTTTTTTAGTTTTGTGATTACTTTAAAAAAAATGTATAATGACGAATATAATACAAAATAAATCAAACCGTATTTCATCTGTTTTATTTTTAATCAAATTTTGATAAAGTTAACGTTACTAAAGCTTGAATTTTTAATTTCGTGTTATTTGTGAAACGTGAAATTGCTACAAAAACAATATAAATTTTCCATCGGATTAATGTATGTCCAATAATATTGTAACAACACACCCGATGACAGTTATTGTAGCAAATTACAATGGTCGTTGTTCAATTAACGCTACATTTTGCGATTTTGATTTGTAAAAGGTTACGCTACAACGACTTTTTTAAATTTCGTTTTTATACACAATTTTATTATTTATTATTTGAAAATTAACCCTTCACTTGTCGTTTATGTTTCATATAATAACAGAACCGTTGCGATTATATAGATCAGTGTACAGCAAGAATACGATTTAAAAGAATTTGATTTCAATTTAGGTAAACTTTAACACAATATTGCTGTAAATTAATAAAATAAAAACTTTAAAATTGTATTACTATTGGTTTACGTCTTACGAGGTTTACGTAACCTGAATAATAAAAGAGAAGTACGTACAAAGCATTTGAGTTGAAGATAAGTATCTGCAGAAGATAATATGAGAAATGAAAACATGTCTAAATCTAAAATGCTGAATGTAGAGGTACAGGTACATCAAATCCGACAGTATGAAAATGCAGGTATTGAAATTCGTTAGATAAGCATAAAATTCTTTCATAGTTACAAGACAAATAAAATCCAAACGTATCTGTTTATTCGTCTGGAAGATGTTTGGTTGTTAATCCTTTCAACTATTTTCTTATAAATCTCTTTACTTTGCTTATTTTAAAAATTAATAAAATAGACAACTGTAGTTGTAAGAATCTAAACATAATAACATTAGTAGACTTATTAATGCCTCTATTATGTTATGATACATTAGTGCAGTTTAAAAATATATATCTAACTTATTTTAATAAAACAATAAGAAAAACAAATTAATATAATAAAAACTCAAGTGATGGTATAAACTTAAACTTACGAAAAAAAGTGCCTGCAAAGAACATTAAAAAAAAACTTATTAACAACTTTTATAAATATTGGTGACTTACTAGTACAATATTAAATTTATCAAATATCGTACTTTAATTACATTGTTCTAACGTATGTCAATATTCACTTAATGACCTATTAAAGTGTAAAATATATGAAGGTATTGTCTGCATGAGTACAATTTCAGTTTAATAACTAAATGCTTTAATATATGCAGTTATTTATTATTTATTTTTAATTAAAACAAATTTTTGTTTTAAATGAAATTGTGGGGAACAAAAAATTGAACCGCGTAGAATAAATTATTGATCGACGATTATCTTTACCAAAAAGATAAAGAAAATGAAAACATTTATTGGAAATGTGATTAGGTACTGCAAGAAGTTCAAGTGTAAAGCTCGTGTTATAATCTTAGAAGATGCAGTAGTAAAAAGAAGTGGGACACACACAAGGCAAGTGGAAAAAACAAAATTTCTCAATGGCATACGTGAGAACGCTACATAAACCCAAAATAAGCCACATCATATAATATCAACTGCTTCTGTTTAGCTTGGTCAAGCTCAAGGGTGCCACGCTTCCAAAAGTGAGCAGCATTAACAGAACAATAAGGTGTGTACGAAGTGATCAGCAAACCGCTCCGGCTTTACCACTTCACAGAAGAGACATTGCTTTTTCAGTAGAGTATAAACTAACAAAAAATTTAGAACAATTTTTACTATTTGATTCAGGCCCACACGATGATCGGTTGTTATTTTTTTTTTAACCAGACAAAATCTGTTTCTTCTGACAAGGTCACAACACTGGTTTGCCGACGGTACTTTCAAAACTGTACCTCATTTTTTTATCAGTTATATACACTCCACGGATGAAATAAGAATACTGCAATTTCTTTAGTATACGCACTACTACCTAACAAGGCAGAAGAAACTTATGTTCGGTTACTTTCGAAAGTAAAAGAACTTTTGCCTGAAGCTTCACTAGCAACAATATTAACAGATTTTGAAAACGGTATGATAAGTGCTATAAGCCAACAATATCGCGACTCAAGACATCGTGGGTGCTTTTTCCATTTCAGTCAAAGTATCTTTAGAAAAATCCAGTCAGACGGTTTAAAAAGAAGGTACGAAACTGATGGAGATTTTGCTTTAAAGCTCCGATTATTGTCGGCCTTAGCATTTGTTCCTACTGCAGACGTAGTAGAGGCATTTGAAACCATTTGCGAGCAAGATGTGTTACTTGCAGAAGCCCAGTCAGTAATTAATTATTTTGAAGATACTTGGATCGGGCATCCACAAAGAGGTAGACAACGTCGTTTGCCCTTATTTTCACATGATCTGTGGAATTGTTATAATGGAGTACAAGAAAGTTTGCCAAAAAAAAAACAATTCCATAATAGGATGGCATCGAGGGCATGAACAGATTTTCGCAGATCATCCAAACATCTGGAGATTTATTAAAGGCATTCAGCTGGAGCAGAGCTTACATGAACTTCAAATTGAACAGTATGTAGAAGGCTTGGAAGGCCCTCCTACACGTAAAAAATACATAGATTGTGCAGAGCGGATTTCAAGTCTGGTAAATAATTACCATCCTGCGAACACTTATGAATTCTTACGGGGAATAGCACACAATTTATCGTATTAGTATAAAGGAAATACATATAAAGATCAAATGCATAAATAAATTAAAAATATAAATAAAAATCAAAATAAATTGTAAAAAAAACAATAAAACGCAAAAACTATAAAAAAACCTTAAAAAAAATGAGAAATTGGATGTTTTTTTCCAAGCTCTAAACACGCCAGCGGTACGCTGCTAGTCCTAAGCCTGGGTAAAGTGTGAAGGGAACATGTAATAAAATATATATTTTATAATAATAAATTAATTAGAGAGTCTGACTTTAATTCTACATAAGATTTGAAACTTTTAGATAGTTAGTTCAAACGCAATATAAGCAGCAATAAGTATTTAAATAAATTTTTCGGTCAATTCTTCTTTCGGGCAATAGTTCATTGGGAAATTGTCTACTCGGGCAATTTTCCATTCGGGCAATTGTCCTTTCGGGCAACTGTTTTCGGGAAATTGTTTTCGGGCAATTGTCCTAGATCCGCTTTGGAATCGGTTTACTGCATCAATGACTAATTAAGAGATTCATGCAATCTAACACTAAAATTTTTAGGAATTAAATGTTGTCGATGGATGACGCAATGTATTGCTAACACCCTTGACACATTTAGTTTTAAATAACTTATAAATCCACGATAACGTCCAACCATGGCAGGTGCTCTATCTGTAGCTACTGATATTATATTTGATAAAGGGATTGCTTTTTCAATGAAGAAATCCTTCAAAACATAAAATATTGATTCACCTTTAGTGTCGAATGTTAAAGTTCTTGCGAAGAGCAGTTCTTCGTAGATTTCTTGATTCATAATAAAACGAACATATGCCAATAATAATGTTGCATTAACAGATAAAGTTGACTCGTCCAGTTGTATAGAGAAATGGGCCGTTTCCAAATAATTACACACGAAGCTTTCAATATCAGAACTCATTTCATCAATACGTCTTTCAACAGTATTGTTGCTTAAGGGAATTCTTTTAATGATATCAGATGCAGGTTTGTGTAAAATAGTTTTTTAAACGTCGTCAACGGTTGGCAAAATTAACTTCTCTCCGATGGTATGCGGTTTTCCGGATTATGCTATAAGTAGCGAGATGTTGTAAAACGCCTGCAAACCATCATCGTTTTTTTGTGACGTCGAAGCGAACATTCTGTCCAGAGTGGGTCTCTTACGAAGTTTATCGTTGAGTGTTTGAAAATATTTCAAATCTTTATCTGTTTTATCAGGGCGACATCTTCTCAGTTGATCCTGCAGCTTAGATGGTTTCATAGCGTCATTGCCCAAAACTTTGTTGCATAAAAGGCATATAGGCAATTCTTTGTCCGACAATGAAGGAATGAAGCCAAATTTCAAGTAACACAGTACTGTCTACATTTTTATTTAGATTCGGACATGGCATCAGTCATCTGTGGACAAAATTAATCTATTTAAATAAGACATAAAGTCTAGTAGCTGCATATTAAAAAATCAAAGTCAAATTTAAATCGTATGGTCTTAGATTTTATGGCAGGCATAGACGTAAAGCCATTATAAATGAATGTGAGAAGGGGAATGTTATGAATGTTATTAAGGTTTTCATATGATGGAACTTTAAGGAAATTTCACTTTAGCAGTAATACAAGATTCTAATCTTAATCTAGAGAAGTATGTACAGTGCAATATCCATAATCCGAAATTCCGTAATCCGAATATTCCAGTAATCCGAACTGGCCCACAGTGTAACGACCAATGGACAAAAGTACAATTTTTTTACTTTTTTTGTGAAGTTATTTGGTAAGATATATGTATTTATAGAAGAATAAAAAACGCCTAGCAAGGTCGTAAATAAGTAAATATTGACACTCATACATCTTTATTTATGTGACCGGCCAAAATATGTAGTTTAATTTCAAAATAATTTTTTTTAAATATGTTTCCTATATGTAAACATTTAAATTCTATGAAAAAAAAAACAAATGAGAGTGTGTATTGGAAATTCTTCAAAAAACACGCAGCTGTACAGTTGTGGATTTCTTATTTTCTTAATTTATCTTTCAAAGTGGTAACATTTTGTATGTTAATAATAAAATACATACGTAATATGTATGTACGGTTGTCCTTTTTTAGATTTTTCCAAAAACATTCCATAATCCGAACATCTATTTGCAGCAATTAGTTGGGATTACGGAGATTGCACTGTAATTATAATAACGATTGCTAAAACTTTGAAAAAAAACTATTGAGTAGTACTCGTGTAATTTTGATTCACTATAATTTGTGTGATAAACTACCAGTTTATATTTTTTTTAATATTTTCTTAGCACTTTCCTTTTCAAGATTCAGGAAACGAATAAACGTATTTGTCTCACATTCGTATTTATAGAGTGACGAATTGAACAAGTCAGTTCAAGTTCGCGAAGCTCTGAGACCGCGCGTATGCTTGTAACAAGATGATAATGGTATATCATTATGTGCAGGTTTTTACAAGTTCAAAATGTATTGCGACTATAAAGCGAATGCCTACATCCTACAACTTACACAATTTTATAAGCATATATAATAAATTTTTTACTTCATAGGTACTTTTATAAATAATGTATACGTCTTTATATTATAAGAAAGTATAATGTAAGTAAATAGGTACTATCAGTGTATGTTCAGATCCTCTATTGTGGACCCCTATTTTTATTTCCTGGACCCCCGTAGTTTTTTTTCCACTGACGTAGACCCGTTCTAGGTTGTCATAGACCCCTGGGGGTCGATATAGACCACTTTGGGAATCAGTGATTTAAACGAAAAATGCTTTTTATTTTTTTTTTGTTCTTTTGGTAGTCGCTTTGGTTATGGTCTTTCTTTTAGTCTCCTTTTTGGTATTTGCTCCACTCTTAACTGACTCATATTTTTTATTTTGTCGTTTTTTGTTTCGTGTTGACGATGTTTTTTGAAGAAATCAAAATTTCATCTAAAGCTCTGGAATTCTTTTGGCAATCGCGTCTTTATTTGTCATAGATACCGGTGAAATATTATCCAAGAATTACCCAGGGGTTACTGAAGATTATTCTGTTGTTATTGTTGTAGTAAGATCTGTTGCATGTCTGTGTTCAAATCCCTAATTGTTATCTACTTCTGCAGTTGTTTCTTCGAAAGGATTTAGAACTTACTGCAAGTGCGAACAACCTAGTTGAGGTAAAGTAGATTTATTTTTACATCGCATCTTATTTTCCTGTTGTTGATCTAAAACTGATGGGAATATTCGAGGATGGCATCGGGATTAAATGGGATTATTCCTGTGCTTCTGGACATTGATATAGCGTTCTCTGTCGTAGCTGCTTGTACTCATGCTGTTGTAAAAAGTCTTCTAAAGACTGGTCTTGAAATTTTTCTATTTGGATTTATTTTAATGTAGGAATTGCACGCATTGCAATAATAAGATTTTAGAAATTTGAAAAAATATTTTGTTACTTGGCTGCAAATAGTAGGTTGTGTGGTTGGATAGACAAAGTAAAACTATGTCGTTTTCTTCCGCAAACTTTAATGTATGCACACTGGCGCAATGGGAGCTAAAATTAATAGTGTTCTCTCAGGCTTTCTCGGTGCAAAATGGTTCCTTAGCCACAGAAGGAAAAAGTCAGTTATTATGTGTGCCCACTTTTGTGACATGAAAATTATAGAACCCGACGGCATACCGTCCTTGCAGTTGGCTTTCTCTGTTTTGATTTTCAAAACACATGCTGGGAGTAAAAACATAGCTTGCCCATCACAATAAGCAATTATAGATACGCTTTCACCCTTTGCGCCGGATGTTATCGCTGGAACGCTCTTGAAATTCTTTGCTGCTAACACATAACCTAATTTATTATTTAGTTAAAATCCGGATTCATCTAAGTTAAATATAGTTCTCGGCTTATCAAGAAGGCTATTTTCTGTCAAGTTATTTTGCCACAATATGTGATGTTAAAAATGCTTTAGTATAATATTTGTCTTCTGTATGAAATTTATTATTGATACGCTCTTTTTTTGTTGTTTGAGTAGGGATACAATGTCAAATTTTAAAACATTTCATTTTTATTCCTGTAAAGTTTGAAGAACGGAGACATTATCTAGCGTTGTGTACGCCCAAAAAGGCTTTCATTTTTAAGTGTGAATATGTGAATTTGAATTAGAATATTGTGATTTGAGTGAAGCTTTTTATTTGGAGTAAGCATCTCTTGTGTTGGTGGTTTAATGCTATATTTTCCTGACATAAAAATCCAGAAATTAAATTGAAAAATTACATACTAGGGAAATATCTAGGTGAGCACAGTTCTTTTGTTGCAAGAAAATTTATTTGCACAGAGTCAATAGAGAAAGATCAATATTTCGGCTTCGCCCGCGTTATAAATGGATGCATTGGTTTTACTTCATATGTGAGGGTTTCTCTGGACGACTTGGGCTACAGCCACTTGTTTGTACTTTTAGAATGGTACATGTCAATTAAATACATTCCGCTGGAATCGATAACTTAGAGCCAGTACTAAGAGGGGCACTAGTTACTAACTCCAATTTTTCAAAATAATCTGGGGTCAAGTCGTTGACCTACTTTGTGTGATGTTTTACTAAACTGCTATAGCACTCGGAAACTTAACGCATTATAATACGATGATTCATTGTTTGTCTTCCAAGAAAATTACTTATGATATCATCTTATATATTTAAAGGTCGTTGTGTTTCCTTCCTCCTCCACTATTATCCTCTACATCTTCCAGTCTTTCATTTTTTCTCTCCATTTATCAATTCTCAGGGTTTTTATTTCCTTTATTACTTGATCTTCCCATCTTATTATCGGCCTCCCCTTCGCTCTCGTTTCTTGTGGATTCCACTTTATTATCTTCTTTGCAATTGATTCTTCTTCTTTTTTATTTACATGTCCGTACCAACGTATTCTCCTAGCTTTAATTTCCTTTACTATGTTTTCTCCGTTTAGCATTTCTTCTATCTCTTGGCTAGTTAATCTTATATGTAATTCTTCATTTATCTTCTTTGGTTTATATATTCTTCTAATTATTTTTCTTTCAAATACTATCAATTTCTCTGCATCTTTATTTGTGATGCGTATGGTTTCACTTGCATATAGTACTGCTGGTCTTATTGCTATTTTGTACATTCTCATTTTTGTTTCCTTTCGTATCTGTTTACTTTTCATAATTTCTTTAAAAATGTTGTATGCATTGTGTCCTGATTTTATGCTTTGCGTTATTTCCATGTTTCTCTCGTTTTTACTACTCATAACTATTCTAAGATATTTGCAGGTTTGAACATGTTCGAAATTTTATTTTCTTATTACGATTTCCGGTTTATTTTTTAATGTCTGTTCTTTACTAATGTTCATATACTTACTTTTTTTTTTAAATTTAATTTTAATCCAGTTCCTTGTCTTACTCTTTTTGCTTGTTTCACTGGGTTTGTTAATCCTTTTTGTGTTATTACAACTGCCTTTGATTCCTCCAATATCGTTTTAATTAGTCGTTTTATTTTGATTGGTATTCCTAATTTTGATATATATTTCATTATCGTTTTTCTCTCTAAGCTGTCAAATGCTTGTTTAAAGTCTATATACAAAATATGCAGATCAATCTCTCTTTCCTAGCATTTTTCTATGATTTGATTTAGCATGTGTATTGCATCAACTGTAGATTTTCCTTGACTGAATCCATTTTGGTATTCTTCTTTCTCCCTTCGTGTGCATTTATTCAGTGTTTCCAATATTATTGATGATAGCAATTTATACCCTGCATTTAGTAGCATTATTCTACTATAGCTGTCACATTTTGATAGATCTCCATTTTTTGGTATAGTCATTATCATCCCTAGTCGCCATTCTTCAGGCATTACTTCTTTTTTCCATACTGCCACTAGTAACTCGTATATTCTTGTGATTATAAGCGACTTTTGGCTTAGACCACGTCGTTGTTAAACACCCAGACTTAGGCTTGGTCTTAGTCCTTTCTTGAGCGCCACAATAAGAAGTAAAACTTGGCCTTTGCCGTATTGTCGTTCGTGAACACAAACAAACTGACGTTTCGCAAGACATTGCAGCTTGCATCTTCATAGTGGTAAATGTCACTGAAAGAAAAAGTGACGATATTTATATCAATAGCTCTTGGCTGACTTCGTTATTACTCGGAGTAAGTGTATGTGTCGTTTCCAAGAAGGTTAATCTTTGTCTTAGAGGATATAATACTGGTAACCAAGATTTGTTGAATCTTAAACCGTCTTCTCGGTTCGTATTACATGGATGTTTTTCTATTTCCGCAGCTTCGCGGATTAGTTTGGGAAAGTATAAAGGAGTTCTAGCCAACACTTTAGTTTGGTCAAAGTTTACTGCGTGTCCTTGGTTCCACACGTGTTTTTTCTTAGCATTTAATTATATATTATTTGCTGTCTGTCCCTGGTATTTTTTCATTTTTTAGATTATTTATAGTATTGTTTACCTTTTCTTGTGTTGCGTTATCCACTGTTTTTTCTTCTTGCATATTATTTGTTTTTTCATTTTCGCTAGTACTTTCTTATAATGTTTATATGTTTTCTAGGTATTCTTGTCATTCTTTTTATTTATTCCTGTTATTACCTTCTACCTTGTTTGCAATCTTATTTGTCTATACAATTTTGTGTTGTTTTTGTTGTTCTTTTCTAACTTCTCCATTCTTTCTTTTGGCCATTTCAACTTCTTGTTTTTTATTAATTTCATTCATTCAATTCATTCTTTACGTATTTACCTGTACTTTTTATAATCGTCTTTTTTGTTTGTTCTGATCGATTTTAATCTTGCCTTTTTTTTCTTTATCATTTCATCGCATTCATCGTCGTACCAATTATTTCTCTGTGTGAATTCTTTTCTTTTTATGGTTTTGTCTATTGTTTCGATTATTGCAATTTTTATGTTTTTCCATTCGTCTTCTGTGTTTTCATTTTTGTTTTTTCTTCCTAGTTGTCTTTTGACTTCTTTTTGAAACTTTGTTTTGTTGTCTTTATTGTTTAAACTCTTAATATTCCATTTTTTGCTATATTTTTGGTTTTGGTATTTCTTGCAAGTCTATCTTTGTTTTGGCTATTACTAAGTAGTGGTCTGTATTTACACTGGTTCTTCTATAGGATCTTACATCTTGTATTATACTTTCTCTTTTCTTTTGTATTAGGATGTGGTCTATTTGATTTCCTTCTGTCTGCTCTGGTCTTGTCCATGTGACTTTATGCTCATTTTTGTTTGTACTTTGTGCTTGCTATGAACAACTTAAATTCTTCTGCTAGGTTACAAAATCTTGTTCCATTATAATTGGTTTTTCCATTCAGCTACATTTTGTATGTGCTCTTCTTTTCCTATCATTGCATTTGGTCCCCTAGCAATATTAGCGTGTCGTGTTTTAGAATTTTCTCGCATGTACTTTTTATAGTTTCGTAGGATATATCCTTTTCTTCATTTGTTGCTGCTTCGGTTGCTATCTGGTTTTTAATTCTTAGATATGAGATTCTGCCATTTGTTTTCTTGAATTCCAATACTTGGTTTCTATATTTTTTTATCTATCATAAACGCAGTTCCATTACTTTCTTGTTTTTCTTCTCCTGCTTACATTGAGTATTTTTCTTTATCTAATCGACTTTTATCTCTCCATCTCATTTCTTCTAATGCTAATATATTTATTTTATATCTTTGCATTTCCTTATTTACTTCTTCCATTTTTCCTATTTCTGATAATGTTTTTATGGTCCATGTTCCTAATCTTGCCTTATTTCGATTCTTTCTTGTCTTTTGCTCTTTCTCCATTTGCTCTCAGTGTCGTCATATTTTTATTTCTTGTATTTTCTGTTTGCGTATCTAGTTTTTTTGGTTTGGTTACGTTCTTGGAAAGAAGAAAAGAAAAAAAGGTGGAGAAGACTGACGAACCAACCCGTTAACGGAGTCTGAAGAGCTCCAATAAGAGCGGCATCAATTCCGCAATGGATTGGTATAACCAGTTATATATACCATCTTATATCTAATTATTTATTTCTTTACACCTTTTAGCGATTTTAGGGAACGATTTAAGCATGCCGATAGTTATTAACATGACGGAATAATCATAAGTACAATTTCTTTATTTTCTATTAATTTGCGTATTTGTCGAACGTAAAATACATGCACGTAGGTATAGATGTTATCACGATTAACAAACGCAAATTTGTTTGTACAATTACGGTTTGAGTTTAAGTGCGATTTGTTTCTGGTTGCGAATTCACTAGATTTGCATCGAACCAAAATTTAATTTTTCGTTTATCTATTGATTTATAATTTTATATTGTACTACGGTAATGTTATGTATGGAGTGTTGCTTACTTTTCAGGGCTTGCATCAACAGATTTAAACGGTATCTTCTCGCCGAATTGTATTGAGCTAGTCGGCTGCCTTTAAGCTACGTGACAACCTTCAAAATTAAAACTAATAATTACATACAAGTTGTTTTTTACAAGTTACAAACATTTTATAAATGAATTAGATTATATCCTTAATTTTTTTACTAAACAATTAATAAAATAACACTGAAAACAGTTAGATACAGAGAAACTAAAAAGGAATGTTGTGCCTTAGGTTTGGTAGGCAGTGTTTCTCTAGGCGATCCAATTTAAACAATACTATAGAATAACCATAAAATTTTGTTATATACTAAACGTAAAGTTTTATTTGAATTAGTAATTAAAGTTTAAGTAATAGTGTGTGGCGTAAATTGAAATTTAATAAATATAGAGTCTGCAATGTAATTCATTTTTTCACTTTTACTGCGGAACACGTTTTCTAATTAAAAACATGTAAAAAATTACTTTTTTAATTACTGAATCATAAACATTGTCAAATAAGTATAAACTTACAAGCAAGCTAAAAATTAAGTTTTAATTAAATTTTTGTTACTACTACTGCTGCACTTTTTTCAAAGTAACATAAAATATGAAAAAAAACGCAATTAAGTAAAGTATTTTAATAAGAAACGTTTGTGTAATGTTTTTATATTTGTACAATTACACAGAACAAACATTAAAGTAAATGATATTAAATTAAGACATACGCCCGTGTAATTTTAAAGTTTTTAAAAAACGTTTAACCGCAAATAGAAAAATTATCTACGCGTGTGGCGTTAAATTTGTTTATGTTACATCATATTATAGCAAACGAGCTGAAGAAACGGTTACTACATTAAGAAACAAAAATAATGGGTTTGTTACTTACATTTGAAGTAAGAAAGACATTAAACTATTTTTAGAAATATAAATGCCGCTCCTGTTTATATATTTTTATCATTCTCGATCGACGCTATTTTTATTACTTCTTCAGCTTGATTTATGTGGCAAGTTGCTGAAAAAAACAATTATTATTCTTGAAACCGACTTGAACTTTAGAACGTCAAAAAAGAATTTTAATATTTATATGTTATTTTGATTTTTTATTAAATCTTTTTAAGCAGTCTGTCATGTGCGTGTCACAAAAGTATATTACCCAATACCAGTTACCAGTATGAGGGTATAAGCTAAATTCAAGTTTTTACTTTTACGGACAGGTTGGCAGTCTCAAAAATTCATTTAGCGACTTTCGTAAGGGATTCTCAAGTATGTAGGGGAGAAAATATGACTTATGATTTGTGGTTCTTTTATAATATCAAGTAGGGTAAGTGCTTTGTTAAAATTCACCTAAACGCAATTCGGGTGAAAAAACGTTCACTATCTTAACAGATCTGTACTTTTAGAATCGTTTTAAATGAAAATCATCAAAATGTTAATAATCTATGCGATTAACGTGAATGAAGTCGAAATTCAAGGATCCTTTAATTTTTTAAAGATCCAGTTACGCCATCTTAATGTAAAGTAAATTTAACAAAAAACAGCTTTTTTAACAATCATCCCAAACTGTACTGATTCAATTCTTTATAAAAGACTAGAAGGTTTTTATTTAGACAAACTCACAATGGATGAAAAGATAACAAACCTGGATAAAACTCTTTCGGGTATATGATCAATCTCATTACATTATGGAAATTGGTTGTCCTTTCTACAACGAAACCGATTTCTTTTTAAACTTCATGTATTATGATGTAGTGACGCGTTCAGTTTTTATGCATATGATTGTTTTCGTGCACAAAATTTTCTTATAAAATTTAAGAAAGTAAAGCTTTATATCACTTTTACGATATAATTGCTTTATAAAGACAAAGTCAAGCACAAATAAATCTAATAACGTTTTAATCTTATAAAAAAAGAAACAAAGGTCGTATTCCTGTTACGAAATTCTTTTTTCATAAAACACTGCATTTAAACATCTTTAAAAATGCAAAAATTTGAAAAGCTCGCATTAAAGCTTTAGAGTTTATAGAATTTAATAATTAATTACCATCCTTTAAGGTACTATCAAGCTATCTGATCTCGGCTCGATGGTCGTTCTGATATAACGACCGAGTCGCGTAAGAAAGAGGCAAATAAAGATAAAGATAGCCCTTGAAAGCAACTGATGGAAATAACGATAGCATCGCAAAGACAAAGAGAGTAGCAGGGATTGACGCAAAATGCACAAGAAGTCTTTCATACAACAGCTGACCGCGGTAAACCTTTGTAGTTTACAACTATAAGAGTAATTTAACGATTTAACGACCTTAACTAATAAAAACTAAATGATTATAGAACAATATACTTTTTTGTGTCGTAATTGAAAATACGAATCTTCGTTTACGCGGTATCTGTGAAAATTATACGTTCAACCTTAGCCAATAATTTAGTAACGTAATAACCTTCCATTAGTTACGTACAATCTGCACTTACCCAATAAAGCAATCCTGAAAACATTTGTAAATCCTGAAACAAAAATAAATTGGAAGATGTAAAACGTTTAGATAGTAAAATGCACTGAACACAAACAGTTATTGAAAGCAGATGTTTGTTTTGGTAATTCACTGTAAAACAATATGGGGGAATATTTTTCACAAATGTAATATTTACTTTAATAAATGTTTGTGAAAATGTTTAAAATAGGTTGGATTACACACACATGCACCTGTTTAAAAGTCTATTTTATTTTAAACATTTTAGAGACTCTTTTATCATGTAATACAAGTTTATGATGCAAATGCAAATTTGTTACGTGATATTTATGTGTAAAATTTAACAATATTAACGCAAGAATGTTTTCTTTCATTCTCGGAAAAACTGAGAGTTTCTCAAGTGACAAAAATGTTTTTTTGAATAAATATAATTTTTCAAAATGTAAGTGAAAAAGTAAACAACGTTATAAAAGAGAAACGAGAGTGAAGTGATAATCAAGTTTTTGAGTTAATCTATTTTTATAACAAATGTTAAGTATAATTTGTATAGAAACCATGAGAAAAAAATCAGCACTAATTCTACGCACCGAGTTTATTGATCTTTTGGGAAAAGAAGGGTTTGAATTGTGAAAATGGTGCAAAAATTTCCCTGAAGTTTTAGAAGGTCTTCCTGAAGATCATTTAGAAACTCTTCTGATGTTTTTAACTGAAGGTAAGTCTCTCAAAATCTTTGGCCTGTGCTGGAATCATCGTTTAGACACTTTTCCCTTTCAAATTCTACCTTTTGGTGGCGACTGCAGTAAAAAAACAGTTCTAGAATAATTGATGCTCTAGGGTTCCCCTCCCCTCTAGTCTTTAAAATGAAGCTTGTTCTACAGCGTATATGGGCCGAAGGGATGACGTTCTTAGCCCCGTTCTTGCCTCCGAATGTACTAAATTGGTAGAGGGCTTGCTTTACATCTCTCAAATATACGTACCAAAATGCATCTCCATTTCTTCTCGTCCAATCTTACATGTTTGTTGGATTTTGCGATGTTTCTGAAAAGATACGCTACCACTATTCACGCTTGTTCTAGTTCTCTTGAGTCTCGACAAATACAGATCTGTCAATTCCAAGACTTGAACTCTGTGCAGCGCGTTTGCTAGTGCGCCTTTTCCATTTAATTAAACTTTTTTTTGCTTGTATGACTATTAAAGGAGTTCGTCTTTATACTGACGCTCTAGTAGTTCTTGCGTGGCTCTCACCAGCTCCGCATCGTTTTTATACATTTGTTGTAAACCGTGTTGTAACTATTCTTAATCTCACTAAACGATCTCGATGGCGTCACGTTGGTACTGCCGAAAATTCTGCTGATTTAGCCTGTCGTGGTGCTATTCCTAAAGTTAAGAGCAACGCTTCTTTCTGGTCCAACTTGTCTAAGTAGCCTCGTCGCAGTGGCTTTCTTTTTCTGTTCCGACCGTTTTAGATTCTTTGCTACCTGATCTGAAAGTTGGCGCAACTCTTTTTACTCGCGTTGTACCGTCTCATCCATTGCGTCCAGTCATCGAACAGTTTTCTTCTTTTCTAAAAATGCAACAAACGTTTGCATGCATAACTTCGTTGCTTTCAAAGCGCTTAAGTTTGTAACCCAGTTTTTTCTCCTGACAACAAACGTCTACCTTTTTCTCCGACCGAACTACAAAAGGCTACGCATGCTTGTGTCTGTATAATTCAAGCCGTTTATTATAGAAAAAAGATTTCGTTGCATCGGCAAGGTGTTTAATAATTAAAACCTGTGCATCTGAACTTGTGCGTTTCAAAGTCTTTAATTTCAGCAGCCTTTGGGAAAGATTAGGGTAAGTCTTACTTCAAACAGAGCGCTTGTGAAGTTTCGCAAAATTTCATACTGCGACTCTCACTTTCGAATAGCTTTGTACCACATTTTTTTAAATCGAAGCGATATTTAATAGCAGTTCGCTATACGCCCTTTCATCTGATCCCGCTAAAGCTGCAAACTATTTAAATTCAAGTCATTTTCTTATTGGCGAGCAACGTTGGCAACATCAGAACAGCATTATACAATCCTTTTGGTGTCGCTAGTCTGCTAAATATTTGCATATCTTAACTCAATGGAAAAAATGATCTCAAATTAACCCCGGTCGTCAGGTGGGTGATGTAGTTCTAGTTCAAGATCCCAACCAATCTTTACTGTTATGGCTGATTGGTAGGATGACCATCTAGGACCTAATCGTCTCTCTCGAATAGCTATCGTCTGCTGCTGATTGTTGTTTAGTTACATTTCATTTATTTTCCTTTTGGTTGATGTTGGACTGAAAGAACGTAAAAAAAGAAAGTATCACAAAGAAATCAACAAATACGTATCGATAATAGTAATTACAAATAAAAAATTGACAAACCACTATTAAAAAGTATCCGAAAATGACAAACCCAGCACAAGGAATCGTATCTACAACTACCGACGCAAACAATGAATTAGTAGAAAATATCAGCAAACCAAAAAAAAAAGAAAAATCATAAATAAACTACACTAACCGACTAAAAAGTTGTACTACTTTATTCTTAAAAAAAGCACCAAGACAGATATGTGATCTGACCAAAACGTTCGATTAAATTAAGATAAATAACGACACAACACTGAAACCAGCTAATCCTTTTAAAGAATTTATCGAAGCCATAAGCTGCAACACTACCAGCACAAATGTCAATAACAATCTCACAAAAACAGTACGCATCTCAACAGAAATAAGACAGGGAAATGCCAAAAATTTTGACTATATTCAGAACCAATAAAAAAGAAATAGCAATGGTATGCAACGCTGATGGTGCGGTTATATCCAAGAATATTGTTATTGCAATTATGTATGTGATTATTAATTCTCACGTTTTTTTTCGTTTCCTTTCTTTTAACAGACATCGATCTGCAGCTTCAATATGTACATGCTACGGTGCCTTGCACGGTTTTGAGGGTTTTTTTTAACTCGACTTGTAACTCCAACAATGCTGTATCTAATTTTCTATAATCTAAAAACATGGTTACGTCTAAAAACAAAACTGTTTCTTTAATTATTAGACAATTATATACGTTTTTTGTAAAACAAACAACAATTCAAATAAAAATCTCATCGTTCATAAGTATTGATAAAGACAAAAATGGAAAACCTCGAGTATGCATCGACATTACTTGACTATCAAGAATTAAATAAATTAGGAAATGAATAACAATGTTGACAGTAGAAATGTTTCTAATAAATTAACTTTGAGAAAACTATCCAGAATCAATCATACAGAATCAAATACATACGTTACAACTGCAAAAGTATTAGACCTACTTGACATAAATGATGTTTTCACAAAAACCGTAAAAGAAACTTCAAAACAAAAATGTATAGCACTAGCGTCAAAGGTGAAGTACAGCCTAACAAAAGTTAACCCGGCGCGACGCCGTTAGCCGAGAGCTGCGTGAGAGTGAGTTATGCTATGAGACTTTCGACGAGCGTTACTGTAACGTGCACGTTTTTTTGATTCTCTGATTCATTTTTTTTTATTTACTGCGTACCCCAATGATGATGCTCAAAAGTTATGCGTAATTTGTACCCAATTTTCTGCTTCACTTTCGTAAAGAACGAACGTCTCTGCATACAATGTAAACATGTTAAATTTGAACTGTTGAACCTGCTTTTGTTGTTAGTTGGCAATGTAACTTTGTTACCCGCTTTTGTTATTAAAAATGTAAGTGCTTAAGTCTAGATTTAAAGAAAAGCCCGTAATTTGTAGGGTTAACTGTTTCTATACGCATGGTAAGGTTACACACCTTTGCGTTTTAATTTTTCTTTTACGTACGACATTTTTTTGTACGTACGACGTTTTCCCTTTGTACGTACGATTTTGTTTTCTTTGATACGTACGACTACGATAATTTTCTGAGTATGTTAACTACGATATGCTTTTTTGTACGTTTTGACTGTAAAAGTCTTATGATATGTACGATCTATTACCATTTACAAAGTTTTAGTTATTGATCATTGATATAAAGTGGAAAGAATTGATCAAATCAATGTACGAAAACCATAAATTACGTATTACAAAAATCGCATAATATTGCATCATTTATTTAGGTCTTGTAAGGCCGCACCCATTCCAGCACAAGGCAAGTGATAATAATAGTTTCAATGCATGTAAATAATTTTCATTTTAAATATTTATTCTAAATTTACTAAAAAAAACATTGTGGCATCCAAATTTACATTTAAGTTTGTTTTTAAATTAAAATAAAAATAAAAAAGGTACGATAGAATTCCTACGACCGAATCTAAATTGTGTGTTTTAATATTAATAAATGTGAGCTAACCGGGTGCATTATTTTTAATTCGTGTGTTAATTAAGCTATAAAAAGTAAGTATTACGTACATTCGTTTCTTGAATAACTATTGACTAAAAACATTGTTTTAGAGTTTGTGCTCCGCGCACAGGTCCTTTACAAGGTACGCAAACTCTAGATTTTGATATATCACTTTGCGAGTTTAATTAAATAGGAACAAACGAATATTGATGTTTGCGATGAAAATAGTACAAAAAAGTTGTTAACACAATCAATCTGGTAAAAAATACACAAAAATTCAAAAACCATAAGAACTAATTTCAACAAGGTGACTTTCCGTTTTTTTACGTACAGTCAACTAAACAAAAAACGAGACACCTTGGTTAGTTCGATTAAAATTGTTAGCGATGTAAACTAAGCTCTTACGCGAATGCGATCAACAATTATTCGTTATTGTTCGCGATGCTATTCAAGAAATTAAAATTAAACAAAAAATAAACATTTATAATAACAGAAGGTCAAATCGTTTATCTGCAAAATCTAAAAAAATATATATATATTTAAATAATTTTGATCAGTAAACTGCATTTAATTTTTATACGAAATATTTTCGTGTGTAAATAAAATTCCATATTGAAAAAGTGCATTAAAACTTTATTAATGCTATTTTTCACATTTTGTACTACACTCATGTAACAACTTATTGCTTTTAACTTTTAATCATATTTTAAGAAGTTGTTTTTTTAATACCTCCTTTTGCTCGAAATGTCAAAGAAACACAATTATAATAAGTGTTTTAAATAATCGATCTTATAATAAAAACTTAACAATGGAATAATTTCTTGTCAAAAAATATATTTACTGCATTTTATTTTTATGCAAAATATTTTCGTGTATAAACGGGTATAATCTTCATAAGAATAAACAAATCAAATTTAATGTGTCATTGAATTTTCACACGTTACGTTTCTTTAGCGACAGGGGAGGAACAATTACTAGTGTGATAGACAAAAAAATCGTGTTTCTACAGTCGCCCCTATCCTGCTTTACTATAATACGATAAATAATCGTTCTTATTGTATTTTTTAGGAATGTCAATTAAGAACAATGAAGTATTTTTTCTCTATACTCATTTACAATTTTCAGCTTTTAAGTTGTTATGTTGGGGTTTGTACTCAAAATAAGTTTTTGTTGATCCTTAATTTGTTGCGCGTGCAGTATTTGACAAGTATGTTTCTTCAATTGTTCATCATTAAATTTGTTTTTGATTCCTGGTATTTTATAGTTTCCTATTCTTTCGTTCTTGTCTCTGATAACTATTATACGTTTGTCGTTGGGAAAGCTTTCTGTGCCGTCAGCGCCCATCTCTAACAAGGTGCGGGGATTTTTAGTAATAAGTTAGGTTAAGAAAGTACCGCATGTTAAGCGTAATGTAACGTCGTTTCTTATAATAATAAAGAGTAGATTTAAGTTGAACGTGTTAATACGACATGGTGGCAGCGGTAAACAAGTAAACAGATTAAAATAAAACGAAGAAATGGAAGGTCAAGACCAACAGGAACAACTTTCCGTTCAAGTGTTTTCAAACTTCACAAACGTGGCCCCACCCGAGAAGTAAAATTTTACAGTTTCAGCTAACTGGCCTCAATGGAGGAAACGATTTCAGCGGTTTATGTCTGTTTCAAGAGCTTTAGCCAAATCAGAAAAGATAGATATGTTATTATACATTATGGGGGAGGAAGCCGAGGAAATTCTTCTACAATTTGAAATTGGGAACACAACGTACAAGGTGTTTTCGATCATTTTGATAAACACTTTATTCCACGACGAAACGTGATATTTGAAAAGTTTAAATTTATTTCAAGAGTCCAAAGGGCAGGTGAAAGTAATGATACTTTTATAACGTCGCTCCATGCATTGGCTGAGCACTGCAATTATGGGCCGTTAAAAGAAGATTTAATAAGGGACCGTATCGTTGTTGGTATGGCAGACGCTAAGGTAAGCGAACGTTTACAATTACAAGCTAAGTTAACATTGGATGATGCAATCACAGCAGCCAGGCAAGCTGAATTGCAGTCAGTTCAGAGTAACATTTTACGATCGCGTAGATTTAATGATAAATTTAAAGTACATGCTGTACAAAAAAAATCAAAGTTCTCAGTCTTTTAATAATAAACCTCAGAGTAGTTATAAAAGAAATGTAACTCCTTCAAACTCTGCTTGCGCTCAACGCCTTCAGGCACAAAAGAAATGTGAATTTTGTGGGTTCTATCCCCATGACAGAGAAAAATGCTCCGCAAGGGAATCTATATGTCACTCATGTAAAAAGAAAGGTCATTGGGACAGGGTGTGTCGCTCTAAAGTAAAACTTAGTGTTTGTAGCTTACAAGTGGAACAAGGCGTAGAAACCCATGGACATTCTAATGGAACTACAAATCAATTTGTTGGTCAAATTTATGCAAATAAAGACAATCAATGGGTGGTAAATGTAACAATTAACGATGATTTTACGTTGAAACTTTTTGTAGACACTGGTGCTGATGTTATTTGTATGCCAAGTAATTGCTTACCACAAGCATTAAGTAAAAATGTTGTTAAATGTGATGAAGTTATATCAGGGCTAGACTCTACTAGATTAGATTTAGTTGGCAAAATTGAATTAAAACTGCCTTACTGTAATAATTTTGTGTTTGTGCATGTACATGCAGTTAACAATCTAAAATTACCAATATTAGGTAGACCAGGTCTTGTCATTCTTGGAATTCTTAAACTTCATAATAACTCAATCGTTAACCAAATTGTAAATATGCTCTCGACAGCAGAATCTGTTGAATCAAAATACCCAGGTATCTTTGATGAAATTGGGGAATTCAAAACCAAAATGTCAATTAAAATTGATCAAAAAGCACAACCGTATATACCCCAAAGTGTTCCTTTGCTTCGAATGCAAAAATTAAGATTTGAGTTAGATCGGTTACTTAAACTACAAATAATAGAATCTATAAATACTCATACAGATTGGATGACCCCAATTGTAGTAGTGCAAAAGTGGAATAGTGTACGTCTTTGCTGCGATTACACAAAATTAAATAAAAGCGTTTTTCGCTCACATTTCCCTCTGCCCAAAGTAGAGCATGCCTTAACCCAGCTAAGACGTTTAAAGGTTTTTTCAAAACTGAATACGACCTCGGGATTTTACCAGATAAAGCTTGATAAATCCAGTCAGCTTCTGACTACATTCATTACTCCATTCGGGAGATTCTTTAAGATACTTCCTCTTGGAATATCGTGCGCTTCAGAGTATTTCGCAATGCAATTTACAAAAATTCTTTCGGGACTAGAAGGGGTAGTTACCCACATGGATGATATCCTAATCCATGCTCCCTCTATAGAAACACGACAAAATATTGAATGAGGTACTGAAACGCATACATGGAAACGGTATTACTTTAAACAAGAAGAAATGCATTTCTGTTTCCAACCAGGTTAAATACTTAGGACATATTGTATATGCCTCAGGAATTGCAATCGATTCCCAGCGGGTCGAAGCAATTGCGAAATATCCAACTCCCGGTACTAAAGCTGACTTGCAGCGTTTACTGGGAATGATTAAGTACACTGGAAAGTTTATTAATAATAAAGCCCAAATTTTAGAGTCATTGACATCCTTACTCAGGAAAGATGTGGAGTTCTTTTGGGGTGCCTCTCAAGAACAATCTCTTAGAACGATCAAAGAAGCATTACAAAATACTCCTAATCTAGCATTTTTTGACCTAAATAAAACCATTATAGTCACTCCTGACGCCTCTTCATATGGATTAAGTAGCGTGATCATGCAGATCGACAAGAATAATTAAAAGGAGATTGTTGCATTCGCTTCTTTATTGTTAAGCCCCACAGAATCGCGATACGCTCAAATAGAAAGAGAGAGTTTATGGCTGACATGGGCAGCCGAGAAATTTTCCGATTACATTACGGGTATTCCTAAAGTGATCTTCGAAACAGATCACAAGCCTCTAATACAGATTCTACAAACTAAAAATTTAGATGATCTATCTCCAAGACTACAAAAGTTTAGAATGCGGTTGATGAGATATAATTATAAAATAAGGTATACCCCAGGGAAAAATCTTATTATTCCAGACGCTCTGTCTAGAGGTCCAATCCAAAACTCTACTCCTGTTGAAGAAGAGTTAACTATGGAAGTTAATGCTTTAAATTTTGTTATAAAGAATCTTTCTGTAAAAGACTACTTCTTAGAAGAAATTATTTCCGAGCAGAATAAAGACCCGGTATTATGTAAATTAAAAGAATATTACCTCACTGGTTGGCCAGGAAAGTCACAACTACCGATAGACTTATTACGTTACTACCAACATAGGTATGATATAAGTTTTTCAGAACACCTACTACTTAAGGGTTCGCGAATAGTTACTTCCAAAATCTTGCAGTTGAAATGCTTAGATTTTATACATTCGGGACATTTAGGTATTGTGAAATGTAGGGAACCGGCTAAAACATCAATATGGTGGATCGGTATCTCAACACAAATCGAAAATGTTGTAAAAAATTGTCCTAGATGTATAGAGGAAAGGGTAAACATAAAAGAAACCTTTAAAAGAGAGACAATTCCTAGCAGACCTTGACAAAGAATTGCTATAGATTTATTTAAACTTAATAGTTGGTATCTAATAATAGATAATAGATTATTATTCTAATTTTTTTGAGATCTTTGAACTATATATCAAACTTAACTGAGCATTCGATAATTCTATAGCTCAAAGAAACGTTTTCCAAGTATGGTATTCCTAAAGTTGTAAGGTCCAACAATGGTCCATAGTTTCAAAGCAAATTTAAAAAATTTTCTCAAGATTATGGGTTTATACATGTCACAAGTAGTCCTTACTTTTCGCAGTCAAACGGGTGTGTAGAAAGAGCAGTTCAAACAGCAAAGAAATTGTTGCAAAAGGGTGATGACATATGTTTGGCATTGTTAGCCTATAGATCAACTCCTCTTGAGTCAGGGTTCAGTCCAGCTGAACTTCTGATAGCACGAAAATTATGGACTCACCTGTCGCTTTTACCTAGTAAGCTAAATTCGGCTGTTGATACTTCTTCCTTCCGAAGGAGGGAAAATAGCTGTAAAAATAGACAGATAAGAAATTATAATAGTAGACATAAGGTTAAAGACTTGTCAGAACTTAAGATTTGCAACAGTACGGAGTTATTCATAGTAAATGTAATGAACCACGTTCATATTTAATTCAAACAAATCTAGGTTTTATGGACGAAACAGTTGGTACTTAGTACTTGCTCCATATTTTTCGCAAAATAAACAGTTTAGTAAAGTCCAGGCTGATGATTCTTACCTAAGTCAGAAAGTAAGTAGTAATGTAGAGGAGGATACTTCAATTAATGACAGTGTTACAAATGATAGCCGCGAGTGCCGATTGAAGAAAGTGAAATCATTGTTCAAAACGATAACACCGAGAGTGAAATTCAATTTAATAATAAAAGTGGAAATTCTGTTCAAAACGAAGAAAGTGTTGATAGGCTTAAATTCGAAAGCCGGCCTATTTAACTGATTACGTATGCAATTAAACATTTAAGCTTCCTTCTTCAAAAAGGGCGATGTGCCGTCAGCGCCCATCTCTAACAAGGTGCGCATCTCTAGCGAGTGCGCGGTGATTTTTAGTAGTAAGTTAGGTTAAGGAAGTACCGGTTGTTAAGCATAATATAACGTTGTTTCTTATAATAATAAAGAGTAGATTTAAGTTGAAGGTGTTAATACGTCACTTTCTAGCATCAATAGTAGTTGTTCGTAAAATTCATTTCCTTTGTGGATTGACTTTCCTGCGCCTGGTTCATATATCGAGACAATGCTCAAGTTGTATTTTTTTAGTTCTAGCATTACTTTTAGCATTCGATCGTTTTGATGTTTGGTTTTGGTTATGTTCTTTTAAAAGCGGTAGTTGATCCAGATTTGGACACCCGATGATGCTCTTTTTTGTCCGTTTATTTGAGTAGATAAGGATATACTCGTCGTATTGCGTTGCTTTCCCCTTTTTTTAGTTTTTGATATGGCACCGATATCTATTTTGTGGTGTTTCAGTGTATTTTGCAAACAAATTGTGGCTAAAATTTTCAGACGTACGATTGTTCGTGTGCGTAAAAAGTATCTAAAACTTCCTACAGCAAAATATGCTGTCACCGTCACTCTTAATTTTTCAATTATTACATTAAACGCTAAAATTTAAAAAAAACTGAAGAGTAGTGATAGTACAGATAAAAGATATTCTAGTGTTAGCGAATGTAATTTGTCATGTAACGTCGGTTAATGTTACAATATTGTATAGAATGACACCCGATCTGCTTTATTTGAATTGCTTTTTATTTATTATAAATATTATTACATTAACTAATAACTGTCTATTACTATCTAGTAATAATTATGTTTAAAACTGTATCTTAACAACTGTGTTTAAACTGCTGTCTTAAAACTGACCACTTACTCTATTTAAATGTAATGGTATTGCTGACGTTGCTAACTTAACATTATTGCTCAAAGCTGTTCGTTCAACCGTGATTGCATCTTAGCTTAATAATCATTCCTGACTAGGTGGACTGAAATCTCATTTCTTTTCTTTACAATATGATAGTAAATAAACTTTTTTTCTGCATTAAAGTTTATTGTACCCACCTCACACCAACAAAATCTATCAAACTTGGTACGTATATTTAATATGAGTTCTTTTAGTAGCCTCGTTTAATGTTTTTACTTGAATATCTTGTAGGGCTTTAGTTTACCAATTTATGTACGTGTTTTCTTTTCATTGCTCTAAGAAAAAATTTAGTGAGTACTTGCTTATAAGTATTATGTACTTAATTATTTAACTTTACATACATAAGTAATTTTGTTTTTTTAATAAAAATAACAGTCGTTTGGTTAAGTCTTTAATTGCAATTTATATATTTTTTTAAATTTGGTTGTCATGCTTTTTCTGTGATCAACTGATCTATACTTGGTCACAGCACTCTTAAATAAATCAAATCCAATATCACAACTTCCAGTATGTACGTATCTGGCAGTTGATGCAGTAATTTATTATCGTAAGCCTGATTGCATTATATTATTATACAATTGTTAAAGTTAGTGATCATTTAAAAATGTAACAATAAGTTGTTTATAAATAAAAATTATTATTTAAAGTAATCGCATACTTTGATTTGACATGCAATTTTTGTCTTTAGAAGCTTTGGTCATCTTAAGAAATTTGTTTTTACTACGTGATTCTAAGATATAAACTTGTATTCAAATCAATTTCAAATTATTTTATAATTCCTTAGGCACAGCTGTATAGTTATTTTGTAATTCAATTTATTGTAAATCTACTACGACCTCCTTTCTAATTAATCGATGAAGAATATTGTAAAAATACTGAAATTTGTGTCTAAATGCGGTTTGATCCTATATAAAACATTTAAAAACACTGTTTTGACTATTGAAAAAAATTTAAAGAATTATTTTTTATAAATCGTTATTAATTTTTGAATTTAATAACATGACCAAGAATTATTTTTTCATAAAATACAAAAGAAACTAAAATAATACGATCTAAAGTTAGCACAGAAGGATTGTCTATTTGATAAAATTTCCGTTCGTATAATGAACAAAAATATTTTCTTCAAATATCTAAAACTCCATTTTCTATAATAATATATTTTTTTTCTTAATCGAATGTAAATGTCTTCGTTGGAAACCAGACTTTTCACGTACGTATTGAACAAGTTATTTTGAAAATATGTAATTTCTATACATAAGCGGATACTGCCAATGCTGATAATGTAATATCACGCCATTTACATTTTGATAAGATACTTAAAAATTTGAAGGTAAGAATGAAATCAAATATGTGCTATTTATAATTTATTTATAACACACTGTTTCTACAAAAACAAAAATCGAACAAGACCCTTAAAATTGCGTTAAAATTCAAAACGTTAATTTTTATACAAATTAATAAATTCTAGTAAAAATTAATGAACCTTTACTAAATCTTGAGCGAAAGTTTTGAAATAATTTATGTTTTAATACTTAAGAATATAATCAAAATTAATTACTGTATTAATAACAGTTAAGCAATTAATAAACAACAACAGTTCCTATTAACGTTGTAATTGTTCAAAGAGATATAATGGATATTAAATAAATTTTAGAAAACAAGATTGGAAAATTGTGTAAAAAAACTAACGCTTTGTTACAACAATAACAATAACGGCTATTGGATCGAGTTGATGTTTTCTTGAAATCGTAATTGCAGTTGTAAAAGTTGAAGAAATAAAAGCAAATGGCCTGTGCCCTGAGATAATAGCGCGGATTAAATTAGACCGGCCTCGCCCGCTCTCAAAAAAATATATTAGGCCATCTGTTTTTATTTTACTTTAGAATCTCTCACACTTCACTTTATTCGCATTTATTCATAAATTGTTTTAATGTTTTTAATGGGCAACGTTCATTTTAACGCTAACGCTTCTCTCGACGATTTTATATCTAAAAGTAGACTAGAATTCTTAAATAACTTTTAAAGCTTTTGGAATAGTGTATAAGAATTTTCCAACGTAATGCCGATAGTAGCTGAAATTTAGATACGAACATTTCGTCGATATGAATTTCTTGCTACCGAAGAGCCTAGCAGGATGAATGGTTATGGCTTGTCATTGCTAAGAGGAGATGAGCAATTCCTGGGTTATCTACACGACCTAGGTGGCATTAATGCAGAGTACGTGCATTCCTGTACTTGCGTAGGCATAAAATAAATTTATTACCTTAAACAGAATTCGCGTATACTTTAATATTGTTGATATAAATATAAAAGAAACGGTGCTGGCCATTTCGAGCATCGGCTCAAACAGAATGTAACAAATTTGTTCTGTTCTTTAAGAAAGGCATTCGATTAATTTATGTAGAAACGTGACGTTTAGGGTGAGATTGCGAGATCCCAGCAAATTGCTTCGAAGCGAAAGGCTGAAATATTTAGGGTCTCAACTTGTCTAAAGTTAGACGAGAAATATAAAAATATCATAAAGTAACGTAATCATATTTGAACTTCGATTCAAGCATTTATTCCTAAATTTATACCTCATGTAAATGTTGCAACCTTAAAAATTCCATTGAATCAATTACAAAAGGCTTTAAAGAAGTTTCATTGTTGTTTTATAATTGAAAAAGTAAAAAATCACAATTTAAACAATAAATTATTCTTACAATACCTATTGTGTTAAACAGCGTGTTCTAATTTGTTTTTTGTGCGTTTCTGAGTTCTGTTTCTGTTTCTCAAGATTCTTACTAAAATTAAAATTGTAGATTTATTTTTTATCAATGATATCAATTAGTATAAAAAGTTTAATTATTGCACTTTGTTCTAAAACGAAGCCAAACTATTTAATTGTTAACACAACGTATTAAAAATTTTATAGAAGTAATTGAATCATTTCTAATTATGAACGATCCAATTGATTTTATTTAATAGAATAAATTCTTAATCTGCTATTGATATCAATACTTAATTATAAATAAAGTGACGATCTTATCTAATGAGTCATAAGATACAAAGAAGATGTAAAGACTAATTGTAAGTTTCTGGTACGCTAGTTTGTAACGTATTCTTTGGTTTTTAAAATAGTGTTTTTGTGAATATTTTTCTTACTTTTATGTTGGCTGTTGCCTTTTCTAATGAGAAATCAGCAATAATCTTTATCATGACGGGATTCTACCTACTCTGATATCGCTTTTCCATTTCTGAAATATCTTGATACAATCTTTCCCCCTGTTCATCGCACATCTTTTCTAAATTAGCAGTTAATCAATCCAAATTTAACTGCAAAAAATGAACTTTAAGCAATATTTGGTACCCTAAAATTTTTATAGTTTTCTAGCAAATTATCCACGGTACCCTAGTAGTTTTCATTTCTTTGATTTCCCAGAAAATGCTTGCAAATACTTTTAAAATAAGTCTATGCTGTCAGGTTTAAATTATTCATGATATATGTTTAAAATTCTCATTTTTGTAAAGCTTCCTATAATTTGTATTCCTCTTCTAACTTTTGCATCGAACAGCTTTCGAAGCTTATTTAAAACAGTTGCCTTCTTTTTCTAGCGCTTTTTGAAACTGTTTAATCAAATAAATTTAATCTGTAGAGGTGGTAGAATTACCAAATTAGATTTCAGTAGCCTCTCAAAGTTTTCAAAAACAATGTTTGTACGTGGATGTCATTCTTTTATTTGGTAATGTTGCTGAACTGCTCGGGAATCCCACAGGCACAAAAACAACATTACTTGGTAAAATTTTCTTGCACTCCACATAATAAGGAAATAACCTTACGGTCACCACAGATTTCCCAAGAATCGTTTGAATATTGAAGGGTATTTAAATAGTTAATATAAGCTTTTTTGTATTCGTAAAATGAGTAAATGGAATTTGTAGTTTCGAGTCATCATTATAAAATAAAACGATTTTTAGATTTGTTTTGCAGGATTATATTCAATACTCATTTCATACAATAGTCCATTTTATTCAGTCCAGTGACAGAAACCTCTTTTTCTAATTAATCAAAATCCCAAAAGTTGTGATTTTTTTTGGTTAAACTCAAATTCCGAAACAAGTCATTGAGTCACGGTCGTGTGCACGTCGAAATTATTAATTATAAAATGAAATAAATTCATTTAATATAAAACTAAGATAAACTTGAATCAAAAAATTATTCGGTCCCGTCTAACAAATTTTCAGTACGGGGTTATGTCACATAGTTTCGACAAATACGGAAAATAATTATTAATTACATTATCGTTACATTAATTCGAGACACTTGTGATTTTACTTAAAAGCCAAAGCTTTTAACACACAAAAGCGTCAACAAAAATTTTACTACATTTAAATCGGTACAAAATAAATACCTTGAATTGTCGTCGTAACTCCAGGAAAGAACTTGTGGTTGAATCTGAGTTGCCAGCTGTCTACACAGGAAGAAACGTTGGAGGGTACCCCAAACAATGAAATGACGGTGGAAGAATTCTCTTTTAATACGAAGACTAAATTTTTTTTTCTTAACACAACACTTCGATAACGAATCTAACTCGATACGTTAGCGTAATTTTGGAAACCATGAACTACATTAAACCGTAAAATTAGGAATTTGGAAAACCAACATTTCCACCACCACACTTAATTTTCACGGTTCCATTTATTTAACTTCCGCGGTATTACATATTTTCCTTATATCACCTCGTAATCCCACTTAATTCAACAAACTTGCTCCGTAAAATCCTTGTAAAAGATGGAACACTAAACAAAGTAAATTAATAAAGATGAAAAATATTGTCACCACATGCGTCACGTCACGTACGCACTGCGAAAGAATATTCCCATAAAAATCGCATACTCAGCTAAAACCACCAAACAAAAACATTCGCGCTCGAAAATGGGTTTAAAATAAACAAAAGTAGATACTAAGAAAGTGTATCAAATTTCATTCCATAAAGGAAACCATAAATTAGATAAAGTTGTTATTCCAATGCAATAACCAGAAATAAAATACTAAATCGAAACAAAGACACGGATCTTTATGCGTTTAAAAAAAACAACCAATAATGATTGTGAAATAATTATTAAATACAAATCAACTTAAATTGACGTAATAAAATCAAACGAGTGAAACGTTTACGATACTTTAACGTGAAATACTCAATCGCTTATAATTAAGCCAAAATACATTCAAATACAAGGTCTTTTACAAAAGATTCACTACCAAATTTCAACGCCGGTTACAATATCTAAAAAAAATCTTTTCCTACTTTTGGCTTAGACCGCGTCGTAGTTTAACACACAGACTTAGGCTTGGCCCTAAAATGAAAAATTAACGAAATCAAATTTCTGCATTTCCAAATAACAAACCATAAAAAAACTACAGTTGGAAATAGCTGCCACCGCACTTTCCCAAAAGTCACTCGATTGGTAGTAATAATTTATTTCTTTATTAGGTAGTGGATAGGCAACATTTCTTCGAGAATGACATTGTTGAACTACTTGCATCATTTTTAATGTGCAATCGACCATTTCATATTCCGTCATTTGTTCCATTAAAGATAACAGCGACTTTAACAAAGTCTTGCTGCCGTAATCATCTTCGGATAGGTACTGCTCCTCTTTTTGTAGAGCAACACTTTCGGTGTTTTTCCTCTTGCTGATGTAGTAAGCCGTGTTGCCTAAGTACCTTGAGAGGATGCAGATGATAGACGGGGTAACTTGCTTGTTTGGAGTTCCCGCGTAGACTGGGGTGCGGAGTTTTCAACTCAACTAATCAAAATATATACATTTTTTTAGGTACTTTGCCCACTTTTGATATTTTTTTATCATTAAGCGCCTTTTTAAAACTTTTTCGGGTCGATTTCCATTTGGTCTGAATTTTTTTACGTGCAAGTACACGTTTAGTAGTATCATATGTTTTAAATTTGGTTTCGATAGAGTCAAAATGGAGATAGGGGGGAAATGTGCTCTAGGCATGAGTTACTGTCAGTTTCTCTTTGTTACAGATACGTTGTAATTAGATCCGATTTTGCCTGCTTAGAATATGTGTACCAAGTTTTAACGTATAGTCAGAGAAACATTCCAGGCACTGTGGAACCTTGTCCAATCTTTGGAAATCCTTGTTCCGACCAAAGAAATATGGAAGGCCCAATTTTCTAATTGTCTAGCTGCCAATTTTGTAAGACAAAAAGATGGATTTGATCAAGTCACTTTAACAAATTCACTGAATACTATTAAGGCTGTGGGCACTGGAGATCAATCTACCGGATTTGTCATTAGAAAAAAATTCATAGAATATTTTATGAGTAAGGAAGGAGTCGTTTTGTGGCAACATTATATAGGTATTAACAATTAAATGTGTTTGTTGATTACATAAAAATATGCAGACTTACCTAGTCTATCTTTTTCTTTGCCAGTCAGTGTTTCCCAATTTTCAAACATTTGTGCAGAAATTTTTCTTTTAGCTCTCTGTTGCTCCCTTTAATTTTACGTCATACAGAGTAGATCAATTTTGCAAATTAATTTTTCCATTTCAGTATTTTTTGACTTTGACTGTCCGTGTTACCGCCCGTGTAGTTTAGCCGATACTAAACAATGCTGTCCAGTACTAGCCTGTGCCGAAGTATCAAAGCGGCCGACGTTTTAAGCGGTCTCGCTGACGTTTAAAACGCCAACGCCGAGCATTAGCGTATTTCGTGCTGATAAAAAACGCTGGTGTAATCGAGTTTATTTAAATTTGTTGTTTTCGTTTGAGCGCTGAACACGCTGCGGAAAAAACCGCGGCTTAAAAACCTTCTATGTAACCTTACTCTTATATCTTCACGTATTGACTCCATAAGATTCCATTTTAGTATACTGTCTTCGTCCTTGTAGATGCCGTCATTCTTTACAGAATATCCGCAAACATGCTCGAGTTTGTTAGAAATAAAAATATTATACAGTTTTTACAATAGAAATTGTGGGAGTTGAGATCATTATCATACATAAAAAATATATTCACAACACTAGTAAAAAATATATAAACATGTATGAAACCGTGAATTTGTTAGTTAAATAGTAAATATTACAACCGCGAATTGCAAATATTTGTTTATATAATTACTTCGTCCTATTTGGATTCTTCAGCACTTCTAAAATTAAAGCTTTTGTCTTTGCGCATTCGTATTTACGGTTTTTTAATTGGTTAACTGTTTTTTGTTTTGTTTGTCCTACATTAAATTTATTGCAGTTTAAACAGTCAATAACACTATGTGGGTCGGTTGTAGAAGTGTATCGCATATTAGGTGTTTTTAATATTGGAATGATTTCATTGGTTAGTTCTGGTACGTTATATACATACAATACAATTAATCATAAACAGTAAAGTAAACCAAACCAACAAAGAATTTTTCTGACATTATATCACTGTGTAAAATTAAAAAAAAATCGTAAACAGAATGAAATGACTTTCATTCACAAACTATAATTCAAATTAGTACAAAAAACAAAAACATAAAAAATAGAACAAGAACAATGAGATATATTTACAAATTCATAATTAGGGTCGTATGAATTCTATCGTACTCTTTTAAATTTCTCTTTAGTGTAAAAACTACTTACTTACTTAAACTAAAGTTTCAATGCCACAATATTTGTGTACTATAACATTGGGATACATAAACCCAAAAAATACCTCAAGCATAAACATCATAATAAAATCTAATTAATAGGCTTATCCAATTAAGAAACGTAGATACAAGGAAAAAGTCACGTACATAAGCCACTAAATTTACCTGAACACTTAGCATCGTCGCAGAAATGCAATTTGGATCCTTCTAAATTTTTCGTATATTTGTCCTGATTGATTTCTTATTTGTACAGATCCATATCCAAAATATCTTAAGACATAAACGTGAAGTGTGATAATCTTCAAATTTGCCACAAATCAGATCAAATTTGCACACCACATTTTTAAATTTTAAATGTAGCTATATTGTCGGAAGACAAGTATTCTCAGTTTTAGTGTATATTTAAAAAAATAAGTAAAGTTAAGAACGTATTCTTTCATACAAGCAATATGAAAAAGTCCATAGGAGGATTTTACGCAAGAACAGCGACCCATTTAGATGAAGGAAGTTGATTTCCCAAAAGTTTTTGTTGTGAGATGGTGTGCGTCACTTAGTGAAGGCTTTAAAGCTCAATTTGATCAATTAGACAATAATAAAAGTTAATTTAATAACATGACAATGGTTGGTTATTAAATGTTTGTAGATTTTTACTACACTAGCATTTTTCGCTTCTGACTGTTACCAGGAAAGTATCGGTGAACATGTCGAGCAGTCTCGATTAATAACAATAATAATATTTGCAGAGGTAGCAGATGCGATGGTCACGAATTTGGTTAGCCATTATAATAAATTTCCAGAAAAACTATAGACTGTCAAAGCAGGGTAAACTTAATCTGGAAAGATTTATTGTACAAACTACATGCGAATAAATTGTTTTAGGTTTCATAAAAAAACACAATTTTCCTGCTGGGATCAAAGCGCCCGACTGCAGTCATGTGACTATAACTGAAACAAAAACTGACGATCCTGATTGACTGGGAATCGCATATTACAACCATAAAGGTTTTAATAGTTTAAATGTCCAACTAATTTTAATTTCAATATCAATTTTTAGATATCTGATAGATATTATGAAAATTTTTAGTTGTAACGCTTGCTTTCCGGGATCTACACATGACTCAGCCGTATGGAGTCTTAGGAAAATATTTTGCTAATGAACTGCTTGCGTTTTGCGTAATTGGTTAGCAGCATTGAATCAATTTGTTGCATGAGCCTTGAAGATTGAGTAATTAAAGATATCCTCCCAACCCTAATTGGCAACACTTATTGAAATTGCCAATCCTGATTCATCAGAAGGAAAATGTACAACACAAGACATTTTAGCAAGGAATGTATCGGCGTCTAATTAAATTCTACATTACTCTTTACAATGGGCAAAATTGTTTGCTATATTGCATAATATAGTCATCCAGCAAAATTATCTAGGACAATGAATTTGACGTAATTGACGTAGTCAACACTTGTGTATAAATGTTCTTTAAATAAACTAAAAGTATTTACATAAAGGCAAAAAATCCAGAGTGAAATTATTGACATGTATTTTACTGATCAACAATAAAAATCGTATAATTTCATTTTATTTTACAAGGTTTTTTTAAATCGAATATGTTAAACATCTAGAAACTGCAGCAGAACTAGAAACTCTAAACGAAGAGTAAAATGAAAGAAACTGACAACGGCGAAGAATTAAAAGTATCTCTATAATGTTACACAATAATCGACTTAATTTTTAAACTTAAAAACAAATAAACTAAAAACAAAACTAACGATTAGGCAAAAGTCATACGTCAGGTGAAGTTTTAAGGCTCGAACGGTACCGTCAGAACCCAGGTGTAACTTAAGAACTCTGCCTAACTCTCATTTCAAAGGAGGTTTTTGCTCATCCCTTATCATTACGAGCGACCCAACTTGGTAGGTTGCTGCAACGCGTAAAAATATTCAATATTCCACTTTTTCCAACAGTCAAAGTTCATACGTTGCAGCAGTTGCCAGCGGCTAAGATTAAAATACGGAGTGGATGAAGGATTAAAGCTTCATTTTAAATTTAATTTATCTCAAATAAGTTTTGTCATTTAAAAAAAATGGCGGCTGGTTCCTAAAAAATCTCTCTATCTTCTCTACGAGAAATAAATCGTCGGAATCTAGCGATAAAAGCATCAAACGACAAATCAGAAGCTAATTTGATATGAATAGTTTTTACAGCGTAGCATACAAAAATGCTTTTAAAGTTTTTGCTTCACGTGTTCTAAATAATGTAATAGTAAAGGAACAGCATAGTCAATACTGACAAACGAGAAAAATTTAGCATACACGGCAATTGGGTAAGTCCGCCATAATTGGCTCATACGACTTGGGCTTATATTTAAAACAATTTATACATTTTGAAACGCATTTATAAATTTCTTTATGTCGCGATAATATTCAATACGTTTGTAGCAATAAGTAATGACAATTTCGCAGTCTTACACCCACCCTAAAACAATTTCTTTGGTCAACAAATAACGCAAATGTTCTTAAAACTTTTGATAATAAATTGTTAGTATCAATAGTCTTAAGATAATCAAAAAAATAATTTTGTTGAATATGTCTTACAATTATAATAATCAACGATTTTTCAAATTAGTTTCGCGTGACGAAAATGACGAAAATTTTTGCAACAAATAATCAATAACATGTAATTCAGCATAAATGTTTAAAACAAATTGTTTACTTTCGTCATTGTCACTATTACAAATTGGAGGTTGTTGAGGTCAGATTTCAGACGTTTGGGACAATCAAGTTAGACCATGCCATCGGAGCAAATGAGAAACTAACTTAGCAGGAGTCATTCCTCGCGAACCACAATCTGGGGATTTTTCTTAGAAAAAAAAAAAAAAAAAACTTCATCTCGTATGTGTCTGGAAATCCGTGTATTTCGATCTTCAAGACACCCTTATTTAAACAATATCTTGAAATGCTGATTTCAGACAACACCTTCAGTTGAGTTGTCAATGTCGTCCAATTTTGATATGATTACTAGGAGAAAGATCGTTCCAGTCTATTTCAGAAAGTATATGTCGTTTTATTGGCGGTTTCACGCGTGGTAAATATGTATAAGCAAATGTATTGGTTACAGGGTTTTAGAAATCCTTAAACTTTAACTGAAAGTGACTCTTTCTATTAAACTTAAAAGTTCTGACAACTATAAGTTGCTCAGGGTAATTGCTCGCCCATTTCCTTAAGTAGCTCGTGTTGCAGTGTTATTGAGTGTTATTGTTGAATGAACATTTTCAGCTCCGTATGTTATATCATCAACATAAGTTGCATGCTGAAGTACAAATGATGCGTTTTTGTATTGCGAATGATAGGTTTAGGGTAATTTTTGTATTGTGCAGTTGGCTAAGTATGGTAAACTAGATACTCTAACTAGCTGTATTTAATATGTACTGTCGAATTGGATGATTTTTGTCAAAACGCCATAATGTTCTTTGATAATCTCAAAACAATTGTTTAACATCACAAATAAAAATGACTGGAAGACAGTGAAAATTTAATAGAACCAATTTCTTTTTTCTGCTTGATCCTATCATTAGCGGGTCGTTTAGCAAAAGTCCTGTAGACGCTTTAGCGGACGCATTGAACATAACTCTCAGTTTGGTAGACGAGCTTTCTGGTTGGTGTATACAATGATGTAGAATATAGTAAACCTGTTCATTGTTAATTTCTGAATCTGGTATTAGCGCCATGTGATTAGATTAAATAGATTTTCATGAATTCAGAATAATTTGCGTGTAAGCCAGAATCACTGACAATCTTTTTTTTTTAATAAAAGAAAGCGACGCAATGCTTGAAAGTTAGAGTGACCCAAAAATGGGTTTGTTTGTTTAAACGGCAAATTCACAATAAATCTAAATTCTTCGGAGCGTTGGACTGTACTTTTAAAATTTTTTTCTTCTTTTGCTGTCAACATTGGAAAAGTTGATTTGATTTGCTCTACTTTCCAAAATCTTTGTAAACTTAGGTCTAATGAAGTGTGTAGCGATGTAAAATAATTTGACATTTGGAATGAAGAAAGGTCTTTGTTATACTGTGCGTATTGAGTTTGTCTTGTATAATCCATCCAAAAATAATATTAATAGCAACAGGTTGTTGTGAATTGCAACCACCACGCGTATTATTTAATGTGTAAGAGGTTAACTCAGCTCCAAAAAATAAGTCCACTGGTGCGGGTACATTACATTGTGGATCTGCTTTACATTTTTATTGTATTTTATTTTGTTTGTTGTGTTTTAGTTATTTTAAATTTATTTAACTTAATTCTACTTTAATTTTTGTTTGCTTATTCAATTATAATAAACGTTAAATAGTTAATTAAACTGTTTCAATTCCGTCGGCCTTTTGCAGCTAGTGTAATTTTTAGATTTCAGATTTTGGTGTTAATATTCTCTAAAAAGGTAAGTTCCAACACAGCGGGCTTTTGATTGGCACGGTTCAGCGGCTTAATTTAAGGTATTAACCTTTCTGATGCCCTTTTGATTTTGACTTTTGTTTTTACAATTTGAGTTTTCCAAAGAATCACGGAATTTTGAGTATAACTCACGACCGTTTCCATTGAACTCTAGGTAATTACATAATTTATGTTGCTTTTTTAGTCATTTTTTCTATTAACACATTTTGCACGTAACAAAATAGTATATTGTAAAACTAGTGTTACAATGACGACAATTGTAATGCGAGTAAGTTACACATGATTTTCATACTATTTTGTTTTTAAACATGATCAGCATCTGCCTACCTTCTAATTTAAAATTTCAAAATATTTAGCATTTGTATTATTACTCTGATGATTTTAACATTGACTAAAGTCAATCTGATAGTTATTTGGTTTATATATTACACACACAAAAATCAATACTTTCGATTGTAAAAAGTTGTACTTTGTAACGCTGTTTCTTTGAAAAAAAAAAGAGTTGTACAAAGTACTCATTGTACATGCAAAATAGAACAAGTTATTTTTTTGTCAAATACATCTGGTTTTAATTCAGAAGTAATTAATTCTCTTACTGATTCCAAAGTACATAACTTTTAGAAAACCTCTAGGTTCATTACTTTATGGCATTTAAATTGTGTTTTTGCAACAAGCAATTTAAAAATCAACTTACGAGGGGCATTTACACCTAACATATCTGGTATTTTGGAATCACCTAAATGGATCTTAAAAATTAGGTGCAACATGTCCATGTCACTTGATTTTTTTTAATTTTTTTTAGCAGCCCCACAACCAGTACCTTTCATGTGCGAAGATTTCTCTGCTTTTTTTAACATTTAATGCATATCTAAATTAATTATATCGATAATTAATCATAAAAACTTTTTCTATTGAACTATCGTACATTTCTCCACTGCTCTGCACTTTTTGGTGAACCATTTCCGGTTACACCTTTAAATGCGGCTTTGATTTGTCCGACAGTCAAATGCGATTGCTCTCAATAAAATTGCGCCAGCTCTCATACTGCTTTTTTTCCATTCCCCTCCGTTCTGTCAATGTCAATGTCGTCATTAATTTCGGTTCCAACTTAAACATTTATTTTCACACAAGTTTAATATTGTTATTACGTTATTGTTGTTGTTTTGTGCTAATTTGCAAGTTTCCGTTGTTTTGTGTTGTTACCCAATTTACAAAAGCTTGTTCGTCGTTGTCTGGATAAGAATTATTAAGTGCTATTGCTGGCTTGAAAAAGCTACTATCCAAACTTCCTGATGAGCCCACTCACTACCCTTTCGTTAGTACTGATGAGAAAGGTTTCCAACCAGTACGAAAAAAAAAGAAAAAGAAGTCTCCTGTTTACCTTGAATCTTATATGAATGCCGAAGACGATATTATAAGTCAGGTTAGCCGTACCCCTGAATATCAAACGCCTTCTACTTCACAATTTACTCAAATAACGAAAGCCAATGAAATACCGTCCGCAAATATGTCTGCTAAAAATATATCTAAAAATTGTAATCCGATCAGTTACAAACCCACCAACAACAAAGACGATAACCACGTTCCCCCAATAATTCTGAGAGAAAAGTTGTCGTGGTCTTCAACTGCTGCACGTCTTGATTCCCATAAGATTATTTATACAACCGCCGTCAATGTGAATGATGGCATCAAAATCACCCCTTCGTCCATCTCGGACTACCGTGCCATGATAAGTGTAATAGAACAGAAAAATATCCCAAACCACACGTATGCACTTCCCAGCGACAAACTGTTGAAAGTAGTAATTAGAGGTGTTCCAGAAACTACTCCAACCGATTCGATTCTAAAAGAACTAGCAGCGGTTAATTTTACACCTACAAAAGTCATACAATCGCACAAAGCGAATAAAGTACCTATGCCCCTATTTCTAGTGCTAATTCCAAGAGAACAGAATTCTATATTTAACCTGACCCATTGTTGTAGAGTTGCTATCTAGAGCAATCGAAATGTACCCATCGTACACATGTACAAAAACACGAGATCTACCTGCTAAATGTGCCAATTGTGGGAGACCTCACCCCGCTAACTATGGCCAATGTCCTGGTGCTACTAAGCGCATATCTTCCTCTGCAGTACAAAAATCTCCTGCTTTGAATAATCCTCAAATTACCTCTTCGACTTTATTTCTTCCTCTTCATTCTATCGAATAAGTGCCTTTAGGTACTCAACAGTACCAACTAACAATACAACGATTGACACATGATTCCCTCAGCTTAATATACATGCACCAAAAATGGTACCTCAGCTTTCTTGTTGCCAACCCAACAACTTTTGAAAACTACTTTGCAATAAACAATTATGGCAACTAAACCAAATATCACGTCCCTCAAGATATCTTTCTGGAACTACAATACCCTTCAGTACAAAACTACTAAACTTCAACATTTCTTTGAGCAGTACGAAATCGATGTTATACTTTTATCAGAAACTCACCTTAATACTTGCCATAACCCCAAAAATTTCTAATTATACTTTTTACCGTGCTAACCGTGACAATAAAGGCGGTGGAACCAGTATTTTTGTTAAAAAATCCCTTCAACATTATCAACTTCCAAACCCTGCCTGTGATCATATAGAGTCAACATCCTAATTGGTTGAAACTTCTGTCAGCAATATTAGAATAGTATTATGCTATAAACCACCCAAATCTCCAATGACTGACGACGATCTTGATCGCTTATTTCCAAACCATCAACCTTCCATTGCAGTAGGAGATTTTAACAGCAATCATATTGCATGGAATAGTCGTGTTTGCAATCCAAATGGCCGTAAATTACTTAATTATATAGATAACCATCCTCAATTATCAGTTATTGCACCAATTGAACCTACGTACTATCATGACACCTTCCGTCCGGACATCTTGGATATAGCAGTCCTTCAGAATATTCCATTTTTCCCTACCATTTACTCTATTGCTGAACTTAATTCAGATCACAACCCAGTTATAATAAATTTTTTAACGCTGAAAACAGGCCCTGCGCCTACGTTCTCACACCTATTGCACTAGATTTAATCAACTGTTAATTGATAATCTTAGTCCAATACCAACTATTGAATCGCAAAAATGCCTTGACGATAACATTAAGTTCTTTCAAACAGCAGTCTTCAATACCTATAACCTCGCTACCATTTCAACTTCTAATAAGTATTCAAATTCCCTTCCCATTTAGTTAATTCGTTGCAGAAACCAAGTCAAACATAAATACCAACAAACCATTAACCCACAATACAAAAAGGATCTAAACAAATTACAATTTCAAGTACGTCTGCTCTACAAAACTACAAAAACGAGTCCTGGGCATCCAAATTAGATTCTCTAAATCGTGACTCTCATTCATCTTGGCGCATGCAAAAAATTTTGCGTAACGTTTCTTCTCAACTTGATTTACCAATGAATTCTACAAACGGTCTAGTCTACTCTCCTACTGAAAAAGCAGAATCACATGCTGACAATCTTAAGCTACAATGCTCCCCCAACTACCAAATTGCCGATCTTGACCGTATGGATAGAATAAACTCAAATGTTTTTAGATTTGATCACAAAATTACTCAAATCCATCACTTTCTCCAGCCTCTCACCTTCTGGTCATGACAAAATTTCTAATAAAATTATCAAAAATTTTCCTCAAAAAGCAATAATGACTAAGACTAAGCTATTTTCCACGTGACTGAAAGAACCACAAATTTCCACAAAATTACCGTCCGATAAGTCTCCTTCCTGCTATCTCGAAAATTGTCGAAAGAATCATTCTCTCTTGCTTAAAAATTCTTCCGGACGAGTAATTTGGGTTTCGCTCTAATCACTCTACAACTAATCAACTTCTCAGAGTCACAGAATTCTGTTACCATTCCATGTCTAACAATCAAGCCACTGAAGCAGTTTTCTTAGACGTTTGGCATGACGGCCTTTTTTAAAAATTAATTTCGGTAAAACTTCACCTTCAATTAACACGCATCATCCATTCTTTTATCTTACATCGTCACTTTTGCATTAAACTACATAATGTTTCGTCCTCGATCAGGCCCCTAGCAGCAGAAGCTCCGCAAGGATCTGTTCTTTCCCCAACCCTTTATAGCCTTTACACGCACGACATTCCCAAACCCCCCAATATAGAGCTAGCTAGCCTGCTCCTGGCAAACGAAACACATAACTAACCGCCTACTATCAGCGCTAAACATTTTAGACACTTGGTTTACCGATTGGCTTGTGGTCGTCAACGCCGAAAAAAGTGCGGCACTAATATTTTCTAGGAAACTAAAACATTATCCTTATGGTCAACTTACAATTTCGTAGAATGAAATTCCCTGGTGTAACTCCGCCAAATACCATGGTGTGATATTAGACAAACAGTTAATCTTTTCCACGCACGTCGAATCCGCCGTCAATAAACGTCGTAGTTCTCTTAAATCTTTGGCTCCTCTACTCTGTCGTAAAAGCAAATTAAATCCTAAAAACAAAATTCTTCTGTATAAATCTGTTATAAATCCCATTATGCTATATGCTTCCCCTGTCGCTAATTCCCAAATTAACAAAATTCAAATCGTTCAAAATAAATTCTTGAGACTCTCTTTCAACGCACCCTGGTTTGTCAGGAACAAAAACCTCCACTGTGATGCTAACCTCCCTCTCATTAAAGACCAAATCTTAAGATCCAAATCACAAATAACCAAAAATTCTATACATCCAAACCCAAGAAATTCTACAAATTATGACGAATCACACAGCAAAATAAAACGCCTAAAAACTATTCTCAAAAATTAATAAATTCAAGCATCCTATCCATGCCCTATAATAACACTATTAAACTGCACCATATGACAATATCTTACAAGATAGACACAAGACCCATCAGAAATAAAAATGAACTGTGAAGTGTCACTCCAGATTTCCATTTAAAAAAATATATCCTATTTATACGTATAAATTTAGATATTTACTTTTTCATTTTAAAAATAAGTCGACTACGTTGAACATTATAATGTAAAACAATAATTATTTTTTTGAGGAAAAATTGCTTTAAGCAAGTAGAGCGTTTATATATTTATTTATTTATTCTTATTTTCAAACTGTGCGTAATGCATCAACGATTCACGTCATCGTATTTATTTAAAATGCCTTTTTAAAGTAATATTTGCTATACGCAGAATTCTTTTTTAAATGCATCATGCAATTTCTGCTTTTACTAAATAGTATTTATGAAATGAACTCCATTTATGCCACTTTAAAAATACTTGACATACTTTTGCAAAAAGCAGTGTACTGTGCAATCGCGAGCACTTATTTTTTTTTAAATAATAGTAAGGGCTAAATATTCAGCTAATTTACAAATACTTAGTGAAGTTAAAAGCTATTACGGTGGTTAAACAATAATTCAACCTTTCTAATTATAAAACGGTAGTAAAAGATTTATTTCCGTAAATTACTCGTATATAATAGTTTTATAAATACGGCAGCGCAATATTTTGTTTGTGGAATTATTAAAATTTTGGGACATTAAAACGACTCCCAAAACGAACGGAAACATTAAAAACGATGTAAACACGCGATATCCTGCAAGTGCGAACAAGGACAATCATATAAATTACCACTTTCTGCCTATAAATTAGTAACTGAGTTGCCACCACTTTAACGGTCATAAATAATTCTCACTCACCATATATTACTGCATGAGTTATCTAACTGCATTTTAGCCAAACTACATTTTCAATGAAACTTGATATCTATCCTTTAATATTCATATATATGCATGAGTGAAGTTTTTGCATTAATGAAATTAGATTCGTGCCATTAAAATTTTTAACCTAAAAAATCCCCTTTTTGTTATATTTCTGATACATTTTTTACTCGCTCGACATACAGATAATTGTTATCTAAGCTTCTAGCAATTACAAACAACCATGTAAAGTAAGTTAATGTTTATTCTACTTGTTTCGTTTCACAAACGTAGATGGCCAACTATCTTAGTTCCCATTGCGTGTGACAATTGCGTTTAAAAGTTTGCTGGTGTCCTACCATGTATAAAGCCTGCGTGCGTGTATAAGACGTGTGCGTGTTACGGTGCGCCGTATTATTTGAGTCACGTGTATGCAAACACGTTTGAGTACTAAAATTTTCTTGTATTTAAACTGACACTTATTAATTCGTACAGTACATTAGCACTATATTATTTTTATAATTATTAACTGTTTTTCTTTCGTCACTGCACATCTAGAAAATGTATTGCGCACGGAAGTGTAATACAGAAGTTACATATTTATTTAATTGTGTGGTATAAAAGTGTCGCTACATATTTGTACTGTATTATATTATATTTAAACAGTAATTATTAATTAAAACATTCTAAACGCTTAAAACTGTAAGGCCCAATATAATTAGAATTAGAATGTTGATATGATTAAAGTGTTACAATTGTTTCATTGTTTAAATATGATCATCTTCAGACAAATACACATGTGTACAAGAACAAGAATTTAGTCACACTAATAGAAGTGTAAATAATGAATTATTTATTGTTGACACTTTAAATTGTTGGTTTGGAAGCTAGCATCTTGGGCAAGAAAAATCCAAGAAATAATAGTAGAGATAGAGAAACACAAAATAGATATATGCTCGATTGCTGAAACTAAAAAGAAAAATAGTGGGTCCTGGAAATATGATAAATATCTATAGTGAAAAAGGAAAACAAGAGAGACCAGCATCAGGAGTTGGATTACTTGTACATGAAAACCACATATAATCGACATCAAATACACGAGTCATAGATTTCTAAAGACATTTTTCCTATTCGAACATAAAAACTTACGTTATATCTGTGTATGCGCCAGATACAAGTAAAACTAAAGAGGATATAAGCTCTTTTTACAATGAACTGCAACAAATCATAGATGGTATTCACCACTCAAACCAAATATTGATATTGGGTAATTTAAATGCAGGAATAGGCAAGGAAATCATCCCAGACATTAAAAATAAATTCAACGAAGAACATATAAACGAAAGTGGCCTAAGTCTGATACAATTTTGTGCAGCCAATGAACTGAGGATCAATAATACTTTATTTCCTCATAAACTACAGCATAAGATAACGTGGGTCAACACACAGGGAAGCAGATCCACTATAGATTACATAATTTTAAATAGAGCAGTACATCCATCGAAAATTTTAGATGTGAGAGTCTTAAACTCGACCAACATAGAAACAGATCACAATTTAGTACTTAGCAAGCTGCGTATGTCCATACAATTTCTGAAGAAAAAGATAACGACTACTACAGAAAAATGAACATAGAACTTATTGAGGACGCCACTATACAGATGCTATATAAATCTAGGCTTCAGAGCCATTATTCAAAATAATCCCATACAAGAACTGGACGACTGGGAAACAAATTGGAATAAATTAAAAGCAAACATCTTAAAGGCAGCAGAAGAAGCTTTAGGGAAAAGAACATCAACCACAAGCGGGTGACTTACTAAACCCTAGTACAACAAAGATGTAAAAATACTAGCAGCGAAAAAAAGAACAGCTTATTTAAAGTATAGAGACAATAAATCACCGGGGAACTTTCAAAATTATGTAACCGAAAGAAACAGGGTAAACAACCATTGTGAAATTAAACGAAACTACTGACAAGCCTTTACTAAAGATATGGAGAGGGATTTATACGGCTTACAGAGGAAATTGTGGAAGACAATCAAAAGCTGGAAAAAACCAATAAACGAGTTCATCCAAACAACCAATATATCATCGGAAGAATGGGTTAAGTACATCAATTCCTTGTTTAACAACAACAAAGAATTACAAAAAAACGAACCAGTAGAGCCAGCAAGAGTCGAATAGACGGACTCGCACTTTCTCAACGCTGATAACCCTCTATTTCGGTAAAAAAAAACTAAAAAATAGAAAAGCTCCGGGGATAGACAAAATTCCTAATGAACTTTTAAAATATGGAGGAATGAGATTATATCAAAAAATTAGCATCCTATTCAGGAAAAAACGATAAACGAGATCCTTCCAATTACAGAACAATTTTGCTACTGTGTACCATATTTAAATTCTTTACCAGTATTCTAAAAACTGAAATTGAAAATGTAATCAACTTAAGCGAAAAACAACTAGGTTTCAGGAAAAATCGATCGACGATAGATACAATATTTACGTTACGACAAATTCCTAAAAAATCCATCAAGTTTGATAACCCCGCCTTTGTATGTTTTATTGATTTGATGAAGGCTTTTGACCGCATGCAATTTAATGACGTTCTAAAAATACTGAAAGAAAACCGAGTACACCAGAACATAATTACGACAATAAAAAATCTTAATACTGACAACGTAGCTAAACTTAGAGTCAACAACAGCTGTACTGAAGAAACTCCAATAAATGAAGGTATTCGGCAAGGAGATAGCTTAAGTCCTGTACTGTTCAACATTGTTATGGATAGAATTATATCTAAAATCAAATTTGTAAATCGAGGCTACAGATTAAGTAAAAGAAGCATAAACATCTAATGCTACGAGGATGATGCCGCCTTAATTGCAAAAAACGAAGATGACCTGCAACGGTTGGCACATGCATTTTACTTGAAAGCTTCCAAATTTAACATGAAAATCTCTTCTGCAAAAATGAAAGCGATATCTAGGGAGCCGAAACGTTGCAAGCTAATAATTGAAAATCAAATAATAGAACAACACTTTCAAGTACTTAGGCACAGAAATATCTAGCCACGGAGATATCCATAGAGAAGTGTTCCGGCAAACCAGTAAAGCAAAAAATCAAAAACAAATACATGAACTTAGAGAGCAAGGTCCGCAGATATAAAACCTGCGTGAGATCTATCATGACATATGCTGTAGAGACACGCGCAAACAACTCTAGAACCAAACAAATATTTAGGGCGGCAGAGATGAAAACGCGAAGGAGCATGACAGGCGTCACGATAAGAGACCGAATTAGGAATTCTGCAATTCGCGAAAAATGTAAGGTCCCAGATATTGTCAGATGGTCACGTCAACGACGAAGGGCGTGGAACGACCATATCAATAGCAGTTAAACTAACATTATTTCAGAGATCGTCCTGATAAAGTAAAAGTATATATATTGTCGAAAATGTCGGAAAAAGTTATGTTTACATTAGATAAGGATTATATTTTCGTCAATAACGTAAAATGTAGATTCCATTTACAACACAAAGCTGAGCTTTTGTCACAAAACTACAGTGGATATTTTTAGAGACCGCAATAAACTGATTAGTTGCGCCGTAAAGTATTGTTTTTATAGACCGGCTTCCGATCGATAAAACCCCGGTGAAGGAAAACTAGAATTTTGGTTAATATTAAAAAGATTTTTAATTATTTTAATGCATTCCCTAATTTTTTGCTAATAGTAAATAGAAACATTCGTCGAAAGTTTAGTGTTTTCAAACTTAATTTGATGACCCGTTTCTAGCACGTGATCCGCCACCGCTGACTTTAAAGATTATTTAAGGCGACTACATCTTTGATGCTCTTTAATACGATTTTGTACGCTTCTACCCGTTTTTCCTATGTATGCACGACTACATAAGCAAAAAATGGCATAAACGCCGTCAGATTAAAAAAGAATAGTGTCTATTAACGGATTAAGGAATTGATCCAATTATAAGAGCAGAAAACCAAGTATCAATGTAGTGTTCAGACAACATTTTTCCTATACCGGTTGGTAGTAAGTTTGCCATAGGGTAGACAAGCAATAGGCACTGGTTGAGACCTAAATTCCACTGCTAGTCTTGGTTTCAAAGACGTGAACCTTATAATAGATTGTTTAATACTTTTTTCTATTATAATTGTTTGCGACTAATAACTTGGTTAGACGATTTAACTCTTTTTGAAGATTTTGGCGTTGACTTAAGGAACAGCTCTGTAGACTAAATAATTCACTACTGATAATTTCTGACAAGGGTTATAATGAGACAATCCATTTAAATATCTATCTGTATAGGAAGGTTTTCGATAAACTGAATGTGATAAAGAACCATATTCATTTATATGGAGTATGCATTGAAAATGAGCGTTTTGTATTGAGACTCATAATTTGGCATGTACATATATATCCGATGGGGCTGAAATAAAATTTACCTGAAAGTTAAAAGCCTAGGCTGCAAACATCAGTTCAATTTCAACTGCCGAAGTGTAAACACCTTTTTATCCGAAATTTTAAACATGGCTGAGGACGTGCCTACAAAACCGTTTTTGCGGGAATTCTTTTACATTACTTCCACAGAAAGACAACAGCAGCTGAGGCGCATAGAATATTAGTGAAAACATACTGCAACAATACTCTTTCAGAAAAAAACATGCAGAAGATGGTTTCAACAATTCAAGAGTGGTGATTTTGACCTCAAAGATGAAGAACTTCCTGGTGTTGAGAAAAAGTGTGAAGATACCGAATTGGAGGCATTACTTGATGAAGATCCATACCAGATACAGGAGGAGCTTGCGGAAACATTTAGAGTCGGTCAATAAACAGTTTTTAGGCGCTTAAAACAACTGGGAATTATTTAAAAGCAAGGAAATTGGGTGCCATATAAATTGAAACCGAGCGACATCAAAAGACGATTTTTTACCTGCGAACAGCTGCTTGCCCGACAAAAAAAGAAAAAGTTTTCTTCATCGAATTATTACTAGTGATAAAAAGTGGATACGTTACGACAACACTAAACGCGGATAAGCATGGGTCAAGCCCGGCGAGCCATCAACATTAACAGCGAAACAAAAATATTAATGGTTCCAAGCTCATCCTCTGTATCTGGTGGAAACAGCTCGGAGTAATATATTATGAGCTGCTTAAACCGAACGAGACGATTACAGCAGACCGTTACCGAGGACAATTGATCAAACTGAGCCAATTATTAAAGGATAAAAGGCCGCGATACGCCGAAATACATGACAAGGTTATTTTTCTACATAACAACGCATGACCCCATGTTGCAAATGTTGTAAAAGAGAACCTCAAATGGAAAATCCTACCCCACCCGCCGTATTCACCAGACATTGCCCCATCCGACTACCTTTTGTTCCGGTCGATGACGCATGGCCTGGCTGAGCAGCGATTTTCTTCTTATGACGATACCAAAAAATGGGTTGATGACTGGATTGCCTTAAAAGACCAAGACTTTTTCTACCGTAGAATCCGCATGCTACCTGAAAGATGGGAGAAGGTCGTAGCTGCTAATGGACAGTATTTTGAATGATCTGAGTCTGATAGTCTTCTCAAAATAAACTGTCGATTTTTATTAAAAAAACGCTTATTTTCAGTGCACACTCTAACTAAAACGTACAAAAATAGGAAATAAGAGTTCCTTTCTAATTCCATAGTAAAACAAAGCTTTTGATCAATTGAGTTTAAATGCCATAGAAACTCGGTGTTATCAACGGATCTGTAGCCGCACTTGGATTTTAGATAAAATGTGGATAAAGATTTTTTCTCAAAACCTTTCATAAATATAATAGCTACAACCGGTGAACGCGGAAAACCCATGGCGGCTCCTGATGTTTTTAAGTAAAACTTTTAAATATGCAGACGTCAAACATTTTTCGATAATACTATGTCGCTTGAAATATTGTTTTCGCTGAATAAAGACTTAATAAGATTAATTAAATCAGGTACCGACACGTTAGTAAACAAAGAGTCGACATCAAAACTAACCAGAACGTCAGTAGGTTGCAAATAAAAATTATGCAACTTCTGTAAAAATTTGACAAAAATTTAAAACTTCTGGAATTAAACGTTATGTTCTACTGGACACAACATAAGGTTCACCAAGTAGTTTAAAAACTGTAAAAAAATTGAGAACTAGTAACATTAAACCATATGCGATTAATTCTTTTGTTGATTTTGTTATCAAAAGCAATAGTAAATTTGAGTTATCGTTAGAAACTTTTACTTCGAAAATAGATAAACAATAAGCAAAATAAAAAAGAAAAAGTGTTTTTAGAGCCGTGGCGATAAAATATATTTTGATTATCACGTAAATGGATAATTCCGTTACGTATGTTTCGGCTTTATCATTAAACAAAAAGCCATCCCCAGACTTTAAAAATTGCATAACAAACTAAGAATGCTCATAAAATATATTTAATTAGAGCGACTCTAAGAGCAATTTTTCCTTTTTTATTAATAATCACTGTCTAATAATCAAAATGGATCCTTTCTTTTAGATTAATTAAAAAAAAATTTTTAATATATCGAAACGTTCTCAAATTCAAGAGCCTTCTCGAAGTTGTTATCCATCTTCTAGAACGTATACCGAAAGATATGGAATACTCGAGAAGGATTTCCAAAATGTGTATAAATACGGAACAAACAAATCGTAGGTCAGTTATTTCCGTAATGCGAAGACAGCAGTGTTAAGAAGATTATTCAAGTCTAAATAAATAGTCGTTAACGCGTGTGAGATAAACCTACGGTGAATAATCTGGTATGTGACTTTAACGTAAACAAGTGTTAAACAAAGGTGTGACTTTATCCTATCTTCGTGTCAGTAATAGCGCTATATATAAATTATACCGCAAGTGTTTTTATTAAATATTATTAGAATTAATTAGTTCGGTTAATTTAAAAGTGTACATATTTTTAGTATAAGTAAAAATATTTTTAGTAGTTTAAATAAATTTGTATTAATAATAAAATTACACTCAATTACTATTGTGGTAGTTAATTTTTTTAATTTTATTTTTTAAATGTTTTGGAACAAAAATCGAGTTAAAAACAGGAAAGTAACAAAAGGAGACAATAGGTCAAACAATAATAAAAAAAAAGATTTAGTTGGCAAACATATTACAGTTTTGAAGGGTTAAGAGAAATTTCAGATAAAGGATGCAAAAAACAGAAATAGAATTTTTATAAAATTATAATCATTATAAAAAAGTTTATGTTACGTACTTATTTAAGTTTATGTCACACATAACTTTCTTCTTCAACAATATTTAAAATTTAAAAAATGCCAGTAACTTGTGAAATTTTTTTGTTATATTAAAATTAACTAGATAAATCAAAAAAAATGTGTTTTACAAAAAATATTAATGTTATAAAATAGGATAGTGTAATTTAGAAACAATTCTAAGAAAAATTGAGTTATAAATCATAATTGAAATTTGATCGTTTAACAAAAAAATTTTATTTGTTATTTTAGTATAAATTTATATTAAAATATCAGATAAAAAGCCTAAAGCGGGTAGGTTAACAATAAAAACCTAAAAATCTTAGTTTTGGTTTAATTATAATAACAAGTTTGATATTATTTAATAGTAAAGATATGGAACTTGAAAATTATAACGAATAAAAAACTTTACGATGTCATTTGTATAGCGAAAAACTTTCTAATACACTTTAATCGTAACAAAATAAATTAATTAAAAGGCACCTGCTAGCTCACAAAAATATTTATTTAAAACACATTAAAAAACAAACTACATACATAAGAGCAATGAGATATTTTCCAGATTTATATAATTAGAGTCGTGGGAATTCTTACGTTACTTAAGATTAATAATTTTGAATTTGATAAATACAAAACTTTATAATTTGGACGCCACAATATTTTTTATATATAAAATGGTTAAATATTGAAACCAAAAGATTAACACTAACATAATAACAAAAAACATATTTACATATTTTGACAGTTTCGAAGGTCAAATATAAATTTAAAGTTACCTGCTTTCAAATTTTAATGCGCAAGTCGAATTGGTGGGGTCATTTACGCGTTCTCATCTGTTCAGGCGATGACGCAACATTACGAAATTCTTGAAATGCCTATTTCCATATTTTCCGTATTTATCCTGATTGATCTAATATTCGTACAGATCCATTAACCAGAATATCGTAAAACAAACGTAACGTATGATAATTTCATTCGTAACATCCAATTCAAATTTTATCAGACGTAACAAGAATAATTATCGATTTTTTACTCATAAAAATCATAATTCGTAACGGAAATTCTTAATAGCAGCAACGTTGTGACTAACATCAAACGTGCATCGTAAACCATATCGTAATTTCACATTTCATACCTCAACTTCGTAAAAAGGCGTACGTATCCAAACGAAATTTTCGTAATCATAAACGAATTTAAACGTACACAAATCCAAAAAAGCATCGAATAAATCAGAAAACGCAGTCGTAAAAGCAAAAACTTCCAATTCGAACGTAGACAAAATTATTGCGCAATTTTTCATTTAGGCGTAGTCATCATATGATTCATTGAAATGACGTAATATGATGCAACTCTCATACATCGTATATTTAATTCTTTTTCGAAGATTTGAAACCAAGTACCATAAACAAAAAACCAAAAATCCAGAAAAAACTAAAACGTAAATTGCGATGAATTACCAATTCGAATCAAAACAAAAATGACTTACCCCTTCTAATTTACGGGTTTTTATTCTATACAACAAAATGCGGTGCTACAACGAACGCCGGCTTAAATAATTTGCCCCATTACGCAAAAATTCACAAACACAAATTACATAAGTGGTAATTCCACTTTTTGCAGCACGCAAAAAAATGTCCGCTCACTACTTCATTGCGAACGTAAGATGGAGGATGATTTCGTACTTAAGAAGGAGGCTCAAAACGCATGTGCGTGCGTGAAATGCTTGCGCAAAAGATTTTTATATCAACAGTGAATACAAAAATGTTACTTAAAAACAGACTTATTCAAACGTAAAAAATGTACACGTTACAAAATAATAAATCATAATAGAATCATTTTGTACCAAGTAATTATTTATTATCAAAATTTCAAAACTCCTCAAAAACAAGCTTTGCCTTAATAAGGGGCCTAAACCGTGCAAGCCGCTCGGACCAAGCGGGTCAACACTATAAATTTCAGAAATATTAACACAATAATTTTTCTTAACGTTAATATTTATTACAATATTAATTCCAGACTAATCAGCAATCCTGACATAAGTCACAAAAATAATAACTTCTTCCTGAGTAATTTGTACAGGCTTCATGAGCCTACTCTCAGTAGTTTCCACATTTAATCCAATTTTTTTCAGGTGGGTTTATATAAGGCGCACCACAAACAAGACAAAAATACTGTTTTGCAAATATTTTATTCGATGCTTTTGCTTTCTGGTTTTGTCTGTTTTACTTGTTGGCGGAAGATCTTCCAAATTTTGCTTAACGACAGCTTTGACACTAAGACGCTTCGTTTTCTTTTTTTATATTTTTAATTGGTAAACTAGTTATTACTTTAGCTTTTTAAATTATACGCTTTCGATTTGTTTAGTTTGTATTCAATTTAGGTAACGGTCTGATATCTATCGGGTTTGGATGGGGTATTAAGGGTTCTACTACGGATTGCATTGAATTGTTACTCACTGATGTAGAACATAAGGTTTGATCCTCAATAGAGGGATCACATGAAGTTTCCATAGGCGTTACATCAATTATTTTTCTGTTTGTACGCAGTATCGCAATTGCAGGAACTTGAGAGGGATTGTGGTTTACGTTTTCAAACACAGACGATCAGAATCATTAGAAAGACGACCAGCATTAGCAAATTGAGCCTCTAATGTATCATTGTTGGTATTTTCAACAACTCGTCTATCAGACTAGATGGCAAAAAATTTGCATTATTAAAGATATGGCGATTTGTGTGTTCCATTCCAGTAGATTTGAATCCTTGGATACCATTTTGTGCAATGGCTGCTTTTAAATATGTTTTTCCAATAAATTTAACCACTTCATATTGAGAAATTACTCTACTAATATGGCTCCGTTGAAAAGTGGACTCTTCTTGTTTAAAGTTCGTTTTCAACGGTCCATAAACGCAACGGTCTAGAGGTTGCATGTGATGTATTGTGTAAAGAGCCAACAAAACAAAAAATAGATTATTTTGTTTTGCGTATTCTAGAGCCTCAAGCTCTTGTGAGACTCATGGTTATCTAATATTAATATCACTTTTTTCTCTGGAGTTTACCGGGTGATTTCGACGAAATGACGAAGCCATTCTAAGAAGTTTGATCCATTATTCAATTCTTTATCTGTGCATGTGGTGTTCCATCTAACAATCTACCAACCATTCTTTTTCTTCCATAAAAAAAGAATGGGGAAATGAAAAATCCAGCAGACAACAATTGTTAATTTTTTTCTTTCTGTGCTGGAAATTACACTCACTTGCTTCTTTCCAGAACTTGAGAAAATCTTTGGAGATTTATTACTAGTTTTATGAACGCGAGTTTCATTCTTGTTGTATATTTAGGTCGTATCAATGCCATGTTTATCTATTTTTCTTTCTAACAAATCTGTAACCTTTTGCCTTGTACCACCCTATAAAAGGGTAATCTTTTTGATATTTTTAATACTCTTACGTAATAGAGTAAAGCAACACCCAAGAAATGTATTTTTCAGATATATTAAAAAAGTTACCCTCCGTGCATTAAACGATTTACCTACTGCACTGTCCTGTTCAATGATGACATAATCAAAAGGCGTAAACGCATGCGACGTTTTCTCACTTCCCTTCCCAATTCTCAGTTTCCTAGAAGCGACGTAGCGACAAGCCACAACTGTTGTTAGATAATAATTGTGAGTAGTGGTGATAGAAAAACGTTTAATTAGTGATCGTTGCAAATGATCAAATACGGCAAAAGTATTTAAGAAACAATGAATACCAGAAAAACAGTGGAATGTTCTATTTTCGGGACACCGTGTGACTTTGGTGGTACTGTGTTAGCAACTTACAAAGACGTAATTAAATGCTTTTTGTATGTAGGATATGACATTAAGGCCCCTAATTCCAAAAAAGAGCCAACAGTGTCTGACATTTGTGAAATCCTGTGACAAAATTTGTAAGTTGTGGTTAAAATGATCACTTCCAACTGTCTCTCGTACACGTGTCATTCAATGTATTCGATACTATCACGGCAAGTATCTTAAAATCATCAGACTTCCAGAATCAAAACGAAATCCTACATATTTATTAAAAGTAAAGACATTTAAAGATGACTCCAGATTCTTGTTTGATATAAGTACTTGTAAATGTAAAACGTTTACAAATTGTTTGTGCCAAAAAGTAAATAAAATACCAGTCAAAGAACAAGCTTTCTTAACCGTTCAGAGAACGAACCGGAAAATGTTTATCGGTAATGTAGATGTAGTAGAAAGCAAAAAAATACAGAAAAGAGAAGAGAGAATAAAAAAAGGAAAAAACTCAAATTTCCAGATCTACTCTTACTCATAGTACTTCATGAAGTTTGTAATGAAACAATGCTTGATATTTCAGACAGTTCTACCGAGGAATACAACAATCTTCCTTCTGCGTCAAAAGGAAAATATCGCATTGAACTACCAACATTTGCTCAACTTTGTGATCGATACAGGTTATCTGATAGATCTGCAGCAGCCATAGTAGCATCAGCTGTACTGAAAAATGTTGGGATTATCTCCGAAGAAGACAAAATGAATGTAGTAGACAGAATTAAAGTCAGAAGAGCTAGAGTTAAAAGTAGGCAACGTTTCCAAGACAACGATGTTGAGAAGTCTATCAAAGCTCTTTACTTTGACGGAAGAGAAGATAAGACCTTGACACAAAAAGTAATTGGAAACAAAAGGCATAGAAAAACTAAAGTAGAGAAGCACATATCACTTATCGAAGAACCTAACATTAACCGCCCGTTACAGTGGTTTATTTGTCAGCTGCATTTCAACGAACTTCCTTTAAGGCATCTTTTTCAGTCTCTTGACGGTGACACCATTGGACTTCGTATGAGAAATTGGAAAATCGTTGAAAACTTGTCAGAACTTAGAAGTTGTAGCTTTCAAACCAATTGCTTGTAATCTTCCTGATGTAGTAATTTCCGAATTAAGTACAGATCAAAAATATCTACATCAAATGTGCCCTGCGATCTCCAGTGGTAAGTGTGCCTTGGAATTATCTAATATAGACCCAGGCAAACTGGCTCATTCCAGATGGTTGACGACAGCCAATAGAATATTGAATATTGGCACAAAGAACCCGACTTCAAATCTTATTGACTTGACACAGTTTATTCAAACCGTCTACGCACCGATGTGGTTTGATATTAAGTTTAATGCATCATGCACAAATGGTTCTAAACATATTTGGAATTAAGTCGATACTTGAAACCGGAGGAAAAAAATATTATTGATGTAGTAATACAACGTAATGGCTTTTTCATTCATCCCGAAAATCTGTTAATATGTATGCTTACAGATAATAGAACAGTTATCCAAGAACTAGCACTAAGACGTATATTAAAAGCTAGAATGAATTCTGATAAAAAGAGAACATTCAGAATTCCAACCATAAATTTCAAGACAACCAATTATATCGACCTTATAGATTGGCAAGCTAGTAAAATAACAACTCCACCCATTCTAAATTCTGTTACCGATGAAGAAATTAAGAATCTAATTCAAGGCAATAACACAATAAATCTTGTCAACTTTCCCTGTCATACCCAGGCGGTGAAAAGAAGTGTCAAACTAGTAACTGAAGCTTCACAAAGCGTTATGGGATCAGAAGCCAGAGATGGTTTTGTTAAGGTTGTTTTTGAATCCAGAACAGCAATGCTCGAGTTTAACACAAAAAATCAATTTAATCAATAGACTCTTAAGTGCTCTAGTGAGGGTGAGAAGCATAGAACTCGAATAGCAACTACCCCTTCTTGATGACCTAAAGTTTTTTTTATGTTTTATCATTATTTTAAGGGTGCGTAGGGAGGCAAAAGGTATGTTTTCATTTTTTTAGTTATTAGTTTAGTAATTTAACCATTGTAACAACTGTTTTGTACCACTAAAGATACGAGTAAAAATATAAAAGTTACTTTTTACACTTTTTGCATTTTTTAAAGGTGCGTAGAGGGCAGAAGATATTATCGGATTTTTTTTGTCTTAAGCAAGGTAATAATTAAACTATAGTAACAACTTTTTTTCGCTATTAGAAGAAAAAATATAAAAGTTCATTTTTTCACTTTTTTGAATTATTTTAAAGGTGCGTAGAGGTCCAATTTTTTTTTTTTTAATCAGGGTAATAATTGAGCTATAGTAACAACTTTATTATTTTTTCGCTCCACACTAATGTTTATACTTTATTGTACTTTATCAGCTTTTATTATTTTACTACGTTCATATGGGCGACGGTTCATTCTAATCCGATTTAGTTAAGTTTGTACATACACCTTGGTACGTAATTGGTATATAATAAACTATTGTGCGTACTAAACAGGTAATGACTTTGTCAAATACGGGTATGTCAACATAGATAAAAATTGATTAATTTAAAATTAAAAAATGTCATAGTTTTTTTAAAGCCCCAGCCGTGATACAAGAAAGTATAGCTAAAAGTCACAGGAAAACTGGTAATGGTACTAATTGTTAACAATGGTAGTGTCATAAAAACGAACAAGCTTAAAATATAAGAAATCGGTAACACTACATAGCTTTAAAAGAGACCATTTGACAATAACTTTTTTGAATTGACTGATAAAGAAATGAACCTAGAAAATTTTTGGTTCAGAAGTTTTAAAACTAATGTTTCTTGGACACTCGCTACTGTTATTGTTTTTAAACATTGGTTCATAAACTTGCTTTAGTTGTTATTGAATTGTATAAACTGAAATGTCGAAAAGTGATAACTTCAGTGCATAGAGAACAATGGCAATAATTTTTATTTTATTCTCTTTCAAGAAAATAAATTTTTGCGCCACGCATTTTTATGTATAAAAAAAGGAATGTAAAAACTGTTTAAGGAATAATTTAATTCGAATAATTTACATACGTACAAAATTATATAAAAAAAACTGTTAAAAATGGCGGATACACCCACTTCCGGTTTTTTTATCAAACCCATCTTTTAACAAAGCAGAGAGAATATAAAAAATTAAAAAATATATAAAGAAAAATTGTTATGTCTTAACGTATCTTTCTTTCCCTCCAAGGTATAAAATTCTTTTCTAAAAAAAATCGTTGCAGGCAGGATTCGAACCTAGGATTATATATGAAATTCACTTTAAATTATAAATTAAATATCTAATAAACTGTTAATGTTAGAAAAAAAATTATTTGAATAAATTGTTAGGAAGAATTATCTCTATAAGAAACTGTAAAAATAACCCATTTTCGGTTTCTTTATCAAAACCATTTTTTAATAAAACCGAGAGAATACGAAAAGTCAGTTCCATACCAAATAACAAGTTACTAGGACTTTTGGTTTGAGAGTTATCGTGGGTACATGGTTATACGCAGACACACGCACGCGCACACACAGACACACACACAGGTACCCAATTTTTTTGTCCAAAATACATTTTTCTGACTCAGGAGACCTTGATACGTAAAAGTATGCAATGAAAATTTTTTGAAAAAAAATTGCGATTGCCATACTTTCCTTATAAGAAACTAAAAATAGTAGAAATTTATATATCTATCAAAATATCAAAACATCAAACTAAATTTGTAACATTTAAAGTTAATACAAATTCTAGTTTTGTAAAATTCAGATAATCCTATCATTACAGCAACATAACTATAAGAAAACTCAATGTTGTGTCTGGGTGGTTGGGAAAAATTAAATATGTCTATAAATATTTATTAAATGGAATTAAAGTTAAAGTTTACTAAATGTAAACAGCGTGGAATACATTTATCAATAAATAATGCGAACATCTCAAATGTTCTACATTTGTCGGTAATATAACGGTGATCCGATAATGCGTTTCGCACATACAATTGCAAACAAACTTAAATTATTCAACAGATCTAAAACAGATTGAAACGCTGGTAGAATTTACTTCTCACAATTTAGTCCATTAGAGTTTTGCTAAAACGGGCAAAAGGGATCATAGAAAATTAGTTGTTCAATTGTGATACATATAAACCGTGTAATTTATTTTAACTGCAAATTTTATATATTCCAAAGGGATTATTAAATAATGTCGATAAATTAAATTACTCTAATTACGACACCTAAAATTGTTGCAATTATACAGTAGGGAAAATTTTCCCATTTAACATAATCAATTTTCCGCGTCACATCAAAATTGTACTCTTTCAATGAGGTAAGTTAATTATGTACAACAATCATTGTAATTTTACAGTTTGTGTATAAAGCTTATATACTTTCGGTTTTGTTTGCATTTGAATGAAGATGAAGTATTATATATAATGAACTAACGACAAACTAGTTATCTTTAAGCTAGTTTTTTGTTACGATTACTGTTATTTACTAGCAACAAATAAAATATAAAATAAATGCAGTTGTTTTAAAATTATTTTTATACAAGTTGTAGTAATATTGTCCTTAATATTAAAATCATATAATTACTTTTTCTCACACGCAATGTTTTATAATTGATTAAGAAACAATTTTCAAATACACATGACTTGTAATTTTAGAGTAAAAATGGCTTTTGTTCTAGTGAAAAAAAAATAACCTAGTTTGTAGATATAAATTATTATTGATTTAAAACTAATTACTGGTTACCAAATGGGTAATGTCTACAATTATAAGCAATATATTTCTTTATTCAATTACTAACAAAACATTGTATTTGAATGATTGCTTTGATAAATTATGATCTGACATATAAAATAAACCATGTTTCTGTTTATATACAGACAATATTTCATATTTTCAACTATAAACAAGCTATTATAACTACATTTATAATACTGGAAACACATACTTGCTGACCCTTTGGTAAGTACATAAAATTCTAATTACATATGCTTATAAGAAACTTTACTAATACAATTAATTTTTGTAGTAATTATTAATTATTTTGTTTTTATATAATTATGTATATATTGCTTTTTTTTAAATTATATAATAAATTTTAAAAAAATCTCTTAGTTATTATTGTCAAATAGAGTAAAAATAAAAATAATAATTTATAATAACTTACATTGTTCTCTATAACGAATATTAAATTAAATTTGTTTAAATTTTCTTCTTTAAATTTAATGGTGCCAATTGCAACATCAATAAATAAAATAATTAAAAAATATATTATAAAAAATCTGCAGAATAAAAAAAAAACAACAGCTACAATCATGCAGGTAAATAATAAACATTAAAAGTTCTTAATTAGGTAAACAATCTTCACTAAGTGTAATGTAGATTTATCGATTTTATAAAAAAAAAACAATACAGAACATAAAATTTTCTGATTTTTGTGTAATAAATCCAAAACAAAAATTTATAATCAAAAATATTTTAAATTGAGTTGAGTTAAACTTTGTCCAAAGCAAACTTATTCCGATACTGCGCGAGGTACGCAAGAAATTGCGTGGTGAAGCTACAGTAGTGTTTTTTTTGTAATAATTAGATGTAATTACGGACCTGGTTGTTCGTTATAAGAAAACGTGATATAAAATGATTGAAACTGTTTAAATTCAGGTTTACTGTTAAGTATTAGGTTTCTAATGATAAAATAAACAACATTTAAGAGATATGGTGTCGTGCTAAAATCAAGGTTATTTTTAATTTACTTCAAGGTTCTTAATAACGACAGAAAAAGGTAAAGTAAGAATGTCAATCGGTTATTTTGAAGTCATAAATGTAGAAATTAAAAATTGCAATTAGTAAATAATACGAAAACTATGAAACTAAGTTGAACAAATAACAAAACTAAATACCGAATACCTAACTACAAAAAGAATTTAATGTATTTAAAATATCTGAAATGAAAATCGAATTAACAGTAACGCACAACCAAAATAGACACAAATAATCTGAATGGTCAGAAAAAGAAATTTTAGCTACTAGTATTATTTTATGTTAACTAAGATTATGCTTTCTCTACGTGTTCAACAATCTAGAGTAAAACTAAGCAAAATAATCTTATCGCATTCTTGCACTTTGTATGTGTTGTTTACTAATAAACGATCCTGACTTGGTTTTTTCCTACGAATTTACAATAGACTATAATTTTTCGCAAAAACTATCAGGAATGGACCTTATGTTTATAATGCAAATATGATCTAAAACATTTCAGCTATTTCCCATTAAGAGATAATTAGTGTTTTCTGGACAAAGATCCTATTTGAATAAAATATATACACAAATTTCTAGCAAGTATAGAGCAACACTACATTCTCCCCCACTTATTGGAATGTTAAATTATTTTAAATTTAAAGAAAAATAGATATTTAAAAAACGAACAAGATTAAAAAAAACGAAATGAAATACATAATACTCATGAACTCAATATTTAGACATTCATTTCATAATCTGCAAAACTAGCTGGTAACTGCCTTTCCATCTGGGGGCGCTGGGCTCTCACTGAAAGAACTGGAAACTTAGGTACACCTTTTTGAATCGACTAAATTTCCTGTTGAGCTGTTGACGTAGTTGGAACCCTTGAAACTTTTGCTAGGTCCAAACGTCACAGTTTTCTTGGGTTGAACCAGTGTTGGTTGTATTTAGTTTATATGCCGTTTTACTGTTCTTCCCATGTCGAATAATATCAGATAGTGTAATTTTCTTAGTCTTTTTGGTAGTTCTCCAAATTTCCAAGCACTTTTGTCATCAAGTTGGACTTGAACATTTAGCATTTAGTCGAATTTGTATTTTTCGGTGTAAGTATAATTCAGCTGGTGATTTACCACAAGCCAAATGTGTGGCTCTATCTTAAAAAAAAATATTTTGCAGTTTATTTTCTATGAAAATATTGTTATTTGATGCTGCTTTAAGTCTGTGCTTTAAAGTCTGGACATTTCGTTCGTCCGTTGGTTGCTGGGTGTCCTGCACAGTGGGTCAAAAGCTTTAAAAATTTCGATATTAATAAAAGTGATACCAGCCTTGAAAAAAATTGCAGGTACCTAGACAAATAGTTACCGCATCTTTTCTCCTAATCCCAACAGGTAGAAGCGGTTAGAAGCTGAGGTACGGGCCTCAAAATACAAACCTTCTTGTGGCATCCCTACAGATATAAGTGTTCGTTCATTACGGTGCCAGCTTTAAACCAGTGATTGCGTATTAATAAACGTTTTAATAAGACATTTATTTGTACAGAGAACTTCTTCAAGGTATGTATTTTCATGTTACTTATACATTTATATAAACAATTAAGTTTGTATCTGTTTTTATTGAAAGTTTTATGTCAAAATTTAAATTTTTGGTGATTTATAAAAATTTCCACGCCACATCCAGCAATCATTTAAAAACGAAACTATAGCTTAAACCATTCTTAATATCATATTAAAATTTGATAGGTGCGCTCAAGTGCCTTTTAAAACTATTTCGATTTTCCTTCAGTCGCTTGTTCATAAGCATGCACCAACCGCAACTAGCGCAATAACTCGTGCATTTTTAAAGTTGCTTGTAACTACACATTTTATTTTCTAATTTAAAACGTAAAATAAACCGTTTTCTGTTTATTATTTGGGATATTTTATTTGAGTCGACTGAAAAACAAGTTATCCTAACTAATGTAGCTTCTGGTGTTTACTTTATTATTGGAAGTTAAATATTATATGTTATTCTTTTTTTGCAGATTGAAAATGATTAATAGAAGGCAACGACGTCTTATATGAAAAGGATAGTTTAAGTCGTTCAAATCGAACGGAGTATCTGTTCAGTTATTTAGTGAGAATCTATGAAATCGAGAGTAATAAAGATGCCATGTTAAAATTAAAGCAAACCAATTCAAAATCTTGCAGCGCCATTTATTCAAAACTTGACCAGTGCGCAGAAAAAGGAGAGATTTTTGGAGAAACATGAAAAGTGGTTAAATGTTCAATTTGTATTTGAACAGATCAAAGAACAAACTGATCCAGAATCTGAGCCACAACCAGGAACCTCATCTGGAGGTGAAAAGAGCAGTGGTACCCAGGCCCGCTTTGACCACTCCAACTCGAGCCACTAAAATGTGCAAAGCTTGGCAAAAGAGTCAGAAGATAGAAAACATAATTCCACTTACTCCAGACGAAGCTCTGTCAATAATGATTGAAGTTAAAGAAAACAAACATTTCTATCTTGTTCATAGACGGGCAGCCAAAGCACACTTTGCCGATATCTATCCTTCCTATAACAAACTCCGAGAAGCAAAATTACGTTGTTATCCTCGAAAAGAAGGACAAATTGTTATCGAAATCTCAGGAGAGATTTTATTACAAGATCTCTTGGACCATACGGTAAAACGAATACTAGAGTTGCAGAAACCGGTTCTTCTTTCAATACCATCTGATCTTCTGATAAATTTAAAATTGTTGGTAAAACGGGGAAGTGATGGAAGTACAGGTCACTTCACAATACAAAGAAATGTTTGTGGAAGATGGTCTTGGTGATGGCGATTTGTTTCTAACGTCAATAGTGCCATTGCAACTTTATGCGGAGCAACCTGAGAAAGATAACATTATTGTACGGCAAAATCCTCGTCCATCGTTTACTAGATTTTGTAGACCTGTTCGCTTCCAATTCAAGAAAGAATTGATGGTACAGGAGACTTTATATAATGAAAATCAAATTTCGCAACTTCAACCGACTACCGACTTGTTGAATAATGAAGAAATTGCAGTTTCTCATGTTTGTGTGATGACGATGATAAATGGCAAAGTGTGCAATGCGATCACGAATAAAGCTTTTTTTCAAACATGTTATATCTGTAAAAAAACTCCCAAAGATATGAATGAAATTGAAAAAGTATTGAAGAAAAGGGTTGTCTAGTCAAATTTAAAATTTGGACTGTCAACTTTACATGCGTGGATCAGGTTTTTTGAATGCTTGTTGCACATTTCCTATCGGCTGGAACTGAAAATTTGGCAAGTTCGAGGATCCGAAAATAAAACAATTTTTGAAAAGAATAAACGTAACATACAGCAGAACTTTAGAAATAGAATGGGATTACTCGTGGATATATCTAGCAGTGGAGGTAGTGGAACCACTAATGATGGTAATACGGTGCGACGATTTTTTCTGATCCCTCGCTTTCTAGTGAAATTACTGTAGTTAGTGAAGAAATTATCACGCGATTTAGTGTGATATTACGCACCTTATCTTGTGGCTATGGAATCAATATGAAAGCGTTTGAGAAATCTGCTTTGTAAACTGCAAAATTATATGTCGCAAAATATCCGTGATATTAATATGCCCACTACCGTCCACAAAATATTGCTTCATGGGGCTATCATAATCAAGGAAGCGATACTACCTATCGGTCAATTATCAGAAGAGGCTCAATAGTCTAGAAACAAGGATTTGAAAAGCTTTAGAGAAAATTTTCACGCACATCAGCAAACCAAGATTTGCTGAACAGACTGCTTACAACTTCGGATCCTGTCATTTCGTCACTGCGGCAGTGACCACCACGGAAGTATTCAAATATACCACCAGAAGTTCTTTCGCTTCCATACAAGCAACGGAATCAGAATCTTCAGAAGCTGAGGGGCGAAGTAACGAAATTTTCTCATCTGACGAGGATGAGGGAAACCTTAGTGACACATATTATTGAGCTCCAATTTTTTTTAGTAATATTTACTTTGTTTATAAATAGTTTATTACACAATGAACCAACATTTTTAGTTAAATTAATTAATAACCTTAACCCCCCGCTTAAAAAAATTCGCAAATTATTTAATTTTTTTTACTATTTTTTCCGTGTATAGTTTATTATTGTCAAGCCTTTTAGGCCATTTTCAGATTTTTGACCGTTTTTCCAAATTTCTGACCCACTGTGTCCTGGTGCAAGAAATGTTTGAAAAATTCCGTTTTTTTCCGTAATACATTTGAATTTCTTTGCTGTGGAAAATTGAAGCGTTGTCCGATACAATCACCTGTGGATATCCATTATGTGTAAAAATTGATTCTAAAAGTAAAATGGTAGTTGAGCTAGTAAGTGTTTTTTTTTTTAAATTTTGACTTCAGCCCATTTAGATTTTCAATAAACACACACCAGAAAATAACAGTTCTCAAACGGACTAGCGTAGTCTATATGAACTTTGTCCCAATTATTTTCAGGTTGTTTCCAGTAATGGATAGAAACCTTCGGAGAACTTGCTCTTAATAGTGCGCAGTTTTCACAAGCCTGAATTAATCGTTTTATATCACGATTAATTCCAAACCAGTATACGTAACGACGTGCTACTTGATTCATTTTTGTAATACCTATGTGCGTTTCGTGGAGTATTAAAGTATGCTGGAATGTAATAAAGCTGGAATGATTACTCTATCCTTTAAAAACAGTATACCTTCAATCAGCGTATACTGAGAGTCTACTAACTGATTTTTCAAATTGTCGAGTAGTTTACTAAGTTCTGGATCGTTTTTAGTTTCATTTCTGATAGTCATAGCAGTTACTTTATCGTTTGAAATTTGGAATATTGGCTGAGCACATTATTGATTTACTTATTCTCCAATTAGTTCATCTACTAACGTCACAGTTTATTTAACTGAAACTCGTGAGAGACAGTCAACGTTTTGATATCTTTTCCGTTCTTGAATTGTACAGCATAATTAAATCCAGAAAGCCGTCCGTAACCAGCAAAAAACGTTTTGAAACTAAGTAGTTATAAAAATAATTTACTCCAAAAACTATTTCAAGCGCCTCCCGGTCAAGTTGGCTGTAATGTCTTTCAGATTCGGTAAGTAACCGTGACGCGTAGACTATTGGTCTTATCTCTCTCCTCAAAGCATGACTAAGAATAGCTGCAATGCCTAAAGGACATGCGTCGGTGGTCAAGATCAATGGTAAGTTAGGATTAAACGGGACAATGATTCTATGCTTGCAAAGTTCAGTCTTTAGTTTTAGAAATGCTGCTTCACAATTTGCAGTCCAAATCCAACGTTCGCCTTTCCTCAATAAATATCGAAGCGGATCAGAAGTGGTTAAAAAAATTGGAACGAACCTTGCGTAGTAAGTAGCTAAAAAATCTTTTTACTTCTTCCACATTTGATGGGCGTAGCATCTCTTGTGTAACTCTAGTTTTTCTAGGAGACTGGCTTATCTTATTGTGTTCTATTACATGTCCTAGATATTTTATTACAAGCACTTATTTTTATTGACACGAAGATCATAATCGAAGTCTTTGCAAACATGATTGAAGAGTTTGTGTGCACTCTTCTAGTGTTGATCCGAGAACAATGATGTCATCAAAGTAAGAGTCGATACGTACCACGATGTGTTGAAATTGTTTGAATGATGCTACTTTCCTCATGGACCTGTATGTGTGGATAAGCTTTGTACAAATCGAGTTTACAAAAATATCGGATAGTCGCGGAGGCTATTATGTACATCTTCAATTGGTTGATTTGCTTAAATTAACTTAACGCCACATTTGTAATCGACACATAGTCGAACTCCTACATCTGGTTTTGGAATTACTACCAGTGGTGACCCCCAATCGCTAGTAGCAACTGGCTTTGTCTACTTTTTCCCTGCATAGCGGATCTCACGTCCCTTTGTTTAACACAGGTTTAGTTCCCTCGCGAAATTGAAGTGTAACTTAGAAACCTAGAACACACCCAATCTTATCTTAAAAAAATTGGGAAAACTTGTCGAACAATTCTTTACTGGATTTTGCTGTGTGAGTCTTGCACTTGCAACCATGTGTTGAAGTTCAATTCCAAGAACCCTGGTCCTTGGTCCATTGACGGCCAAGGAGTGCGTCATGACCTACAAGTCATACAATGTGTAGTTTGCCTACTATTTCTTTTCCACCATATGAAACATTTACAATCACTTTTCCTGTCGGCTTGATTATATTGCCTGAATAGGATCGAAAAGCAATAATTGACGTTTCTACTGGTACTTTCAAATGAAGGTGGTTGAACTCATTTTTAGATAGTAATGAAAATCTTGCACCACTGTCTACTTTAAAACATTGAGATTTTCTATTTAGTTTAACTGTGATGAAATACTTGTCAAAATCAGAAGTCACTTCAAATATATCAACAATTTCCTGTCTCTAATTTACTTATTCCATATGTAAAGTCAGGATTGGAGTCATTATCGAATTCAGAAGTTGTAGCATTTATATTAGAAACATTTGATTTGTTGCTTTGCATTTTCATTAAGGTTGTGATACAAACTTTGGCAACAACATGTAACAGGATAAAATCTTAATAACAATTAGGTCCTATGAAAGTTAGGCCAAACAACTTAAACAACAATTTCCCGCCTAGAAAAGGTAAAATTTGATAGCGGTATAAGTTTTTTTGAAAAAGAATGTAGATACTGATAAGAACGTCAGAACGGAAAATTCGGTCACTTCTTGTCTTATCACGTACGAGGTGGAATGTACAACAGAGCCTGTGCTTAGAGCACCCGGAAAATTACCGGATCAATTCTGAAAGTACAATTATTATTCTCTGTATATTTGGATTAGTATTATGGATATTTGGTTATCGTGAATTACAGTAGAGAATCACCGTATTGAACGGGATAAAAGAAACTACCTCATTACAAGCAAGCCGCATTACACCTAAGGTAAGCACATTCGATTTTCAGTTTAATCACTAAGCTAACGATAGTCATTTTAGGCTTTTTGTTTTCTGTTTTTGTTTTTGCCCCTGTTGCTCGTTTCGCTTTATTTTTGCTTTTTATTCGTTCTCTTGGAATATGGTGTTGTAAATACGTTGTATCGCTGTGAGCTGCTTGCGATTTTGGGCCCTTCCATATACAACTTGTCAACGGGGAAGTTTATGTAAAGTAATTCGTCTCGCTGTACTTACTTCGTCAATCTGTCGCATACGGGGAACCTGCTTCGACACCCGGAAGCATTGAGGGCAACATCGACCTACAAAGTACCTGGTTTTAGTGTGTGTTTGGTTAAATATTTGGTACGTACCTTCCCATCGATAAAGCTATGCCGAAGACAGCTGCGACAAGGTCAGTCCGTGTATTCGTGTTCGTCCTGATGTACCTGTTATAACTTTAATTGTAAATAGTTAAGATTTGTGAAGTTTAACTCACCTGATACCGCAACAAACAAAAATAGGTCATTCACACAAAAAAAAATAGTCACTCATACAAAAAAAAATAGAACAATCACACCGCACAAAACAAAAAGGAAACATTCACACACCGAATAAGAATAAAATAAAAGGGATTCTGTAAAAACGAAAATAAAAAGACATTCAATCGCATGCAACATGTGTCAACTTTCATGCACGTTTTTTTTTACACTGTTGTCACTTGTCACTTAATTAAAGAACGAAAAATCCCGTCACTTAAAAATTCTTGTTGTGTAAACCGGTCATTGATTCATATTTAGTTTTGCATTGTGATTATATCATTATTATAAAGAAGGTGATACATTTCTGTAGGGGATTCCAACGAATAACGTTTGTAATTAACGATAAGCATTTATTTGGTCCTTTGATATTTCTTTTATTGTGGTTATTCTAGTGGCGACGTATATGTATGCATATATATATGGTTTACTTGTTATTTTGGGCGTAATTTGACGAATTGCGCGTAGTAGTAGTTTTGGTCCCTGTAAGAAAAGAAAAGATAAAGAAACTAATCACCTTTTGTGTTGCATTTAATTCAATTTGTTTTTTTTAAACCAACAAGGTTTACAGTTCATTATAGAGGGTTAATGACACGGTGAGTAAGGTACATTTTGTATATGTATATATTTTATGTGTGTTATATATTTAGTAGATATTAAGGCATTATTATGGGTATGGGGTTTTTGTTTTGTGTTCATTATTGGGGATTTGCGTAAACGTGGTTGACGCCGTTTATATTTATGTACCATCGATTTTTGGTTAACTGTTGATTTGGTAGAGAAATAAACATCTTTTGGTTCTTTATCCTTGGCTTTTATTGTTGCCGTCTTTCGCGTGGTGTATTTTAGGTTAGTTGAGTTGGAAGAAGAAAAACCTAGGGTAATCCCTCCACTTGGGTTCCGTGGAGGTTGTATGCAGAGTAGTTGCTTCGTTCAGTGGATCACTGAACCCTGGCGCCCGGTAACTGTGACGACCACCAGCACAGTTCCATCAGATCCACGACCCGAACGAGCTAGCTGGGCGAAGCAATCTACCACCCCCTTCCTCGTCTCCGCACCACCACAGGGAGTAAGGCGTGATAAACATCACCTTCTTTTTTGCAAGCTTTGTATTTAAGTTTGCTTCTATCGACACGATAGTCTGTAATCTTGTGATTATTTTTTCCACAACGAATACACAAATTTTCAATACCAAGGGCCTTGTAATTTGGTTGACGATTTCTGGAATTGTATTTTGAATAACCTAGACCTGGTAATCTACCTCTTGATCTATGATTGGAATTATTTCTGGAACAGTTTTACTTTCTGCAATTCTAGTACCTTCTGGAGATTTATTTAAACCTTCTGTTTTTGTACTTTTTTTTGTCTTTTAAATCATTACAATTGTCATTAATCGCAGTCTGAATGCGTTTTGTGGAAATTCTTTATGTCTTTACAAACATTTTTTACTTCACTTTGTATTTGCACTGTTGCTGCTAAAATGCTGATTGAGTTTTATACGAAGCTAGATCCCAAAATTTTTAAAATATTTCTGTCGTACTTCAAGACTAATTTTTTCAGAATTTCATTTTGCACTTGCAATCAAAGTCAAGGCAATTTCTTGCTTCAATGTTTCTACCTATGATTCAATAGTGGGTTTTGTTCTTTAAGAGTTTTGCCAGATACTGGAAAGTCTGAAGAACTATTAACATCGGTAGGTTGTTGATAGGCAGAGTCATCATTTGTATTCTCCTTTTCGGAGTTGAAAAATAATCACAAATAAATTAATAAATTTTTTTAAGGTACTTAATAGTGAAATTAATTACAACATAATTTACATCAATACTTTTTACTGGCAAAATAACAACTTTATGTAATTATAAAAATACGTGTAACTGAATAAATATGATTAAACTGATATGAGAAAACAGTGATTACCATAATAATCAGGAGTTAATACAATTAATTAATACCCATCGTTCAATTATTCTCCTGCAATGACTTTACGGCTAATTAAACTAATTTTTCACCTCTTGAAATCGTTTTTCTAAAGATTTTCTTACTATAAAGTAAATAAAGTCTTTAAATAAGCTAAAAATACGGTAAACGTTGCAAGTTGATTTTACACTCGCGTAATTCAAAATAGTTTTGAATAAAACTGCAGGATAAAATGACAACGTAAAGGACATTGGGGTAAAAACAATGTCAGTGCATTTGTGCAAACGCCACCGGAGTGAACTACTGGACCGCCGTTTCGCCCTTTTGGAGCTCACCAGCAGTAGGAAAACACACAATTGCATCGCCAAACCCTATCGCTTTATATTGAAGCATGATAGGGGAAACCATTAGCAACGTTTAATGACAGAGCCATGTCAGTCTAAGTTACTATATATAAAAATGTAGTTGATTTTACACCCGCGTAATTCAAAATAATTTTGAATAAAACCGCGAAATAAAATCGCAACGTAAAGGACATTAGGGATAAAACCAATGTCAATGCAAAATAAAATTTCTCAATACACTAACAACAATACGACCCACCTATTGCAAATCTTTAAATTTTTTAGGTGATGTAGATCCAAACGTCAAATTTGATTGTTTCAGTTTAACGAAAAAGAACCATCTTGGCGCTTGGTTGTTTTTAGTTTAACTTACTATTGAAGTCGAGCGCTTGAGTTTTTCTATCATTACTGGAACCACGCAAGCTGAATCATAATTGCGATTTAACAAAATATCCTCTATAGATATTGGTGTCGCTTGGCTCCGTTAACTAATTTTTGCGATTTTAGTGGTTGGCTCTTTTCAGATAAACGGTAAGTATCCAGTTCTTTAAAAAAATTATATTGAATTTAGTATTTTCATTAAAATGAATCCAGTATTTAAGAATAAAATTATTTTTAAAAAAGTTTAAGTTTTACATTAACAGATAAAAATACAGACATATACGCAGTGACATTTACCATTCCGAAGAAGCAAGCTTGCGAAGCGTCAGCTTGTTTGGCTTCACGAACGACAATACGGCAAAGGCTAAGTTCTAGTTTTTGTTTTGGTTTTCAAGGGGGTCCTAGGACAAAGTCTACGACGCGGTCTAAACCGAAAGTCGCTTATAATCGTACCCAAAGTAACCGCAAAAGCTTAAGATTCTATAAACCAAACGTTTTCTATCACGCGTGCATAGAAGTTTGGCAACTCTGTAGGACTACAAGAAGTATTTACTATCGTATTGAAAACAGTAATTGTATTTAACCCTGCCCAGGATGCCACAACAAATACTTAGAAATTGTTACATTACTTCAAAATCTTTAAATTATTTTTTACTTTTCTTAAAATTTTACGCTATAATGGACATCATAAAAAAGAAAAGTTAATGACGCAAGTAATTACTACAATAGTTTAACATCCCAAACAAAACTCCGTAAGGTTTCACGACCGGTGTCGGTTGTAGTACAATCTTCTTACAAGTTGCGCCATGTCGTAGTTTGTTTAGACGGTTCGTTGTCCATGTTCCCAGCATCTTCAGTTTAATACCAGATCATAAAGAAACTGGAAACATAGACAGCGAAACGTCAAAGCAAACTACGACTACACATCGAAGCCTGAAACAAGATTGGACTACAAGTTTTTCTGGCGCAAAATTATGATTAAGTTTTTCATTAAGAGTATAATATTTGTAAACCAAAAAATTATGTTTAAATTTCAAACAAAGTGCAACTGTTTTTTTCCAGTTTAGTATCTGAGTTTTTCTGGACCGTTCTACTGTAAGTCATTATTTTCAAGTAATGAAGGCGTAACACCCCTAGATAACCAATCAGCCGCGTTAAATGCGGTAGGAATATGTCACCAATTATAATTACTTGTCGAGAAATTTTTAGGTATTTTTGCTAATTTAGAACGAAAATTAATCCACTTAATCCATGTAAATCCATGGTAATAAATTCATTTCAATCTAGTGTATACAGTCAAAGCTCTTGCGTAATTAATTTGACGATCACTGTATTAGGATCAAATATTTGAGATAAGTACGATAAAATCGATTGTTTGGTAATTTTATTGTACTTAGCCAAGGTTGCTTGTACTATTTGTACTGTTGTTCATAAAGTGACTGGTATGACTCAACGGAGCTCAATATTTGATGAAGTTTTTAGCACCATCAAGAGGCGCTGAAATGCGGCTAATATCAAGAGTAAGAAGAATCATGACTTACGACGTCGTCCTGCACTTTTCCAGGTAGGCGACACTGTCTAGAAGAAGAATTATGTTCTCTCCGACGCTTCTTGTTATTTTTCGGCTAAGTTGGCACTTAAGTTTTCTGAGCCTTTTTAGTCTCTTATCCGACAAATGATCGTTAGTTTGTTTTTTTTAGTTTTAGTAATTTTTTTTTGTTGGTCTGTTTTCGTTTTTGTTTTTAGTTAGTTTTTTTTCTCCGTGTAGAGACGGACAAAGACTATTCTCTACAGTGGTGTCACCACTTGTCGTAAGAGGCGACTAATCAACGGTTCTTTTATTCACATCTGCTATCTTGTCTATTCTTTTTTGTATTTTTCTATGGTGTTTGTGGCTAGATGCCATCGCTCGGTGTCGGCTGTAGTTGTGGAAAAAACGCAATTCACATATGTCGTGATGTGCAGCGCGCCTTTTTCTACTGTGCAGCATCAAGTACTACATCAATACTACCTTTTTTTATGTTAGTTTAATAGTTTCGTTTTTTCATTTTATTTTTGTTTCGGACTCTTGAAGATTGCGTGATTGTGGTAGTTTCGTAGCTTTAGTTTTGGTTTTTATAGTTTATTTAGTTTAGTTGCCGGGTTAAATTGTCGTATTTATATTGACGTTCGCAGCACTCGAGTTCGGATTTGTTTTAACGGTAAGGTATCTTTGTGTTGCACGTTGTATGGCAGTAGGATTTTAAAACCTCTGTCAATTCATCGTGATTTACGATGATGGTTTTGCTTGATCGTTATTTTAGTTGTACTCTTTTTAGAGTAATTTGAGAAATCACTCTTCTAGTAAGAGGGGTGTAACCGTCATTTGAATTTTGTACGTATTTTTTTTTGTGATAACCAGGTATTTAAGTTTGTTTTGTTCATTTCGTGTTCTTTAAGATTGTTTAAATAATTTGGCAACAATTTGTTGAAGTTAATTCACGTTTTCAAATTTTTTTAAATATTTAATTGTTATTTATTAACCACATATTTAGTACATATGCACTTAAATCATTTAGGTCGATTTTATTATCATATGTTTCAAGTAAATTTTGTTATTTATTATTTCCGACAGTCGTCATTAATGTTGAGTTTCAAAGATTAAGTTTGAAACTGACTTTTCTGATGTAGATGTTTTTGTAATCGTTTTCTCGTTTCTCGCCGTAAAAAAACAATCATCTAGCCCACACGTACTGCATCTTGATTTGATTTTGCATCTTTTTTTCTTTCCGCGTCTTTATTGTACTGTTGGTTTCTCTCACAAAGATTTACGTCACAGTTGTTAATTGAGATGGTTATAAACTAAGTTTATACCGTACCGTCAATATTGAAATGTAGTTCTAGAGGTGTAAAGTCAACCCTTAACACGTTCGCTACCAAATGAGTCGATATCGACTCACACGAAAAAGTGCTAAGCCTACCGCGTAAGTTGAATTCGGGTCGCGGCAGGTCTCGGAGGAGCCCATGAGTACTCAATGTCCACATGCTAGTATTGTTCAGTTGCGCTCTGACTTCGGTCCACGGCGTGGCCCAACTCATGAATTCCAATTATTTAATATTTTAAGTATTTTTTAGTGATCTCTTCCTAAGGTACGTCATTATAGATGTGTATCCATTTATAAGGAAAAAAATTGTGAGACGATTTCGACTCTCATTTTTCTTGTATTAGATTTTATAACTAAAATAGAAATGGAATTTTTTAAATTTATGACAGTAAATAGTATTTGTTATTGTTATTTTGTCTTATTGTTGTAGATGAATCGTCCTAGAAACTGCAAACTCTTGACGACATCTGAGATTCTGACAATTTTAGAAGAAGAATCTCTGGAAATGAAGGGGATTACTCTCCTGATGTCAGCGATTATGAACCAGACGAAGACGAGCGAAAGTCCGAAATTTCTGAAAGTGACGACAACGCTGAGGATGATAATGTCCTCTCTGGTCCGCCTTCTCCACAGTCTCCAAAAACATCAGAAACATCTGCAGGTAGAAATTGGAGTAGCATAACAGGAAATTTTTTGAAAACATTTACTTTTACGGGCAATACAGGATTCAAAAATATTAATGGAGTTAGTAAAGAAATAGATGTTTACTTACTTTTTCTTGACAGTAAGGTCATTTGCCTCATTTTAGACTGCACAAACAAGGCAGGAGAAAAATATTTCGTATCTAAAAATAAACCTAGCCAATGGAAAACTGTGACTGAGTCGGGGCTGAAAAAATTTACCGAGTTGCTTTATTTTGGTTTGGTCTCTTATCTGTAATTAAAAAAATACTGGTAGAGTGAAAGAAAACTCGTGAATCTATTCGTGCGCAGCACAATGCCTCAAAATAGGTTTGAAGAAATTTTACGCTTTATCCACTTCTCAAATGAAGACAGCCGGCCAGATGATAGGCTAAAGAAAGTGCGCGATTTAGCATGTATGCATTATGAACAGAAATTTTCAAAATTATTCCATTCCTGACGAGGACATAGTAATAGATGAGACCATGGTACCTTTGGAAGTGGGTTGAAATTTCGCCAACATTTACTAGGAAAGGCACACAAATATGGAGTAAAATTGTACAAAGGTTGTGGAGCCGATGGCTATACATACAATGTTAAAGTGTATTTGGTAAAGAAGAAGAAAAAAATACAGTGGAAATGCGACAAAGTAATAAGGTGGTGTTAGAGTTATTGCAGAGTTGTCTAAACGAAGGGAGGACCTTAGTTGTTGATAACTTTTACACAAATATTTCAATTGCTGCAGAACTTTTGAAGTCTAACACACATTTAGTTGGTACACTGCGGGCGAGGGTTAAAGACGTTCCCGAAAGTGTTTTAAATGCGAAATTAAAAGTGGGAGAGGTTATTGGACTTGAAATCGATGACGGCATTGTTGTCGGCTGCTGGATAGATAAAGGGGATGTGCGATTCATAACAACGAAACATAGTTTGGAAATGGTACCTACCGGAAAAAATAAAAAAGGCAAAACAGTGAAAGAGCCAGCAGTTATTACCTATTACAACAAGAGGAAACAAGGCGTGGATCTCTCAGATCAGATGACTTCTTATTATATGCCGCTGCGCAAAACGATTCGTTGGTTTCATAAAGTTACTTTCTTGCTTCTACTAGGGACATCTGTTGTAAACGCGTGGCTAATTTACAAAAAAAAGACAGGAGCTAAACAGTCAATGGCGAATTTCCGAGACTCTCTGATCGACGATCTTGTAAGCAGGTCCGAACCAGCAACTGCGTCGAGCTCAACCAGAAACGACAGACATTCTTTACAAAAAAACATCCAAAAAGACAAGAAAAACCACTCTGTGAGACGTCGCTGCATAAATTGTTATGCCACCTTCTGCAGGCACCACGGAAGAATGGTGGCTTTAAAAAAATACCCTAAGGTGGTAACTAAATGCGTAACTTGCCCCGGAGAACCGTCATTGTGTTTGGACTGCTTCAACATTGACGATTTATAAAAAATAGTTTTTTTTGTGCTTTTTTAAAAAGTAATATCTTAGTAACCACAAGACTTTTCCTTGGCCCAAATATACCATTCTGTAAGTCTCACTTTACACTATGCAGTAGCCAAAGCTCAACATTCTTCTTCGTAGCCCAGCAATTAAAATGTGCCATAAAAGATACTCGTAAAAAAAATTCATGAGCCACGAATTCGACTCGCGATTTTCAGTTAGCTTCTTTTCACTGAGAGACAAAATCGACTCGCAATGATCTATTACCTGAATTTCTCTGTGAGTCGATTTTGTACCACGAATATGTGATAACGCAAAAACACAAAATGACCGCAGGCCCCAACAACAGAAAAAATCTTATGGCGGTAGCAAACGTGTTAAAAGAATTTGGGGGTATCCGTTGAAGTAATGAAGAGGGTTATGGTAAATTTTTATTTTTTACAGTGGAAATAATTTTCTATTTCGTATAATTTACAATTTACAATTCATTTGTTCCTGAGTTTCTTTTTAACGAAGCGAAGAATTGTGTGTAATTTTAAGTTTTGTGCGATACAATTCGATTTCGCCTTTGTAGCGGTTTAACCACAAATCTTTCAACGAGAACGTCAGTGCGGTTATAAAAACCACAAAATTTTTTTTCAAGAACGTCTGGCAGCCCTGCAACCAAATAAAAGTTCTATTGTATTACCGTTTTTAAATAAAAAATTGTGGTTTTTTTAAATTTTGCACACTTAGTGCTTTAGAGTTTGTTGCTTGTTTTCGCAGCATTAAGTGAACTTGTTTTGTCGCTTGATTGATTTTAAAAACGTTATCTAACTATTGCCAATTTTATTTATATCGACGTTAAACCCGACAAATTAATAGTATTGGAGTGTAGAATTAAGATTTACGGAATTTTTGTTTTGCATTTCATTATTTTTTTTAAATGTGGACAAAGCCTTGCAAATTTTACTTTAATTTAAATAACGTTGTCCAATTTGTGTTAGTGCATTTATTCTTCTTCTTCTTCTTCTTCTTCTTCTTCTTCTTCTTCTTCTTCTTCTTCTTCTTTTATTTAGGTCGAAAACTGTTTTTCTTCTCGCTTTTCACGGTGTTTCGATGGAGGTGGAGACCCAACTATCCTTCCATCTTTTTATTGTTCTTCCAGAGTCCCTTCTTCCTACTGGCCTTTGATTTTTCGCTATCCTTATGAGCCTGGTCTCATCTGCTCTTTGAACGTGCTCGTTCTATTTCCTTTACATTCTTCTAGCGAATCTAACGACATCTCCGATTCCACATTCCTCTCTTATATGTTTGTTCCTGACTCTATCTGTTCTCCTTTTTCCTCCTATTGTTCTTAAAGTATTTATTTCAGTTGTTCGCATTAGTTGCTTAATTCTGCTAGTATCAGCTCTGGTTTCTGCTGCATATGTCATTATTGGTCTTACCATGACCTTATATGTTTTAGTTTTGCGTTTAATTGAAAAGTATTTATTCTTCCAGGTAACATCTCTCAAATATCCAGATATTCGTGCTGTTTTCAAGACTTGCAGCTTGACTTCCCTATAACTGTTCCTTTCACTCCATATTTCTACCCCCAAGTACATAAAGGACATCACTTGCTTGATGACTTTGTTGTTTATTTCTAATTTGCATCGTATGAGTTCTTTTGATACTACTAACGATTTTGTCTTATCAGTGGATATTAGCATATTGTATCTTTCAGTAGTGCTTGTGAATTGATAAAAAAGTTTCTGTAGGTTATCTTCATTATCTGCGATTAACACCGCATCGTCAGCATAACATAAAATGGTCAGATTGTTTTTTTTTCTATTTTATATTCTTTCATGTTTTTTACGCTGTCTATGGTTTTGTTCATGGTGAGATTAAAGAGCATCGGGCTCAGAGAATCGCCCTGTCTGATGCCAGTATTATTTTTAATTTCATTAGTTAACCCAGTTTTTGTTTGAATTTTGGTATTTGTATCTGTGTTTAGATCTTCTATGATTGTTATCAGCTGTTTTGGAATGTTATTCTCTTGTAATATTATTGTCACGTCGTGTAGTTTCACTCGATCGAATGCCTTTTGCAAGTCTACAAAGCGCATTAAATTCGATCGCTTTTTCCACTAGTTGACGAACAATAAATATGGCGTCATTAGTAGATCTATTTTGGCGAAATCCTTATTGGTCTTCATTTATACTTAATTGTAAATGGCTTTTTTCTAATATCACTTTAGTAATTTCTGTGTCGTATTTAACAGCGTAATTCATCTATAGTTATCAGGGTTGTGTGTATCACTTTTTTTTAATTTGAATGCTAATGCATTTATTCATTTATTATTTACATTTTTATTTATTTTTTTATCATTGTATTTTTTTTTAATTTTAACTCATTTTTTTAATTATTTTGTTTGGTTACTTAATTCCATTTATTCAAGTTTATTCTATTTTTGGTTTTTGTTTGCTAATTTATTTAAATAAATGTTAAATAGTTAAAATTGTTACAAAGCTTTTATTTCGTCGGCTTTTGCGGTTTTTTTTCAGGTTTTAGTGCAATACACTCTTATAAGGTAAGGTATAGAAGCCCTTTTTGAGCTATAAACCTTCCTGGCGCCGGTTTTGACTTGTTTAATCTGTTTTTACAATTTTTCTCGATCAATCACGGATTTGTTTTAAATTTCATTTATGTTACCTTATCCAGGCAATTTTCTTTTTTTATCTTTTGCATGTAACATTATCCAGCTGTGTTATTATGTTATTTTTATCTTGCAAATCTGTAATCATGTAACTTTTATGTGAATACATTATTAACAAACTAATTTTGTAAATTATTGATTTTTTTTATTAGTTGTTCAGTTTTTATAAGAACAAGTTTTTTTGTAATTTTTTTTTAAGTAATCACTGTGCATACATTTTATTGTAATGTCACTAAGAAATCAAGTTTTGGCGTTAAATGATTTCTTTTATTAAACATTTTTATTCCATTTTCATTTTTCAAAAACTCAAATGTTGGCTTTAGTGTTAACGAATATAAATCTAAGTTTTTATAACCATAAAAGTGTCGTAAAATTGACGCTAATTATTGTTTTGACGTTTGTACAATTTTTTTCGTTTTTTGTCACCTAGAATGACATGTCTACGTTAATAAAGTTTAAGATTTGTAATCGTTAGTGTTTTTGTTAACAACAAAAAAATGTTTAGAATATATAAATCTATGTAAAATGCTGTACTATCAATATAAAACGAAAATGTTATCAACAAACTTTAACTATAATTATTATTATATTCATTTTTAATTTGTACAACTACTTTAATAAGCATTTTATCGTTTATCGTTTTTCTTGTTTTTTTAGTAAATAAAAAAATCGTGTTACAAAACTAGCTACCTTAGTTCTCAGTGTTTCTAATAAACTAGTAAACTGTATATATTTACAATGTCTATGCGAGTTAAATGTTGTTTGAAAATTTTAATGTCTAATTATAAATTTTAATTGCAGGTTTTGCGAGAACAATTAATTCAATAGTAGAGGAGACAGCTGTTAGCAATTATCAAGTTTTTCAAGTAATTCGCTTCATCTACTCGAGAAATTGTTCAGTTTAAATTTATTTAAACTAGAATGAAACTGAATGTTTCGTAAATTGTTTCAGAAGTAGAGCGCGATAAGAAAATTAGTGCAATTCTTTCGGGCTGCTTTGCAGGACAAATTGAATTTGTCAAGTAGGATTTTAGTGACGAATTCTTTTTAGACGGGTAATCGTTTTTTATAACTATACGTGGTACTTTCTGGTAGGCAAATCTTCTATCGAGTTATTTATTTACAAAAACTTCTTTAAAAATAAGATTTCCGAACTCTGGTAAACGTGTCGTTTATTCTGTTTTTGTATTTAAATTTATTCAATCGAATAAATCAGTCGATTTCGTGTGTAAAAGCTGGAACTTCTCTGCGCAATTCTCGACGTTTACGTCTTCTTATTTGAATACAATCTCTTTTTAACGTCGATTTGTCATTTCAAATTTAAATAACGAAATATGCACATTGCTATAAAACACAACAAGATTCCAATTACCAAAGAAATATAAATTTGTCTGCTTGTTTCCCTAACTTCGCCAAATTACATGTGATCTCGCGGTGTAATTTTCTTTCACACGCACGTTCACTTTCCTTTTCCGTAAAAAACAGAATGCATTTTCTATCGAGAATAACGTATAGAGTTGATTGAATCAGAAAATACAAAAGACGAAACAAGAAAATAGAATTTGTAAAGTTAGTAAGAGTTTCTCAGGCAATGGGATCTTCGGTGATCCAATCGTTAAATAAGAACGTGATCTTTCGTTTGTTTTCCAAACACGTGAAAGTTATACTATGCATGCATAAGTTTTAAAATGTTAAAAAAAGAATAACGAAAATGGATTTTGACGCTTACTTTGATTTTTGTTATCGTATAATTAGGTTTCTTGTTTCATAAAGAATGTTAAGCAATTTTAGTAAATTTAAAAATACGTGTTTTCCCCTACGTATAGTAGTGAAATGTATCATTACAAGGCAGAGGGAACAAGTAATCTTGATGAACAGGATCTGATGACAAAGAGTGGTCGTTAGTAGCAACACTGTTAAGACATTAAAGAGCAAAGACGAATACGAAAGGACTTTGCTGACGAGAATTCGATCGAAACAGGCGGAGGGATGAACGAACTTTCAGACCAAAAAGTTTACCAAACTTGCAACACTTCAAAGTGCAACCAAGTATGATGCGATAGCTCACCAACTCATTCAGTTTGTTCTGTATAACAAAGTTACTAAGGGTGAATATCGATTGAAACGTGAATCTCATGCAGATGTTGGGGTTTTATTTAGATTTTGATATTAATTAACGAAAGGCTGATAAATAGGAAAGCACGCTGATGCTGGTGAATGCTGATGAGGGGATTATTTTAAAATAAATTACATGGTACGTAACCGGAAAAGAAGGTTCTGCATAATTACATGCATGCATATAAGTAATGCTTCTTCTAAACTTGTTACTAATTGTTTTGCGAATTATAAGAAAACAAGTTTTAAGCTTCAACTTAAACGAACGTCAAAGTTAAATCTTAAAAGCTTTAAAGAAAATTTTTGTTAATTTAACTCGAAACTAAACTTTAACTAACTTTCAAATCTTAAATTTATACTCTTTGTAAAATAAAAAAAATTAAATTAAATTTTATTGTTTACTTTTGCAATATCTACGGAGATTGCTGTAATGGTAATCTTAACATTTTTGCTTTATACTTTATAAATTGCTAAAGGGTAAGTAATTACATTTTGCGTTTTATCGCATTAATTAATTTACGAAAAAAAAACTAAAATTACTGAAAACTTTATTTTAGCTTTGTTATTTAATGAAATTAAAAAAAAAATTATCAGCATTTAAGTAATGTAGAATTTTGTTAGATAGATTAAAAAAAAATATGAGTTAGAGTTACGAGAAGTTTCCCGATAATTTTTCTATTTACGAAAAACGGAATATTTCACTACAAAGCTGTTATTTTCAATATTTCATACAAATCTTATTTGTCTTTTACATTTATCGATTGCCCTGAAACAACAAAAACCAACAATAAATGAAACGATATTTTTAAAATAATCTAAATGTTTTCACGCCGTTGTTTTTGTGACATTTTTTAGGTAATAAAGCAAAATATTATTTGTAATAAGACAAATACAAAGCTTTCGTGCATTACAAAACTTCTCTAAATTGGTTTGATTAAGTTGATATTTTTAAATTTTTTTAGCATGGAAAAATACTAACTTCAACATATTGTGCTAATTAATTTGTGCAAAACAGAATGTATTATCTCATTCAGTGTATGTGCACGTAGTAACTTACAAAGGAGGTATTAAATGCTTTGTTAAGGCTTTTAGGTTAAAACATAAATAACGCTTGTTTGTTTAGTTTCTAAGTTAATGGACATGCGGAATACACAGATATAATACACACAAAATAGGTGGTTTAATTCAAAAACCTATGATTATTAATCCATACAGAAATTTTGCAACCGTCCGTAAAAATAACGGATTTTAATTGAATTGTCACGTTTCACATTAAAGGTGACATTTTCCATTTCTCAGTGGCAATTTCCTCTTTATGACTGATGTTGGAACTGCATAAACGTACCCTTTTAAAAGTTAACGTTTTCTTACATTACAAAGCTGCAACTTAAATTCTATTACTTAAGACACAATTTTTATTCAATTTCCACAAACCTTCAAGTGCACTAAGCTCGTAATCTCTAAATACCAGTTTGTTACGGAATATTTGAAATTATTATTTATTTAATCTAAATGCATTTATGTATTTTCTAAAGTTAAGTTTAAAATCAAACAATTTTGTATGTTTACTTTATGTTATAAAACTAGGAGCAATCTAAAAAGAAATAAAAATAATCGTTTATAACGTTACGATGCTTCTAAAGAAAGTATATGACAAATAAAAGAAAAACTCATTGGTCTGTTTTACTAGTCATAACATAAAACATAAGTGTACTGATATGCTCTGTTCTGGTCTGATATCGGCTCGTAAAACTTTTTCCTTCATTATATAAACCAAATTCGGTGAAGGCAATGCTCTTTTTTAAGTGCTCTAAATTTAACCGTCCAACACTTAAAAGTTATTTATAATAAAAATGTTTCTAATCGAACTTTAAGTTTGGTAGTAACAGTAGTAGTGTATCATTATTGCTTTTAATAATTTTACTTTTATGTTTGTGGCGATAAAATTCTCTAAGTTAAATTTGTGGTTTTGTCAAATACATAAGTACTAAAAAACCTACACGTAATACTTTATTTTACATTATAATGATGATAAACAATAACTAAACAATAATTATTAGAACTATTATTTTTTTAATAAACAATAAAATAAAGAAGATTGAAAAAATCATTATCAGAAATTAACCATACAATATCAAAAATTATGTTTACTATTTTATAGAATTTGTTTTTGTTTTATTTATTTATTTTTATTTTTACTGTACAATGATCGACTATTGGAAAATTTACTGTGTTTTGTTTATAGTAGAAACAACCAAACGCAAGACCAAAACTTGATAGACCTTGGTTTTGGTATTGCACATTTAGTCTTGTTCTGGTCTTGCATTCATATCTTTAATCTCAATCTTAGTTTTGGTCTTGCATATAAATTTTAGGTCTTGATCTAGACTTCGTACGCAAGATTCTTGCAGTCTTGCATTTTTACACCGTATCTACTATTATAAATATAATTTTTTTTCTTCTAACCTTGTACACTGACAATAAAATTTTTACTTTGATGAAAAAAATTTCCAAGTGCAGAATGGTTAACTTTAACTTACTATAAATTGATATTTAAAATGTCAACTAATGGATAGTAAGTTTTATAGTAATACTATACTCTTTATATTGCAGAGTGTCTGTATTGAGCCATCTTATAATCCAACAAAACAATTAATTTCTAAAACATTTTTAAGAAATAACGACATGATAATTATGATGTATAATATGTATGTTATTAACTTTCCAATTTACTATTTCTGCAAATTAATTTTCTATGGTTTTTTCATTTGCGAACACAGCAAAGATATTATCATATAAGAATGTCTTCCAAAGCGGGCTCTTCTCTTAAGTTAAATTGTCAATAAAAAAATTGGTCGTGCCAAAATATTGCAAATGCAGTCTTACAAATTTTAATCTTGATCTTACAGATGGTGGCGACATCTCGTTCTTGATCTAGGTTTTGCAAGTATTGCAAGACCAGGACAGGACAGCAAGACCAAAACCAATTTTGGTTATCACTAGAAAAATTGCGTAATTTTAGCAATGTTTTACGATCACAAACAACTTTGCTCTAGAATCTAATTTTTGTATATAACGATAAGAGCATCATCTCAAAAAGTCAAAAAATAATCTGATGGCACAAAATTAAATATGTCAAAATAATCATCGCTGGTCTATAAAAAAGATCATAAAACAAACACAAATTGCTGCATAAAATAATGTCTATTATATTTGTGCGTTTAAAAGTTTCTATAAATACTTAATTTGTTAAATATTTATATCAATCTTTTAAAATCGTTGTACAATTAGAAAAACTTAAATAAACTAGTTGGTAAAATAAGTAAGAACAGTAGAGTAGACAAATATGACGAACACGTAACATGACGATGGATTAATTGAAAAGTGTTACCTACAAGAAGAATATACATAAATACACGTGGAAACAACCGACAAAAAGTAATGTCAATAATCGATTATATAATAATGAAACAAAAGTTTGTTGTCAAGATATATGACACCAAAGTACAAGAAGGTGTTACATACAACAAAGATCGTTAGGATCAGCAGACAGAGGAGTTAAGGGACACAAATTTAGTGTTGCCTCAACTTGTGACAACAAAGTATAAAGGTCTTCATAAGTTAATAGGGAGTCGCCGAGAACTCTTTTTATATGATGTTTTGCTGACTTGATGCCAACTTCCCATAGACCACCAAAATGTAGACTGCGAGCCGGAATAAAATGCCAATTCGTTCCTTCGTTAGCAACGACGTCAGATACAGATTCACAATTAGTCTTAAGAAATGAGCTCAATTCCTTTAGTCCAGAATGAGCTCCAACAAAGGTGGTGCCATTATCAGAATAGATATGCATGGGCTTACCGCGACGTGAAACAAAACGTCTAAAGGTCATAATAAAGGATTCAGTTGTGAGAGAAGTGACCAATTCTAAGTGAACTGCTTTGGTCACAAAGCATACGAAAATACATAAATAGGTCTTATAGGACTTTGAACCTCTACCTTTACGATCTTTAATAATCCATTCCAGTTGTAAAAAATGGTGGTGCAGGATTGACTCGTGAGGATGGAAGATTGCCTATTATGGGTTCTATTCCTCTGCGAGATAAGCGAAAGCATTTTACAAAATGATGAACTATCTGTCTTACAAGACAGCCCCTTGAAGTAATCCAAAATCTACTTCAGACTGCAAAGAAAACAATTGAACACCAGCATGAAGCATTCTGATATGCTCTCTGCTAGCAATTAATTTGGCTAGGCAATGTTTGCCTGATAGAAAAATGGGATGCTTCTTATCAAAATTGAAATTAGAATAATGAAGCCTACCACCAACTCGAATGGTGCCGTCAGCGTCAAGTAATGGATTGAGGTTTTTTAGCGACGAGGAAGGTTTTAATGGTTTACCTTGCTGAAGATGCTTGAGCTCGTTTGGAAAAGACTGTGCTTGTGAAATTTGTACTATACGTTTGAGTGCATCATTGAGCTCAAAAATTGTTAAAGGACCAACAGTACGATCAACTGCAGGCAAACAACAGTTTCTGCAAAAACAAAAAGAATACGCAACAACTCTCTCTAGCCGAGTCATGGTAGAGAATTGCGAAATAGGGTATGAATCCTGTGTAGTAGCAGCGAAAGATTGTGCCTCCCTTTTGAGTTCTGGAAGCTTAGGAACAGAGACAATAGAATTAGGCCATATGGAATCATTTTCAGATAACCAGGATGGTCCATGCCACCACAATTGACATGATTTTAAATTGTTTGGTGTGATCCCTCTAGACAAGAGATTAGCTTGATTTGATTTGGTTGGTACATGTCTTCAAATAGAGTGAGAAGTACGTTGTTGAATGTCAACAACGCAATGACAAACGAAAGTTTGCAATAAGTTTGGATTGGTTTTCAACCACCCTAACACTATAGTCGAGTCAGACCATAAATTAGAAGATTTAAAGCTTTCAGAACCTGCTCTGAAAGTTTAGCCAACAATGCGGCTGCGCTAAGTTCGAATTTTGGAATAGTTACAAGTTTCAAAGGTGCTACCTTAGTTTTAGCACATAAAAGTTTAGTGAATGTGTTATTATCTTTGTCAACGGATCTAAGATATATACATGCGCCATAGGCGTGCATCGAAGTGTTACAAAATCCATGAAGTTGGATATCCATAGCATCTTTGCAGATGACGTGCCTGGGGATTTGGAGGTCATTTAATTTAACCAGTTCTGCTCTATAAACAGACTACTTTCTTGCGATCCTTTCAGAAATTGGATCATCCCATTGATAACTTTTCCAACCATAACTGTTGGAGCATAATTTTATCGATTATAGTAGAAGGTGCAAATAACCTACGAGAATTGAATATTTGAGATATTTTGGAGAGCATAACGCGTTTAGTTATGATTTCAGTTGCAGTTGGTGAAATAGCAAATACGAAGCTATCTGCCTGAAACGACCATGTCAATCCCAGGGTATGAGTGTACTGTCAGGAATTCTAGAACACCAGGGTGAACATCCGTATTAAGAAGGTCCTTTAGTATTAATGGATCATTAGATATCCACTTACGAAGAATGAAAAGTCCTGAACGTAAAACATTTGAAAGATCCAAACAAATATTGCGTGCTTGGAAAATATCATCGGCGCCAGTAAGAAGGTCGTCGACATAAAAATCATTTTTGATGATACGAGAAATTTCAGAATTGGATACTTCGCATTCAATACCTAGTTGATATAGACTACGGATGGCTAGAAAGGACGCAGATGCTGTTCCATATGTAACGGTATTGAGATCGAAAGATTGTAATTGTTCTGTTGGAGAAGATCTCCAGAAAATATATTAAATGACCGCTGTTTGGGCTCAATCAACACTTGTCTCTACATCTTTTTGATATCAGCAGCAATAGCATACGTAAGCTTCCGAAAACGAGTTAGGATAAAAAATAAATCTTGTTGTATCGTTGGACCAACCATTTGAGTGTCATTTAAAGAATACCCTGAAGTTGTGGCAGAAGAGCCATTGAAAACAACACGAAGTTTAGTGGTTAGACTGGTTTCTTTCAACACACCATGGTGGGAAAGGTAATAAGAATATTCAGCATCAGAATGTGGCACAGTCATGTGTCCCAAATCTTGGTATTCCTGCATGAAGGCAACGTAACGAGTGTAAAGTTCTGGATTGAACTGAAAGCGGCGTTCCAGTGAGAAAAATTGTTTTCTTGCGATGTCTTGGGATTCTCCAAGGCATGCAATCGAATCTTTGAATGGTATTGAAACAATAAATCTACCTTTTGCGTTACTAAAATAGTTTTGAATAAAATGTGCTTTGCAAGCACTTTGTTCGAAGGAGAAAACTTTTTCTTGGGGGTAGCTCTCGAGCTCCCAAAATTTTGAAATGCGATCTGGTAGATCGTCCAGAAAGCTTAAGTGGCAACGTGAATAAATAGAAACTGCGTTACTAACTTGTCCAGATACCACCCATCCAAAACGAGTTTTTTGTAGAACAGGTAAGAATATTGTTGCAATTTACGTGCAAACTGGACACGCTGCCACTTATTTCATCAAGAACTAAACGTAAAAGATTGATTTGAAAATTGGTATAATGTGAACGCACGGTTACTTCACACTTTGAGTGAATCATAGAAGAAGCTTTGCTTAAGCCTCAAATTAGAATGTTTGCATTATCAATGCGCAAGTTTAATTTTCGACACAGGTCTGAACGAATAAAATTAGATTGAGAACCTGAGTCTAACAGAATACGAATTGTGTGTTCTCTTCCGTTAGAATCAAGGATCTTAGCGGATGCTGTTGGCAACAAAACTTCAAAACTGTTTGTACAAAATGCAGAAATAGTTTGATTGGATTCGGCAGGAGTGTCTATAGAGCTGGCAGATCCTGGCTGTTTATCCGAGATGACCGTAGGGTTAGGTCCAATATGCAGAAGAATGTGATGTTTGGACTTACATATATGGCAAGTAAACTTAGAAGAACATTGATGTTTAAAATGACCCTTATGGAGGCAATTGAAACAAACTCTCAATTCCTTTGCTTTGGCAATTCTTTGCCTAGCAGATAAATCTAGAAATTCTTTACATGAGCTTATTAAATGAGAATTTTTGCAAAGCACACAAGTTGATGTGTTTGCTAGAAAGGATTTTAAAAAATGTGGGTTTGGTTTGTAAGGGACAACCTCAACGTCTTGCTTTAATTGCAAACTATCCAAGAGTTTGGCATTGTTTGTTAGAAACGATTTAAATTAGAGATTTGGTAAAATGTTGGTTGATGAATTTCGTAATGTTTCCCATTGACGCGTAGTAATAGGATCAAGTTTGTCTGATACAATTTAAATCATGACGGTTTCGAATAGGTCTCCGTCATTAGCTAACGAACGTAATGCAATAATGTGTTTGAATAAGGAATCGCAAAAACTTCTCAATGTTGTAGAGGACTGCTTTTCTAGTTCAAGTATACATTTTATATGGTTTCGAATAAGCATGCGGAGTTGATCGTACCGCGCACAAATAGCTTGCCAAGCGATTTGATAATTGCTGGCTGTAAGCTGTAACGATCTGATTACTTGAGCAGCATCTCCACTCAAGCTTGCTTTTAAGTAATGGAGCTTTTGTATTCTCCAAGGTCACTGTTGGAATTAATCAAACTAGTAAAAATTACACGAAACTCAAGCGAACCTTCCAGGTCACCATAAAAGAGTGGAATGGAAATCTTTGGTAAATTAAAACTTGGAACCTTATGAGATTGATAATTTGAATTTCCTGATTTGTTACTATCAGGAGGAGAATTGTTGCTAGAAGTTATTTGAAGCCTTGACAATAAATTTTTGGCGATTGCAGTAATTCTAAAGAAATCATCTTCGAATTAAACGTGTTGTTTAGTTTCAGCTTCCATATCTGTAGCTGATTGAATAAATTCAGATTATATTTCATCAAATTGATTTAATAACGAAGAATTTGCTTGTAAACGATCTTGTATTTCGATAATTTGTGCAGATGATACCTCGTGATCAACGGTATCTAAGTTTGAAAGAAATGTTTCAAAACGACTGAGTTTTTAACACTGTACGTTGTTTTTTTAAATTTCGGGCCATTGTTGAATAGATTATGAATGCGAATAAGTAGAATTAGAAAGGTCAACAAAGGCAATAAAAACAAGAGAAAGCAATAGTTCAACGAATAGCAGTCAAATAGGTAATTAATACGTAAATACAATTAATTGAGATAACACAGGTAGAAATGGTATCGCAAGCGAATGCTACGATAAAATAAAATAAAAAAAAAGCGATTCTACTCTAAAAATAACTTGGATTTTGTATTGCTGCACTTTGCCGTTGAAAACGATAGAAACGAATCGTAATTCTATATTAAAATATTTTAATTTATTTTTGAAATACGTGCATGACGTAATTAAACTTTGTTAACACAAGAATAAAGGAAAATGTTACCTTGAGGACAGAAGTGCACATTAACAGTTGTTTTTTGCGTCCAGCCAATGCTAAATGCGTTTTCTTTCCGTCTTGCATCAACAATGAAAAATGGGAAGTACACGTAATTGTATCACTTGGATAGATTGAACTTCAAACATTTTTATCCAAACGACGAGGTTTCTCAGGAACAAATAAAATTTGCGCAGTATCGGGCTCGTAGGGACCAAAAAATGTAACATAATAATACATACAAATACAACAAAGAACAAAATGGAATGTATTTAAAAAGTACAACTTTAGTATTTTTTTTACTATTGACAACTACATGACATAATGTTACTAAGAATACAAAAGTACAAATACAAGGTGTATACCTAACACTGCTAAAATAGGATTAACGTATCTAGTCAAGTCTAAAAAACACTAAATACAAACACAATGTTAGAGCTAATTATTGATCCAACCAGTGTAAAAAAAGCGAAAAAAACATTATAAAGACTTGTTGACTTAGAATAGAAACGAATTTTAAAAATACAATACATCGTTAACGCAACTAACGCGGAGATTAAACCGATGACAGGCGAAGAAATAACTAAATCTCTAAAAACCATAAAGCAAAATAAAGCACCAAGTCTTTAAGGTATACCCATAAAACTGATCAAAGACTCTCCGATAGCATTGATAGACTCACTTCCAAATATTTTCAATGGCTGTATTAAAGGAATAGAATTTTTGACAGAATGGAAGATAGCGTAAATAAGTTCCAAAGACAAAAAACAAATAGAATAAACTGTAGAAATTATAGACGGGATTAGCATCAAATCATCTTTTGGTAAACTGTATCGACAAATTCTCACTGGAATTGAGAAAAATTAGAAGTATCAGAGCGGTTTTAGACCATGTAGATCCAGTAGAAATAATGTATTTTGCAATAAACTGCTTGCAAAAAAAATTTTTAAAACATAAAACAACACGTCATGCACATAGATGTGAAAATGTTCTGTCAGGACTCTAAGGAAAAGTGACAATTCTGTCTAATTTCCCGCAAATATAAAAATAGATAAAATATGAGGAGCCATGTATGTTGTTTTAGTATGTCATGGTTGTAACGTTTATTGTTGTTTCCAAGAGAGAAAGAAATCGTTGAATCCAGCGTTCTATCTTTACTATAAAAGAACTCAAAATAACATGGTGGCAGCGGTAGTTCGTGTTTAAAAAAGTGAAGTAGCGCGCGTGTGTTTCTAAACCTCGGATTTATCCCGGTGATTTCTTAATCGACGTCGCAAAAATGCTTACTACAGAAAATTCGTCGACAACTTCGACGGTCGTGACTTCAATGCCTCAAGCAATTTCTGTGCCACTGTCTCCACAACAGAAATTTGTTTGTTCGATACCCGAACATGGCGCCAATGGCGAAAATGTTATCAGGAAGAAGTGATGCTACAGTTTGTGCCGGTTTCTGAAACTTACATAGCCACAATGCATGTATAAACTTAATTTTCGAACGTTACAAATTTAATACTCATGCCCAGCCACCAGGTGAGCCTGTAAAATTATTTATTACTTGCTTGCATTCTCTGACAGAGCATTGTCAAGTTGGCTCTTTAAAAAAGTAACCAATACGTGATCGTATTGTTGTGGGCATGTTAGATCGCAAAAATTGTGAAAGCTTGTAATTGCAAGCGAATCTAACCCTTGCTGATTGTTTTATTGCTGTAAAACAAAACTTTAAAAAAATGAAACCTAAAATTGCCAAGACGATCAGTCGCCACGGTTACTGATAGCCAATTGACTCACCAGTCAAATTTCCATTCCAATCCATTGCGAAGATAAGACGCAAGACATTATGACGTCAGAAACCGAGTTCAGGCGGTACAAGGGAGCACATTTTTAGACGCGGTTTCTAGATCTTCTCGTTTTGTCGATAAAAAGGGAGAGAAGTTGATCACAAAAAGACTGCTTCCAGGTTGAAGTGCCCTGTCAATTAGTCGTTGGGCGACTGTATGTCAAAACAAAACAGTTAAATATACCCAATGTGAATCTATACATAATAATGTAATAGTAACCCTTGACTAAGTTGTACAAATTGAACTATACAGAGAATTTGTATTTACGATCGACACAGGACAAGACTTACATATTATTAACAGAGTAGTGACATTTCATTTGAGCAAAAGATTAAATATTTTAGATATCTTGCATAATACGTTACGTAACTTTAAAAATAATTGTTTTACTGCTATATATGTCATTGAAGAATTGTATTGTATTGAATAGATTTAAACATCTTGAAGTTTGGTGATGCATTTCCTTCAAAAGCCAGTTGCCTTAAATTGACCAAAAATTTATGATTAACTGGGTACTTTTAAAACTGAATTTAAAATTGAGTTTGATAAAAGTGTCCAGGCATTTATATAACCAGTTCCACGTGTTGTACCCGTTCCTTTGCTAAAACCTTTAAAAGATGAACTTGAACGTTTGCAAAAGATAAACATAGAACCGGTCGAATATTATAGTTCATGGGTCAGTTTGATTCTTATAATTCGAGATAACAATAAAATTCGTCTCAGTGTTGACTACGCTATTTTCCTATAGGTAAAGTTAAAAATATTCTCGCTCAAGTTAATGGATCTAAGTATTTTAGTCGTATAACCTCTGGGTTCTATCAAATTAAAATGTCAGGATTTAACGTGTTTCATAACACCATTTGGCCGTTTCAAATTTAAACAGTTACCATTCGGTATAACTTGTGCACCCAGTATTTTATTATGTTAAAATTAAAATCCTAAAGTAACACCGATAATTGAATAACACGATAAAGTATTGAATCAAGTGTTAACACGGATTTATAAAGAGTGCTGAGTAAGATCCTGCAATTGCAGATCTAGATCCAGATACATTTAAAAATCAAGATCTAGGTCCAGATCTAAGATTATTATCTACATATGGATCTAGATCAAGATTCAAAATCTTTGAAATTGGGGCTAGATCTTTTATAGATCAATTTTGGAAATTTTGTTTAATTGACTAAACTCCAAGCAATACTCATAATGTTTGGCTATCTTACATCAACATTATAAAATAATAAAAAGCTAGAATCAAATAATAATAATAAAATTCACTTTAACTTAAATTATGTACCTGATCTAATTTATAATTTCCAGGTAAAAAATAACTAAACTTAATTACATAGCTTATGTAATTTGTTACAAATCGATGTAAATACCTACCTGCTTAAATACTTTTTTGAAAAAGTATTTTTTTAACAATGGTTTAAGTAAGTATTTTTAAGTGATTTAATTGAAAAGAATTGTAAATGAATATGGTCTAGATAAATATTTAAGATCATTGCCTAAATGGATCTAGATCCAGATGTATCCGAATTTATAAATGATTAAGTCCAGATACAAGATCCATTTAATGAATCTAGATCCGGGATGTTTTGATCTAGATCTTACCCAACACTAGGTATAACCTTAAGCAAAGAAAGATGCTTTCCAGGTCTACAGTCTGTGGAATTTCTAAGTCACTCCATATCCGAGTGAATAAGCGGTGTTGTCAAATTTCCTAAAGCATCTGATAAAAACAAACTTCTACGTTTCTTGGGCATGGTTAGTTGTTTAGGTCGGTTCATTTTCGACAGATCTGATATCTTAAAACCACTGACTTTTTTAATTAAAGAATATGTTTTTCTTTGTTTGTTTTTCTTGGTAGTCAGTGTTTTGAATATTTTGACCAAAGCCAAAAAATCATCATTTTTGCTGATGCTTTTTCTTTTGGTATTGGCTTTTGTTACGTTATGCTCAAATCGAGCGTGAAGCGTTAACTTTCACTTGGTCATGTGACAAATTTTCCGAATATGTTTACGGGTTGAAAGTTCACATTGAAACGGATCACAATCAAAGAATATCTATAAACTAACTCCACGTTTTCAAAGACTTTTAAGATATGACTATGAGATTCATTGTGTTCTAGGCAAAAATTTAGTAATTGTGGACGCAACGTCGAGAAAACTATTAATTTTGAAATAAATGTTTTAGAAGAAGTTAAATACTAACAAAATAAAGATCCCGTTTGTATAAAGCTTAGGCAATATATTAATTTAGGTTGACCTCAAAAAATACAATAGTTCCAAAAGTTTCCACTTCAACGCGTGGCAAAAAATTGCTTCATTACAAGTTTTGATTAATAAAAAAAATGTGATCATCGCCAAGTTGAAAGAACTGTTTTTAGGTACAGTTTACCGGAAACAGTTAGATTACATAATGGAGCCTAATTCTAACCTAAACTCAGAAAATTTGCAAAAAAATTACAGTTTGTCCTTATAACAAGCTGTCTTAAATACCCTCAGTCTAATGGGTGCATTAAAGCTGCAGTCAAAACTGCCAAAAATCTTATAAAAAAACGTGATGATTTATTTTTATCTTTGACGGCGTACCGAAATTGTAATAGAGATCACACTAAAGATTTCTCAGAGTTAAAAGTTAATGATAGTGTATGGGTGACTGATTCCAAAACATACGGAAAAGTTAAGCTTAAGGAATTAAGGTCCTATCTTGTCGAAACTCATAGTAGCAATTATTGAAGGAGTAGATGGTTTTTAGTATCAGCAAAACATCATAACCATGTTTGTAATGAAATTGTTTTTAAATTTATCATAAATTTTACGTGGTCACTTATACACCATCATCTGCTAATACAGTCACTACTAATACTGACTAAAAAATAGTATCAATCAAAATGTAGAATTATAACCTGTTGTACGATAAGATAATAGTTCTGGTGAAAGTGTTAGAGGAACTGAAGTTCAATCTAGAATGATGCTGATAATGGCAAAAGTGTTAGAAACAGTAGATCAGTGCGTAACATATAAAGAACCTCGTATTTAAGGAACTGTGTCACTTAAGTACACAATGTCTTTTTCCTATTATAAAAACGAGAGATGTTCTGTTAGGAATAAGAGCGTTTATGATTGTTACTTTAGTATGTCATGGTTGTAACGTTTATTGTTGTTTCTATGACACCATCTTCGATGGCATTATTACGATTTAGTAATAAAAAAATCATTGATTTTTTGTAATGTTTAATGTTTGTTATAAAAAACCCAACATAACGGAAACAAACGTGCGACATCGTATTTATTGTAAAATTATAAGAAGCTATGCAAGAAAAAAATATGGATTAAATATACTTAAATGCAGTATGAAGAGCAAAAAAAAATAGGAGGAAACTTCAGTGATAAATTTTTCGTTTTAAGGCTCCGACTAGGAATCCCTCGCTTTTCAAAATATAGATTGTTAATGCAATCGTGTTTTTATTTAATTTAAGTGATAGTGCCACAAGATTCTTTCGGGTTTCATTGATAATGCACTAAAAACATGGAGAAGACAATGTAGTGCGATGGATACAGGTATTGGTCAAGAAAAGTTCCCCAATTTGCCGACGACCAAATTATAACAGCGGAAGATAACAACGGTATAAACTACATGTTAAGAAAATTAATAGACATATACAAAAAATGACGTTTAAAAATGAGCATAGACAAGACACAATATAAAGAGGTCAAGAACAAGACCTACACACTGATAAATCTACTTCATTGATGTTATTTGATGGAAGAGACAAAAAAGAGATTCAAAATAAAATAAATAGAGGGAAACTGATAATCAAGAAATTACATACAGTACTATCAAATGAAAAAATGTCAAATCAAACTAAAAAATGACCGTTTTCTGTTTTATTGAAAGTAGCTTCGCGTATGGAGCTGAAATTTTGACACTTGATAAAAAAATGAAGAAAACATTAAATCAACATAAATAACGTAATGGTGTACTGGAGAATATGCTGTCAACTGACAATAACGGATTGGGTGGGAAACGAAAAAATTAAAGAACAAATGAAATTAGAAATATCACTAAGATACTATAAAGATGAAGAAACTAATGTGGTATAGACAAATAAGAAAGATGGACCACGACAGGATCTCACTAAAACCATGGGAATGGAAGCCATATCGCAAGGTAAAAAAAGGAAAAACCAAAAAAAAACGTGGAACAAAGACGCCCAAGAAACTACGGACAAAAGAGATCTCCAAAAAAATTTTTTTTTGAACAAAGAAATCTAGAAACAAGAGTACGGGAAATGACAGTGTAGGTGTAACCAAACTGTTACAATACATATATCCAGAATTAGAAAATCTTTTTTTATAATATACGCAAAAAAATTCTTCAGTTTGGTAACAATACATATCATAAAGAATTCTAGGTTTTGTCAGATTTTTTGTGTCGCTTTCTGAACATATATTGCAACAATAAATTTTAAACGTATCTAGTTTTCTTTTACTGTTTGCGTTTTGGTACTATCCAAGTTGTTAAAGAAAAAATAGATTATTTTACCAATTAATGTTGGCAATAATTGTGTTTGAACCTCTTCGGTTAGATTTTTGCTACTAAATGATTTAAATTTTATCAAATGTTTAACTTTCCAGTCTTATATTTTCAATTTATAGTCTAACATTTTTTTGATGTGTTTATACACTTGGTTTATTTAGTTTTAATTACTATATTGCATTTTTTGGCGATTGTATTAAATTTGTGAAAAAAAACTGTATCTTTGTTTAAACCTAAAAGATTTTTTTTGTTTAAATGTTTTTATATGGTTCGTGTTTTATAGCTGGTTTGGTTGTTATTAAAATATTTTAAATTTAGTTTAGTGTTGGTTTTATGGGTCTGTTGTTTGAGTGAGAATAACTTGCATTTTGTTATTTATGTTAGGTTTATTTTTAAGTATTTAAAAGACTTTTTAGGGTCAAAGAATTGATTTTTTTAATTTCCTAGATTGTTTAGAACGATTTCCTAAAGTATCAAGCAAATATTCCAGCAATATGTGTAAGATAAAAATCAACAGAAGGATTGTGATTGATTTGGAACTATAGGGCATTAATAATTAAGCTGTCGTAGTTTTTTTTTGTTCTGAAATTTTGGTTTTGTTGTATGTATAAAATGTGAATTAAGCCACGCTTACAAAATTATTTGTCAAACTACATTATGAATGCTAAATTTTGCTGTTGTTTTATCACTAAATATAAAAGTTGCTTATGAAAAGAAAAAAGTTTTGTTTTAGGTGTCTAAAGAATTACTAAGATAAGAATGTCTTCCAAATTTGAACCATGTCAACGTTTCGCCCACTTTCGTAAAGGGTTTCATCAAAGCACAAAACATGTCAAAAACTCAAAGAAACAAAATCTACCTAAAAATATCTATATTACGTAATCAATTTGTGAACCAAGTCGGAATCTAATCTTCAAAAACAGGAATCAATGAACTTGAGAAGCAAACGATGATGTATTAAAGGCTACTCTAAAATTAGGCAGTCTACTTGTAATTCGATTGAGATTAATCCATAGATGTATAGAAAAACAAATTCTTAGATACAGCGTACATTTATTGGATTTTTTAAAGTGTGCGCGTGTTATAGAACAGTGTTAAAAATAAACTGAACTTTAATATTAAACATGAACAAACATCGAATAAAAAACCGAAATTCAAATTTAGAGATACGGCAATCCGTAACTAATAATTGCAAAATGTTTCAAAACTCAAAAGTGCACAGTCTGCTTTTTCTATGCTGTTACTGTTGAGACTACAACAGAAATACTACAACGACCGCTTATTTTAAAAAACATAAGAAGAATAAACAAAAATAGAAAGAAAATAATAGATAAATCATTTTAAAATAAAAAATGCTTCAGTTTGGTAACAATACATATCATAAAGAATTCTAGGTTTTGTCAGATTTTTTGTGTCGCTTTCTGAACATATATTGCAACAATAAATTTTAAACGTATCTAGTTTTCTTTTACTGTTTGCGTTTTGGTACTATCCAAGTTGTTAAAGAAAAAATAGATTATTTTACCAATTAATGTTGGCAATAATTGTGTTTGAACCTCTTCGGTTAGATTTTTGCTACTAAATGATTTAAATTTTATCAAATGTTTAACTTTCCAGTCTTATATTTTCAATTTATAGTCTAACATTTTTTTGATGTGTTTATACACTTGGTTTATTTAGTTTTAATTACTATATTGCATTTTTTGGCGATTGTATTAAATTTGTGAAAAAAAACTGTATCTTTGTTTAAACCTAAAAGATTTTTTTTGTTTAAATGTTTTTATATGGTTCGTGTTTTATAGCTGGTTTGGTTGTTATTAAAATATTTTAAATTTAGTTTAGTGTTGGTTTTATGGGTCTGTTGTTTGAGTGAGAATAACTTGCATTTTGTTATTTATGTTAGGTTTATTTTTAAGTATTTAAAAGACTTTTTAGGGTCAAAGAATTGATTTTTTTAATTTCCTAGATTGTTTAGAACGATTTCCTAAAGTATCAAGCAAATATTCCAGCAATATGTGTAAGATAAAAATCAACAGAAGGATTGTGATTGTAACAAGATAACTTGGCGTTCCTAACCGTTCAAATTATTCCATTGTCAGTTTGCTTTCCGATGCTGTAAAGCAGTTTTTGATAAATAGATTAAAAAAATGCTGACAAAGAGGAAATGACCAAAAACGAGCAATGTGTCTAATTATCTGAATGCATGTGGTTACGGATCTTGGAAAAAAATAAGGTTTTCCTTGTTATTTGAAATTGTTTCTTTGATTGGCGTTTATCCTAAAAGAATTGTTGATTTCACTGTCAAGTCATCATACTGCAAAAGTTGTGAACATTGGAAAGGAAGAGAAGAGCATGAAGACTATGAAGCATGGAACCACGAAGAAAACTCTGGAAGAATGGAAACTGATGTTGTAAAATACATGTTTTCGCGTTGTGAAACACTTCAGGGTGTCGAGTATAAAAATTATATAGGGTTCGGAAATACAAAAACGTTTCCAGCACTATTGAATTTAGACAATTATGACAAAAATCCAGTTATAAATTTAAAAAAAAATGTATCGGTTATGTGTAAAGGAGGATAGGTTCGCGTTTCCAAAACGTCAAAAAACAAACAAAGGAATCGGTTTGTAATCAGATTGACAAAATAATAAAAGACCAGGCAAACTTCTACGAGCTAAGTTTTTGATGTTATTTTAATAATATAAAGTAGATGTTCACAACTAATGAAAAATTACAGAAATCGTTCTGTCCGTGTGGTCAACAGAGTTAGTGTAAACGGAGACGGCAGAAGGTACTCTAGATTTTTTTCAATTATTTGGATCCACTTTTGAACAAAACAGTTCAAGCTGATGTACACGGATCTAGCGTCAAAAAGTTTATTAGCGAGGTGTTTTGGCGGTTTCACTCAAAACAGCAACGAATCTCTGATTTGCTTGATTTGGTCGTATTCTTTTAAGCATACGTATTCTGCTCGCAAGATCGTCAATTTTATTGATACATTCAATTTTCGTCGTAAAAAAACAAGTTTTCCGTATTTTTTTTATACTCAAATTAAATTATAAACTTCAGAAACTTACATTTTTGTTTCTTTGGTAAAAGTGTAAGTTTTCTTGTTATTCTTTATGCATTAAATGCATTAGTAGTAAATATAATGATAGTTTTTGCAGTTATTTATAATGTATATATTTTTGGCAATTATTATATATCCGAGATGGTTTTAAAGAAATTGAAATATTTTGAATTAAAATTTTGTAACATATATAAAAAAAATTAATTTTAATTTATGGAATTGAATAAATTTATAAATCAACAATATCAAAATAACCAATTAAAAGCAGAACCAGAAATTACCATATCGACATTTTCCAACAACTGCAGAACAATAAATTATTAATTTTTACAATGAAGAATCTTATTATAAATTTTTAACAATGTCTTATGTCTTTTAAAAATTTTTTTTTTATATATAAACAGTAAATAACTTAAATTTTCCAACAGTTAACATTGCTTAATTAAAATTTAATTGCGGAAAAAATGTTTTGAAAAAGAAACTACTTGGAATTAATCTATATTAACTGAATCATTATAATTTGTTAATTTTTTAAACAAAAAAATATTAAATTTAGTTATTTGATGTAATATATTTATGTGATGTTTAATATTTATTGAAACGATTAATGCAAATAATTCTAATTAAATTTATATGTTTTAGTATTTAGAATAATGAATATTCAACTAAAATCAGTCAGAAAGCATAAAACTGCGTTTCAAATATGCATTGCGATTACAGTTATTTGCATACATTTCATATACTTATCAAATTGTACACGCTTCATCACCAACAAACTTTAACTTATAATCATTTAACCTTTTGCAAACACAGGTCAAATTCGTATTTATCTTCTGTTACCTTTATCTTTGCACGAAATGTATAAATACGTTGACAAAATCGTAAGCCAGCATTTGTTCGTTATACGTTAAATTGTTAGTTTTAAAAGTTTAAAATATATTTTAACAATGTCTCGTTGTGTACTTGTAAGTATCAAAATATTGTTTTAACTTTAATTCATACATAATTTTGTTGTTTAGGTATGTTTGGTCTCGGTGATGTTATTAGTTTTCGTGATTAATTGTATTGAGGCTGGTTATGGCGGAGGTGCACCAAGTCACGGGCATGGTCACGAGCACGAACATGTTCATGGCCATGAACATGGACATGAACATGGGCATGAACATGGACATGGGCATAATCACGGCCATGGCCACGAATATGAAGGACATGGTTATGAACACGATTATAAACATGGTAACGAACACGGTGGTGATTATAATCATGAACACGATTATGGCGGTTACGAACACGGAGATGAACATTCCCATGGTCACTACAAAAGAAAGGCTAGTTAGAAAAAGTAATAGCTTGTAAATGAATTAACAAATTTTTAATGTACGTATGTGATAACAATTTTAAAAATTACACATTTTATAATTATATAGGAGAGAGAAAAAGAGTATTTATGCGTTTAAGTAATTTAATAACAATTATTCTGTTTATATTCTACAAATAAACGTTCAATGTATTAAATATTTGTTTAATTTACAAAATGTGTTGTCTTCATAGTTCATTAACACACCTTCATTTTCTAAACGTTTTATATTCCTTTTCAAAATCAACTTGGTTACTAATCTTACTAATTTACATTAATCAAAGGAGACTTTACGATATAGTCGCCACCGTAACGCCCACGTTAAACTTATATGTATAAACTTTGTACAAGTTATTTTTCTTTTGAGTGAATAATAACAACCACTCTTGTTAAAATTATTTACCCTTATATAGTTTGGTTGATAGTATACTATTCTTAGTAAAAAAGTTTACTTCTGAACATTTTTATGCAGTTCTTTTTCAAATTAAAAAGCACAGTTTAAAGAAATTTGACAAATTAATTTTGCAACTTGCAAATGAAGAAGCCACAGTTCGAACAATGATAAAATTGTTTTTGGTAGTAGCGTTGATGAAATACATAACAAAAATAAAAATAATTTTTTTAAGAAATGCTATGTAAATTAATACAATTTCTTGTAATTTTTAGTTTTAAAATCACAGGTTTAATACTTTTGAATAAAATATTGCAAGTATAAGAAATAAATATATTATTAAATAAATAAATAATATTTACTATATCCTGTAGCTTTTATAACAAAAATTTTGTATTTTGATCTAAAACGCTCATCTCTAATCTACAAGTATTTTATGTTCCATTGCTTGAGAACTTTTGGAATTATAGGGCATTAATAATTAAGTTTAAGTATTTGGAACTGTCGTAGTTTTTTTTGTTCTAAAATTTTGGTTTTGTTGTATGTATGTATAAAATGTGAATTAAGCCACGCTTACCAAATTATTTGTCAAACCACATTAGTGCATAAGCTTTCTAAATGTTAAATTTTGCTGTTGTTTTGTCACTAAATATAAAAGTTGCTTATGAAAAGAAAAAAGTTTTATTTTAGGTGTCTAAAGAATTACTAAGATAAGAATGTCTTCCAAATTTGAACCATGTCAACGTTTCGCCCACTTTTGTAAAGGGTTTCATCAAAGCACAAAACAAATAAAAACTCAAACAAACAAAATCTAACTAAAAATATCTAAAGTATTACGTAATCAATTTGTGAACCAAGTCAGAATCTAATAATCTAAAAAAATATAAAAAGAAATCAATGAACTTGAGAAGCTAACGATAATGTATTAAAGGCTATTCTAAAATTAGGTAGTCTACTTGTAATTCAACTGAGATTAATCCATAGATGTATAAAAAAACAAATTCTTAGAAGCAGCGTACATTTATTAGATTTTTTAAACTCTGCGCGTGTTGTAGAACAGTATTTTAAAAATAAACTGAACTCGAATATTAAACATGAACAAACATCCAATAAATAACCAATATACAAATTTAGAGATACGGCAATTCGTAACCAATAATTGCAAAATGTTTCAAAACTCAGAAGTGCACATATGTTGTCATATCATATCATATCATATCATAATCAAGATTAAAACAATACCAGAAGCAGAAATGGATACAAAAGCAAAAAAATGGCATGGAAAAGATATAGAAAGACAAAGCAAAAAGTAGACAGACAAAAATACATAACTAAAAAAAATATAGCAAAAGAAGTAGTACGAACAACAAAAAGGAAAAACTGGGAAGACTTCGGTAAAGAACTCAAACAAACATATCAACAAAATAACAAAAAATTTGCAATGGTGTAAAAAGTATAACGGGAAACAAAAAAGAGAATAAACAAAGAAAAAAAATCTTAGAAAATAAGAGAATAAACAAAGAAGAACTAGACGAAGCAACGAAACGTATCAAACTAGGAAATGCAAGCAAACAAAACAATATAGAACCAGATATAATAAAGCTCCTAAAAGAGAAAAGAATAGAATGCCCACTGAACATATTCAAGATAACATAGGAAGCAAAACAAATTTTAGACGAGTGGCTAAATGGTATAATCACACGAAAAATGATTAAGCAGGTTGTGAAAATTATAGAATTATATACTTATCCTCCACCAACTGTAAATCATACACCGTAATAATACAAAGAAAACTGAGAAAATATATTGACAACAGACTGAAAGCGGTTTTTAAGACAGAAAGACAAACACGTGAACATGAAAAAAATTAGGAAGCGTAATAGAAAGGAATGAAAAAAATGGGATAGAGTTAGGAATAAAACAAGAAGATAAATTAAGCATATTACTCTCTATAGTAACTATGGATAGGTTGTTAAAAAATATTAAGACAAAGACCAAACAAAGCCAGACAGTGAGAGGGTATAATAATCTAATAGCAAGAAATACTAACTGCCTACTATATGTATGCAGACGATATAGCGCTAATAACAGATAACCACAAAAAGATAAAGAAGATAAAGTGATGAAATAGAAAAACTATAAATGGAACGTAATATTAAGAAATGTAAAACAATGATCATAAAAAACCAAAACTAAAAAGAAAATAGAAAATATGCATAAAAAACTAGGAAATTTAACTGCATAGAAATGTTTAAAAAACGTAATAAGAGAAGATGAGATGAATATAAAAACAACAAGATAAATAAAAGTAAAAAATACTATTACGCGTTAAATATCACAATTTCTAAAAAACGAGAAATAGACAAAAAAATAAAATGAGAGTGTACAACACAGTAGTAATACCAGTACTTACATGCGTGAATAAAACCTACTGGGTATTAAATTGTATAAACACAGGAAGTGACCATAAGATAGTCAGAGCAAGAGTAGAGAAAAAACAATCAGAAAAAGAATATCTCAAATAGATAGAAAAATTCTAAAAACAAAGAGTTTCAAATATGAGCAAGAACTGAATCACAAAATAAACTAGATACACCTGATCTCAATAGCAAAAATATAATATAAACAAAATAAATGACCTAAATAAAATTATAAACACCGAAATGTTAGACGCAGTGGCGAAAGCAACAGGAAAAAAAGACAAAATCATTATTCGAAAAAATGCGAGTGCTACTAAGACAAGGAAAACAAAGAACAATAGAATACACGGAAATTAATAAAATGCTGAAAAAAACGAGAAGATAAAAAAAACAGATAGAAGCGATGATAGAAGAAGTCATTAAAAAAAACAGAAATGTGAAAAACTTCTACTGGGCACAAAAAAGAGTAAACATCAATGGAAGGAGCCTCAACCATCTGAGATATGCTGACAACGTAGTAATAACCGATAATTTTGAAAACTTACAGCAAATATTAGAAGAAATAAAAATTGAATCCGAGAATGTTGTTTAAAAAAAATAGACAAAACCAAAAATAATCACAAACCAAGAAGAAAACAGAAATATTGTAATTGACAACCATATTATAGAATATGTTGATAAATACATATACTTAGGACAGGTGATTAAATGCAAAAAATCAAACTAAGAAGCTGAAATACAGAGACGGATAACGGTTGGCATGGTCGGCATTCGGCAAACAAAGCAAAATACTCAAAGACAAAAAAATACCCCTAAAATTAAGAAATGCGGTCTTCAATCAATGTGTGTTACCGGTATTATTCTAGGCTGTGCAGACATGGTCCTTAACAAAAACTGAATTAGAAAAATTAGCAAAAACGCAAAGAGCAATGGAACGACAGATGCTGAATATTAAACTGAAGGATAAAAAACGGAATATGGACATCAGAAACAAGACAAAATTAAGAGATATAAAGGAAGAAGTAGTTTCGCTAAAATGGAGATGTGCCGTTCACACCATGCGTCAAGTCGACGGGCGCTGGAGTAAGGAAATACAACAAGGGAGTCCCTATATGGAAAAAAAGTAAAGGCCGGCCACAAACCAGGTGGATCGACAATTTGAAAATAATGGCGAGTTTGGGTTGGATTAGAAAACCCAAAATAGAAATTTTTGGAAAGCAAAAAAGGAGATCTATATCCAACAATGGATGTCGACGGGCTAATAAAGAAGAAAAAAGAAGAAAAAAATCGATGTGGTAGATATCAAATTATCCAAAAAGATAGTTAGGAAGGCAAAAGAAAGAAATAAGACAAACGACGCAACAAGAAACAATTACAGCAAAAATAGAAAGAAATACGAGTACTAGACCGAGCAAGATGAAAAGAATAAGTTAACAAACCAGAAAAAATTTAATCAGACGCCTTTAAAGGTAAAAACAAAATGGAAGATGAAGCACTCAAACAAAATATGATTGCAAATGATCTAAAACAAATCCGTGATTTTGGTATTGTCTTATAGAATATAAGAAAAGTAACTAACTGTTTCTAGCCTACTCTAATTATGTTAGTAAATAAAAAAGTCGGTTCAATTTGCATGTGCTCAATTATGCAATTCTGTGATTAATATTCAATGCTCATATATCAAAATAATTCGCTGCGCAAAACAAAATTTATCGTTTGATCTAGAACTAGAAAAAAAAATATCTGTGTGAGTGCGATAAAGACAAAATCTTTTATAGCAGACTCCAATTTGTAACTAAGGTATGCAACAGATGATACATTTTTTACGACGCAACTCAACTTTGTAGAATCGTTTCAATGTCTTCTCTCTCTCTCTTTATTGTTCTATGCGGGTAGTGGAAAAAATTTATCATGGGTTTGCACAAAGAAAGTAATATTAGATTTTCTTATATACTGAACAACAAACGAATAAAAAAGCAAAACAAGTAGCCCGATTTCTGGAATCATAATTAGTACCTACATATTTTTGTAATTATTCTTTAAACATTCAAGTACTAAAATGAAAAAAAAACCTAAATAAAAAACAACGTATTTCAAAACTAACGCTGGAGAAATAATGGCATAGGTTGACCTGCTTCTAGTATTAGGCGCCATAATAGCTGTGAAGCAATCAACTTTAATGTTGTAGTCCTCAGGGCCGGCGCTACCTTATTAGAGGCTAGGTGCAAAATAAAAATGCGAGGCTGGAACTTAAAATAAAAATTTACTCTTAAAAATTAACATAATGCTTGGCGGCAATAAAATAATAAAAAACTTTAAACGATAAACAAGCGGAAAAAATCATAGATAGGTTTTTCGTGCTTTGGCTGAAGCAAACGCGTCAATGGTTTTTGATGTATCCAGTTCACGTCCAACCTCTTTCTCTATTGCTAACATAGCCAAACCCAACAGTCGTTCTTGGCACATACTGGATCTTAAATAATTTTTAATTAATTTTAATTTGGAAAAACTTCTTTCCGCAGAGGCAACCGTGACAGGCAAGGTTAGTAAGATTCGAACTGCTATGTATACGTTAGGATAGGCCAAAAATAGCTTTGTCATTTGAAGATATTTTAATATGCTTAGAAGCGAACTTTGGTGGTTATCAGGAATGACTGGAATAAGAGATTTCAGTTCTTCAAACATTTCCGTGTGATCAATATCGGAATCGGCATTAGTCGCGGATAAAACAGTCTGTAGGTCTTCGCACTTCTTATATAATTCTTTATCAGAAAGATCTTTGATTTTTGTGAAATCGTACATAAATCCAAAGTTTTTCCTTATGTCCTCATATAATTTGAATATTTCTTTAAATGATTCTATAGCACTATCAACAATTAACAGAAAGTATTCAACCCGAAATTTTTCTTCATCGTTTTCTAACGTTTCATCTGAACCTTCATAGTCAAAAGATTTTTTGATTTTTTTTATCCGTCGTTTAGGAAACTGGGTTTTAATATGGTTTTCCTCTGCAATCTTTTTTGCTTTTTGTACACTTGTAATATATCCATTTGTACGAAATGTGTTTAATTTACAAAGAAGTGTGTCTAGCAATGTAATAGCGACATCCATTTGCACGTCCATCCTTTGCAATATTTTTGATACTCTATTGACTTCGACAAGTAATTCATACCATATAACAGCAGATAAAATAAAAGGATAAGACTTAATTTCTTGCAGTAATGAATTTGCTTCGCTCTTAGTTTTGGCATCTTTTGATTCATCAATGATTTCGCCAAACACTGTTATAAATTCCCGGATTTGGAAAATTATCGCTTTTACACTTTCTACTCTGCATTCCCATCTCGTCGCTGATAGCGGTTTTGGAGTAAATGACAAATATTTTTTGGCTATGTCGTAACGGCAGTTAGAACTTGATAAAAATGTGTAAATTCGTTGAATTACTCCAAAAAATGAAACTGCTTTTACAGAAACACTAGCTACATCAGAAAGTATTAAATTCAAATTATGGCAACCGCAAGGAACATAAAACACTCGAGGATTTTCTTTCAGAACCTGAGCTTGCACACCAGATTTATTTCCTTTCATATTTGCCCCATTATCATATCCTTGGCCTCTACAGTTTTGGAGTTCTAATCCGAGATTTCCGATGTGGTCTTTTAAAATTTGGGTTAATCCTAAGCCGGTAGAATCTTTTACAATTAGAAATCCAGTAAAGCTTTCGCAGATTTGCACTACATTGTCTTCAACAGATACGTATCTGATGATACAAGAGAGTTGTTCAGTATGGGATGAATCGGGTGTGCAATCTAAAAGTATAGAAAAATACTTTGATTTTTTTACGTGGTTGACAATTTTATTCAACACTTCTTGTCCCAGAAGTGTAATAATTTCATTTTGTGTATCTTTACTTAAATAATGTACGCCCTTTTTTGTATTTCTTGCATTATTGACGTGTTGCGATAATACAGGGTCGTATTTGGAAATTAATTCAACGAGACCCAAGAAATTTCCATTGTTTGAAGAAAATAATGTGTCACATGTTCCTCGCAATGCCAGGTTATGTTCCGCTAAGTATTGAATTATAGATATTATTCGTTCTAAAATATCTCGCCATTTTTTTCTTTCCTGAATAAAAAGTTTTTCGGAATAATGTGGGATGGACTCCTGGTTGGTAATATGTTTTTTTGTTACATTTCATTTGTCTATGGCAGCAAAGTGTGTTTTTGATACTTCATGCTGCTTTAATCTTACAGAACAATGTTGCCAGTCACTAAATCCAATCGTTTCTAACTGACTTAAGGCAGTTTGAAATAGTTTGCACGGGAAACAAAAAATTCGATCCTTTTCCATTGAATACATCAGCCAAGTTCTTTCAATTATCTCGCCGTTATTTAACTTTCTCTTGTAATATATTTCAGAAAACGATCTATTTTTGGAATCTTTCGGATACGAAGATTTTTTCAATGTTGTAGGTCCTTGCATCAAAATAAATTCTCGCTGAGAAGGAGTTAAATATTCTGGCCAGGCTCCAATATCCTTCAGGTCTTGATATTCCAAGTTTGAGTGCATAGTGTCAGTTTCTACCACCATTGTCAAACACTAAAATAGTTTTAAAACATTTAAAATACCAGTATTAATTTTTATATATATTTAACTAACATTTTCATTTACCGGATTCAAATTAGGATTGATACTTGTGTAGGCCTCTTCCATATTAGGCGATTCAGTGACAGAACTAGTGTCAGGTGCTGATTCTTTTTCGGAACCTTCAATTTTTAAAAATTTGTGTAAAGCCCCCTTTTGTGTTTTGATAAATTCTTCATGAGCCTTTCGCTTCCTTACTTTTTCGGCCCCACCCATATATTTCCTACCACAATCTCGGTCTCTGGACGTCATGTTTCTAATACGTATGTGCTGTTAAAAAAGAATAAATGTAAATTTTAACGTTGGAAAGACATGTTGGTAACTATGTAAACTAATGAAACAAGATGAATGAGAAAATAATTTGTATTGCATACATTTCCGCAACAAAACCATGAAGGTCTTTTTTATTATTAATTTATTTATTTATTGTGAAGTAAAATCCCAAAAACAGAATTTAACACATTGTGGATAAAGAACCTACTAGTCTCTGCCATATGCCATTAAAAACAGTCATTTCAGCACAAATTAGCACAACTTTCAATTTTTTATCAATTTTTAAAACCTTTATTAATTAGAATATTAAAAAGCTCAGAATCGAAAGCTAAATACTTCAAATCCGTTATCAAATTATTATTTCTTTTAGTTAGAAGAATTTTTTGTGAAACAGCAAAGTTTTTAAGGTTTATTTTTAAATAAAAACTTTGCTGTTTCATAAAAAAATCCTTCTAACCATACGAAAATATAATAACAAAAACAGCTTTTGCTGTTTTATATTAGTATTTTTTTTTAAATTTGTACCAGCACTAAATAAATAATAGTTATTTTTGTAATAGGATAAATGCGTAAAGTGGGTGTTTTGTAATAAATCTAGGAAAAAATCAAAGGAAAAAATCTAAAGGTAAATAAAAGTAACATTTAATTTTAATTCAAGTCTGTTTTAGACTTTTGTACTTAGATTTTTTTCCTTGGACTTTTTTATCGAACTCTTTTTTAATAGCATACGAGAGCATTAATTTTTGGCCGAAATGGCAGGTCGAGGTCAAAAATTCTCTCTAATGTTCCATTAAAATACAAAATTTACAAACGAAATACAATCAAGAATTTTTGTACAACTGTAAATTTGAATTAATCAGCTAACAGCAAGTCAAGTTAAGTTGCTCTATCGTTACTGTAGAAGCAATTAGTGCAAAAGTCTTTTTATCAGTATAAAAGACCTTTTTTTTAAAAAATTAATAAGTTTAACAAAAATGTATTATACATACCTGTTACGAAATAAAGAAGACAAAGTAATAAATAATAAAGTAAATGTAAATTATCCAGTAAAAACTCGAAACACTAATACACTACACTAATAAATGAATACTATATTAATTTAGTTTAGAACTACGCAAAATTAAAAATAAATATATGTACGTATAATCAAAATAAACACGTGATGTCACTTGAACAGTCTTTAACAAAAGTTATTGTCGCATCGAAAGTCGACAAGGAAGTTCTGTTGGTGGTGTAAGAAGCAATATTTATAAACAAGTAGTGTGAGAAAATAATTAATTTGAAATCAGCAAGCCGGATGGGATTTTTAGGGTTTAATGTTAGTAAAGTGGCAAAGGTGTAATACACCGACGTCGGCTTTAGTGATCAACGGTCAATGCATCGTGCGTTTATGCAAAATTGTAAAATAGTTGACAGGTAATAGCTTAATGAAGCAAGGTGTAAGACCGAGCACGTTTGCACAAAATAAACAAGATTTAGGTACAATTGTGATGTTTCCACATTACAATATAAAGTATTTACAGAAATTTTCTCACACAAGGCATTTACCATTGGGTATAAAAACACATTGCAAATTTTAAGTTTTTTCAACCCCAGTAAATAATTCCATCTCTGTAACAAATGGTTTATTACTTTCGTTTTGACCATTAAGGGTAGGTTCAATTTATTCAAGATGTTATAAACCTTTACTACAATATGAGAAAAACGTTTTGTCGGTATTTACTTGAACGAATTTTGACACGTTTAAGATTTATCATTCTAAAAACTTTGTTGCGCGCGGGGCCTATAAAATGCGGGGCCGAGTGCACTGCACCGTTTGCACGTGCCTCACGCCGGCCCTGGTAGTGCTTTAAAAAAGGGTAATTTTATTTGGGCGGCAACTCACAGTAAACAGAAAAATCAGAAATAAAAAATTGTCCTCGACATTGTTGATAAAATAAGACATAGATTACCTTTGACAATTTTATTACAGGTTTATCGTTATCAAATAAATTGCTAAAAAAATTAAGCTTTGTAAAATTTGGCGCAAAAATAAACCATATGTCGCTGATGAACAGTTGTATCTTACTCGCCTAGTAAAAAAAGGCTGTTGTCAGAGCATAATTGCAATTCGTTTTCAGGAAAAGATATAGGAACTTCAATCCTGATACTTATACGTCACTATAATAAAACCAAAGCTGTTGTAGATACTTCAGATAAGATGGTTAAATAGTATTCAGGCCGTCTAGTAACTAATCGGTGGCCAATGGCTATGTTTGGTCAGTTATTGGACGTTGGCGGAATAAATGAATTTATGATATGGAGAATAAAATTTTTAAAAGAAAGATCCCACAACGGAGATTGTAAAATAAAGTTTTTATTGAAACTAGGAGAGTCACTAATTAGAAAAAATATAACCAAAAGAGTAAAACATATGCACAAAAGCGTTGAAAATTATTATATTCAAGATGTTATTCCCAAATTGACAACGCAAAATAAGACACATGATAAAAGAGTTATGCCGTCTATGTCTGGTCGGTGCTCTCTATATGACAGAAAAAATGCTATTATAGAATTGCAAGAGAAACCGATATTTACGAAATGAAAGAACTTTTATGTACCTATTGACGGTGTGATGAAAAACAATGATCATAATTTAAGCGACATCTTTGAAACTAACGGTATGGGCATAAAGTTTTTCGTTTAGCAATGTCGGATGAGATTCTTACCCTTATGGAAAAAAGACGAAACGACAAATGCAGAAATGAAGATAAACACAAAAAAATACATGGAACTATCACTAGAAAAATCAAGGAAGCAAAAGAGAATTGTATATCAAAAAAGTGCAGTGAGATAGAAGAATATGAAAACAAATACGATATAACATGCATAAAAAGATCAAAGAATTAACGGGTATCAAGAGAACTAAAACAGCCTATATACTAAAAGATAAAGAGGGTAAAATAATTGGCAAAATAAAGGACAAACATAACGGAACAAGCAGGACCAGAAATTTTAAAAAGTGAAGTGGAAAATGCCATTAAAAGTGCGAAAGATGGAAAAGCTATGTACCCGTAAAACTGTTAAAACTCATACATGACGACGGAATAGATATACTGGTGGATCTCTTTAACACTGTCTGTACGACAGGCATCATTCCTAAAGAATGGCTTCTGTCGACTCTTATAACAATTTCAAAAAAGAAAAATGCAAAAGAACAGCTTTGATGTGTTACACTTTGAAAATATACTTTAAGGTAATACACAATAAAATGTATAAAAGACTTTAAGTAGATATAAGCGACACACAAACGGGATTTAGAAACAGGTTGGGAACCAAGGAAGCCCTGTTTGGTGTTAATGTGCTGATGCAGAGATGTTTGGATATGATCCAAGATCTTTATGTATGCTTTACAGATTTCGAGAAGACTTTCGACAAGATCAAGCATGGAAAACTACGCGAAATACTCAAAAGCAAAAATACTGATAACCGTGACATCACCATAATAAGTAATCTTTGTTGGAATCAAACTGCCAAAGGCAAAGTTGAAAACGAGTTGACAGATGAAATTTAAATATGCTAAGGAGTTTGGCAGCTCACGATACGCTCATAATAGCTGATGATGCGACTTATTTGCAAAATCTCCTTGAAAGAATTAACACCTACAGCAACAATTATGGTTTAAAGCTTAATCTGGAAAAGACTAAATTTATGGTAGTCATAAAAAACAAGACATACACACAAAAATAACAATATACAACAACAAATTGAAAGAGTCACATCATACAAGTATTTAGGAACAGGGCTCACGGAAAATAACAAACAAACGAAAGAAACAAAGTCAAGTATAGAGAGAGGAAGGCATATGTACGTTTGTAAAACTAAAAAAGTTTCTTTGCTGTGGAGACGTAGATATAGACCTCAGAATGCGAATGTTGCGATGTTACTTTTTCTCCACACTATTCTATGGTGGAGACATGGACACTCAAAAAAAGATCAGGATCATCGAAGCTTTTAAAATGTGGTGCTATAGAAGAATGTGGAAGATATCATGGACAGAAAGAGTAACCAATCTCGAAGTATATATATAATGAGAGGAGAAAGATACAACCTGCTCAAAGGAAAGAGAAATATAGGACAAAGAAGAATCTCATGGTTAAACAATCTATGGGAATGGTACAACTGCAGCCCTGGGGAGTTGTTTAGAGCTGCAATTAGCAAAGTGAGGGTTGCTATGATGATTTCCTTCAATAGGAGACAGTACTGGAAGAAGAAGAAGAATGTCGGAAGTAAAATTTAAGTTTTTACTGCAAAACATTCAGCTCGAGAATAAAACAACGAGAGATTAAAAGCAGAGTATTGACAAGTTAGCTGGGAGTTATTTGAAGAATTCAATAAGAAACTACCAATATATTTTTTTCCATCTCAATACACCAGAGTTGACGAAATGCTCTTGGCTTTTCGAGGACCGTGTAGATTTAGAGTTTGTATTTCAAGTCAACCGAATCGTTATGGTAAAAAAATATACTCTTTAGCAGATGCAAAGATGCAATTCAAAAATATACATCGGCCAACAACCGTAAGAACCATATCAATTAAATACATCAAACATGAATCTTGTTCCAAGACTATGCGAGGACATTTAGATTTAAAAAAAAACGTCACTATGAATAATTTCTTTTCTAGTATTCTTCTCGCCAGAAAAACTCCTAATGGATCACCAGTTAACCATAATATGTACGCTCAAAAAAAATAAACCGCAGATGAAACGACATGAAAAAAAACTGTGTTTGCTTTTCAAGAGAGATCTATTATGGTTTCGTATACCGTAAGGAAAAACAATCTACAATGCATAAAGATGATGCTATGGATATTGAGACAGTTTACCCAAAAAATATAATTGACTATAAATAAAACTAAGTGCAGAGTAGATATAGTTGATAAACTTTGCGAAACATACAACTGAGGACGAATTAGTCGTCGTTGGCCAATGGTTATACTCTTTGGAGCAATGAATCTTACTGGTATAAACTCTTATGTGATTTATAAATGCAATGAAGAAGAAAAAAAAATTTGAAGAAGATATTTTCCATTCGTATGAGAATTTCCGAGATCTATGACATACCTTTAGAAAATATTCCACCAAGAACTTTTACATATGAGCGATGTCATTACTGCTCCAGCAAACAGAATAGAAGAACAAAATATAGTTGCAATAGTAATATTTAAAAGCGTTATGTGCTGAGTGCGTCATCAATAGTGATGCTATTTGAATTTTGAATTTTTTGGTTTACCAAAACGTTTCTTCAATGTGCCAATTCAATTTTAAGTTCTTTAATATGTTGAATTTTTGCGTAATCCTTGTTCATAGCACATTTTTTTTTATTTTCGTTTCTTAATTTTATGTTTCCATTATGTATTTAGAACCATCAAAACGTGTTCATAAATTTTCAAGTTTTGGTATATTTTTGTTATATTTTCACATTTTGTAAAATCGGTGTCTGAAACCGATGTTAGTTGAGGTGTATAATAAGACTATGTTAGTTGCGGAAGGTTAATTTGGTTACAATTAAACGACGAAACTTTTATTTACAGAAAATTACTTTTTGAAGTCGACGCCAAACAAATTCGACTAAAACCTATTACAATTGCCAAAGTTAATGTTAATAATTAGGGTTAATCCTACGCCAATATCATATATTACAAAAAGCAACTTCATGTAAATTAAAACTTCTTCGTTTAATTGTAACTAAATCATTATTTTTTACTTTTAACTGCATTTAATCTGATGCATTTTTTTGTCTATTCTTTTTTTTTGTTAAAAAAAATTTATTTCAACAAACCAAATACAAGTATTACTATAATAATTTTTGAGATTGTTTAGATTTTAAAATTTAAGTCCTATCTAACACTGTTATTATTTAATACATGTAATCGATTCTTAATTTTAAAATTTAAATTTAACTGTCTCAATTTCATTCCTGTTTTTTTATAAAAATAAATAAAATTACATTAAAACGCAATAAACTTATGTAATTTTTAAACAATTATAAATAATAAATTTATGTTTCAATTAAGTCGTGAATAAAAAAAAAATTAATGTAATTTTGAAATCTTTGTTTAGTTTAACAGATGAAGACATTAAGATTACGCTCAACAATATACATATTTTATTATATTAATGTTACTAGTTTTAGACATAAAAAGTTTTCAACAATGGATAGGAAAGTATAAAGCTTATACGTTTATTTATCAATGTCTACTTTTAAAAGTTCATTTAGTTTTAGTATAATGTAACATTATCTATAAGCTTCTGAAAGATTGATTTTAAGATAAATTTACTATAGTAAATCATTAAAATTTAAATTAGCGATTTTAATCATAAATGTGGTCATTTGTCTAAACAGTCAAACTTATTTTCTTTATATTAGATGCAATCTGTTAGAATAACTCTCGCATAGAAATCAAGACGTTCAAAAGGGACATTTATAATTATTATTTTACTTATTCAAATAGATTTAGATGAAATAAGGAAGACAAGTATCATTCTTTTATGCATTGTGTGGGTAGTTCTATGACCTTAAAGAAACTGGGAGTTGACAACGTGCTGTTGATGTCTGATATGAAACAAGAAGCAAAGGTAGCTGTGACAAAAACAAGGACACATCTTATACGTGAGGTCAAAGGGTTACAAGTAGACATAAAGACGTGTGGACAGTAAGATATTTTTATTTTATTCTTTGCCATGTGAACTTCTCATAAAGACATGTAGAAAATGTTACCGTTTCTTTATTTCATGTTTGCGTAAAATATATCTGTCTAAATTACTTAATTTAACAAAGCGTAGCGTAATAAAAAAATAATGAGTTTATTTATTCTAGTACGTTTCGCTAATTATATCATTAATTATTTTAATAATTGCTAATCGCTTAACTGTATTTTGCACCAAAGTCTTTTAAGCAGAGCGCAACAATGTGCATCTATAAAAAAATAATTCAAGCGTTAATTGCTACTACTACTAATCGTTTATAATCTTCATTAAAAAAAGGAATAACAAATAATACTTTTTTTTAACAAACAATCATTAATCTCACAGATTAATTGTAAAATCTCGTAAGGAAAGATATAAAAAGCACGACTTCAATATGACGGTACAAAAAGGGCGAGCTTGCTATATTAATATTTAAATTTCATATCATTGAAAGACTTTTGTAAAATATGGTGGTATTAAAATATACACCGCGCATACTTATAGCTCGTTACGCAAACGTTTTTATTACGTAATGCTATCTCTTCAATAATTATTTTTATTTTGATAATTGGTTTAAACCAAATTTGCAATAATAAAGCCTATTGAAATACTTTGCGTTAAGTTAATAAGATTATATGAAACATTTTTGATACGCAACGAATTCAATTATGAATACCGCAATAATGTTCGGAAAAGGAAATTCCAGAAAATTCTAATCCTCCGCTTTCGTTTTCCATAAATGTAATGTATAATGATAAACTCAAAAAAATATGTGAATAGACAATTTATTTTGCATAAAAAATTAATTACAACGGTTTCGAAAAAATAATAGATTAATAAAATAGCGCCCGAATGGGACGACACTCAAATTCTTTAGAATTTAATTTGCTTCTTTAGTGATTTAGTGCACATAAACAGTTTTCAATTTTCCACAGATATTTCACTTGTGTAATAACGTTTTCATAAGTCAAATTTATCATTTTATGCATTCAAGTGCAGCAGTTTAGAATTATTGTTCTTTTATAATGCTGAATTTACCTTAAAAACTCATTTTCTTAGAACGGCGTTGTTTATTAATTTTTCTCGGCGTAAAAGAATAAATTTAAAAAAAATCCACAATTTGTTTATAAATAAAAAAATTATTTTAACCGCCCATCTACAGAAACATTTAATAGGAAAAAGTGAACAGCAAAAACATAGCTACAAACCCATTAAGCCACATTAATCTAATAAAGTGAAAATTAATTTAAACACAACATTAAAAATCACATTTTTAAGACAAGAACTAAACTAAAATATGTGAAATACTTGATTTGAAATTAGTTTTATGTTGACTTGGATACTTAAATAGATAGGAAAGCGCTATTTTCAAGTAGAAACAATCTCATTCTAATTTCAAAGAAGCGACTAAATTCCTTAGCAATAAATGTCATGTTAAAATTATACAAAAACATAAATTTTTAAAAAAATTGTAAAAACATTTTTTAACGGTTATGTTTTGAAGTCCCTTGTATTAATTCAGTTTTAAACGCACTACTATATTTGTTATAAATTTTGAATTTAATAAACTGTCAAGATATTTGTCTTAAAAGCTAATTAATTTATTATATCGTAATTACTTGTACTTTTTTAATAGCTCAAACTTTTTATGTAGGTATTCGTTGAGTTTTATTTATACAAAATGACTAAAATTTATGATCAGGTATAGCCGTTTGTATGTTATTATTGCATAATTAAATTAACGTTTTAAATAATTAGAATTAAAAAAAACATCACCTTTACTTTTTTAATTAATTGATACCTACGTAAATGGAACATATTTGTTTTTTAATTTTAGTATATCATTTAAAAAAAAACTTAATTATTTTATTTTTTTTAAATTATTTTATTCAACATTATTAAAATTACTATTTTTTTCTTTATTTAATTTATCAACAATTTAATTCGTTTTACAATCTAACTTTTATTGTTTGTGATTGCTTGTATTTCATTACATTTCTAGTTAAATTTTAATTAAAGATTTGAACAAAAAATCTACAATTCATTCTACTTAAGTTAGTTACATACAGTAATTGACTAATATTCTTTGAAGTATGAAAATGTATAAGATGGAAAAATTTATCAACAATAGAATCGTAATTTTCAGCTTGACATGCTACGATAATATCGCGATGATTGCTAATAATGGTTTTGCAATTCTTCTTCTTTCTGAACAATATCAAAGATGTTATAATTTAGAATATACACAAGTAATGTGTTTTAATAAACAATTATTATACAATGTCGAATTGAAACTCAGTAAGTTATTTATTATATATATTAATTTTTCATTTTAATCAATTAATCGAACATCCATCGCTGATATTAACTAGAATACTAGTGATAAAGTTAAAATACAAATAGAAAATAATGACCAAATTCAAATACAGTAAACAAAGAATGAAATAACAATTAAACGTGTTTGGCAATTTGAAAAAGTTTTTACACCTCTTCCATACTTTTATAAAAAAAAATTTAAAAAACTGTAACCGTCGTTCAATTTTGTGCGATTTCTTTTGTGAAAGACCTGATATTGTAATTGGTTTTATTTGTTTCGTGTACTTTGGAATTCGTAGTATAGTATTTTTAAGATTTTTGAAGTGGTGTTGAAAAGTTACGAAATTTATTTATTTTCTTTTAATGCGAACACGGCCGTGCGATTTTTAGTTTAAAATTTTTGTGTTTACTTCATTCAAATTCAAGTTTTTTTTTTATTTTATTAATTTGTCTTGTTTTATTTTGTTTTTCGTAATAACTGTTAAATTGTTAAATGTAACGAATTTTTTATTTTGTCGTCCTGCGAGTTACGTGAAATTTAAATCATTTCAGATTTTAGCATAGAACACTCTGATGTTAGTCTATTTCGAGTGTATCCAATAGGAGCGAGCTTGTGGTTGACACGATCCAGAGGCCCCTGTTTTTGTTTTCTTTCGAGTTTTCCAATCAGTCACGGAATTTTGAGTATAATCCACAACTATCTTCACTGAGCAGCGGCAAATACCTGTTTTATTAATTAAATTTGGATTTGGATTATATAAACGTATTTGTTCTTTTTGTAATTTTTCATATATAAATCATATTTCATAAATAGTAATTTGAACACCGATATTTCTAATACTAATTTGTATTTGCCAACCATATTTTATCTACAGAACATTCATTTTCTTTTTAGATTTAGATTATAAAATTTCACGTGTGTAATAAAAGTAATTTTTAAATTCAATAGAAACTTTTAAAATAAATAGAATCTCTAATGATATTATTTTTAAAATTATTAAATTATAAAAATAATTTTTTATGATTGAATCTAAACACATACAGGATATTTTAATTGTATAAGCTTCATTTTCAGCTTATTTGATTAAAACGTAGAAAAAAAATGGTGTTCTCAAATGAGTACATCTTGCACATATGTAATAAAAATCAACAAAAAAAAATACTTAATTAAAAATAGTCAGTTGATGTATCAAAAATGATTTTTGACTGTGAAATATCTTGAAACAGCGTCTCCAAATACAAAGAGTAACATTGCACTTCTCACAAGCCCGCCTAATTCTGCTGTGACATACGCTGTATCGCAGTTGATTTGACAATTTCCTCGAAAAATTGCCTGTTGGATTCTACAGTAGGTAATGAACTGGATGGCCGTCCTAAAGTGGATCTTTTTTGAATGTCCTTGTTACAAGACCGTAAGTAATGACAGGTGATATTTTGTTGAAACAATAGCAAGTCCATAGGGTCTTGTGGGTAAGCGACTTGATATAGTCTTCCTGCGTTTAGAACAGTGACGTTTATTGTGTGGGTGAAAACAACTTACCACCACTTTTTGCCATACATCACAACTTGGTAACTGTTGACCGATTCATCTAAACGATTGACCCCTCCCATGTACGCATTGTAGGTATTGAAAAATTTTGGCTGAGGTACTGATATTTTTTCTTTTTCTTTAACGACCATTTTTTTTTTACTTGTGACATTAGTTCAATGCCGTCCTAATTGGTAGCTATTGTAACGACGCTATTGTCATGCCATCTTACGAAAAGAAAAAGATTTTTGTTCATCGTAACGGCAATCGAAGTTACCACAGTCGTTTTTTGTGTGACCGGAAGGAAGAATTGGATATTTTTAAGTACGGTTCTTTTGCACAGTTTTGGTAGCTCGCATACTTTTCTCTCTCAAAGTAGTTAGTAGATCGTAACTTGTAAAATAATTGTGAAAAAACACGAGTTGGTCAGTTGGTTCTTTGACAACTTTTAAAAGATCAATTAATACCTGCAATCTTAGGAGAAGTGTGGACTTTGGAATTTCCACCTCACTATTAATCGGCTTAGCACCACAGTAGGTATCAAAGGCATAACAATAGCCACTGGAGCTACATAACATCCAATATTTATAGCCGACGCGTACTGTTGAAACATTTCAATGACCATTATAGCTAGACGATTGTTCTCGTACTTTATTTGAACGAACGGATTTGCCGTTAGTGGATGTCATTGTCATATCCACTGGTTTGCTACTTCACTTAGGCTATTTTTCCTTTTTTTATAGTGTAGTACAAATCTTAGATCATGACATGTATTCTTCAGCACTATCATCCTCCATCGCTATTTCTACTTGAAACATCACAGGGAAGAAGAGCTGTACCTAGATCATTTTCAACAAACTCTTCTTCATCAGTTTGGTAATTGGTTTTTAATGGAATAATTACCACACCAATTTCTAAGTTTGAAAATATTATATTTCCTATGGTATCTTCTGGAGACGCTAATGTCGTGAATGTTTTTCCATAAAAAGATAAAGCACAAATTTTATAGAGATTTTCCATCATAAAATAATGCTTGAAGAATAGAAACTTTTTAGAGAAAAAAAAATATCCAAAAATATATCATGCATGCGCCCAATGTACTCAATCAAGTACACTCATGTTTACCTCGACACGAAATCAAATGTAATAAAGTCTAAACTTACCTAACAAAAAAAATTGTTTTTACATCTTTGTTTATATTCAAAAACAATAAATTTGAAAAGAAACTATAAATTTGGTTAAAATTATTTGTTTGTCACTATTCAACACACAAAACCTGATGCACGTGTCTTTGTAAGTTACTAATAGCATAACAGAATTAAAAAAACGGAAATTTGTCTGTCAGAATTTATGCAGAAAACTGTCGGGATTACGATTCTGCAATTATACTTTACATTGTTAACACATAGATCCCGCCCCAGGGTTAAAGTTTAAGTGTATTCAAGCGAGTACAACGGGAATAAATGGTTTAATTGATTAAAATTAAAATAAAAAAAATATTGTTGAAAAGACTTAGACAAACTTAAACTCCTGTCCTGGATGATAAAAACGAAATCAAACCATCACTTCAAAACAAAATATTACTCCATAAATAAAGTTGTACTTATATAATCGAGTTATGAGGTCTACTAGCAATACCAATCTAAAAATTGTGTCAAAAGTTCAAGATAAAGTAATACAATTAACAGTTTTCAACTAGATCTATCCATTCCATTAGTTGAAAAACCTATTCTACGCGCCAGTATCAATTACTAAGCTAAGGTTAGTGCTTGCCTTAATTATTTAGCTGCTGCTCATCTCAAAAGTTAATTTGATCAACGACACCAAAGGTTTCCTAGACCTAGTTAATACAAGGGCAATCCATAAACTAACATCTGTTTTCTGAAAATAGTGGGTGTAACAATGCCTTATTTCTGTCTGCAAACGCAGGAGCTCAGAACGTATCTAGCTGTGTTAGTATGAAAGTGGTGCTACGTTTCGTTCGCTTGTTACATTGATTTAAAATGTCCACTATAACTGCAAAATGCAAAATTTGCGCTATAATACGATTTTTACTGGCAAAAAAACCTTTCAGCAGCAAACGTTTACAGACTGTTTACGAACCAAATGTCATGAGTGATGAAGTGCGTCAGTGACGCCGTATGTTTAAACAAGAAAGAACGGACATTCAAGACGCGGAAGGAATGTCGGTCATAAACTTATTCAACAAATGGACACTAAAAGCCGTGAAAATCGACGTTTCACGATATCTTAACTTTTTGAAGACTTTTCAGAAATTTTCTCTTTGAGAATCACAAGAGCCAAAAAATGGGCTCTTTTTTAGATTTTTTTTCACGGTATGATGCTCAAAAAAATGAAAACGGAGACGAAACTGAGGTCTACTATGTCAACGTCGAAAAAAACAACAGTCAATGGTGTGCGGCCATTCTGTTTCACCAACCAAACCAAAGAAAGCTCGGCAAAGATTGTCTGCGAGAAAGGTAATGGACACCTAGTTTTGGGATGCAAAGAGAATATTGTTGGTGGAGTTCATGGAACGGGGAGCAACCATCAATGCTCAAGCCTATTTACTCACGTCCGGCGTTGTGTTCTTGCACAATAAGGATACTGCGCAGCAAACACTGAACACTCAGATGACGAAATTCAAGATGCTGTTACAGGCTGACTACACTCCCAGGCGACAGAATTTTATTAAACAGAAATTTTTAGCTGTAGTTTTAAGATGTATATATTAAAGTTTCTGTATCTATATGTGTGTTTTATTGAGATCGAAACGGAGGTTAGTTTGTGGATTAGTTTTTGCAATTTGCAAGTTTAGGTTAGTTTTAAGCTAAAGTAAACAATTTTTATAAAATAAAAAAGTAATTCTAAAACGCATTACTTCCATATGTTATGTAAAGTTCAAATCATTTGCTGAATGTTAGTGTATTTAACAGATTGAACAGATAAACACGTAAAAAGCATGTACTTACCCATCAAACCAAATTGATTCTTAAACTTGGCACTTCTAAGTCACTGTAGATGTCTTTCTTTGTTTCGAACTATTTAATATTTGTTAAACACGTGGTACTCTTGTTGGAAACCTTTGGATGATAAATAAAAAACTAATAAGTTGACATCGGATTTAATGACAGCAAAAGTCAATGATCTATTGACCAGTAACGCTGTCAAACTAAACTAACTAACTATAAAATAGGTTATAAAAAACTAAGGTTGTTTGTTGTTATGCTTGTGGAGTTTTAAAAGAACAAAACAGTTGTCTGCTATTCACGTCATGCAGAAAAACGCACCAACAAACGATAATCCGGATAAAGCAGTTGAATTCTTCTAGAAAGCTAAGAAACTTACAAAAAAAGAAAAAGTACAATAGTGCTCGAAGACTTTAACGTAAAGGTCGGGACAGAAACCGATAGAGATGGAGAAACGATCGGACATAATGACTTAAAAGAAAAAAAAACAAGAGCATTGTTTTGTTTAAATGATACGCGTGACTTCTATATACATACATAGCGTTCACCTACTGATCATGACAAATATATTGTAATAAATCCAATTGAGTTTATTCTTATAAAATGTGGCAGCAGTTATCATAATCCAGTGGCGATGGAAATAATAATACCTAGCTTTGTACTATACTGTATACTAACTCAGAGATGTAAACATACGAACGTCAATATATTCGCATGCTTCACTGACTACAGAAAAGCTAATTGAAATCCTCAAATAAACTGAGATCAATGCACAAGATATAGACATCATAAACGAACTATACTGGCATCAAACAGCAACAATCAGAACTGAAGGACACATATCAGAGAAATTGGTTTGCGACAAAGATGCTTTTTTTAGTCAATATTTACTCCGCTATGCCTACGACACTGTGGTGCAAGCCTGTAATCTGCCAAAACTTTAATCTTTTATGTAACTTATTGTAAACCCTAGCAAACGATTTGGTGTTTATATGAACACATTTAAGACTAGTATTCTCTAAAATATATAGATACGTGCATGCTAACTTGAGGCAAATATTGTCTCTAAAATATCTAAGCTTACTTATGGATTAATAAAGCGATGCAAAATTGAAATAAAACCAAGTCGACTTTGGACTTTGTATAATATTCTACGTTTCTTCTGTTCTTTTATATGTGAGAGCTGGACCCTCGATGCAAACACATAATAGATGCATTCCAGGTGTACGCATATAAACAAATGCTAAGATTAATCTAGAGAATCTAGAACAAACGCAAAAAAAATAAAAAACTCCAAACAACCAAAGAAAGGAAATTTCAGCACCCAGACTTGGGTTGGTCCTAGTCTTTTCTTGAAAGCCAAAACAAAAAGTAGAACTTGGCCTTTGCCGTATTGTCGTTCGTGAAGATGCAAGCTGCAATGTCTTGAGAAACGTCGGTTTGTTTGGGTTCACGAACGACAATACGGCAAAGGCCAAGGTCTTCTTGTTTCAGCTCTCAAGAAAAGACTAGGACCAAGCCTAAGTCTAGGTGTTTAACTACGACGCCGTCTAAGCCAAATGTCGCTTATAATCATAAACATAATAACCGCGAAAGCTTAAGATTTTATGAAATTTCAATATTTAAGTCATATAACGCCAAACAAACGCTATAAAATTCTCCGTCTTGTAATTAAAAAAAAAGTTAAAATAAAAAGATTTGCACAGGTGGCATTTTTCATTAACACGGTCGTTTGGGTGGGCAATAAGCTGCAGAAACAGTTATTGGGTAATGTCAATTACTACACTGATTGCTTAAATATATGTTTCTTTAATTTTTGAGTTTAATAACCTCTCGAATGACAGCCACTTCACCACTGGATTTTTCTATGTGTCCGGATAGGCTACGTAATAGGTTATATAATATGTTATGTTAAAATTAGCGTCGATATTGGTTGTGACATAAAAATGCAACACCAAGAAGGCGTTTGGTTCAAAAATTCTAACTAGTCAATGGTAGTTTTTGATTAAAATTTCATTCAAAGTAATACAGTAGGCTTGAATAATTTGACGTTTGACTTGTTATTACAATTAAAATTATCGAGTACACATATATAAAGATATAGTCGATTTCGGTATTGTTTTTGGTTACAATCCTATTGGTTTTGTGTTTTTCTTTGCGTTTTGAATTTACGATTATGCTTAGAGTGCGGCAACGTGAAAATTATCGACGACTGAGTGAATTCGACAGAGGTTGCGTTATTAGTTTACGTAAAGGTAGTTTGTCATTTAGAAAAATTGTTAACTGTCTTAACCGTTACCTATCCTCTGTAGTACAGTGTTATCAAACATGGTCTAGAGAAGGTCAATAAAGTCGTTGACAAGAAAATGGACGGCCACGACAGACAAATGTAGTCCAGGACCGCTATCTTCGATTAATGGCATTAAGAGGCTAAGATTGATATCCGATCAACGCTTTTAAAACAAAACACGTCATGTAATCCTTTGTACAGTTTACCGTTAAATTACAGCTTTTGGTTTGCAGTACTATCGACCACATCTTGAGCTTCCGATGACGGCTCGCTATTGACAGCAACGTTTGACGTGGTGTACTTTGAGACTGGATTGGGACGTAGAATGGCATAGGGTGGTCTTCAGTGGTGGGTTGCTATTGTTTATAGAAGCAGATCGTAGTTGGTATTCATCCTAGGCAATGTGAATGTCTACCGATACGTTGATGAAGTGGTAGAACCCCATAGACTTCCATTTCCCCAGGGGTCAAAGGACCCAGTCTTTAAACAGAATAATGCCAGTACCCACATTACAGCGTTTCGAACCGAGTAACGTTAATATCTAGCCGTGGTTACCCAGATCTCCCGACCTTTCGCCTATCAAAGATGTATAGAACATAATGGGTAGAAGACAATTCGCAAATCCTTTACAGACACTAGAAGCTCTCCGGCATGAATTACAGATTGCCTGAGATGCAATATCTCAGGAAGAAATTGACTACCTGCTAAAATACATCCCAAGGAAGGAGCGAGAGTCTTGCTGTACTAAATGTATGTTTTGTTGCTGTAGGTTTGTGTTAAGTTGACGTATTGGAGTTAAGTATTATTTTCTTGTTGTTGTTGACATATTTGAGGATGTTGGTCTTACTCAGGTTGTTTAAATGCTGTTGCTTGACCGTACTTTAGACTTGCTTTGATTTATGTGTTGTTCGCATTTTTTGCATAAACTCTAAAACACCTCACATTTTTTTAAATTTGCTCTTTTGAAAGGTGCGCATTTGGCATGTTTTCCATCTCTTTTCTTTTTGTTGCGATTTCGGTAATATAACCAAAAAAAAGATTCCGAAGAGATGTTTCATTAGAAAAAGAAATCTCAATAATAATAATAATTTAAATAAAAGTGGACTTTACAAATTAATTTGTTCTTGTAAAAAAATTCATATTTTTTCAAGTTTTTTCAAGCTAGACTTAGATATTTAAAAAAAATACTTCAAAATATATTGATAATCCAAATTCAGAGAAATCTACATTTTCGCAACATGTTTTAGATAATCGCCATTCTCTTTTATCTTACAAATTATTTCGTCCTTTTAATAACATAAATAAATTCTTGAATTGTTGGAGTTGATTTATATTGAAATGTCAAATAAAAATTTTTTGTTGAACGATCAAACCAATTTCAATTATGATTTTAAACTTAAATTTTCTTAGATTTGTTTCTAAATTGCACCATCTTCTTTTAATTTGCATTTAACATTTTGTAAAACTTACATTTTTTAATTTTTTAAATATCTAGTTACAAATTCTCAATTTTGACATTTTTCCAAAAATGGAAATTAGAAACTTTTTATAATCTTAAATTTTTATGAGTTGTTAATATTTTTTGCAGTTTTCTGAAGATGAGCTTTATAATTTTAAGCTCGAAACATATGTAAAACTACATTTTGAAAATCAGCGAATTTATTATTGGTAGACTGATAATTTAAATAATTTTAAAAGCAATTCAACTTCCAATATTCTCTATAAATTGACTTATCATTTAAAAAAAATACTTTTGTTAATTTATTAACTGTAGATAGCCATAAACGATGGTAAATACGTTGAGTTAGTTTAACACCCGCGAAATTCAAATTAATTTATTAATTTTTAAAATACACATTAACAAACGAATATAATAAAGAAATATTAACTATGACAAAACTAAAATTTTAGACAATGTCATTACAAAGAAGAAAGCAAATACTACTAAGCCCTTGTTTGTTGCAAATTAAAATTTTTACAATTTGATTTTTCTTGTCGAATTTATTACAACGTACTTTAAATCGTTTAAAATACGTGTATTCAAATACAGTTATTCAAATTCTACTTGAATAAGTATGTTTGTATTGCGTTTATTTAAATTTCTGAAATATAAATCAAACTTGTAATAGTTTAGTTGTAAACTTTGTAGTAAATAAACGAATAAATAATTAAATTTGCTATTGTATTATTTTCTATAATAAATGTTTTGTTAAGTCTATTAAAAAACAATTGATTTGCTTTAAATAAATTTATTTTAATCAATACTTAATTTATTGCATTATCTATGAATTTGGTATACAATTAGGCGTTGTACAAAGCTTAATTACCTCACACAAATTACTATTAATAGGTTTAAGAAGACGTTATTGGAACTACACAATTGTAACGTCTTATTTATTTATACAATTAATTATAGAATTGAAATTTATTTTGTTTATTCCAGTGGGAAACTAGACGTATTTATTTAGTTTTCTGACGTAAATTACATTATTTAAAGTTATGTACATCCAAAAAATTATATTGTACAAGTTTCTTAATTATGGACATTTACTTGCACTGAGTAATTTTAACTGGTTAACATGGTTATGGGACGGTGAGCAAAGTCAAGTCATATAATAAAAAAACCTTCACATGTCTTTACAGTGTCTTTTTATGTTTTTTTGTTGTAAATATATATGCATAACTTAAACGTTTACTTTCGAAAAATTTGTTTAAAAGTTTGTATTTAACAAAACCACTTCGGAAAATTACACTCAGATATAAGTATCGGTTTTCCACATACATTAAAAATTCAAAACTCTCAGTGCGATGTATTGTTTGTGACAACCCGTCGGGGTGAAGTAAAGTAATCAAATCGATTTGGTTATTAAAATATGCAAAGTCTACGTCAGTTATTATATGTGACTACAGCAACACAATAGATACACAAGGAAATTTCTGAAATGTGACGCCAAGCAAATAATTCTTCTAATTTAATTCAATCAAAGTTCGTTAGCATTTGCCGTATCAGATCAAACTTTCAAGATTAAAATGTCCTTTTCAAACCGTTTCTAATACGAAAATAAATAACCAACGTTTCCCACGTTTCCTATTTGTATAAAGGGTTATATTGTCAACACCCCTCTTAAATATTCACCCTTTCCGGAAACTGCAGTACGTGGTTTTGTTATAGCGAGCAAATTTAATTACAGATGTGCACATTAAAGAATCTCAATTTAATAGCACAAAAACAAGCTCATGCTCTATTATACGGATTGTTTCAAGTTACGAATTTCATTGATAACGTTTCACGTTCGTTAAAATGTTCTCACTTTAAATTACTTCACAGTCTGTTTAATGAAAATGTTTTGAAATAATTTCTAATTTTTTTTTCAGTAACAGTAAAAGTGCATATAAAATCAAAATTATTAATAAATAAAAGGTTTTCTGGATACATCCACTAGTTCTTCCAAAACGCAAGAAAAATTTGGAACACTAAATCATAGCTGTGCTTTCTAAAAATAATATAGAGAAACGTATTGACTTAAAATTTTTTTTATGGTAATAAGAAAAGATTTAAATATATGTTTTTACTCATGTTAGCTTTTACAATGTTTTAATTTTTTTTAATTACGGTTTGCAAACTCGTACAAACAAATTTAAACTTTGACACTAACAACGATGTCATAGCATAATCAAACGACTGTCCATTTTTTATGCCAAATTGGCCTTAACCCTTACAAAATTTGTTTTTGAAACTTTTGTAGATTATAAACGTTGTCCCCATCGGTTGGGCAACACGTCGTCTGTAGAATAAAACATTTGCATTCCTAAAAGAAGAAATTTACCTTGGTAAATATAACACAGATATCCAATATCTCGTGATTAAGCAAAACAGAGCGTACCGTTTAATAATATATAGCAAAAAAGTATTATGCTTGTGACAACAAACATAATATGTACGTATAGTCGTGGGTGCAAACGACTGACAACCAGAAAATTTAAATAGGAAATGCAATACTCACAATTTGTTTTTCGAATGCATGCAATTAGCTAACGGCACCTTCCCCACAATTTCCTAAAATTTACTAAAAAGTAAATTATCACATACATATGGTATTAACATACAATAAATGCTAGCTGATAAATATAAAATATTGATTATCGTATCAAGACTTACCTCAAACCACGTCCAGAAGCTGATCCCGAACCTCCTACAAAGGGCAACAGGAAGAAGGTTGACAGGACAGGGAGATTAGGAGCTTCGCGATATTCACTTTTAATTCCGGGTTTTGAATTACGATAATCGATATTATTAGCGGTTGTAGCACACACGACGACAATTCTAATACAACTGCTTCAAATCAACGAGTTGTCGAAGGTCGATAATTGCTATCAATTTTTCTGTTATTATATCAATAATGGCAGTTCCTCAACCATCAGTAAAGAAAAATTTAATGATGTAACAACAAAAAAAAATCAATCAAATAAAAAATAACTTGCCCGACCATCCCCCCGCCCCTGAAGGTTCCACTTCAGACAATTCTGTTACCAATTTAAATTTGCGAGAAAAAGCCAACAACAGATAGAACCAGGCACCACAAAAACTAAAAATTGAGATACTTAAATATACTACAAAGAATAAACAAAATAAAATCATTTTTGATTGAAGAAAAAAAACTAAAATTATCTATAACCAATCTTATTGTGTCGGCAAAGGACATAGCTTTGCCACCGATCTTTTAAAACAGCCTTTACTAGTGCGAACAAGGACTACTCGAACGGCATTATCTCGCACGGGAAAAGTCTGTTCGACTCGCGCTAGCGGCCATTGTAGCGGCGGTGTGGTATTTTCCATCATTAAAACTAAGGTGCCTACTTGTAACGGTTGTGAAGACTTAAACCATTTAGTTCTAATTTGAAGCTCGTGCAAATACTCCCGACTCCATCTCGCCCAAAAGGCTTGTACCAACTGGTCTAACAGTTGAAAACGGGTGAGACTAGAAAGATTCACACTTATGACGCTTGCCGCCGGAAACGATTTTAGTGGCGTTAAATTTAAAAAATGTGCAGGAGTCAGCGCTAGAGGTTCCGAGGGATCAGCACTCAGCGGTGTAAGCGGTCGTGAATTTAGTAGAGCTTCGATTTGCACTAAGAAGGTATTGAATTCTTCATACGTGAGCAATTGACTACCGACAACTCGAAATAAATGGGATTTCACATTTTTAATATTAGATTCCCAGATTCCACCATAATGTGGAGAACTAGGGGGGTTAAAATTTCATTTTATTTTAAACTTGCTCAACTCATGAGTTAGTGATCCTTGATACTCGGTAGAAGAAATTAAACGATTTAGCTCTTCCAGCTCCCGCTGAGCACCAACAAAGTTAGTGCCACAATCCGAAAATATTTCAGAACACACACTTCGTCGGGACAAAAATCTCTTAAAGGCAGATAAAAACCTTTGGGTTGTCAGATCCGACACCAGTTCCAAACGAACGGCCTTTGTCGCAAGACAAATAAACAAACAAATGTAAGCCTTTTGGATTATCGGTTTTCTACGACGACCAAGACTAATTTGCCAAGGGCCCGCATAGTCTACCCCAGTTTTCCAAAAAGCTTTCGAATCAGACACTCGACAAGAAAGAAGATCACCCATAATCGGAATTTGCGACTTAGGGTTAATGCGAAAACAAATATTGCATTCTCGTATTACTTTGCGTACAACCGATCGTGCGGATAAAATTCAATAATTTTGTCTGATTAATGACAACAACAAATTTGAACCAGTATGTAAATTCTTTAGATGATAATACCGAATCAATATATTAACAAAATAAGAGTTCTTAGGAAGTACAATCGGATGCGCGTATTCGTAACCGACACTTGCGTTTTTTAGTCTTCCCCCTACCCTTAGGACACCATCCTTTAAATAAGGGGCTAATCTTAGAAGCGCATTTGAACAAACTCTTCCATTTTTCAAAGCGTTTATGTCCGTGATAAAATGTTGCGCTTGCGCAATCCGACATAAAATTTGTTCAGCAATACTTAAATCGACGTTCTCAATAGTTTCTTTACATGGTAACATACGTATAAATCGAAGAACGTACACCATGCTTCTTCGCAATTTAGAAAATGACGAGAACGGACCAATAAAGTTGTATAAAGAATTTCCAAGATCGGGACGAACCATCAAGATAAAATTATTTGCTTTCTGCTCCGGAGGATTCTTTAATTCCATACTTAAGCACGGAGAAGGCCACTTGACTTCTTCTTTAATTAACCAGCTTGGACCCCACCACCAGAATGGATGAGAACACAACTCGGAGGGTGTCAAACCACGCGACAAACAATCTGCTGGGTTTTCTTTCCCCCCAATATGAGCCCAATTTTCTACTTCAACGAAAGATTGGATTTTTGCTACTCTATGAGCAACAAATGTCGACCAACGATTCGGACTAGAATTCAACCAACGAAGCACGATCGTTAAATGGGTAAATGCTCTTACTTTAGGGTACAGTTGACGAAGACGAAAATTCTCGACAACAACCTTTAACAAATTCGACAAAAGAAGTGCGGCACACAATTTCAATCGAGGAATGGACACTATTTTTAAAGGAGCCACTTTTGATTTTCCACAAACCAAAAAAATAGCAGACTTAGAATTAGTTTGGTTAACCTTTAGATAAACCGCTGCGCCATAACCTACTTCTGAAGCATCCGCAAATCCTATCAACAATAGCAACGAAAACACATGTTTAGACGATGCTTGATCCCAACCAACGTTGTCTTGCCACAATTTCTGGATTAAAACCTTTAAATACAAAGTGACTGATGCTAAAAACCCAAGGGGATCAAAAATACGGGCGACTGTCGACAATATATCACGTTTTGTTCCTGAACGATTTCCTGGCTCAATCCGAAACTCAAACGTGTCTAAAATAGGCTGCCATTTTAGTCCTAAAATTGCACAAGTGTGATTTTCTGAATCAAATTCTATAGAATCTGGAGATGCGTCTTGAGAAAAAAAAATGCTTTCTGACTACCGGCGAATTTGTAGCCCATTTATGAAACTTAAACCCACCAGATCGAAACAATTCTGTCAGTTCAGTATAAACCTCTAATGCCTTCTCTTCAGATGGGACTGACGTAATCAAATCATCCATGTACATATGGCTAGGAATTGTTTCACACGCCAAAGGAAACCGCTTACGTTCGTCTTCTGCCAACTGATGGATGGTTCTTAAAGCTAAATATGGGGATGAGCTAATTCCAAAAACTACGCAGTTTAATTGAAAGGCTTGAATTGGCTTGTTCTTATTAAACCTCCACAAAATTTGCTGGTATTTTTGATGTACCGGGTCGACGACAAGTTGTCGATACATTTGTTTTATGTCGGCAGTTAAAGCACAAGAAAACAATCTAAAATTTAACAACAAGGTGACAATGTTAGTTTGTAGCTTTGGACCGGAAAATAATAAGTCATTCAACGATTTTGACGAACTACTTACGGCGCTGGGGTCAAAAACCACGCGCACTGGCGTACTCACACTTTGTGGTTTAAATATAGCATGGTGTGGAGTGAAATATCCCCTTGAGTGCATAAAATCAGAACTAATCGACATATGTCCTTGCTGAATATAATCTTTGATCCCGGCACGATATGCGTCCCACAAAGAAGAATTACGAGCTAGTTGGTTTTCTAAATGTTTAAAGCGTTGGCAAGCTAAATTGTAAGAATTTCCTAACAAACTAGGATCTTCTCGAAATGGAAGGGCAACAACATATCTCCCATCTTCTCGCCGCTTTACAGAAGAACTGTAAAGTTTTTCACATTCGCGTTCATTGTTAGTTAAACGGGAATCTGACGACACAGGGACATTTTCCAAGTCCCAAAATTTTTGAATAGAGTGTTCCGTATGACTGTCAACTGTGGTTACTAAACCGTAATTATTATCTACAATACCACCTGGTGTAGGTGCCTTACCCATTACGACAAATCCAAACTGAGTCTGGATGGCTACGGGTGTATCCGGAGCCTGGATCAATTTTTCTCCCCCTAGTATAAAAGGGAAAAGTTCGGCACCAATCACTCCATCAATTTCATTAGGAACATAAAATTTTTCATCGGCTAATTGTAAATTTTGTAAATAATTTAACGACGACAAATTTACAGCGTTAGTTGGAAGTTTATTAACTATATTATCCACGACTAGTGACTTTAACGTAAACACGATGCGAGAATCAAAACGCGAGTAGATTTGCAGAGTTGTTTTCCCTCGTACAGAATTCTTCAACCCCCCAAATCTTAATACCGATAATTTCACGCGTTCGACTGATAAATTCAACTTACGACAAATCTTAGTAGCCACAAAATTAGATTGACTTCCGGAATCTAATAACAAACGAATATTACACCATCTTCCTTCTTTATCGCGCACATTAACAACAACGGTAGAAAGAAGTATGGATGGTACTACATCCTCCGGTGTTTTAACATCTGACATATTCATTGAGAACAGGCTTGCAGGGGTAGTAATGTTAACCTCCGTTTCCGTCGTCAAAGGGTTTTCTCGAGGTTTGAAATCTTCAAAATGTAACATTGTATGATGTTCTAACTGGCATTTACTGCAATTTTCCCGTTTGCATTCAGATAAACAATGATCTTCTGATAAGCATTTAATACACAAACGTTGTCGCTTTACAAATTTAAATTTTTTCCAAGGTGTCAATTTTAAAAATTTCGAACATTTCTCCAAATTATGGAAACCTCGTTTACAAAACAAACATTGTATTTGAGAATTCGCCTCGCCAGGTTTTACTACAAAAGAATGGGTCAATTTATAATTATTTCGAGTTAATTTTTGCGGAAAATTGGAAGTACTCGATTTGCTTACGACAGGCAAATATTTTAATTGTGTTTCTAAGAATTTTACCAACTCTGAATAAGCCGGAAAATCTTTATCGTGACAAGCCGCTTCGAATGCCTTTTTTTTTGTTGGGTCAAGAATGTTTAAACAACGATTAAAAAACATAAAGTCGCCAACATCCTCTAAATTTAATTGTTTTAAAGCCGCGATAGGAGCGCAAAACTCATCAAGAACTGAAATAATCCCTTCACGACTTTCGACACGAAGTGGCTTAAAATTAAAAATTTGTTCAAGGTACGTATTTGCCAACGAACGCTCGTCGTTATAACGATCAACAAAGGATTTCCACGTAACCTCATAATTAGCCGCAGTTGGTTTAATGCTTTTACAAATATTTACGGCAGAGCCCGACAATCTCGAAGCAAGATGTTGCATCTTTTCTAAGGGTGTTATGTGATTATTTTCGTGAACCAAAGTTCTGAATAATTCATAAAAAACTGGCCAAGAATTTGAGAATTTCGACTTTGTTTAAACGAATAGTTTCGACCTTCGTTGGGAAAACGGACTGAAGCAGTGCCACCGCCGAAGTCGCTTTAATTGTGATCGTGATTGTTTCGATAAATTCAACCATTTCCGAAACTGTCGACGTAAATCGCGGTTCATAATTTTCGTCTAAACCTATCAAAACCTCGTTGATTTGCATTTCCATATCGTCAAATTCTTTAACAGTCTTATCCAATAACAGATAAGCCTGTTTAAAATATTCCACGTTACCCGGTTCATTAATTTTCTTACCAAAATCGTACAATCTTTGAACCCGTTGAAACAAAGTTTCCTTTTTTTTAATTAAAATTTTCAATAAATTTGCCTGTTTCACTGATGCCATTTTGAAACTTAACAAATCACTGAAAACTAATTAATCCTACTAACCATCTACAATTTAAATCAATATTAAACGACGAACAAATTTCGGTTTACAAATCCGGCTCGAAGGACCAATGATAAATATAAAATATTGATTATCGTATCAAGACTTACCTCAAAACCACGTCCAGAAACTGATCCCGAACCTCCTACAAAGGGCAACAGGAAGAAGGTTGACAGGACAGGGAGATTAGGAGCTTCGCGATATTCACTTTTAATTCCGGGTTTTGAATTACGATAATCGATATTATTAGCGGTTGTAGCACACACGACGACAATTCTAATACAACTGCTTCAAATCAACGAGTTGTCGAAGGTCGACAATTGCTATAAATTTTTCTATTATATCAATAATGGCAGTTCCTCAACCATCAGTAAAGAAAAATTAAATGATGTAACAACAAAAAAAATTCAATTAAATAAAAAATAACTTGCCCGACCACTAGCTTACCATGTCTTCTATACGGTTTTTTCAGTTTTCCAAAAACTCCGGTGAATGGCAAGAAATTGCAAGAAATTTTCATGATAGACGCATTTTTGAACCAATACATAGCGGATCCTACTATTTATTTAATTACAAGGAATAATTTAGCATTGTTTTAATAGCACTTGTAAATCTTAACTATGAATTTATTTAAATAAATGTTGGTTGCAATGGAAGGGCTTCAGACAATAGTGTCATCGAGTTCACTGATTTTCATGAAAATCTACTTGACAAAACGTTAAATTTGAGAGATAAACTCAATACGACTCAGGATTTAAATTTTTAAATAAACAAATATTTTGAAACTATTTCCCCAAAAAAATTTAACACAAGAAGTCTCAGTAGAGGTAGACGCGTTGTGAAAAATGCGTTTGACATTCTTGCCAATTAATCTAAAAATTTTCACCCCTAAATTAACATAGAACCAAAGAAAATATGATAATGGTAATTTTTTGCGTGCACTATAATTTTTAACGTAAACATGCAAAGTTGTCACACACTCCTTTACATTCTTTTGATCAAAAAATATTGGACGCTAGTGAAATAGTACTAGGCCAATAAAGAAATCGAGCGAATTTAGATGGATTACAACTTGACCAAACAAAAATTCAGCGGAAAATGCAAAACGTAATCGAGTTAAATATTAGGGTTATTTTATGACTCTTGGAAAGTTTGCTTTGCAAGATATACCCATTAGCTTTTTATTGAATTAGTTTAGTACCAGTTCAGCCTCAATACTATCATCATTGCGTCTTTTGTACTATACATCGTTGAGTGTTAATAATCCTTCTCCTCTTTTTATATGTTTATGTTTAATAATCAATAAAAGACTGTTGCAAAACCACAACGAGAGCATACATGAATCGTTCTGCAAAGAACCACTTTGTTTAGATTGCTTTACTTTTTTAATTCTTTCTGAAATGCGCTTCTCAAATTGTTTATCTTGGTTTTTACCGAATCTATTATTGCTTCGGTATTTATTGCTTCTGAGGTGGGCTTATTTGCCATTTTTAAAATTGAATTACAAAATTAAATTAATAATTTGATCGACAGTTCAATATCGTCCGGACAATCATAACGCTCGTTAAATTTTCCAAAGTTGACGGTAAATTGCAGGTTACGGTCTGTCGTTTAACTGAACCCTGTAACCTGCGTTTGAATTTTTGTAACTAATTTATGACAAACCTTCGTATCTACGATCGTTTTAATTTGACGTTTGTAATTCGTCAAGATTTGTATGCTTTTAGTTAATTGAATTGACGTATTTCAAATCATCTTTGTCATTTCGAATTTATTAAGTAACTTTTGCTTTGAATTAACTTATGGTTATAGTTTCCGTTCGATCCTAAATCATCCGTTTCTCGGTTTTTCCAGCTTTAATATTTCCTTTGTGTTATGTTTTGTTTCAATTTGGCATCTTTGTTTGTCGCCTTAAGCGTTTTCATCATATACGATTTCTTTTTGTTACCGTGGAGTCGGGGGAAGGCGTCGCGACGTCGGCGTCGGTATCTTCCGGACTCGGTATGTGGTACGCGTAATACCGTTTGTTCGCGATTTAGGAAAAACAACACCCAAGTCTAGCAGAATGCAAGTTTATTAACTATATATTACAATAACGTCGTGAACTAACAATAATATTTACAATATTAACTATATACATTCGCCGTTACAAGGGTACCTAAACCGCGCTCTCGAGTATCGCAAGCTGGTTGGTGATCCTCCAGACTCAGAGGATCATTAAGCGAAGGAGTCTATCCGCGCCAACCAGTCAAGCACCTCTCAATCTTGGTCGCTGGAAGCGCCGGTTTTATACCCTTTCTCGTAGTTCTTGCGGGACCACCTCCATCGGCGTATTGCGCCGTGGTTGGTTGTCGCACCGAAGGCCCCTGCGGCGAGCTGGTGACCCTGGTGGAGACAACATTCCCCCCCCCCCTTCAAGGATGGCCCCGCGATGCTGTTGATCGCCGGAATGGGCGTCGTGGTAGCCGGTGGCGGCTGGTGATGAGCCCAAGGCGGAGCGGAGCGGCTAGTCGCGCCGGATCTGGAACGGTGGCAACTTCTGGAGTTGGAACTGCGTCCGGTGGTGGCCGTCGTTCGATTACGTATTTGGCATGGAGTCCCTGGTTCTGGACCTTGTTCCTAGCTGTGGTAACGCGTGGGGTTTTAGTGACTTCCCGTTGCTCCTCTGGTACCTTTATCGTCAAGTGGGTACGCGTGCAGATGACTTGGTCTTCGGCAGCGGTGTGGTCGGGCGGCGAAAGGGGTGGTGCCTCGTCTTCGCTCTCCGGTGGAGTCGCTTGAGGTTGCCTGGACAGGTGGTCAGGCGGTTCCTCTTCTTGGCCGTCGACATTAAGTGCTTAGAGTTTCGTCTCAGCTTCGGCAGGCGGAACATGCGGGATTACGTCAGCTTTGACAGCCGCAGCGCTGATCGTTTTTATTTCTCCTGTTTGTTCCCAGTGAACGGTGCGACGGACGTCAGTGTCGTAATGCGTGCGCCGGCGGCCAAAATCCATGACGGCATCCTCTTGTCGTAACCAGTCTTGTCCGAGGACGAGTGGCAAAACGAGAGCGTCGACGGCGAGGGCTCTGCACACGCTGGCGTGACCTCCTAATTGAAACGGCATCACAGTTTCGCCGAGGATTGGCATTTTCGTCCCGGCCGCTGTGGTGGTTTCTTGGAATTCGGATGCTTGTATCGGCGTCGTGAAGGCGTCTCGTCGTATAAAATTGTGGGTGGCCCCGGAATCGAAGATGGCTTCTGCTTCTCGGTCCTCGATGATCACTTTCGTTCTGGGCAGGTTTTGGCGGACGTTTACCGCGTTTAGAGACGGAGCGTTGTTGTCTCTTTTTAATTCGTTTCTCAGAGCTTGCCTCCGTGCTAGCTCTGGGCAGTCCCGATTGAAATGGTGCTCGGGGCAGTACTGGCATCGGGACAGCTGTGGTTTGACCGGTCGGTCGGTGGCCGGTGTCGGTCGGAGCTCGATTGTTTTTATATTCCTTAATGCGGCTTCTACCGTTGTGGCTTTCTTCACTAATGCCAACAGGTTGACCGGAGTGCAGTCAATAAAATGTAGTTGTACCGCCGGTTGTAGCTGGCTGATGTACATCGCAATATCTTCTGCAGGGTTGATACCCAGGCGCCTCGCAAGTTTGTTTTGCCTGTCGAGGAATTCGGCTGCTGGTTTGCCTTGACCCTGCTTCTTCCCGTAGTATTGGCATTTTAGTTGGTTACGGGCGGCGACGTCGTCATATTCGGCGCGCAGCAGTTCCGCGAATTCTTCCACCGTCGTGGCGAAGCTGGCATAGGTTTTCCACCATTTTGCGGCGGCGTCGCGCAGGCAGCTGGCGGCTATCTTCAGCTTCTTTTCGTCGGTGTTTGCTTTCTCCAGAAGCGGCTCGATTTCTTGTAGGAACTTGTCGGGGTCCTCTAGCTGTGTCCCTTTAAAGATGGGCGTTTCGCGACGTCGGCGTCGGTATCTTCCGGACTCGGTATGTGGTACGCGTAATACCGTTTGTTCGCGATTTAGGAAATACAACACCCAAGTCTAGCAGAATGCAAGTTTATTAACTATATATTACAATAACGTCGTGAACTAACAATAATATTTACAATATTAACTATATACATTCGCCGTTACAAGGGTACCTAAACCGCGCTCTCGAGTATCGCAAGCTGGTTGGTGATCCTCCAGACTCAGAGGATCATTAAGCGAAGGAGTCTTTCCGCGCCAACCAGTCAAGCACCTCTCAATCTTGACAGTTTTTGTCAGTTTTCATACATGTTTATTTGCTATTATAATATTACAATTTTTATAGCGTTGTCGTGAGTGATAACATAATTTGCTTAAATAGCTTCTTTGGATCGGTTTTCCACCTCCGAGTTGCCTCTTTGGTTTCAAACTTTTCCGCTGGGTTGTACATTTCATTCTAACTTAATCTAGGATGACATACTTAGGCCGCTTGTGCCTAGGCATATCATCTCTGTCGTATTCCCAAAGCCGCCGGATGAGGGGATTGGGATGGGCCGCGAGGTCTGCATGGAGCGCAGCTGCGGATTGGCGGACGAAATCAGCAATCTTCGGGATGGCGAGTTCCTGATGGAGCCGGTCTGTTCGAAAGAACCAGGGGGCGTCAGCGATCATTCTGAGGATCTTGTTTTGGAAGATTTGGATCCTGGTGGTGTGAGTTTTGGCAGCGTAGAACCATACTTGTGCTGCGTACGTCGTGGCGGGGCGGATAATTGTCTTGTAGATGAGTAATTTGTGGTCGATGCTGAGGCGGCTGTTGCGGCACAACATCGGGTATAACTTGACCAGTAGGCCGTTCGAAGAGGCGAGCTTCTGGGTGATGTGCGATTTCCATAACAAATTCTTGTCTAGGGTGAGGCCGAGATATTTGGTCTCGTCCACACAGGGGACGTCGTTGCGGAGGCGGCTTGCAAGTACGATGTTTCTTTGGTTAAAGAGGACGGCGGCGCTTTTCGTCGGATTGACTTTTATTCGCCAATCGTCGTACCAGTTGTCGAGCGAGGTGAGAGCCATTTGAAGATTTCTCTCTGCTTGAGCGGGCGAGCGGGATGTTGCCAAAACGGCGGTGTCGTCGGCGTAGAAAGTGTACGTGAGTCCGTCAATTTTTGGAACGTCTGCGGTAAAGATGTTGTATAGAAATGGAGATAGCGTGGATCCTTGAGGGACGCCGGCTTCTATGTGGCGTGTAGTGGATTTGGCGGTGCGAAGTTTGATCGCAAACGAGCGTCGATTGAGGAAGGATCCGATGAGCTGAACCATGGGAACGTCGATGCCTAGACGGTGCATCTTGTAGAGCAGTCCGCGATGCCAGACCTTGTCGAACGCCTTCTCGATGTCGAGAAAAACGCCGCCGGTGACGTCGCGGTAGTTGAAACCGTCGGTGATCTGCTCCACTACGCGGAGGGCTTGGTGGACCGTTGAATGTTTTTTACGGAAACCGAACTGTTCTGGTGGAATAATTTGGTTGATGTCGACCTGTTCCTGTAATCGGGTTAGGATTATTCTTTCCAATAGCTCACCGAGAGTCGGAAGTAAGCTAATTGGACGGTAGTTTTGCGGCATGACGTGATCTTTTCCGGGTTTGGGAATGACTATGACGTCCGCGTTTTTCCACTGATGTGGAAAGTGACGGAGTCTTAGGCACGCGTTGAAAATCGCGGTTAAGGTGGCTATACCTTTTTTAGGGAGAAGTTTGATTGCTTTGTTGCCGTCGTTCCCGGGAGCTTTGCGCGGTTTGAGATTTTTGATTTCCGCTTCGATTTCTTTGGGAGAGGTGTGCCTGATGGGCTCGTTTGAATTTGCTGTCAGGATGCTTCTGACTTCGCGGTGGATGGCGTTCGTGCGACGGAAGTCTTTGTCGTCTGGATGGTTTGCTCTGAATTGCAGTTCGAGCGTGTCGGCAAAAGTTTCAGCTTTGTCTAGGTCGGTGAAGACCAGACCTCGGGCGGGCATGGGAGGATTATTCCTGTTTTTAAGGATTTTGGTCATTTGCCAGACGCTTAGGTCTTGTGAATTTAGCGACTGAAGTTTGTCGTTGAAAAGGAGATTCCGGTGTTCTTCGATCTGGGTTCGAATATTGTTTTGAGCTGCGTTGAGAGCTCTTTTATCGTTTGGATGGCGAGTGCGTTGCCATCTTCGTCTAAGGTGGTTTTTCTCGGTGATCAGGTCACGAATTTGAATTGGGAGTTGAAGGGGATCGGACTTGATTTTTGTGATAGTTTTTGTAGCTTTTGAAATGCATCTTTTTACAAGATCTGTAAAACTGGCAACCGCGTCTTGAAGTTGGGCGATGGTATTTATGACCGGGACTTGAGTGAAAAATTTAGTGGCCTCGAATTGGAAAGTTGACCACATGGTGATGTGGATACTTAATTAATTAATAGGATTTAACGTACCGACGCTTCAGATTGGTGTAAATGCTTCGATTAAATTTATGAAGTTTAATTTGTGTTTTATATTTTTTGTTGGTTATTATAACTATTTAAGTTCCGTTATTTGACCTAAAGGCTATTGAATTTAATTTTTAAATTCAATTTACGTTTTAGTATAATTTATTTAATTTTGTTTAACTAAATTCTCTAATCAACTGTTCTATTATAAATTTAGTTTTTGTGTAGAATCTTGTTTGTTAATTTCATTTTTATTTATCTTCTATGGAATAAATGTTAAATTGAGCTTTTAATCAATTAAATCGAAACGTGTCAATGTTTGTTGTTTTTTTTAGAGTTAAGTGACTTTAAACACAGAAAAGTAGGTCCTAATAGTGTGTATATCGCATGACGTGTTCTTTAGTTGGAAAGATCTAGAAGCCTATTTAAGCTATTCACCTTCTTAGCGCCCTTTTAATTTTGACTTTGGCTTTTGCATTGAAGTTTTTTCAAGGTTCAAGCAATTACGGATTTTCAAATATAATTTACGACCATTACCACTGAGTTCCGGCAAATACTTCGTTTATGTTAGCAAACCAAGGCAAACTGTTGCATGCAACAACCCGTGTAGTCAAAACGAGCCGGTCGGATTTGGCTTTTCCGGAAATCATCGTGTGGAAAACTAATCGTAAATGAAAACCATTAGAAATGTCAATTATCATTACATTTCCGTTCTTTAAGAATGAAGAAAACAAATAAATATAGCTAATGGAAACCTTCAAAATTTTTGAAAGAGAAAAATTTTTAATAATTTGTAACTGGATAAAATCTTTTATCACATGCAATCAACTTTGTTTCTGTATTACCTTATTACTTTTTGGTTTGTTTTTTATTTGAAAATTTTGTATGTTTAATTATATTAAAAAAAAATTTAAATTAATTTTTCGTTATTAATTTTATTCATTCAATTTTTTTAATATTTTTAATTTAATTAATTTGTTTGCATACCAACAAAAGTTCTATATAAAAATGTTTCTTAAACTTAAAACAACCTACACAGCGAAAGTTTAATAAAAGAATTAGTACGATTTTATATTTGCGATTTGTATTAATAATTTCTAGGTGACGATATATTCATTGCATGTTTTCTTTTACGGTGTCTTGAATATATTCAAATTTACTTTACAATAAATCCTTATTACATAAATGCTTAAACCGTGAACAATTTTCAAAAGCAGGTAAACAAAAATATGACTTTAAAGTGACTGGGTATTCACGTATTTTCTTATGTTCGTATTTAGGGAAGGTGTAAAAGTCCCACATGAATTAGTAATGCAGCGAAGTGTAACTCATTACACTATAATAAGAGTACATTTATTCTGAAGAAAACTACCGCTTAAACTCGTACGTTGTTTGCATCTAACAACAATAATTTATTCATAAACACCCTGCATTTATTATGAAAGCGAGTCACATTTATTATTCATATACTTTGTACATCAGCGACTCCTCATAACAGTTTATATAGTCAAAAGATATTAAAATTTGCATCACAAAATTGTATCACTGCACTAAAGCTATAAACGAATGGGATTTATCTTTAGAATACTGCAACTATTTCTTATTCACTGGCAACGTATTAATTAGCTACTGCACACGTTGCTTTTTTTATAAATATGTATTGCACTGCATAAATTATTTTTATTTCATTCTAACATAAATAATTAAGATGTTTGAAAATTGCATCCACTATTTATACAAGTATACGAATGTTATATAATCAACATCCACTTAGTTGTTAAAATAATAAATTGTGCATTAATAATAAAATTTCAACATGTATCTTATTATTAATTACACTATCCGACAATTGCTAAGTTTTTTTGAATAACTGTTTTAGAAATGGGTGTATTGTTCTTACGGTCTTTAACTGAAACCACAACCAAAAACTTTTTTTAAAATAAACAAATAATAATAATTAAAATAAAAAAATACAAAAACACTGCCTGTACACAAAGGAAAATAGCTGACATCAAAGTTTTGCACGAATAGAGTTATTTCTACGTTTTATGTTGGCCTTTGTGTCATCCTATGAGAAACGACTAATAATCTACCATCATGACGGGATCCTACCTACCCTGATATCGTTTTTCCATTTCTGAAATATTTTGATGGAATTTTTCTCTTTCTTCATCACTGATCTTTATTAAATTAGCAGGAAAAAAATCTAAATGTGACTGAAAAAAATAAAAATTGAGCGACATTTGGCTCCCTAAAGGTTTATAGTTTTCTAGCAAATTAGTCACAATATTTTGGTAGTTTTCACTCTTGATTTCCCAAGAAATATTTGCAAACATTTTTAACCCTAGATCTCTAATCTTATTTTGTAGCTCTTAGCTTAGCTTAGCTTAGCTTAGGTTTTATTAAATAGAATATTTATATTTTTGTATATAATATATAATAATAATATATATTTTACTGTATGTTAACTAATAAAACATATTTATTACTAAACAATTTTTCATTAGCACATAGATTTCGTCATATTTGTATTCATCGCACAAGGATTTATTAAACTTGAAGCAATTACTTTTAGTCATTCATCGCTTTGCGGAGGGGCATATAACCCTGGACATATTTCCATTTTTTTGGTAGAGGAAAAACAACAGCTGCATTTTTTTTAGATTCAAGTGTAGAATTCCCACTACTACTTCTTGGCATATTTAAAATTTGTGTAATTGAGTCACGTAGGCAACTTTTAAGGGTTGGTATTGCTAATCTTTTTTGTGTGACTCGATTAACTTGTAATACAGAATTTTTAAATATTCACGTTTTGATAGAGGGTTTTTGTTTGCTTTTATAGTAACAGTTACATAAATAACGTAACTCGTGTGAGGTTGCTAGTCCTCAATCGGGCGCCTCCCCAGGTGGCAAATAGGGGAATGTTTCCCAGATATGGTTGGTACCGAGAAAATGAAATACTCGGGGTTGATCAAAACTAGCAAACTGGATAGTGGGAGCTGGCTGTTCCAGAACTGGGCACAGGCAACAATCAAGAAGATTAGAAATTGCTGTGAACTCAGAAAATCATCGCGTGGTGATAGTCACAGAAATGGCGGTCACATAGGGATGGAGAAAGCATCGGATAACCACTCCATTAATTATCCCTAGTACAATAATCATAATGACAAAAACAACTATACGCGAAACTACTGATCATGGTCTTCGGAACTCAAGATCCGGCAATGGAGGATTAGACAAAGCTTCTGGGGTCGTTAGCCACCGAAATCCTTGTCAACCAAACAAAGAATCAAAGATAAAGTTAACCAATAAAAAAATCGGTACTTGGAATGTAGAGAGTATGTACCAGCCCGCTAAAGAACATAACGTTGTTCAAGAAATGCATACGCTGAACATAAGTATTTTAGGAGTAAGTAAAATAAAATGACCCAATTCGGGACATATTTTAACAGAGAATGGCACAATATATTATTCTGGTAACAATGATAATCAATACTGATACGGCGTAACAATTATAGTCAACAAACACTGAAACGGCGCAGTAGAAAGATTTCTCCCAATCTTAGAAAGAGTAATGATTTTACAACTAAAAACATCCCATACAAAATTAAAACTTATCTAAGTACACGCCCCTACGGCAGCCAAAGGGAAGATGAAATAGAAACGTTTTACCGGCAGATCGACGAAGTCTTGAAGATAACAAACAACAGAAAAATGACAATTGAAGGGTTTGGTGCAAAAAGGGTACAAGTGATTTTTTTACATTTTTGATTCAAACGCATATATGTCAAGTTAAACCTACCCTCTGTTAGTACAAAAAAGATACAAGTGCATTTTGATATTAGCAGTGACATTTTTAGAGAAGTAGCATAACACACTAAACTAAAACCTCACAATGGTTTTTGCAAAAACGATAATAAAGGCACTAACTCAAATTGTCAACTTATACACTTATACCCTTTTTGCACCAAACCCTTCAATTGTTATGAGCAACTTTAATGCAAAGATCGGCAAAAGTGAAGCAGGAAAATTTGCGAGTAGACATAAACTAGAAGAACGTAATGAAAGAGGAGACTGTTTGCTACAATTTAGCCAAAAAAACGTACTAATATTTACAAATACATTCTTCGAATTACCAGAAAGAGGCTGTATACATGGCTGTCACTAGCAGATAAACCTAACAAAATAGTTAGGAATCAAACAGATTACATTTTGTTTATAGAAAAGTACCGTAATGCTGTTACAGCAGTGAAAACATTCTCAGGAGCTTAAACTCAAAAATATAAAGAGATATAAGAAAACCTCTAGGATAGAGACAAGAAAACTCAAAGATCCCAAAATAAAAAAGAAAAATTACAACGGATTATCAACAAAAATCTGGACACAATAAATACAAAAACTGAGGACATCGATAATCAATGGGAATCAGTAAAACACTGCCTCTTCGAGCCTTCAAAAAAATACTAAAAGATGCCGCAAAGACGAACTACTGAACATAATGGATCATTGAAGAAAACTCAGGAATTAGGATGTTATTAGATACAGAGAAATCAATTGTGTAATCCAACAAAAGATAAAAGAAGCCAAAAGAAAATACTTCGAAAAAAAATGCAAACAGATGGAAGAATTTCAAAACAAATACGACTTATTCAATCTACATAAAAAAATCAAAGAAGTGCCAGGTTTACAACGAAAAAGTCAATCTAGTACACTCGTTGACAAAAACGATGATCCTATAATGTCAACTGAGAAAAGAGTTCAGCGATGGAAAAAATATACTGAAGAGCTTTTCGGAGATGAGGGAGATGAAATGGAAGTTGAATCGATAAAATTGATAACCGTAGATCGCAGTTTCCATAATCGCAGATGTATAAAAATCGAAATCGTACTCATAAGACTTTCATACTTAAAGACATCGTTTACCAAGAATCCAGATCAAAAACTAAAACGTAAATTTCGATGAATTACACAATGCGGATTAAAACAAAAATGACTTACCCCTTCGAATTACCGGGTTTTACCTTTCTAATTTTCGAAATCAACAAACGCAGACGCTACAACGAACGCCGGCTTAAATAATTTTCACCATTAAGGCAAAAACTCACAAACACAAATTCAACGTGGTCATTCCACTTTTTGCAGCACGCAAAAAAATGTCCGCTTCGTCTCATTGCGAAACGTAAGATGCAGGAGGATGACTTAGTACTTATGCGCACTCGTCAGAATCATGCGCGTACGCAATGAATCAAAAATGTTAACTTAAAACAGAGGTTTTCAATAATGCAAAAATGTGCACGTTACAAACTTATACCATATGTACCAGGAGAAATGGGCCCAGACGTTACAAAGGAAGAAATTCTACACGCTCTAACAACAACAAAAATTGGAAAAAGTTTTGGACTGAATGAACTGCCTGCCAACATATTCATAATCGTAGAGGAGAATCACATGATTATCTTAGTAAAAGTCTTTAATCAAATATACCAAACAGGTGATATACCCAAAGAATACGTACGACGCGAGGCCGTTTTCTCATTCAGTGTACTCGCCAAAGAGCCTTGGACGTCAATCCAGATATATACGTGTGTTTTATTGACTATAACAAAACAATTTGACAAAGTCCGCCAAAAATCCGTAACTGCAAACGGCGGTCTTGATTATTCTCGTTTAATTTTCGTGAGTCAATTGAAATTTGTAAGGATGATATTTCTCTTTCTTAAACAACTGCATGACAAACGAGTGGTCAACATCGTGATTTAGAGATGTCTCGTAGAGTAATGAGGGTTTCTTTCTGTTTTAAGGAACACATTTAATCTGGTTTTTTCGTTTAGTTGAGGTCGACATTGCCGAAGGAAATCTTTTACGGATCCCCTTTTAGTAAATTTGTCAACCAATTTACTTACTGTCCGTCTTGCAATGGGTGGTCTATCCGGCTGTTATTCGTTGAATAATTTACATGCTTTGTTACGTGCAAAAGTTGAAACAATGACACTTGCCTAAAATAAAGGAACATAAAGAGAGGTATGCCGGTGCTCAGTAAAGACGTGATGGGTTATATTCAAAATTTCGTGATTGCTTGGAAAATTTGAATGAAACAAAATAAAAAAAAGTCAAATCAAAAGGCGCCAAGCAGGAGTAAAGCTCAATGAACTTCTGGCCCTTGCCAACCCCGAGTCCGCTTCAAATAGATACACTCAAATGGGAGTTGCCTTAAGAGTGTATCACACTAAAAATCTGTAATGATCAAAAATTTACATATACGAAGGTCGATTGAATAAAAGCTTCGTTACATTTAACAATATAACATTTATTACATAATTGAAGTGAAATTAGATATCAATAAAACAGGAAATTACATTAAAACTTTAAATCAATTTAACGCAAACAAAATCTTAAATTAAAACAAAACTGAATAGGAACAAACTTGACAATCTTAAATTATAGTACGCAAAATAAGAATATCTTTCTTTCTTGCTTTTACTTTATATGTCGATATAACACTTTAGACGTTGGTTACATTACGTATTTTAATTTTAGTACATAACAATAATAATAATAATTAAAATTAGCGCACATGAACACCATCAATGTTTTGAATCATCGAAATATTCAGTATCTATTAATAAACTCTGATAATTAATTTCAAAGCTTTTTAATCACTGAACTCGCAAATAAATAACTTAATCGGTAATCAATAAATACCTTGATTGTTTGTTCGTAGGCGGGCTCCTGGTTAGCTTAGGCCTGTTGACGTCGTCCAGCACCTCGATAGGTTACCACAACCATTTGAAAAATTCACCGGCGGAAGATTTCTCAATAATCCGGCATCAATGCGAAAAAAAAATGGGATTGCAAAACACAAACTCACGCACAAATACACGATACGTTAATACGAAATCAAACCAGTGACCAGTGAATTCAATAAACCGGAATTATTTTACGAAATAGGAAAGTTTTTCCACTTGAACGATTGATTGTACCAATTTTTAATGACTTCCGTGGTAATTCTTCATCTAAAGCTAAGGGTGAATTTATCACCCGCGATAATTAAAACATTTCGAACGACTTAACCAACTGAACCTGAATTCATTCACCAAAATCACTTATATATATATCAACTTATTCGACTACCATTCCCAGAATGGCTGTGATCGAAACTCCATGAAAGAAAACCATACCACCAAGAAGTGCAAAGAGGATGCAACAGATTAAGTTACGTCACAAAAGTAGTGTTGGACCATGGTGTTTGTTTCTGCGTAAAAATGTCAAATTGACAAAATATTAAATTACATTACCGTCATAAAGATTAAACTGTCTAATAAATTATAAAAATGGCTTCATTCCCACGTTATTTGATCGAACTCACACAAAGAAACCAAGTACGACTGCACCGAGAATGCACAAAACAAAGAACTTTTAAATCAACTTAAAATAAACAAACTGCTAAAATAACTTTAATTACAATTATATCTCGGAAGGGAAACATAAATTACCACTGAAATTTTGATCGAACAAAGACAAATGCCAAATAAATACAGAAGACGAATGATTCAACAGCTTAACAAATTTTGAAATAAATCAATACAAAATTTTATCCACAACTTTGAATTATAACGAAGAATTTAAAAACGTAAAATAACTTCTTAAAATCAATCTAAAATCAATAAAACAAATCCATGACATTAACAACGTCAGTTCAAATACCGGGTCTTTCACAAAAATAATAAAACCACTTTAAACGACGGTTACAGCTTCTTTAAGTGTTTTTAGCTTACTGCCATATTCAATCATTATTTAAGTTTCTATTTTTTCCCGTTTTTTGACATGACAAAGATAATTCGTTTTCAAACAATTTGCTAAACACCTTTTTCAGACTTTCACAAGAATACTTGAGTGCTGTTTTTAAAACGTCGATTTACGAGAATCTTTTTGTTTTTGTTTCATCCGTCAAAAGTGAGAAAGACATGATAATGTTTTCAAACTTGCACAAACAAGTTTTAATTGTTTAAATTTCAAACTAAAATTATTCTAAAAGTTCACTGACACTGACATTTTTTTTCTTTAAAAATTAAATTTTTATGTTTTTAAGTATTTTCCCCAAAAAATGTTAATCTAAAGTTAAAAAGAACTTTACATCAATATAAAAAAAGTGAGATTGTTATTAAAAAACTAATGACGACGGCATTGTGCAAAAATACATGACCCCATACGTATAATTTTTATGTCATAAGCTGGATAATTACATAATAAAATTGACCTGTTGCAGCTTGAAAACCTTAAATAACGCAATTATTAATTTTGATCCTTACTTTATCACCACACTGTATATAAAGCTATAAAGCCTTTCTGACATTTTTGTGCAAAGTAAAAATTATTTATCAACATCATTTAAGATTGACTTTATTGCTTTGTTTTTATTAATATTTTTTAAGCTTTGTACAATTTATTAATTAAAAACAAATATTTTTTAAAATTTTATTTATAGTCTTTAATCTAGAAACTTCTGCAGTGTTTCGTGTACTGTTTCTTAACCAAATTAAAAAAATATATAATTAATATAGCAATAAAGTTTCAGATTAATGATTAAGGTGTTTTAAACAAACGTTATAAGAACAAAATAAAAAATAAGAAAAAAAATAATAAACATATGTAATAAAATTCAATTAAAAAGAACAGGCAAAACAATAAACATAAAACTAAATAAAATTTAAAAAAAAATACATTGATTTGGCCTTTATAGGTAAGTTAACAAATTTTGATGCAAAAATATAAATTTAAAAGCTTTGGAAAAACATGTTGCTATATATTTTTTATGGGATGAAATGCTGTTCAATAAAACGCTTTTTTGGTAGATTGTGTTTTGCTAAACCTACGTAGACTTGTTTTTTCAAAGGTATTTTTTTGTTTTAATAACTACATATTGACATAAAGAAACAAATCGGAACTTTTATGTAGAATCATGTAGACTTCGTTACATTTGTAAAAATAAAATAAAATAAAATGATGATCCCTATTACAACGTTATTTTTGTTAAAGATATATTTTGGATTGAGCTTCCTTGTAATAGTAACCAATGAACAAAGAAGAACAAGAAGAACACTAAATGTGTTAAATTTGTAGATAAAATATGTAGTTTGTAAGTAAGTACAAATTATCAAGTAAATGCTGAAAGGTGCACGATAAAAACAGCAACAAATAAACTGCTGTTTAGTAAACTAAATACATAGTTACTGTAAAAATAAGATTAAATAGACTAACATAAACTCTACACGAACAGGATGAAAGGGAGTATCTCAAAGAATTGCTGAAATTAACACATGACTGCATTACACTATCCAGACATAGCTAATTTGATCAAGCGTCTAATAATTTTAAATTGTTCATACATATAAAGGAGCTTTGTCTAGGACTAACAAGTAGATATACGTTTAGTTCTCAAAAGTGTTTTTCAGCTTACTTTATAACATAGATTTTATTACAGTTTAAAATAATATCAAGAAAAATACATAAAACGTAGTCAATTGGGTTATTAAAACAGAGATGTCAAGTGAAACGTCGTCGTTAGAGCAACTTTACACTGAGATTATCTTAATACCAGCGACAACGATTCTAAAAATATTTAATATAAAAGATTGATGTGTTTATGCTTTGCAGTTCTTTATTAAATGATGTTTAAATATTTGACAAAAAAGTAGTGAAAGTCAACAATGCCGCCTCGAAAATAATCTTAAAATTTAATATTCAACAAAGTCAAACAAAGTTATAAAGAAACACTTCGTTTGGGTAAACAATACTGTACAAACAATTAACGTAAACTACCATTTATATATTTCTTAATGACAGTAAAGACGAATAATATTTTTAGTGAAAATATAAAATGTTATTCATTCAATTTATTAAGCCACATGAGCGCCATGTAACCGACGCAGATGGGTATAATCAACGTAAATTAAATTAATAATGATGCTTTTACCATATTGTTTGAAAGCTCATAGATATTCATCAAGTTTGTATACGCTACAGTAGTTCACTGTCATTTAAAACAGCTTCAATATTATTAAAGGTTACAGTTTAACTGGTCTACTGCGTTTGAATTCAGAGATTTGAATCCTACGTCCACGACTACCATTGTTAAGTTACTTGCTGCATTTTGTATAATAATACTCGCAAAAAAAATACATAAGGCAAAGCATTTATAATTAATAGTTAACAAATTCAAAATTATATTAATAGTTTTTAAAGAACAATCTCAAATGTAATATAAACGGCAGCGAAAAAGTTAAAAGCGGTGTTTAGAACAGTTGCTGAAAGGTGAAGGTTAAGGTTACAGGTGAAGAAATGTTTTTTAATGAGGAACAGAGAGATTTTAAGAATTCACTGTTACATATTTCATCTGGTTTGAAATTTAAAATGATGTTCAGTAGTTTCAAAGAATTATAAAAAAAACAACCATGTTCTATTGCTAATTTATAAAATTGCTATGGTGTTAATGGCGTAACTATATTACTATTATAATTAAATTTCGTGAGTATAAAATTAAACCACGCTAGTAATTTGCATATAAATAACTTACAGCATTAAAATATTTCTAAAATTTTTTTTCGTATATAATCATGTTCAAAATTCTGTCTGAGATAGCAACTAGTGGATTTCAATATGGAATGGTTCGGAAATTGTAGCAAATAGTCGGTTTTGTATAATAAATAAGTTTTCATTAATTAATTTTATCATTAAAACGTTTATTTTAGTAAACAGCTTCAATATGCAAATACATTTTTAATTCCCCGAATGAAGCTTTGAACTTTTGCGTGTTTCTTAATACTATTGTAGCATTTAATTATGTTATCAGGCTAAATGTTGTGTTCACTTTTCCATTAATCATTAGTGCATTCTTTTAAACTTTTTTTCAAATTAATCTTGAAATTTAATTATACAATTTTAATTTAGTAGTCTTATGTGGTTTTTAAAAATTAAAATCAAACATCAATGTAATAATCATTTTTGTTAAATTTACTGAACATGTTTAAATATCATACAGCAAATTAGTATTTAATTTTAAGGTTACTTGACAAAATGTCGATTTTAACATTTTATATAATTTTACCAACATTGTTTTAAAGTGTTTACTAAGAAAAACTTACCAGTAGAAAGGGCCCACTATCCCCTCCACTTTTGACGTCATTATTGACCTCGGAAGGAACGTGGGCGACTTTTGTGAAAGTATTTTTCTCTCTCTCACAATGAATTTTTTTCTCTCTCACACATTTTTTTCTCTCTCACGCATTTTTTTCTCTCTCACATTTTTTTTTCTCTCTCACACATTTTTTTTCTCTCTCACACATTTGTTTTTCTCTCTCACACATTTTTTTTTCTCTCACACATTTTTTTTTCTCTCTCACACATTTTTTTCTCTCTCTTACATTGTTACATCATCGCATAATTGGTAATTTTGATTGCATCGTGCGTCATCGCGTAACTGGTAATTTTTTATGCGTCATCAAGTCTCATGATTCGAATGAGAAGTATTTTTATTTAAAAAAAGCTGTGGGTGCACCTGGATTCGAACCCGGGCTTCTTGATTACAAAGCGGCGACCTTAACCACTAGGCTACCAAACAGTTGAATCGAAACGATCAATTGTAAATAATATAGTAATATATTAAAAAATGCAATAAAGAATTTCCTATGAAAGATTAGTACTAAAATGGTGAGTTAATTTTTAAATAAATGTGAAACTACTATGTTGCTTGTATATTTACCGAAAGGCAAAATTGCTGAATCATTAACCTGTTTTTTCTAATGTGTCACGTGACAAACATTTTACTAGAAATACTTTTTGTACAAACATTCTTTCCCTATCAAGATATAAAAGCACGTCTTTACTAAATCTTATTTAGTTCTTGTTCACAATTCGAATCAATACTTCAATATAAAACTTCTTGTGATGGCAGCTAAAACACCACAACGTGATGTAAAGAAGTTTTCACCTTATTCTAAAAGAGAAGATTGGAAGAAAAATTATAAATCACCTGCATCGCCAGTGTACGTACCTACCGCTAAAGACTACGCCTTGTTTGAAGAAGCCAAAAAATCATACGGTATCAGCAACACAGAAGATAAATCAAAATTAGAAGTACGCGAAAAACACGAGTTGTTTAATGAGGTATCTATACCATTAAATCACAGTTACTCAAAAATTGCGCGTCTAGGAATAGATGTTTATAATGGCTTCAGACCTTGCCTGAAAATAATAAAGTCCGGTTTTAATTCGGGTGTTTACTTCACGTTACCACAATTCACCGAGTTTCTAAGTGTATTGGATAACATGATAGAAGACTTGGGTCACAAAGATGTAGGTAAATATCATCTTGAAAATTATATAGTGCACACAACTGATGTGAACGCTGTTCGATTTGTGCCTAAAAATGTGGAAGAAAAATTTCAATTGTATGTAGGCCTTAGTTCATTACAAAGCATTAGAAGAATGAAATCTTATTTCACGTCACTACTGAGCGACAGAGAAAACTGTGACTGTCCTTTTCAAGAATTTATACACGATGTGGTGAATTTTGTAGATTCAAAGAAAAAACAGGAAGCGTGTTATGAAGATTTCGAAGAAGTTCTTGAAGAAAAGTATAACAAAAATTTTATGTTATATGAATTAGTTCACAAATTTCCAGGTTTTATGAACATTACGGTAAAGGATTATATGGATACATATGATGACCGTTTTTTGTACAAATAATTTAGTATTTTACTATAATTACATGTAGGTAAAAAAACAAAAAATATAACCAATAAAAATAAAGTTTTTTTCTTCTATATAAAACCTGTTTTATTTTAAACGCAGTTAGTTCTCGTTAAGATAACGACCATTAACATGTACCAATTTCAGCATCCTTTCTCAGCAATTGTTGCAGGACCCTCTGGATGTGGTAAATCTTACTTTATTGTAAACTTTATAAAAAAATATTAATGATGTGTGTTACACTAAATTTGAAAATGTCATATGGTTTTATGATGAATGGCAGCCTCTGTATAAAGATTTGCCAAATATAAAATTTCAAGAAGGATTACCGTCTATGGATTCTTTTGATGGAAGAGAACCTAACTTAATAATCATTGACGATTTAATGCGCGAAGCGAACAGTGCTGTTGTAGATATATTTACTAAAGGTTGTCATCATAGAAACCTCAGCGTATTTTTCTTAACTCAAAACGTTTTTCACCAAGGTAAAGGACAACGCGACATATCATTAAATGCCCATTACATAGTTCTATTTAAAAATCCACGAGATAAAGCCCAAATAAAACATTTAACGAGGCAAGTATACCCTGAAAATCCAAAATTTTTAGAAGAAGCTTATAACGATGCAACATCGAATCCACATGGATATTTACTTTTTGATTTAAAACAGGGTACGCCTGACATTGTACGTTTTAGAACATCAATTTTTAACGAAGACGGCGCATGCTACATTTACATTCCTAAAAAAGGGTTTAAATACACAAGTTCAGATAAATACGACATCATTCAATCACAATGACTAACGTACTCACTAAGCATGCTGAACTTCTACGGGCTTTGACAAAATTAGGACCTAATGAGCGACAAGCTTTGCTAAAGTGTGCCAGCGATAAGCAAATACATTGTATCTGTGAATGCATTTACAATACTTTAAAAGGAAAAGTTCCATTGTCAGGAACGCAGAAGAGACGGCTCTCTCGTCATAAAAACACGTTGAGACGAATAGTAAAACAGGGAGAATCCATTAAAAAGAAAAAGATTTTATTACAACAAGGAGGCGCATTTCTACCGTTTCTCTTAGCACCCTTAATTAGCGGCGTGTTAGGAAGTCTTTTTAACTAATATGGAACACGCTAAAAAGATGATTATCGTTCCCCCGGAATTAATACAGCGGTTAAAAACTACTCCTGAACCTACGCAAAACAATGTGTTGTAGAGTTGGACATCGAAATGAACAAAGTTTTAAATTCAAAACTAGCAGATCACGATAAATGGAATATGTATAATCAGATTCTTCAAAGGTATTTACATTTTGTCGGTGAAAGCCGACAGCCTGTTAACATTTCAGTTGAAGAAGAAAAGATTACAAAGATGACGGATTCTGATATAATAAACACGTTACCTCCTACATACAAGAAAAAAGCGGAAAACTTTTTGCGGATTTTGAACACTTCAGGAAACATACTATGGGATAAGAATGGAGTTGTAACAATAAAAGGAGAAAATATACCATCTTCGAATATTATTGATTTAGTACATGACGCTATAAGACCGAGAAAAACTAGCAGTCCTAAAGGCTGGCAACAGCTTGCATCTTATATGAAAGAAATTAATTTTCCGCAAGAACTTATTGGAAATTTAAAACGTCGAGATGTTTCACAAACTAGAAATGAGCAACTAGCGGTAACTTCGCCACTTAGAAGTGATCAAAGTTTTGCGCCAAACTATGATGGTGATGACGAGTTGAGGCAGTTAGTAGCTGAAACCCCGAGAAGATCGAACCGCAGGTCAAGGGTTTTAAACTGGGAACCTTTCAAACTTTGATAATGGACACCGTATATTACGACCCAGCTCACGTTAGCGGTTTTGCGGGTGCAAATGACTTATTTCAATCAGTAAAGTATAAACATAATCGCCCCAGTGTTGAAAAATGGTTACAACAACAAGAATCGTATACTATACATAAACCTAATAAAAAACGGTTTCCAAGAAACAAATACATCGTAAACAATATGTTTGAATTATGGCAGGCTGATTTATGTGATATGCAAAGTTTGAAAAAATATAACGATAACTATAAATACATTTTAACCGTAATTGACGTATTTAGTAAAAAGGCTTGGGCTAGACCGCTAAAAACTAAAACAGCTAAAAACGTTATTGATGCGTTTGCAGATATTTTTAAAGAATGTCAAAATAAACCTCTAAACATTCAAACGGATAAAGGAAAAGAATTTGTTGCACAAACTGTACAAAGTTTTTTAAAGAACACAACACTCATTTTTACGTTACGAATAATCCGGATGTTAAAGCCGCTGTAGTTGAGCGATTTAATAGAACTCTTAAAACAAGAATGTGGCGCTACTTTACATATTCCAATTCATATCGGTACATTGATGTGTTACAAAATTTATTATTGTCTTATAATAATAGATATCATCGAAGCATTAGAATGGCACCCAATGATGTAAATGATTCAAATATTTTACAAGTTTGGCAAAACCTGTATAGCAGTGGAGTTGGACTAGAACGAATACCTAAATATAAAGTCGGTCAACATGTAAGGATTAGTAGAACTAAACAGATCTTTGAGAAGGGATATACAACAAATTGGAGCGAAGAAGTGTTTAAAATAAGCAAAGTTATTAATCGCAAACCTCCTGTTTACCGAGTTGTTGATTTAAATAGCGAGCCAATTGAAGGAACGTTTTATGAGGAAGAATTACAACCTATTACAATTACTAGTGACACTAGATATAAAATTGATAAAGTGTTGAAAGAAAAAGGTCGCGGAATAAATAAACAGTATTTTGTAAAGTGGCAAGGATATAGCGATAAATTTAATTCTTGGGTCCTATCGAACGAATTGCAACAATTATGAATACCGAGAATGAGTTTTATTTAACATTGCTAAGTAATAGTTCTATGAATTACTACCCTAACAATACAACTGCAAATTTTATGACACAATTACCTAAACGAGTAAGATTGACTGGAGAATGGGTTGTTGGAATTTCTGAAATTCAATATCCGTGTTCGTTTTTAGCAGTTGGAGAAACTGATAACTTAATGTACTATAGGACTGAACCACCCGAAGAACACGAGTTAAGTCTCGAAGAAGTGTTAAATCTTGCAACGAAACATTTTCTTGACAATAAAGATTCAATTCATTTTTCTTATCAAGAATGGCATATTGTAAAAATTTCTCCAGGAAACTACGAATCAATCGAAGACGTTATTACTAAAATTAATAACCACGAAATAATAAGGAAACTGATAAACTTTAAATACAACAAAATAACAAAAAGAGTTTTCTTAAAAGTAAACACGACATTATCGGTACTCGGTTTTTCAAGAAGATTAGCACTTCAATTAGGCTTTCAACCCGATCAAAATTTAGCAAAAGAAAAAACTTCAGCTCATCCAGCAAACATATGGACAGGTATACCATCTCAAATGTTTATTTATTGTGATATTGTAGAACCGCAATTAGTAGGAGATGTCTTAGCACCTTTATTACGAATTGTCAATGTCACTTCTGACAATTACAATTACGGATGTCACAAAGATGTAGTGTTTTCTCCTGTACATTACATACCTCTGATGAGAAAAGAGTTTGAAAATATAGAAATAAATATAAGAACCGACACGGCAGCTTCTATGCCATTCGAGTTTGGAACGTTGAATTTGAAACTTCATTTCAAAAAACTTAACTAACATGGCGTGTCCATATCAACAATATTACATTAATCAAGCCGGTAGTGGAATTGGTGTTATTTACCGAGGGCCCCATATCAAAGAGGTCATGGAATTGGAAGTTGGTTGGGGGGTATATTTCGTTCAATTTTACCATTGTTTAAGTCAGGCGTGAAAGCAGTAGGAAAAGAAGCGTTGAGGACGGGAAGTAATATTTTAGGAGATATTGTGGAAAACCGACCAATCAAAGAATCGTTTCAAGATAGAATGCGCGAAGCCGGTCAGAGTCTGAAGCGCAAAGCAGACACTAAAATTGAAAATCTGATGCAGGGCTCTGGATATAAAAAACGGCGTCAAAACATAACTAGTCATTCTCTGTCTGTAATTAACAAGAAGACGTCAAATTCTAGACGCAAGCCTGCTAATTCAAAAGTTAATTACAACGATATTTTTGACAGAAATTAGTAATGGCTTTTCTTCATGCTCAATCTTGCGAATGCATTAAATCTGAATTAGATTTATTTGCCCTCCCATCAACTCAAACAAGTATAGAATCTGGCGAATGGATTTTCTATAAGCCGCTATCTTCGTTAACTGACGACGCACCGATTGAATTTGTTATACCTGGCAACGGCAATGATTACTTAGACTTAAGCCAAACAATGTTGTATGTAACAGCCAAAATCGTGAGACATGACGATAGTTCGTTAAACGTTGAGGATGTTGTAGGACCCGTAAATAACTGGTTACATTCACTATTTAGTCAAGTTGAGATTTATTTAAATCAGAAACTTGTATCTCCGCCTAATAATACGTATGCATACCGTTCTTATATTGAAACTTTACTAAACTATGGACCAGAAGCAAAATCTTCACATTTATCGTGTAGTTTATGGCATAGTGATACACCAGGAAAAATGGATAATTTGACGGAAGACAATGTAGGATTCATTAAAAGAAAATCTTTTACTTCCGAAAATAACCAAATCGAGATGATAGGACATGTCCACTCTGACATATTTAATCAAGAAAAATTTCTTGTTAACGGCGTCGAAATGAAGATAAAATTTGTTCGTTCAAGAGATTCGTTTAGTTTAATGGCTAAATTAGGGTCTACATACAAGGTGAAAATTTTAGAAGCCAGTCTTTTAGTAAGAAGAATGAAAATTAATCCTACAATTCTAATTGCACACACAAAAGCGTTAGAATCTACTTCTGCAAAATATCCAATAACCAAAGCCGATGTTAAAGTATTGACTATTCCATCAGGGATTCAACGAAAGTCTTTAGACAACGTTTTCTTAGGCCAATTACCTAAACGTTGTATTATTGGATTTGTGTCAAATAAAGCGTTCAATGGAGATTACGCCACCAACCCGTTTAATTTTCATCATTATAAAATTAATTATCTCTCTTTGTATATTGACGGTCAGCAAATTCCTTCAAAACCACTTCAACCGGATTTTACAAAATCAGGCTTGTACGTGCGAGCATACCATACTTTATACTCCGGAACCGGCATTCATTTCTTAAATGAAGGAAATGATATATCTCGAGAAGATTACCCTAAAGGTTACTGTTTAATGGCTTTTGATTTAACACCGGATTTATCGGCAAATGCTAATACACATTGGAATCTTGTAAAGAATGGGTCGTTGCGCATAGAAGTCGGATTCGAAGATGCGTTAAGTGAAACTATAAACTGTTTAGTTTACGCAGAATTTGACAACGTCATAGAAATTGATAAACATAGAAATGTAATGGTAGATTTTAGTAGTTAAGAATACTCGACACTTTACTCAACTTAGTTATTAATTAACACTCGAGAAGAATGGACGCGTTTGTTGATTTGCAAGGTTTCCGCGGAGCAGACAAAAAATTTATTCCTAAAGAAGTTGCGGTTGTTTCGTCAGATGGTGACTATTGCGAAGTTTTGCTCATAAAGCCACCGATGCCTTATTCTACTTTGCCAAAATCAGTGAAAAACGAAGTTTATTACTTGGAAAATTATTTTCATGGTCTAAAATGGAGTACTGGATATATAAATTTTGAAGATTTCGAAGACGAACTTAGAAAATTGTTGACGCCTTTTAACGGTATTTTTGTTAAAGGTTATGAAAAGCAAAATACTTTAAATTTTTAAATAAAGCGGTAGTTAACATGGAGGGCTTCAGTTGACCAACCTTTAAAGAACTAAAAAAAGAGATGCAAGCAATCAAATGTCTACATCATCACATTGAAAGCCCTTCGTGTGCTCTGGAACACGCTTTAATTTTATGTGAATGGTCAAAGAAAGATAAGAGAGATGAATGCGGTACAAATTCAACAATGTTTGAAGAACATCCCGACCACCAAGAATGTACATCGACTTGTATGTGCTTCTAATCAACTACCATGGCGTATACAAAGACCTTGTGCTATTATTGCAAACACCGACCCCTCCTATAAACCTGGTGAACATTGGGCAGCGTTTTACATTGATGAATATGGACATGGAGAATATTTTGATTCTTTTGGAAGACCGCCCCTAGGATATCATAAAAAGTTTTTGGAAAGAAATTGTTGTACTTGGACTTTTAATTGTAAAATTTTACAAGATTTTCATTCTATGTTTTGCGGTCAATATTGTCTTGTATATTTATATTTAAAACTTTGTAATACAAATATGATAGAATTTTTAGAAATATTTGATAATGATTTAATGAAAAACGATGTATGCATTAGTTTATTGTATAATTTGTATTTTAAAAAAACCAATGTATTAGATATTTTATAAGATTTTTTTTACACATTAACAAAATAAAAAACAATTAGTTGCCATTTAAGTGTTTTTATTACAAAAATATTTAACGAACTTATTAGACATTTACAAATAAATAAGAACAATATTAATACTAATAATAAAATGTAATGAATTTTTAACAATAAAAGATAACACAATAAAACAAATCAATACATAAATACTCACTATTAAAAAGAAAAAAAGTGAATAACGCTTAAATATGTGTACATTTACAATAAATACCAAAATAAATTATAAAGATCAAATTAAAAATAATAACTAAAACATATAATAGATACCTAAATACACTATATACAGTAAAATGAGAAAACCACTACAAAGTTATGAACGGTATCCGTAAGGCAGTGTGTCCACACTGTCTTCGAGTCGACGTCGTTTCGTATAATTTACTCTATACACTTTTTTCTCCGGACGTGATAGAACATCGTACATGGAGTTTCTACAAATACGTCGATCCGTTTGAACATACGTGTCCTCTGCTTGATCCAAAACCAGGCTTTTAAGGGTTTCGAAATTGACAACCTGTGCGTTTTTAAAGTTTAAAGTAATACCCTTTACCTTACATGTGTATTCATAACTCTTAGACTTTGTCGAAAACACCTTAAATGCATAATTTTTAGGACCTCCGCTAACAAATTCAACTATTTTACTTCCAGGACCGTAACATTCGATCTCGTCAGTCATATCGCCAAGGAAATCTCCTGTTGCGGGGACCCATTCTCCCGGTTTTTGTGTAAAAATGATCGAATCTGTATCAAAGTAGAGTACACGTCTATCCAACTTTTTCAAGTATTTGTATAACTCTAATCGTGCATTGGCTGTGGTGTAAGTGGCCAAAGCTACGTTTACGGGTTTTAATGGGACAATACCTTCGTCCGGCCTGTCCCAATTCAAAATAACGGTATCATCATCAACAGCAGTGAGTGAATGAGCCTCCACCGAAGGGTCGGTCAGCATCTTAAATAAATCATAAGGGTCCTGTATGATAGAGGATTGCATTAGATTTTCGCGTTGGGCAAATTTGCCCCAAAAACTATTTAAGCATAATTTAGCGATGTATCGCATACCGGGGTTGACAGAAATATTCGACTTATCTAACGCAATCCCCTCTCGTTCGAGATACTCAGTTACGTACCGATCTTTGGTCTGGTCATCCGTACACCATGAAGGCCATCCACTACACTCTTGTTTTAGCTTTAAAAATTATTAACATATGATGTAAACAATCCTCCAGATCTACAATTTTTACTGTATTGTGCAATCTCATACTCCCAAATTTCTAAAATTTCTAACACTTTGTATCCTTGTGACAAAGCTTCTCGGAGTTCGTCCGCAACATAAGTACCTGTAAACTTACGTTCATCGTCTGTATGGCGGCAATCGTTATATAACATGTTTTCACCGCAAAGCCTACAAAGAATAAACATAAGTTTACCGTGCATTCTACAAGGCAGAACAGGATGGTACAAATTTGATGGCGGTAGAACGGTGCATTTTATGATGCCTTCGATGGTATCCAACGGTAGTTTGGCACACGTATCGTTACCAACATGAATTGTTGGATGGCCAACCGGATATTTTCCATATTTATTTACAAAAGGGTAAAGTGAACATACGTCAAGATACCGGATTACTTCATCCTCTTCTGCCTTGTGATATAATTTAACTGCGTTTATTCGACCCCAACGACGCTGTCACGAGGATGCAGAGGTTCGTTTCGAACTATGGCATGGTTTAATGTAAATTCTTTAGCTTGAATATTAATTTTGATAAAGTTCCTAAAATCGCACTCCTTCATTTCCACCAAGTTGTAACCAAAAGAACGGATGCGGGCTGATATAGCTGTAGTTTTTCACGCCTTGCAAACATTGTGTCGTTTTTGTTACCACAGAGTTTTGCTGTTTGGTCTGGAAAACAAGTCTCGCAGCCGTGAAAATAGCAACCATGGAACTGGTATACGGTATTAGTAGTCGCACAAAAACCATCAACTAAAAACCCTCTTTCAGTCTAACTTCGCGGTTATTTCCAGAGTGTTGAATTTTGATTCCTAAAGAGTGTTCGAGCCAAAGCAGCCATTTAATTGCAATGGTTGATTGTTTGTCAGCCATTCTGTAGCCATTTGGGGGTATGAGTCCTATAGAATTTTCTTGAAGAAAATTCCGTCTGTAAACTGCATTGCAGGCTCCAGCAATTGTGCAAGATTCTCGAAAAGGGTCGACTCCGTTGGATGTTGTAAAGCGCGTCCAAAATTCCAAGCAGGCTTTCCGTAAAATATTAACATCTTCAATGCAATATTTAACAATTTCTAATTGAAAGTTAAAAATAACATTATTTTGTACCTGCTGCTCGTACCAATTTAAGAAATCTTTTCGCATTGAAATAGACATCTCGTCACAACCGTAATAGTGTGCAGGAGGGATAAGTCCAACATAATTTTGATTATCTAAAGTATTAAAAAAGTGTGGAAAATAACCTTTACCACCGGAAAAGTTAAATGTTTTGGGAAGCTTAGACAGTGGCATTGGCATATAATTAATCGAATCAATAAATTTGATGTTTCCGTCGCAGTTAATTGACATTAACTTGGTCCCCGTTGATATAATTTTCGGATTCCAAGCATTCGCACTTTTTAACAACCCCTTCAAAACAAAAGCACCGTCATACCCTTTCATGTTATGTGCCAACGCCACAATGTCTCCTTTTTTAATTTTTTTCTTTAGAGCCGAAACGTAATTTAGAAAATTGTCGACAGGATCTTCTTTAAAAATATGTTGCCGCTTCCCACAGCAAAAACAATCTTGGTTAATATCTTCATTATTAACGCAAGACTGACATACCTGCTGAGCAACGCATAATGTTGGCGTGTGTAAGAACATGTTTGTAGTTCCAACTACTGAAGTATCCTGACGACATTCAAAATCATAAAACACAAAAAGAAAATTTTTATTTAAGTTTTTAGAAGAATTTTTAGCCATAAAACATAAGTGACGGATAGGTTTTTCAGCACCGCAGTTGTTGCAGTAACTGTACCCGCATTTATGAGGTTTAGACTTATCTAACCACACACTATTAAGACAAGAATTACACCTTGTAAGAATCTTACACAATTTCTTGGAATGTTCTGCAAAGCAGTCAGGGCCTCGAAAATCTCTGTTACATAAATTGCATAATACAGTTTCTAGATCTTTGTTGCATGGAGGTGTTGAATGGCAAGCCGGGCAAATATATTTGCACTGTTTATGAGCTCTTTTGTTGTCTGTACGTATCCTACACATCTCGCAGAAGTATTTAGTCGAAAACGCTGAACATAAATTAGTAATAACATTGTAATGGCCTTTCTCTAAAATTAAATTTAAAACTAATCTATCGCTGCTACGAGGGCCTTCGAAGTAAACTGATTGACCTAAAACCATTCAATTTTGTAACGGTTATATAAATATTACAAAAATTGAAGTACTTACCTAAACGATTATTGTATACAACAATTGTGTAATTTACAAGGTGATCTTGAAATTTTATGATGTGTTCGCGAGTCCCGCCGGTACTTAGATCAACTCCTGCAGCTGCACACAAGTCCTCAGCTCGCGCTTTGGTCTGGAGGTTTCCAGCTAATTGAAGACTGTATAATAGTGGATCTTTGATTCTCCATGCGATTGATAAGACCAAAGCACGAGCTAGACATAATGTGTCGGCATTTTCAACGACGATTATTCCTTTCTTACGCCTGCAAAACTCAATGTACGTAACTCCGGTCATCCTGTCGCGACCCATGCCTACAGGAAGAGTAATTCTATCCATATGCAAACGTAAAGCGTCAGAAGCAAAAAAATTGGCGTTGCTCTGCAAAACTTTTTCTAATGTCGCCATGACCGCTTTTGCGTTTAATTGGTCTACACGACGAAACGATATGCCCACCGGTTTCTCTGGGTAGTTGTCGTTCCGCAGCACTAAACCTACGCGATCTGCCGGAGCCGCATCTTTTAGCAAATGCCCCATCAATTCATTAAATGCATTCTAAAACAAAAAATCTTATAAACAAAATAGAAAAATTAAGTCTAATATTTTACCTCTAGCCAGACCAACGGATTCATGGGTGTAGACACGTCCTTAAATTTAAACAACAAGGTTTTACAGGCAGCGTTAAACTTTTTAACCTTTTTTTCTCCTTGGCTAATAAAGGTGAAATGCTGAAAACTACTAGGGTTGCCCATTCCGACGTGTTCCTAAAATTAATTCTACGTGAAATAGTAAATAATAATGATAAATGACTTACATAATAATCGGCGTCGCGCGATGTCGATGGCAGAATCTCAGGCGTAAACTCGTCAATATTCTATAATGAAACAAATAAATAAAATATTTACTAAGAGTTCAAAATAACTTACATTTGGTTGGCACGTCGTAGATGATGTCACCACGTTACTCTACAATTAAAAATTTAATACTACCAGATTACATAAATTAAAAAACTTACTTTTATGGCGGTGACTTTTTCAATAAGACGCATAAGTATGGCCTCGTCATCTTGGTCGATTATTTCTCCATGAAGCACCATCCTTTCACAGATGTCTTCATACACCCGCACTAACTCGTCTTCTCGAAACACTCCACACCCGAACAAATTTAAAATTGTTGAAGCAGACATCGTAAGCAGAAACGTTTTTGTTCACAATTGTAACAAATACTAAACATTTTAATATAACAGACTTGCTTTTATACAAGTATTGGTGAAATGGAATTTGACGTAACTTGTTCTAATCGATTTTTCCTAATTATAAGAAAGTTTTAGTTTAACCATATTTATTCCAAAATATTTTATTTAATATCGATATTTGATTCGTTAATATTTTTACAGTATATTTATTTTGCGTTCTAAGATTCTGTATGTGTGCGTTTTTTAAATATAAATACTCAAGTTTTATTTTATAAAATATCTGCATTGAGGAATGCGTCAACGGAGTTAATTATTATAACATTGAATACTAATTATTGTTAATGCACTTTCGTTGGTTGTACAGTTTTCACAAAAATGTTGAAAATTCTTATTTTTAACTTTACGTATTTAAAGTTTAGAAAATTGTTTTTATTTTACCAAAGTTAGTTAACGTGCATTTTGTTTGTTTAATGTAGTTGCTTTTGCGATATAAGATTCTGTGCGTTTTTTAAGATATAAAAATTCAAGTTTTCTTTTATAAAATATCTACATTGAGGAATGCGTCAACGGAATTAATTATTATAACATTGAATACTAATTATTGTTAATGCACTTTTGTTGGTTGTACAGTTTTCACAAAAATGTTGAAAATTCTTATTTTTAACTTTACGTATTTAAAGTTTAGAAAATTGTTTTTATTTTACCAAAGTTAGTTAACGTGCATTTTGTTTGTTTAATGTAGTTGCTTTTGCTTTTTCTAGGAATAATGCATTTAAAAGTATTGCGCTTCGGTGATTAATTGTTGTAATCTTTCAATAATTAGTTAGTTTGCGTTAATTGTAATTGCTAAAATTTCTATTTGTCATAAGCAAACAAGTATTTGTACTAGGTAAAATTTACAATTTAGTTGCAGTACTTTTTTAATTTAAACAAACAATTCGGTTTAGTTGTTTGCTCTGTAGCAATTTGCATTACTTGTTCGTTTGCACGTAGCACGTAATATTTCTTTTTCGTGGCAAATATTAAAGATTGTTAATTGGGCTTAAGTTAATGTGTGAATCATTTCTGTTAAAATGTGCACGAGTAAATTCTCTAATAATTACTTGCAATTCCTATGTTTTTTGTTGTCACGTGTGTTGTTTTAATTATTGTTTTATACATTCTTATACATAAAGTTTAGCTATAAAGTTTTTAATTCTTGTTATTTGAAAATTTAATTGGAAAAACCTTTTACATAACGTGAAAACAAAAACTGTGCGTCATTTCTTAATAAAAACTTTCAAATTTTCAAGTAATTGAATGATTTTTGACTCACAATGACATGAACCAAGTAATTAAGTAGGGTAAAATAAATTTTTCTAATTGCAATCAGTTCGGTTTTAGAGGAAAGTGTGTTAGCATGTGCGTTTAAATAATAGTAAATTAAAGTGCCATATTTAAAAAAGTGCTTGTGTAAATTTTTTTTTACCGCACGGTAAGTCCATCTTTGTTAATTTTTTTTAAATTGTTTATATTATTTTACTTTACTGCTTCGATTTTTATTTTTTAAGCTTAATTTTGATTTCAAATTATTGTTTTAAATCATTACTCTACACATTAGATACTTGATTTTAAATTTAGAACATTGTAACTTATAGGATTTTGTATATGAGTAACAAATCTGTAATTTTAAAATGAAGCCGCCATTTTAAAAACATTTTTACTACCAACTGTTAAAATTATTACGCTGTTTTAAAACTAATTTTAGTACCAACTGTTAAAAATTATTGTTGTTTTAATTTTTTTTTTGTCACCATTTTTAAAATGATTCAGTTATCTTGAAAAGTATTTTTACCGCAAATTTTTTAATTTCTTTTTTGTTTTACTCGTTTAAAATTGTTTTAAAATTTTATTTTAAATTTTTGTTTATATTAGAATTATTAATTATCTCTAATTTCTAAAACTTGAGTTTTGAAAAATTAACGCGCAACTTAATTTTGTTATTTTTCAGTTTACAATTTTAATAATTCTTAATCTAAAACTACTATAGAACTATTACACATTAAAACTTAATTTTTAAATTTGCATTTTCTTGTATACAATATTAAATTGACTGTTTAAATCCAATGCCCTCGTGGAGCATTAGCCAAAGTCGTTGGTTTGTAATCGAGAAAGCCCTAGTTCGAATCCAATTACACCAGCAGCTTTTTTTAATAAAAATATTTTCCTTCTCACTCGAATCATTAGTTCTTATGACGCATAAAAAATTACCAGATGATGTAAAATAAAAAAGGAAAATTGTGAGAGAAAAAAAAATCATTGTGAGAGAGAGAGAAAAAAATGTGAGAGAGAAAAAAATGTGTGAGAGAAAAAAATGTGCGAGAGAGAAAAAAATGTGCGAGAGAGAAAAAAATGTGTGAGAGAGAAAAAAATGTGCGAGAGAGAAAAAAAAAATGTGTGAGAGAGAAAAAAATGTGTGAGAGAGAAAAAAAATGTGTGAGAGAGAAAAAAACACGTTCACAAAAGTCGCCCACGTTCCTTCCGAGGTCAGTAATGACGTCAAAAGTGGAGGGGATAGTGGGCCCTTTCTACTCTTACCACTTAAGTTAAGATAGAAAAATGTCATGTAAAATATATCCGATTCAGGCTTTTTCGTTCCCGGAGTTTTCGTCCATCGGCCGTTTAGTGCCCAAGACCTATCGTACCCAGCCATTTTCGTACCCAGGACTTTTTGTCTCTGTACTTTTCATATCCAAGGTCATCATCTTCAAATGACGAAACAAAAAATTTAAAAGTATGTATAGCGAACTTCAAATTATATATATATTTTTAGTTATGTCTAGTACATTATAGTACATGGCAATACTAATAAAACATATACCTGAAATTAAAATTCTTCTAAATAAGCACTGTTCAGTAGCGTGGAGCGAAAAAATCAATTTTTTTATTTTTCTTTCTAATAGCGAAAAAAAGTTGTTACTATAGTTTAATTATTACCCTGCTTAAGAAAAAAAATCCGATAATATCTTCTGCCCTCTACGCACCCTTAAAATAATGCAAAAAGTGTAAAAAGTAACTTTTATATTTTTACTCGTATTTTTAGTGGTACAAAACAGTTGTTACAATGGTTCAATTACTAAACTAATAACTAAAAAAATAAAAACATATCTTTTGCCCCCCTACGTGCCCTTAAAATAGTGATAAAACATAAAAATTCTTAGATCATCAAGAAGGGGTAGCTGCTATTGGAGTCTATGCCTCTCACCCTCACTAGATCCATTTAAGAGTCTATTGATTAAATTGATGTTTTGTGTTAAACTCGGGCATTGCTCCTCTGGATTTAAGAGTAACCTTAACAAAACCATCTCTGGCTTCTGATCCCATAACGCTTTGTAAAGCTTCAGTTACTAGTTTGACACTTCTTTCCACCGCCTGGGTATGTCAGGGAAAGTTGAGAAGATTTATTATGTTATCGCTTTGAATTAGATTCTTAATTTCTTCATCGGTAACAGAATTTAAAATGGGTGTTGTTGTTATTTTACTAGCTTGCTGATCTATAAGGTCGATATAATCGGTTGCCTTGAAATTTATTGTTAAAATTCTGAATGTTCTTTTTTTATCACAGTTCATTCTAGCCTTTAATATACGTCTTAGTGCTAGTTTTTGGATAACTGTTCTATTATCTGTAAGCATACATATTAACAAATTTTCGGGATGAATGAAAAAGCCATTACGTTGTACTACTACCTCAATAATATTTCTTTGCTCCAGTTTCAAGTATCGACTTAATTGAACTGTTTCCAAATATGTTTAGAACGATTTGTGCATGATGCATTAAACTTGATATCAAACCACATCGGTGCGTAGACGGTTTGAATAAACTGTGTCAAGTCATTAAGATTTGAAGTCGGGTTCTTTGTGCCAATATATAGCTTCAATATTCTATTGGCTGTCGTCAACCATCTGGAATGAGCCAGTTTGCCCGGGTCCATGTTAGATAATTCCAAGGAACACTTACCACTGGCGATCGCAGAGCACATTTGATGTAGATATTTTTGATCTGTACTTAACTCGGAAATTACTACATCAGGAAGATTACAAGCAATTGGTTTGAAAGCTACAATTTCCAAGTTCTGACAGGTTTTCAACGATTTTCCAATTTGTCCCACAAATCCACGAGGTCCAATGGTGTCACCGTCAAGATACTGAAAAGGATGCCTTAAAGGAAGTTCGTTGAAATGCAGCTGACAAATAAACCACTGTAACGGGCGGTTTATATGTTTTTCCAGTATTAACTACTGTTCCATCACATCCTACTGCTAACAAATTTTCCAAATTTAAATTATTTAAAGCAAAATAACTTAGTATGGATTCTGTAATACTTTTAGCTGACGTTGGCGTGGTGTGTCCGATATACAACGATCCAGGTTCTCCGATAAGTGATATGTGCTTCTCTACTATAGTTTTTTATGCCTTTTGTTTCTAATTAGTTTTTGTATCAAGGCCTTATTTTTTCTTCCGTCAAAGTAAAGAGCTTTGATAGACTTCTCAACATCGTTGTCTTGGAAACGTTGCCTACTTTTTACTCTAGCTCTTCTGACTTGACTTCTGTCTACTACATTCATCTTGTCTTCTTCGGAGATAATCCCAATATCTTTCAGTTAAGCTAATGCTATAGCTGCTGCAGATCTATCAGAAAACCTGTATTGATCACAAAGTTGAGCAAATGTTGATAGCTCAATGCGATTTTGCCCTGTAGTTTGTAGGCTATCTGTCCCTTTTGAAGTAGAAGAAAGATTGCTGTATTCCTCGGTAGAACTGTCTGAAATATCAAGCATTGTTTCATTACAAACTTCATAACTACTATGAGTAGGAGTAGATTTAGAAATTTTGTTTTTTTTTTTCTTGTTTGTTCTCTCTTCTCTTTTCTGTTTTTTTTTTGCTTTCTACTACGTCTACATTACCGATAAACATTTTCCGGTTGGTTCTCTGATCAGTAAAGAAACCTTGTTCTTGGACTGGTATTTTATTTACTTTTTGACACGAACAATTTGTAAAAGTTTTACATTTACAAGTACTTATATCAAACAAGAATCTGGAGTAATCTTTAAATGTCTTTACTTTTAATAAATATGTAGGATTTCGTTTTGATTGTGGATGTCTGATTTTAAGATACTTGTCGTGATACGATCGAATACATTGAATGACACGCGTACGAGAGACAGTTGGAAGTGATGATTTCAATCACAATTTACAAATTTTGTCACTTAGGATTTCACAAATGTCAGACACTGTTGACTCTTTTTTGGAATTAGGGGCCTGTCATATCGTACATACAAAAAGCATTTAATTACGTCTTCGTAAGTTAGCAACACAGTACCACCAAAGTCACAAGGTGTCCCAAAAATAGAACATTCCATTGTTTTTCTGGTATTCATTGTTTCTTAAATACTTTTGCCATATTTTATAATTTACAACGATCACTAATTTAACGTTTTTTAATTACCACTACTCACAATTATTATCTAACAATAGTTGTAGCTTGTCGCTACGTCGCATCTAGGAAACTGAGAATTGGGAAAGGAAGTGAGAGAACGTCGCACGCATTTGCGCCTTTTGATGATGTCATCATTGGACAGGACAATGCAGTAGGTGAATCGTTTAATGCATGGAGAAGGGTAATTTTTTAATATATCTAAAAAATACATTTCTTGGGTGTTACTTTACTATATTACGTAAGAGTAAGAAAAATATCAAAAAGATTACCCTTTTATAGGGTGGTCGAGGGCAAAAGACGTTATTATATTTTAACAAAAATTTTTGGGGTTACTTTTATATGTTTTAAAAACGTTTTATCGCTATTAGATGTCAATATAAAAAATTTATAAAATCGTCCCCTTATTTTAGGGCTATATCTATATATATGAAAATGTTATGTTGGTTTGTGTACGCTTCAAAAACTCAAAAAGTTCTGCACCGATTGAGTTGAAATTTTAACATGATATAAAATCCGCGTCAAGGATTGTTTTTATATATTTTTTGCATCAGTCACATATCTGCGACCGCGAGAAAATAATTTTTTTAACGATCAGCTGTTTACCAGTGACCGCGCCATCTGCCATAACCTAGGAAAACACTCGCTGACAACCGAAATAATAATGACGCAGTCACATGAGAAACAATTTCGTTCCCAATTACATTGTTTATTTACAAAAAAATTTGCATCTGATTCTGATTATTATACAATCTGAATTAAATATTCACTTAAATGTGTGATAGTGTTGTGATCGAACTGCGCCTTTCACCAAATCGTAAGTAGAGGTTATATTTTATATCTAAGATGGACAGTAAAAATATGATTAACTGACAGGCAAAATAAAAGCACTTATTATAATTCAAATGAATTTCTAACAGAAGTGAGTGGTTATATCTTTTTTATTACATCTAACACGTGGACGTAATTATATTATTTAGTAATTATATTATTTATTTTGAATTAACCTCACTTTTAATGTATATAAATATAATTACATTAAATGTCAACCATTCAAACACAATGTGCCACTGCGAAGCGTGGCAGGGTACAGCTAGTTTATAATATACAATAACATATTTTTTTACTATCAGAATTTTCAGTAGGAAACGTAAAAGTTTTGCCTATAGTTTCGCTCCACACTACTGTTCAATTTTTAAAGAAGTGTTATGTGACTTGCCATTAACTAACATTAAATGTAGGATAAAAATTAATACTCTAATTTTTTTAATTAATTGTGAGTTTTTGGTTTAGCCAGTTCTGTATTAAAGATATTTTTAGGGTAATTGGTGTATTTATTTAGAACAACTTAAATGCAAGCTTTCGAACTTGATCTAAGTTTTTCGTCAGGCAAAATTAAATTAATTTGACAAATATAAAACTAAGGTAACTAAAAACAATAACTCGTAAGGGAACTAGATAATAGGCGCAAGTTTATTTAGCTACAGCATTTGCTCGAAGGTCTAAAGGAAAACCACCAATAAAACTCTAGACGTAGCTTAAGTGTAATTGGTGGACAAATTAAGATTAAGGAATAACAGGTAACCAAGTGTCAGATACTTTGTAACCACTGTCTCTATTAAAATTGTTAGGATGTTTAATAATTTCAATAGCTTCTCTAATCTTTCTTGATTTCCAGTTCTTTGTTTTAGAAATTGTTTTAGTTTTCTCAAAGTTTATATCATGAAGAGTGTCAAGTGCATGTTCGACAATGGCAGACTTAGTAGGTTGTATTAAACGAACATGTCTTCTATATTCTTTTAATCTCGTATTTATAGCTCTACCAGTTTCGCCAAAATATACCTTGTCACAGGTGCATGGGACTTGGTACACTCCACAGGTATTGTAAGGTATTTTGTCTTTTATAGGATTCAACAAATTTTTAATTTTAGTTGTAATGTTATAAGCTACTTTTATCTTATGTTTACTTAGTATTCTTCCAATTTTGTCACTTATGTTGGAAAAAAAAGGTAGAATAATAAAGTTTTGGTTAATAGTTAAATCATCTGTTAAAGCAGGTCTTGTCTTTGGTCTAAGAAACTTTTTAATTTGTTCTTTATTAAAACCATTTCTTATAAAAATTTTATTAAGGTGTTCTCTTCTTGTAATTTATCTTGGTGACAAATTATTGTTGCAGATTATATAATGTGCGAATCGTCCCAAGTTTCTGAGCTGGGTGATGATGAGAATTTGGGTTTATGTATTGATTTGTATGTGTTGGTTTTAGATAAACTGAATGTATTAAAGTACCATCTGGTTTTCTTTCTATTTTTACATCAAGAAAAGGTAAGGTACCATTAATTTCTTTTTGGATTTTTATGTTTGGATGTTGATTGCTAAAGTATTGAAGAAACATTTGTAGTTCATCTACACCATGAGACCAAATCCCTAAAATATCATCTACATATCTAAGCCATAATTTTGGTTTTTTAGATGCAACATATATATTTTTTTTAATATACAAAACGCAAAGCAAATGTCTTTGACTGATTAACTAAGTTATGTACTTTTGCAATATCAGCAATATCAACTTTAAACAGCATTACCAAAAGTATCATTTTAGCAAAATATTTGTTTGTATATTGGGTCTACAATATTTGGTTTTGCAGCTACAGCATTTTTGGCAGTTCTTTTCAGAGTAACAGTCATTAAACACAAATTTACCGCAGTCTGATTTTAAATGGTGCTATGAAGACTAAATTGTAGTAAAAAAAATTCATTTTAACAAGATATATTCTCAAACAAGGTTGTTGAATATGCTCACACTGCCATTGTATTATATCTGTTATTATTACATTTACAAAAAAGTTTGAGGTTTGACTGAAATAAAAACATGCTTGTGTGAACAGTTATTTGTTTTGTTCTATTGAAGTTGACTGCCTGTATCTCTTTGTTCTATCATACATACATCATCAATGTGAATTAAAACGTCGTTCTTAGTCAAATTCCTTTGGCATGCGCAATAGTGTGGCACTGGTGTGCTGTCGTGGGAATATCGTCTTGTTTTTATTATATTCTTTACTATTGAGATATGGTTGTTGCCAACTATCTCGCCAACGTTTTGGTGTTAATAGCTTAATTTAACTGTATAGATCACAAAAACTTTTTTTACGTGTTGGTTACATTTTTCGTACTTGACAAAATTTTTACTATTGCACTGACTATACGATTCCGGTTTTCGTGTCCGAAATTTGCCGGATTATCATTTTCCGGTTGTTGTGAGTAGATTAGGTTTCGTAGGAACCTTGTTCGTTTAATCGTAAGTAATTCTTTTTTATTGCTGTTTAATTATTTATATCGTCATTATTATTACGTTTTTAGCGGTTTTAATGAAATGAAAATATTCTACTTGTATTGAAGAAGTTAAATCGCTTTTCTTTGCAATCAACTGATTATAGGTAAATGACTACGAACGCCGTGTTGCTTTTGCTCATTTAAAATTCGTTACAGCAAATTTGGCTGAGACTCGAGGTCATTTATTCAAACACAATTACTAAGGGTGACAGTATTAATCCCCTTCTAATGATGTTTTATACCCAGTAGACCGATTCGGGAATGGGACTTTTCGGCGCGGCTGATTCGGCGCCACCGTTTCGGCGCGAAGACTATTTGGCGCGGGACAATTCGGCGCCGGACAGGTCAGCGCGATCCCTCTTTGTTTTATACTTTACAAGTCATACGAAACATGCAAAAAATATTCTCAGCCAAAATTCATTTATCTTATTATTATAAATATATCATCCTAATAACCGCATTAAGGGCAATTAACCGTACCTACATACTTACGTTCAAACGACTATTTAACGAGCTCGTTTAGAGATTAAATTGAATAGACCAAGGCCATTTTTGGACAGTATCCACCATCTTTTTTTTGTAATAAAAGGTAAAGTTTTGCGAATTTCTTTCAGTTACGTTTCTGTATTTTAAAAAGGAACTACAGTTTTAAAGTCAATTTATTTGGTGTTATGGCAAACCAAGTCAATAGCAAACGTGGAAAGTCGAAATTCATTAAAGATGGATTTTCATATGTGTTTGACAAGTTAAGTAGCGACCAACTGGTTGGTTTATATAGATGTGAACAGAAAGACAGATGTAAGGCCAGGATTCAAGTGCAGGACGGAGAAGTCATTAAGAACCTCAATCACCATTCCCACGACGCAACACTTGCCACAATCGAAATGAATAGAGTGAAAACTCAAATAAAAAGAAGAGCTGAAGAATCTCAGGAACCAACAGACCAGGTTATCAACCATGCCCAAACCTGCTTCGTTGAAGAAAATTGTCAGAAGGCAACGGAATCAAATTAATGCGCCCCTACCCACACCTGCATCTTTGGTTGACATGATTATTTCTGAAAACTTCACCACTTACAGTGCGAACGGTAGAGAAGAGAGATTTTTGCTAGCAGATAGTGGTCCCGTGGAAGGCAGGATTCTCATTTATGGAAGAGAGCAAAGCAAAAGGTATGTTTTGAATCCACTATTGAATTTCTATACAGTTTTGCCTTACACTCCTCAATGAATATCGTTTTTGTTTTTTGTGTTTCCAATTATTAACATTATTATTGTTTGCACAAGTTTACGTGGTTCTGGCGCAAGTTTATGGAGCAGTTGTACCGCTGATTTATGGTCTGCTACCTAACAAGTCTAGGCGGACGTACACTTCTTTTATAAGGATGGTAAAAGAAATAGGTCCAAATATGCAGCCATATAATATATTGTGTGATTTGGAAACTGCCGCATTAAGCTCCTGCTTCTTTCATCTGGCTCAAAATTTGCAAAGACACTTGACCCAGCAGAGACTTAGACAAAAGTATAACAGTGAACCGGACTTGCAAGCCAGAATGATTCTGAGTTTGGTATATGTTCCACCTGATCACTTAGATAAAGCGATTGATCATCTGTCGGCAGATTTACCAAATGAACTGCAAGTGATTATGAATTGGTTTGAAGATAACTATGTTGGCAGACCAGAAAGAAGAGGAAATATGAGGCGACCTCCCATATTCAGCGTGACAATGTGGAACCTTCACGAAAGAGTTTTGCAAAGAATATATAGAACAAACAACCACTCAGAAGCAGCAAACAGAAGACTCCAAAATTAAATGGGAATGGACCAACAAACAATGGCGGTTTATTGATGCCTTGAAAAAAATCCAAAATGGCCGAGATTTGTATTTAGAACAAATTGTTGCAGGCCACCAGCTCCCTCAAAAGTTGAGAAAATATCGTGAAGCTGATGAAAGAATATTTCGGTTAATAACAGACTTTCAAAACGGAAATATCCTTGATTTCTTAAGTGGAATTGTTCATGATTTTGAGATTAGACTAAATTAAGTGTATCATTTTTTGTTAGTGTTGACTACGTAAATTTTGTATTTGCATAAATTTGATAAATGTTTTTGACTACGTACTTTTTATATTTGTATGGTTTTGATAAATATTTTTGATTACGTACTTTCTCATTTTTTTGTATACCAATATTTAACTACTATCGGTTTCAAAAAGCAAGACACCTGCGTTTAGAATGTTATAATTTTTTTATTTGCCGTTCAATTGTTTCGATATTTGTCATGAATGTAGGTACCATGTACACATCTACCAACGGTCAGTAAATATGAAAATTGTATGTGAACCTAACCTACTCGGCAGTTATTTATAAAGAAATCAAAAAAGTGCTGTTTTTTTGCACGTGTTTTACATACTGACAGTTTGAAGTCATGTAACTTTATTATTTTTAGCAGAAAGTGTATGAAATGTTAACCAATTATGCATACGTCCTGTACAAACGGGTTGGTAATTACAAATCATCGAAAAGTTTTTTAATTTTGATAAGGATGGACCTTTTATCAGTAGGTACATGCTTGCCTTACGCTTTACTTTTATTAATCCGTATTTTATATTATCTATTTATCTATATATCTATTATCTACTAAGCGTTAAACATTACTAATTATGTTATGTTCTATTACTTTTATGAAGCCATCAGCTACCTTAAATATATTTTAAGATCATTATTAATATTTTACTTTTAGTTGAGTCTGCAGTTCAGGCTACTACTTAATTCAAACTGATTTTGTGTACGTTGACTTGATCCTCGATTGTAAACGAGTCGACGATTGTAAACTTATACTTCTCAAAAATTCTAGAAAAATATTACTTAAGTGGCATGATTACTAGCTACGATAAGTAACTTTAAGGGTTAAGTTTTATGTTATTATACTAATTAAAACGTTCACGTCTTGCTTTTCGAGAATTACATGTAATTGCTAATGCTTTATCGGTTTTGTTTTATGTTTTTATAGTTTTATTCTTAATTGTTCTTGAGTCAAATTTTCTTATCTTAGCTATCTCTTTAAAAAAGTAGTAGAAAGCATTGTTAATGTTTAACCGATTTAGTTTATGTAGCATTTACTTTTTTCTTGTTATCTCTTGGAAGACAAAGAAGTAGTTTGCTATCGAGTAATAATATATTAACCAATTTTGTACAATCTCTTATTGATAGTTGTTTTTTTCTAATTTTTTAACAATAGGTTCATGTGTAACCCTCGATGTTTTCGAGCCAAGGGTTTTACCGGTACGCTCGGAGTGGCGCCTATTATGTTTCGTCTTAATATAGTACAGCTTGGTTGACTACGCCCGCTCACCAACATTCTCAGCTACTCGTGGTGACGTGGTTGTTACCAACAGGACCCACTGGAAATTGCGATTTTTAGCACATTATTCTTTTTTACATCAACATTCTGTGACGAGTAAATTTAAAGTTTGAAATAGTATTTTTTTCTACTGTTTTATATATGATTTTTTCATAAAAACACTACGTTTTTAGAAAGATAAGAAAATTTTTGCAAATCTGGATTTTAGGACATAATCAGAAAATTTTTTTTGGCATACGAAAAACTATGTATGTATTAAAAATATATTTGTATTTAAATATTAGTCTTACAATTGTAATTGTTACTAATAATAATTGCATTAAACTTTTTCATAATATAATAATTGTCTCCAGACTGCTACAATTTTAGAAAAAAATTAAAAAGGCATGAATGTCAAGATTTTGATATAATTTCTTTGTTCCAATATTAATCATTTATGAAATAAGGAAACATTGTTATTAATAGTATTAACAAAACATAACTATTTACTATTATTAATTGTTGGTATTAATTTCTAATTTATTCACTAATTCTTATTAATTAAAATTTTATTATTAAAGTAATATGGATTTATTTGAAAATTTTGATTTAAACTTATTACATAACAACATAAGGTAACCCAATTGGTTTTTTATATATTTTAAACGTTTAACAGACGTTAAACCTGTGTATTACAATTTTTAGTTTGATGTACTTTTAAAATAGAATTATGTAGATTACACGGTTTTGAGTTTTATACTTATGTACGTGCATAACATATCGTTATTATATAAATAATTAACAATTTATTCTACAAATTTTTTTGCTACAAACGCATTTTATTTGTATAAAAAAATTATTTATAATTTTTTGTGAGATTAAAAGATTTTTTTTTAAATCAACTTTTAGATTATCCGTAACATTTGTGAAAAGATTGTTTTTTTTTCAGTTTAATAAAAACATTCAAAAATTTTGTGTTAATTGTTATTGCAATTTTAGCATTTAATTTTATAACACAATTTACTAATAACTTAATATTTTATTTTAAAATGGTAATTTTTAATCTATAGTTATTAACTCCTACGTAATCACTCTGTTAAGTTCAGATCTAATTTTATAAGTTATTAGAAGTTTAAAACAAATCTATTTTACAACTTCATTTCCTGAAAATTATGTTTTTCTTATCTTGCCGATTCAATCTAAGTTTTAGACAGAGCGGTCGCCGTATTAACCAACCTTGTTATTACGTTAATGAAAAGCGTTCTAGCACAGGACCCAACTTAACCGAAATGACAGTAATTGTTGTTTTGACAACAGCGGACCATTTGAAGATTCCTTTCTTTTACAACTTAAATGTCATTCAAAAGATTTGATTTGTTGTAATATAAAAACTACTCTTCGTTTGTGTCTGTCATCTTAAAACCTAATGCGTATTTAAGTACGTCATAGATTTAGTTTTAACCACTAATAACAAGTTTCTTCTAAGTTTTTTTGTTTCGCATTTTTTAATGTTAAATTAAAATAGATGGATGAATTGACATTATTTTGAATTCGAATGAGCATTTTTTAAAATGCTTTTATTACATTAACAATGTTGAAGAATTGATGACTAGACCTTGATAAAAAATAAGCTAGTGGATATGCGATAGACAAATGTAAAGCTATCACAGGTCAAAATCTCAAAGTAATTTTTAAAGGTGTATTTCCTTACATAAAAAAATGTTAAGTGAAAAAGTGACTTGGCGCTTGCAAGGTGTTGGATTCGTGACTAAAGTGATTTTATAGCAAACAAAAACTAAATAAATTATTAAAATTTAAGTTAACTTGCTATACGACAAGCTAAGATAACATGTTCTCTAATGAAACTCAAAGAGAAATATGACAGTTCGCATTTTTAAGTTTTTGTGTACACATAAATAAAAATGTTCAATTACAGCTATAATTCAAAATTAAGCAAGCGTTTGATGTTATGTACTATGATATTGAAATAGTAGACGTAATAAAAAATAACTTAACAGTAGATAATAAAGAAAGTTAAAAATGGTTATAATATAGTTTCTTACAATAATTTACTAAATATGAATAAACTGGTAGTAATCAATTTTTTTATTTATATACTTTGCTAGTTATAAAAATAAAAATTAAATTAAAAAAATTATTTTAAGTTTTTAATATTTTTCAATTAACATAAATTTATTTTTTGTATTTGTATAAAACATGTTACATCTTATTTTTCTTACTTTTCAAGTTCCTAACTAAAAATTAAGCTAAAAGTAAAATGCTTGTTTTTAGTATGATTATTTTTTTGTTAAATAAAGTAGTGTACTTTGACAACTTTGCGTTTATCTTTCTTTTTTAAATTAAGATTAAGAAGAAAAATAATAGCTTTTAATAATTTTTAATTAGTCAGATCGAATACTATCGCTTGTTACTGCTATTACAGTATAATTAACGCAGAAAGAATTATAATTCTTGAGATAAAATTGTTTGGAGTCTACAAGCTTCTACGTGCCCTCGTTTCCAAAGTACAAACATAATTTACTACATCGAGTATAGTGTAAGTTAATTATTGTGATTTAACACAACACAACTAAATTTTAGTATAAACAATTAAAACAATAAAAATATAAAATGACCGATTTCGTCTTATCGCATTTCCAAAATAAGATTTTTTTCAAGTACGTTAACTGCTAATTAATTTTCGATAATTAAAGAGAATTACTAATTGATTGCTGTTGTGTTTGTTTAGGTTTACCAGACAAAATAAGCAGTTATAATATCAAAATACGAACATATTTAAGCATTAATTTTTTGGAATTTTGAGCTGCTCGGCTTGCTTCTATTGTTTGAATTCCCATTGTTAGTACTTTTGTATCATACCAACGAGTCATTAATACTTTTTCAACACCAGTAATATGTTACGTGTCGTTAACCATTAATTTTCCAAAAATTCGTATGTTAACAAAATTTTTGCACGTCACTGGTACGCCGACACCACTGGCTAAATATTTTGGCGTAAATCAATATTCAATATTGTGGTAGCTGCACGTAATTTGTCATCGTTCAAAATCTTGAATTGTAAGTGCTTAATTGCACGTCGTTTTACTATTACGATTTTAGGGAATTGCATTACGAATGGAGGATTCTATTCATTGAAGCTGAGTAAATCAAGTACTTTACAAAATTGTTAAAAATTACGTGTAAGTAAACAAAATTGCGTTCAACTCCATTGTATTTTTTGGCTAAAATTTAACGTTTTACAGCAAAGATAGGGTTGGGATCGCTCTCTACATTCCTATTTAAAGTAAGTGGAAATATGTACCACTTCACTTTTGCCTAATTTCTAGTGAATTAATATATAATTTCGCAAAAGATAGCTTAGGCGGATGACATCAACTGCAAAAAAAAGACTTTGATCTAAATCAATCCTCGCTAATCTGGAAATATTTTTCTTCAGTATAACTGCAGTTTTCCTATGACTTCAATGCAACTACTCTCTTTGTAGAGGCGTGCCTGGTGTCACTCTAATTGTAAAGGTACACTAAAACTAAAAAGTATTTTGGGGGAAATTCAAGTTATATATAGGTTACCTGTGATGCAATAGCCATACAAACCCAATTAAAAAAAATTAAATTTCTGCGTGGTTCTAAAACAATTAGTAAAACAGCACTAAATTAGGATGATGTAACCAACAGTGCTTTTACCAACGTTAAGAACGCTTTGGTAAGTGCTACGATGATAGTACAACCTTCACCGACAGCACCATTGCCGATCATAGTAGATGCTAACAATGTCTTAGATGAAAATTTGCAAGAAGCAATAAATGATAAATGGCAACCTGATCTGTCAAGCACTTCAAGAATTCAGGTAGAAAATTCGCGTTGTTCACGTATTACATGCGATGTGTACACCACGGCAATTTCGAAGTATATCGCAAAATTTAGAAACAACGTCCGACATGTTCCAGATGCGAATAATATACCTGCCAACATAGTTTTAAGAATTAGCAGCATTAGTACTACATCACTTGGTTTAACAGATTATCAACAAATAAGCAAGCTGCAAAAATGAGATCAAGAACAATTAACATTTTACCATTTGTTTTCAACAGTTTGCATAATGTATTACATCCAGAAACTACACAGATGAGGGTTTACCTTGTTACGTGACATAAAATCATCTATAAAAGAACACATTAATGAAGCTTACGTTAAACTGCTGTATGTTAAGAATTTTAAATTTCCTGGTGGATTTTTTGAAGCTAGCGCAAATGACAATATTTCAGTATTTATTAGTATATTATCTATTTGTGAGAGATGACACAGTTTGAAAATTGTTTCAGTCCCCGTACAATAGTCTGTTTGCAGTACAGTTTTATACAGCTAAAATTGTTACAATATAAACAAAAAATAAACATCACCCGCACTTGGTGAAGATCAATGTCTAAGTTCAAAGTTCAAAATTCCTCTAAGAACAATCATTTATTATTAGATGAACATATACCATCAAACAAGCTTTCTGTAACCAGCAAAAAGCTTATCAAATCAGACAGAAAAGTAAAGTTTCCTTCAAAATATCCAGTCTTAGAACGAATCACTTATATAAAACCTTAAGCTTTTGTGGTTATTTTGTTTATAAGTATAAACGACTTAGACAGCGTCGTAGTTAAACACCTAGACTTTTTAGGCTTGGTCCTAGTCTCTCCTTGAAAGCCAAAACAAGATGTAGAACTTGGTCTTTACCGTCGTTCGTAAAATGTCAGTGAAGGAAAAAGTGTACCGTAGAATGGGGCTATTTGCGTCATATTTTAGAAAGATTTTATATATAATAGGGTTATTTGGGTCGGGTATGTAAAACAGTGTTAAACCAAAACAGAACGTATTATGGGGTTATTTGAGTCAATAGCAAAACATTTTCTTTTACTAATTCTGAATTAGAACGTATTTTTAGTTTGCCAAATCCAAGTTAATGGTATTATATGGAATAAAAAACATTTTTTTTTATGGAAAATGCATACTTATCTGAGCTTTATTGAATTCTATTTATATACATTTAATAACTAGTTTATTCAATATTATAGGCACACAAATAATCTTCAAACTCGAAAAAATGTCTTTTTTCTGTACCTAATGTCTTTGGTTTCTGCAATTACAGAACAATTATGTCCTTCTTGGCTACATCTTTATCCGTGTTTGCTGGGTAATTAAACCGTTTCAATTTACTTACTATATTTATTAAAAATGATACCTTATATTCTCCTGATACGAGAGTTTAAATTATTTGTCCAATAAAAAAAACATACTGAACCAAAATCCAATCCCCAACTTGTAAAGATACTCTTGGCGTCGTTGCTATTTCTGAAGAAGGATCTTCTCCTACATCAAAGTTTTCGGAACCATCACTTGATTTATTGCTGAGTATTTCTTTCATCCGTTAGCTCTAAATCAGATGAGGCTACGCTTAAAGAACGTTTATTATGTCTTTCATTTATGTTCAATGTACCACTTGTACATGGTTGTACGTCAAAATCTTCAGCTTGTATACTCTTTCCTGGTTCTATTTGTAGTCGTTTACGCCTTGTTTTCGTAGAATTTTCAACAGCGTCATAACGCAGACTTTTAAGCATATCGATTACTACCTCTTCCACGACTTGATTTGGCTCTTCTTCAGGCTTTTTGTATCCAGAAAGCCTCTGCTTTGGCCGATCTGCATTAATAGGGTATAATCCGGATTTTTATTATTTATTTATTAAAACCAGTTATTAAATTTTTACTGCCCTTATTTTCGTTATTTAATTTATCTTGCAATTGGGACAGTAGTTTGGGGAATGAGTCTTTTGATAATGCATTCAAACGCAATCCTTCTTTTCGCTGTCACATAGTTAATATTTCCCGCCAATAGCGCTTTAGCGGTGCAAAGAAAGCCACATCTAGAGGCTGTAATATGTGAGTGGCATTAGAAGGTAAACAAATGAAGCGAATGTTTAGCTTTTCACACGTTTCTACAATAGTTTTTGAAAAATGGGATGATAAATTGTTACAAATTACAGCTTTGGCACCCGGCTTATTGCGTAGATAGGGTACAATTATCGTTAAAAACCAATCTGCAAAAGATATGGCGTCAAACCATCCACTCTTAGATTATTATAAGAAGCACCTTGCGGACCTCCCTCTTTCGAAGTATCCCACAAGTGCTCGAACTTATACACCACGTATGGCGATAAAAGTGTGCCATCCGCTGCACCAGCATACATAACAGAAATCGAAGTTTTCGTTGCATTTATTATCCTTTCGGGGTATTTCGAACCTCGTTTGTAGATAAATTTTTTTGCTCCAGGATTATCTGTAACATTTGTCTCGTCATAGTTAACAATACAATCAGAACTTATGCCTTCTACGGCTTTCACGTAATTTTCAAAAAATGTATCAATTGTATTTGAATTTAAATTAGCTCGTCGGGATGCAACGTTTGCCGAAAAACGATTTGATATGCGCTCTTTATGACATTTTATAAAGTTAATAGCCCACTCTCGACAGGGAAAATAATTTTTTATGTTCCTTTCATTCCTGCCTGCCTTGTCAAGATATTTCTTTGCTAAAATGCGAAGGTCATACAAATCACAGGGGAATCCCCGTTCCGACATCGCATAAATATGTTTAATAAATGCTTCTTCTTCTTCTTCATTTGAAAATAATAGTAGATGTCCTGCAAGTTTTTGTGTACAATTCGCGCCGTTAATTTTACGACCAATTGTAGATTTGGGTACTTTATAGATTTCCGCAGCTTTTGCGTGGGATATTCCGTGTGCCACTGCTTGAATTGCATTTTGTAGTGACTCCTCAGAGTACGAAACGTAAGGCAAATGATTCTTGCCTTTTCTGGCATTTGTATATCGCCGCTTATAAGTTCTAACCATCTGAAATCAAAATTTAAGTAAGTATCTTCCTCACTTGACCGTGATTCTTCTAATTTTCCCATATCATCTTCTGCTTCTTCATGATCTTTTTCTATTTCGTACACGGGTTTTTCTTTGTCCATATTTTCATCACTTTTATGGTTTAAGTACTTAGTCTTAAATTCATCGAATATAACATTAGTAGAATTTATATTTTTATTCTCTTCAGGAATCCATAATCGATAACCACCTCCACAATAACCCACCATAATCCCACCATAATAATGCTTTAGATCCAAATACTCGTAGTCTTTCTAAATCATTTTTACTATGCCAAATTTTTGCTGGTGTTATGCCTTCATTTGCACTGATTAGGCATCTATTTATCTCATATACTGAGCACAAGATTGCATCACCCCAAAGGTGTTATGGTAGCTTTGTTTCAGCAAATTTGGTTCGCACTTTATCCATCAGTGTCCTATTCATACGCTCTGATTTGCCATTTTGCTGAGGACAATATGGTAATAATAATAATAATATAACTTTATTGTCGTACATTGACATACAATTACAACAATCACAAGGCGAAATTCAGTGTGGTAACAGTCTACCTACTGTTCTTCCATTTAACCTTGTATTTAAGAAAAATAAATGTTTATATATACACGTATATCTAGAAATACTTACTACTATATTAAGTTAACAATTTGTTTAAAAGAAAATAATTGCAGTTAAGAAAAATATAAACCTAAACAGAAAATTTGGCAATGCGGCTGTTATAATTTAAATTTATTATAATATAAATTATATAAAACACGGTTTTCACAGCTTATCAAATTGGTTTTGAAACAGACTTGCAGATACACTTCTCTTAAATACGCCAGGAGAAAACAGCTTGACATCATTCGCTAAACTATTGTACATATAATAAATTTGAAAAGAAAATGATCGTTCATATCGTTTAGTATTATGTAAAGGTGGGGAGATTAAGCTACGAAATCTAGTTGTAATATTATGAACGTCCGTTCGAAAAGTAATTTTATTATATAGATATTGCGGTGTTTGAGATTGCAAAACTTTATGATACAATGTTAAACAATGAAGGACTCTGCGATTACACATTGTAAGCCATCTAACATCAGCCAACTTGTGGGAGACCTTATCATATCTTCTAATTCCAAATATGAACCTTGAACAAGCTTTTTGCACTTTTTGTATACGTTCAACTGTTGAGGTATCAATTGAGGCATGGTATATTTGTGCACCGTAATTAAAATGAGATAGTATCAATCCATCGCATACTTTTATTTTAGAGTTTATAGTGAGATACGATCTATAAGGATATAACATTTTTAGTTGTTGGTAACTTAAACAGACATAATTATTAATTTGATCTCTAAATCTAAAACTATTGTCTAAACTAAACCCAAGCGTTTTTATTTTATTAACAACCGGAATTATAATATTATTAATACGTAATTTAACTTTAGGTATTAATTCTTTGCACACCTTCTCAGTTCCAAATAGTATAACACCAGACTTAGTAGGATTTATAATGAGTGAATGTGCATTTGAAACAGATTCGATATACTGCAAATCAGAATTTATTTCATTTATGCCACGCATCCAATCTGTAGGTTTAAAACAGTGATATAATTGGGTATCATCTGCATAGACATGGTATTTACAAAATTTTAATCTTTTAATAAAGGTTGCAGTGTAAATCAAAAACAATAAAGGACCTAGAACAGAGCCTTGTGGCACACCGCGTGTTACTGGCAATGAAGAAGAAATGTTACTATCAATTTTTACTACTTGATGTCTATTAGAGAGATAACTATTAATCAGAGATATTCCATTTGACCCAATGCCAATAAAACGCAATATACTTAGAAGGGTTGAATGATTCAAGGTATCGAAAGCTTTACTATAATCTAAACTCACAAGAGCGACAATCTCACCCTTGTCGTTGGCTGTTAGGATATCATCCGTTATTTTTAGTAGAGCAGTAGTACAACTATATTTAGGTCTAAAACCTGACTGCATATCAGGTAATACTTTACTTTGACATACAAATGACATTAATTGTCTGTGAATTACTTTTTCTAATATCTTAGACAACAGAGGAAGAATACTGATAGGTCGTAAATCTTTTAATTCAGTAGGTTGTTTATTTTTAGGCAACGGTTTAACTATAGCTACTTTCCATATTTGTGGAACTACATTATCTAATAAACACAAATTTATAAGGTGAGTAATATAAGGTACAATAACAGGACAACACAGCTTCAACATAAGTATATTTATACCATCAAATCCTGTTGCCTTTGATTTTATAGAATTAATAATTTGATGTACGCTTTCATTATCTACAGTGGAAAAATTAAAATTTATACTATGGATTACATTATTATAAAGGCTTGTATATTGATTATTATTACCAGGTGTTGTATGTGGAATACTTTTAATAAAATAATCGTTAATCAAATTGGGCTCTAAAAGGTGATCTGGAATTACGGGTTTTGTTTTATTAATAATGTTAAATGACTTTAAACGTTTCCATAGGCTTGAATTATCAGTTTGACCAAATATGAAATTAAAATAAGCTTTTTTTCATTTTTAACAGTTAGTGTGACTAAATTTCGTAAAGTTTTATAATATTTCCAGTGCGTTTGTTTTTTAGTTCTACGATATTTTCTCTTAGATTTATCCCTTAATGTCATAAGAAACCTTAAATTTTCAGTAAGCCAAGGAGCTGATGGTTTTCTTAAAGTGCGTGTAACAAACGGAGCATGATCATCGAAGATGTTAATAATTATGTTATTAAATAATCGTATCTTTTCATCAATATCTTTAACTCTAATAATATCTTGAAAGGGTGCCGCCATTATGGTATGCTTAAATTGATTAATGTCTATTTTAGAAATATTTCTGTAAGTTATAGTTTCAGGTGTTTTATCGTCGTGTACAAGATTCAGAATACAATACACTACATCATGGTCAGACAAATGACAATCAACAACACCAGAGTTTGAAATGAACGACGTATTAGAAGTTATGATAAGGTCAATAAGTGAAAAACTTGTAAAAGATATTCTGGTTGGCTGATCAATAATTTGACTTAGTCTAAAGGACTCCAGTATATACCGCAAGGAAGTAGTGGCTGGATGATCTAATTTTAGAAAATCTATGTTAAAATCTCCTAAACATAATATGTTATCAGAATACGGTAAAAGATTAATTAAGCTATTTTCAAAACCACTTAAGAAATTTTTATAGTCTTTTAGGTTTGGGTTATAAATTGTACCTACCACGAATTTTATCTTTTTTGTATTAACAGTTACCCAAAGTTGCTCAAAATCAGTACTTTGACAATTAATAATTTTAAAACTGATTGAATCATGAATGTAAATTCCAACTCCTCCACCTCTACTACCCCGATCCCTTCTGACAAATTTATATCCTTCTATATAAACTAACTCTGATGACAAATGATCTGCAAGCCATGTTTCACTTACCGTCATTATTTTAATATCTTTTTCTACCATAAAAGTTTTTAGTTCGAATAATTTAGGTAATAATGATCTGATATTGATATGAGCTATCTTAATCATCTCATTAAAATGAACAAGTTTCTAAAATATTTATATTTACATAACTAGTAAAATCAAAAATGATTTTTTTTTGTTATTTAATAACTATAAATTAATATAATATAAATTTAAATGAAAACTAAGGACAACCAAAGAAAAAATCCTATTTGCTATTGAAGCTATCGAACAACTGATAATTTTAATCACAAAATTGTTTAACTAAAAGTAATAAAATTTCTATGCCGATTTAATGTAAAATTAAGCGTAAGCAAACGTAAGTTTATCAAAAAATGTGACAATAAATGTTTGTAAGTGCACGATAAAGATTTTAACCAAGTCGATATATCCAACAAGGTAAATCTATTGCAACAACTAAATACTAAGTTTCACGTATTATTGCATTAAGGTCTGTATTATTTGAAAACTTACATATTTTGTTTTTATGTCGAGCATAAATTATTCCCATTCTCGTCCATACGTTTCTAGGACCCAGTACACCAGAAGCTTCCTTCATAAGCATGATTCTCTTTTTAGTTAAGTCTTCTTTAATTACAATATTTGTACCTTTTAATTTGGTTCTATTGTTGTAAATTAAGTTTCGCATAGACATTTGCGTAAATCGTACCATAATACAAGACCGTTTTCCTTCATTACTCGGTAATCGGTGTGCTACATCTATGCTGTAATTAGGCAATGCAATATTTAATTTATCTTTAAAAACTTCTATAACAGAATCTTCAACAGATTCATTTTTATTTTCAGGAACTCCAAAAATTCGTAAGTTACGACGTCGACCATATTGTTCTAAATTATCTATAACTGCTGCAGTTTCTTTTAACTGTTCTTCGAGCAAATTTACTTTTTCTTCCAAGTGTTCCACCTTATTAGTTAATGCTTGGCATACTTGCTCCGCAATTTTATTTGCTAGCTGTTCGATAAATGTCGAATTATTCAATATCGCTTCAATCGTTTTTGTACTTATGTTATCCATATCATCATTTGGACGGGTGGCTGTTGAGCGTGTTTTTGACATAATAAATAACTTTGATTATAAATTCAGACACAAAAATTACAAATTTAATTGTTGCAACAGAAACTAAACGTCTACTCTTGTGTATAGTTAGACATTGAATCTATATGGTATGGTAATGAATACTCTATTCTAATCCCTTTCATTCTACAAACAATTTGAAAGTTTTGTGATGTAAACTCTTCACCATTATCCACCCGTATTCTTCTAGTTTTCTTTCCGTGCTGTGTTTTTATCAAATTTATATAATCAATAATATTTTGCTTAGCTTCATTTTTTGATTATAGCAATTTTACTATCAGAAAATGTGAGTAATCATCTATTAACACTTGAAAATATTTTTCGCCACTCGACGTACAAGGATTCACTGGCCCGCATATGTCTGAATGAATTAACTCACCTATATCTCTTGTTCGTTTAGGAGTTTCATTAAACGTTCTTCTTGAACTTTTTCCTTCAATGCATTGTTCACATTTCTCATATGAAATCGGTAATTTTAAAATTCTTAAGCCTCCATAATTCAAATGACCTTGTCTTCTATGCCATATTGTAGGATCCATTTACTTCTCAGTATGTAGTGCCATCTCTTAAATGACGATGTGCAACGTATACAAATTATTTGTTTTGTTACACACGATGTCAAACCCATCGCCCGAGATTTTAACTGCGTGATCATTAAATGTAACCAAATACCCTTTCTGCGTCAACTGGCCTATGGATAACAAATTCTGTGCTATACCTTCCACTATTAATGCCGAGATACTTATTTTCTTCCCTTCACAAATACCATGTAGAATCCCTTATGTGCAATCATCTCTTCTCCATTTGCGATTTGAATAAATACTCCTGTTTCTATCGTTTCAACTTCTGACATTTGTTCTTCTAATTTGTCGGATACCAAATGTTGTGTCGCTCCAGAGTCAATTACGAAAACTTCTCTTTCTTTTAATTTTACTACAACTCCACAGTTTAATGCTATAAATGCAATTTCATTCTCCGCTTGATTCGCTTGTTGCGGTCTATGCACATTTCCACGACCACGACTACCTCTTCTTTCATTGCCTTTTCCTCTTTGGGGTTGTCCTCGTGTCATTTGTTTGCCACGACAGTGAAATGACTTATAGCCTTTTTTCCCACAATTATAGCACAATGGTAATGCCTTAAAGGACGTTTCTTCCTTACAGACTCTTGTATCGCTTTTATTTATCATTTTCAATTCTTGGTCCAACAGTTTTGCTTTTACAAAGTCCATCGTTATGTTTGTGTTAATCGTTTTTATCGCCGTAATATTTGATTCATATTCCTCCCCCAGAGATAATAGTAGGTAACATACCTTGTCTGTCTCATCTACTTTCGACCCAAACACTCTCTAGCTCGCTTACCACTGCGTCAAATTTTAAAAAGTGGTCTTCTAATTTTTCATTCTTGCTACATTTTAATTTTAGTAGTTTTTTTCTTAATGTCAACTTGGTGAACACACTCTTCCTTTCAAATACTCCTTCTAAAGCATCCAACATTTCCTTCGCCGTTTTTGCGTCCTTCACAAGGTCTAAGTGCTTGTCCGTAGTACACTAAATTATTATCAACTTATTTCAATTTCTCATATTTCAATTCTTCTGGATTCATTTGTAACACCTCTTGTGCTTGTCTTTATTCTAACAAAGCCTTTACTCAAAATTTCCAGTTATTAAAATTATTGGCGGTTAATTGTGGTAATATTACACTTGAGGAAGCCATTTTTTTCTACAAAACAAAAGTTAATACGTTTTTCTTTTACTCTTTCTATCCAGTTATTTCTTCATTTAAAGCTCTCACTGGGGCCATAACCTGTTAATAATCGAGCCTGTGGTCGTGTAGTACTTTTAATAATAATAATACAACTTAATAATTAATTCTTCTGAACACTAACTATTCACAAACATCTTAAACGTTAAAAACTTCTACCTAACCTTATTACTATATATTGTGTCTCACATCACAAAAACCATAGAGTTACTTTATCATAGACTAAAGAAGCTCCAACAAGATATTCACAATAAACGCAAAGTACTGGACGCCGTCAGCAACAAGCTACATTTAACATTGTCTAACAAATTAGAACACTCGACATGGGTAATATATGGGATATAAGCAAACAAGATTTATGAACAATCAAAAATTAAGCAAACTAAGAAATTCAAGCGATTACATCTTTCACAGCCTAAGATAACGTTACACGTAGTTACGCCTAAGACAACACCAATAGAAGATATAGTATGTGGAGTAGAAGCTGCAATTCGCACTCTGCCTAAGGCTCTAAAATATGTCTGCAACATTGTAAAAAAAACTAAACCGCCACGCTCTAATATTAACAGACATGAGAGAGAAGCAGCTAAGCGGTTACGTGAGAATAAGGACATTTTAGTATTGATAGCAGATAAAGGAAACGCTACAGTCGTTATGAACAAACAAGATTACAACGACAAAATAACGAACTTACTCTCGGAAGATTGCTACGTACGTAAACCCTTTAAACTCCTTATGCACTAAGGTAAACTTTGCCATCAAAAACTCCACTGCTATAGATACTAACAAGAAACAAACTTTGACTGTCAAAAATCCAGTTATGCCACGAATGTACGGTCTTCCGAAGATACACAAAGAAGGAGCCCTCCTTCGACCGATAGTGAGCACCATCAATTTACCAACCCAATCGTTAGCACGTTATCTAGCTGCAAAACTAACATTAAAGATTCTACAGACTTTGTAGAGAAAATTAAGAAATTGTGTATAACAAAAGAAAAATCTTAGTTAGTTTTGACGTCGAATCTCTTTTTATTAAAGTCCTGGTCGACGAAGTGTTGTTTTTGCTCAAGGAGAGAATTACTGAAGAAGAAGTTCTGCTCATCAAACTCTGTCTTAAAAACACTTATTTTAGTTATAAAGACAACTTGTTTAAACAAGTAGAGGGAGAGGCCATGGGTTCACCGCACTCTCCAGTTATAGCCAATATTACATGGAATATTTTGAAGCTGAAATTATACAAAATGTTGTGTTAAAACTAAAAACTTGGTTCAGATATGTTGATGATACGTTTGTTGTATTGCAAAGATAAAGTCTAAAAAGTCTGGGTGTTTAACTACGACGCGGTCTAAATCGAAAGTCGCTGCTAATCACAATTACTTATATAATTCTAAAAACAAATTTTGCGCCTTCGACCTATTCGGAGTTGGCAATGATCGGCGTTAGGTAGAAGAGAAGTTTGGAATGATCTAAATATTTAGCACATTAAACTGCAATACTACATAAATTTCTATTGCATTTTAAAATCGTATTCTTTTTTGCTTATTGTTTACTTACAACATTTTACTTGCTTTATTTATAACCTAATTATGACACTAATCAAAACTATAAGAGTTTTCAGTAATTAGTAATTAACAGTCAGTAAAATTACTCTAAAAGTAGGCTAATGATAAGATTTCTTTAAAATTGTAATTTTATTACGATAAGATTTATTTAAATATATTTTTACACAATTTTCTTAAAAAATAATTTTATGTTAATCCTTTCTTGGCATCAATTACCGCCTAAATTCGATTCGACTTGGATTTAACCAAATCCTTTAGATAATCAATTTCTGAATCCTCGATGTGATTTTACTTAATATCTCTTCAGCGTTATTAATTGTCTCTAATTTTATAACTCGTGTTATGTACATTTTTTAAATCTAGCCTAGAGCTGTATTTAATCATGTTATAATAATATTTTATTTTCAATCGAGTATATTTTCAGCTTTCATCTTACTTCGCAATTGAGTATTACTCTGAACTGAAGTAGCAATTAGTACTAGCTACCACGTTAAAAAAAAACTTATTCTAATTTAAACAATCACATCCTAAGTGTCAAACTATTAAGTACGAAACACTACCATGCTTAACATTTGGTCCTTCGAGCCGGATTAATCATTCAACATTAAGTTGTTTGTTCACTGACACTTGCCCTAGAATCTGGTATTGTTCAAATATTGATTACCTGATTCAGTGTCAACCATTAAGTACGGACCACCATCGTGCTTAACAATGCCTAATCGATTTTTTTAATATTTTTGATTCTGTTATTGGTTGCTCGTGATTAAAATTTACTAAACTTTTTCATCTATTTGAACATCAAAATTTGTAGCATACAGTTGTTAACGTTAAATCTATTTGCCTTATGTAACCATGTCATTGATTGTGCCTAGTATATACTGAATTTGTTTTGTTATCAATCGGAAAATATATACAACCAATTTGTTACATTCTCTTATTGATATTTGTTTGTTTTTCTTCTAATTTTTCTGACAGTGGGTTTACATGCACCTTTCGTGACTACGAACCAAGGATTCTACTAGTACGCACGGGCTGGTGCACATTCTTTTGGTGATATATTATAGCATTCTTAACCACACCCACTTGCCGACATTATTTCAGTTAGCCGTGGTGGCGTGGTTGTAATAGAACCTGCTGGAAAAAAAAGTAGGTAACAATTTTTAACATTCGTGGACAAGACTCTACAATAAGTCTCACTGAAAACATAGGGAAAGCTGAACGTTTTTTTTGCCTAATAGTTTAGTTGTTTTTATAAAATTTTGTATTCGACTGGGCTCTCAACGTATTATTTTAGCATACTTGACGGTTTCCTTTTACTTTACCTTTTGAGTAATTGCTATGTCTGCTTTTGTATCACCAGTGCGTGATAGACGTCAAGCGGAAAGAATAAGGTAATTTCAGAAACTCGAAAACTGTTTTAGGTACATCAAGTATCTTCGTACATTTTCCCAAGAAAAATTTTGATTTGATTAAATCTTACGTTGTGTTTTTGTTTTCATCTGTAATTTGTTATAACTTGGATGATTGGTTGTTGGTATTGAGCGAAATAAATTGTAGTATCTTGAAGAAGTGCACAGCTGGTTTACGAAACGTAGCCATATAGAAAACTTAAATAAAGGCTTTTGATTCGTAAAATGGATCCATATATTATTGGTACGTAACTAATTAAATGGAAGACTATTTTAAAATTTAATTAAAGCTTACAGAGCTTTCTTTATATTTTTTCTCACTAATAATGCCTCATTGAGTAAATTCTTTACATTGTAATTTTTTGAATACTTGTTTAACTTTTTTTGTTTGATTACATTGATAATAAAAACTGATATAGCTGATTCTTCAATATTATTTGTACTAGACGTTTTAATATAATTTTTGTTGATTTTCTTGATTGATTGTATTATATTTATATTATATTTAAAATCGAATCATATCAAAATGCAAAGTTTAAAATTATTTTGAAGTAATCTATGCGTAAAGTGAAAATAGCATAATAATTAAATTAATTAAAAATCAATGTCTTATTTTTAGATTAAATTGTTTTATTTGTATTTTACCTATTGCATTTAATTTTAGTAATGAAACGTCTACATTTGATAAACATAATTTTTAACATTAGAAAGTATTAAAAATTTATCACGTGTGAAAATAACACAATTGTTATTTTTATTTATCCATCTGTTAAAATAAAGCGTTGTCTGATATAATTACCTTAGCAAAGACAGTTTTAAGATTATGTTAAAATACTTAAAAAGACATAAAAAGTTAGGTACAAGTAAGATACTTTCATAAACACCTTCAACTTGTAAAATAAAATTTCTGACGAATTGTCTCCGTTGGAATTATATCGTAAAAGACGGTTATTTACAAAATATCTTCGATTTAACGTGCCTGTTTGTATCTTTTATTTCTTTTTCTTTTGAACATATAAGGTTTCAATTTGTTATCGAACTTGAATATGTAATATTTATGAGCTTTTATAGCTTTCTATACACACCTAAACATCCCAAGAGAGGTGTTAGAGTAAAGAAATTTAATGAGTATTCAAAACCTTGTAAAAGATATCCCGACTAACGTTAAAATGTTTATTATCAGACAAAGTACGTTTAATAATGATGTTTTCTATAAACACAATTTAAAATACGCGGTGTCGTAAGGGAATGTTTATAGTAATTAAAATATTTACATGTTGTATGGTACCATAAAAGTTAATCTATTTATATGACGCTTATAAAAGTCGACCGGATAGAAGAGCATGTCTGTAAACGGATTTCATTCCTTGTACTGGTTATTAAACAATAGAAAAAAAGCTGTTGGCATAATTATAGGCTAAAAACGCCGGCCATTAATAATTACAAATTAAAAACATTATTAGAAATTGCTTTCGAGTTCTTTGTCTTGGTGTAAATTTAATAATTTTAAACATTACTGTATATGTAACCGCCTAAAAGACGCTATATAGCCTGGAAACTGTGACAATAGAGCGTCGCTTGAATGTAACCATTAATTTCGATAATTAATTACCCTCTTAATTAAGCATTATGACTCACGAAAGTTCATTAGACGACCACTAAGCAAATTTTACTGTACATAATTTTTTGATGATGCTGTAATTTTAGTAAAATAATTATATATAATTTGCTTGCAATAATTTAATTATGTTGAATTATGTACGTTTTAAATACGTCACTTTTAATTTGTACACATTTTAATACAAATTTTAATTTTACTAAAACAGTAGAACAACTACGGAAAATTTAATTTTACGCACCTACAGATTTCAATGCGTTTTAATAATAACTTTTCTTACAAAAACTTGGGATCGTGTATTGTGGTAACAAATCAAACAAAAACTGACATTTTTATAAAAAAAAACAAATCTGCTTAATTTTTAATTTCTAAATGTTTTAAATACTACAAAGAAAATTCAATTTGTTATACAATATTTCAGCGTACTAAATTATAATTGTTTGCACATAATTAAATACGACTGACGTTAATCGCTAACTAATTATACAGCTGAAATACCAAAAAGTGTCTTCACAAAAAAATGTTTAACGAAAATGATTGCTTATTTGTGGCACAACTAAATTTAAACAATTTTTTTTATTAAAATCATTATACGTTTATTCTGGGATAAGTATAAAATCGAATCGACTAGACAATTTGAAAAAAAAATACTGTTATAAATTAGTTTCAGTTAATTTAGTAAGTTGATCACGCAAACAGCCATACAACTTAATAAACAATTTGTGTTTAAATTAAAGTTTATAAACAATTTTAAGATCAGATTAAATAAATTTTAAAATTTTTTTACAAATTTTTAATTAATTTAAGAAAACTTTATTTTCAGGTTTGTAGCAACATCTTTATTATTTGTTTTTGCTTTAAAAATATTGAAATGTTCTCGAAGTAATCGTCAACTTCGAGACAATAACCGAACGATGTGGAACATTCTCGACTCAGATAATAGAAATATATAAAAAATATTCAAAGGAAGTTGAAGTCAGTTTTCGAATTCAGTCGGGAGTATTAAGAAGACTTTGCTGGTTTAAATGAATAAGTGATAAACGTTTGTACTACGATTAATTAAATGCACGTGCTAGTGAAAAGTAAATACGGCGTTGTAAGTGTACGTGTTTTTAATATAAAAAACTACCGGTTTAGATAAACAGAAGTTATCTGCGGGCATTATCGTTTTTCTTAAATATCTTTACATTTAATTAGTTACGTTTAATTCTAATCCTTTTAATTATGTCCTTTATAAATAAATTACTTTAAAACATTGTTACAATATATTTATATTAAATAACTACACCAAGCTTTTGAGTTTATTATTAAAAATATTTTTTTAATGAAAAAAATATTACAACAAATAACTCAATTTATATCTCATGTATATACAAAACCAAATAGTTTGTATTATTTTGAAAAATAACTTTAACTTTAACTACGCAGTAGGTATCACTTTTTAATTTTAACGTTTTGTTTTTTAAATTTTTATATTATAAACAAACAAAAACCTTAAAAAATACATGTCGAGTAAAGAATGAACCAACTACATATTTGTAAACACAAAATTTTAAAGTAAAGATTAAATTGAAATTCTAATTTACGAAACAGTCAAATTTGGCAACGTTAGCGCAAAAGACGTGCCAAAGTTAACTAGAACAATAATGTAAATTCTTATTCCGTTAAAAAATTAAAAAATACTTGAAAAAATACAAAATACAGGGTTTCTAACAAAAACCAATTGAAATTAACTAGATTTAAATGTCTCTATAAACGTTAAGTAAATACTGTTCAAAATTATTTAAAAAAATATTTATTATTATTTATTATAGAATGGCGAACCTAAACCATAAAAAAACCAATAGATTATTGGAAAAAAAAAAGTTTCGACGTTTGCTCAGAAAAAACAAATTTTAGCGTTGGGACAACGTTTTAATGCTAGATATAAAGTAAATTTGTATTACATTAATTGCTACCATAGAACTGACTGACTGATCAATTTCAATTTTTTTTTAAATTTTCTGTCTATGTCTATGACAAAAGGTAATTTAAAAAAATGCTACTTTGATTAGCTTCATTAAAATGTTCCAGTCTCCTGGTAAAAACCAAAAATTAATCAATCTCGCCTCGTTTGAAAATTTATTTCTATAATTGAGGCGACTTTGATATGGCATTTTTAGTATAAACAGAACAACCGAACATACACAGCGACTACTTTATTTGTGAAAAACACTGCTCATAAATTGCCTGATAACTCATTAACATTACCTTTCTTTAAGAATTACACAAACGCACTTGTAGCACACTGACTTGCTCTTTCCAGAAACTAAATGTAGCATTACAAATGTGTGGGCAAGCATAACTTCTTCTGTTGGCTCTATATAATTGATCTTCCTCTGAACTACTGCTACTGCTGGCAGCAGTTGCCACGCATTTACCGCGTTCAATAACTAATCTGTTTTTTCTATCTACGCTGTGCTATTTGTGTGGTGTCACTATAGCGCTTTTGTTACGTGCATAAATTTCAAAATGTACTATCCCTTATATTAATTACACTGAAGTTAGATTTTTACTTTCGACGCTCTCTAACAAGTTTCGTTTTCACTTCACTTTCTTTCAAGACGTTAAACCCTCTATTACTTAAAATCGTGCTTGCAAAGTTTAAATTAATTTTTTAACATAATCGGTGTGTGGTGAAGCTAATATATAATACGACAACGCATTACTATTAGTATATTCATCACAAAGTAAGCTTTTACTATTAGTTTTTAAAATTAATGTGTAATTTCCATGTTAATCTGTTAGCACGACCCGACACGTGTTAGTCCATATGTATTCGGTGTATTCTCTACCAATGAAGAGTTAATATCGAAAATACCTTAACGGAAATGTTATAATTTGGAAGGCGTAATTTAAATTTAAAAATGACGCCCCGAGAAGGAAATTTTCTCCGATGTATACTGTTCCTTACGAATCAATAGACTGCAATACCACTTTTAATTTAATGTGTGCAACAGCATTCGTTGTAAATTTGTGCTTTCGTGAGTCATTGTACTGACACAATTTGTTCTGTTCATTAATATTCGAGATCAACTCAACAAGGAAAACGTTTTCTTCGAGCAAGTTCTAAAGCTAAAGTTTATTAAATTGCATTTGCGTCGTCATTAAGATCTCTCACAATTTTTTTTTAATTCTAAATTACGTAATTGCATCAATTGTTTTAATATCATGTAAGTATTTTCATTAATGATTTTTGTGTGTCGCATGCTGTTAATCATAGAATACTTGCCATTATCAATTTATTTTTTTTACTCTATAAACACCCTATGTGTAATTTAAACCTATGTATTATGTGTTGCCGTTATTTCTGGCATTTATATAATCATCGTTGAATAATCTACGATAATTTTTTTTGTTTGTTGTTAATAATCGACGATATTAAATTAAAGTTGTTATACATTTCTTTCTTTTCTTTTTTTGTACGTTGAGGGTTACAAACCTGATTTTGTTGCAAGCTTGAAGCTTCTGTTTTAATCAAAACAAAAGTTTTTACTTAGTAAGAGCTGGCGCCCAATAAATTCTATTTACCTGAACCCATTCCCTATCTCCGACTAGTGCGAGTTGGCCGAACAGTGTTCGTAACACTTATAACCGTGTATCACTTTTCTCTCAAAAAGTTTGTCAATGAATCATTTACTTTCTGTTTTGTCGCATTTGGGTAGTACCACACTTTCAATAAAGTTTGAAGTGAATTAATGGTTTATTTAATTTTAATAATCGTTTCTACAAAAGAACTTTTTCGAGTGTGGTTTATTACATTGCCATGTTCTTTTTCTTCTGCTTAGCCGCTGCTTATACGTAAACACTTCTTGTGTCGAGTTTTCATTTCCAGACAGTTTTTAATTTACTTTTTCTGAATCGAGAGGATATATGTCCATAGCATAAAATCCATTATTATTATGTTTTGTTTGCGGGGATATCGCTTTCATTTTATCCAGCGCCTTCTTCAGAAGTTTAGGAAATATATCCTTTGGTATTTCTGCTTGACGAGCGTACTTTATTTTAAATTCGTTAGTACAAATTTCCATGCAACCTTCATTAGCTTAAAAACATCCGCGTTGAGCGGTTGACATATATGTGTAGAATGGGACACCAGACACACAAATGATACGTTATTGTCTTTGTTTTAGTTTTACCTACCAACACCTTCTTCCCTTCAAAACGTTTAGCATAAGGCAGCAAAACATTTTCGAATCAGTAAGAAAACCTGTTTAAATCCATCTAGTCTTGTAAGGTACGACTAAAACGACAGCTTTGAGCACAACATGACTCGCTGCAGCATGGCTCCTACTTCAGAACGTTTTCCTTTAATGTGTTGTAAAGGTGTTCATTTTTGTAAATAACATACGGTGGTAATCTCGTCCCCGTCCTGTCGGTGGCTCCGCACATCATTATGTTAGTGCCAATTTTTTAACTGATTGTCAAACTTTTATGTGTATTTACTTACTTCCTTTTAATTTTTCCGGTTTGTCACTAACATTAGTCTCATCGTAATTAAATATGTTTCCCGGTGTAGGTTTTTTTATTTGTATTTGCTGATACACGTAGTGTCAGAATTGTTTCTATCGTTTCAGTAAACTGTAAACCAAGTCCTCTCCCGGCATATTATTTTAGATTTGAGCAACTGCACGATCTTGTTTGTCTAAAAAGTATATTTGCAAACATTCTTACTTCCATTCCAGTTAGAGGAAACCCTCAATCCGCTACTGCATTTAGAATCGTAACTTCTTTAGCATTAGAAAATACACTTTGACCTCCAGCTTTTCTTCCATGTCGTTTAGATTGCTCTGCGCTGCCTTCATACACAAGTTGTCAATGGCATTATGCAAAGCTTCTTCTAGCTGTTCGGAAGTATAATAACTATATTGCCGACGGTTAGACGTTTTTTTGCATTCACGTACAATTTGAAAAAGGAAAATAGTTAATGATGGATTGATGATTATATCAATCACCTCTTATCATGTTGATCAATGACACCCCACGACACAAATTTTTCAAAACTGCCAGAAGAGATAAACACTTGATTTATTGCTTACATACGTGAAAAACGTAACTAATTGCATGCAGTGATTAAACGCACCACAGCTTCTATATATACCCTAATATACACAAAGTTTAAGAAGCCACAAATAATTGATCAAAGTGTAACTGTGTTACAAGCTTTAGTTCTTACGAACCTTGCACGGCCAAGTCACACAGTCGGAGATAGGGGAGGTTCAAGGATATTATACTTAAGGGCGCCAGATCAATCCTAATTAACACTTCTGCCTCGATCACGACAGACGGTCCAAACTGGTAACTAATTTTGAGGTTCGTAATCCTTGTTACTCTGGTGTTCGGGTAGCCAAAATTTGTTAACGACAATTAAAAGAGAAAGGTATGTTACCATAAAAGAAAGATTAACAAGTATAACAACTTTAATGTATTAACGTAGAAGATTAACAGGAATATATGTAATTTCTCAACTCCTAAATGCTCGAAATATTAACAAGTATAATTAACAGGTATAAAAACTTTAATTTAGCAACGTAGCAAATTAACAGAAGTATGTTGAATTTCTCAATTCATAAACATTAGACAAACTAACAAGTATGATTATTAGGTGTAGAAACCTTGAATTAGCAACGTAAAAGATTAACCGGAGTATTGTTTAATTTCTCGATACATAAATGCTAGACATATCGGCAACACACAAAGCATATAGTTAAATTACATCGAGATAGCGAAGTAAATTTCGTAATAAATATTGTCTACTCCCAGCATGCAATACACTCTAAATGATACTTGAAATTACCTTATTGGTATGTAAACAATAAACGTAATTACAGACACCGACAGTAAGAAAAGTAAGAAAACGTTCTCCCTCCGGTAGCAGCATAGTATAATTATTGAATAGCAATTCGTGTCACACAATAACTCACAAAAAAGGAAACTACAAAATCAGTAATAATCATTCATTAAATGCGATATAAGAACCCGTTGTATCGAATGCTGTTGGTTGTAATTACGAACAGGTAGTTGGTAACGCAATCGACTTGTGTACAAGAATTAACATCTCCGACGCATTGCTCGTCGAGACCTCGTTTTCGTATAGGTACTATGCCCTCCCAAAAGCTTAAACGTTTGGTAGCGGTATTTATCAATCGTACTTATGCATCATTGTTTGTAACCTGCGTTTGGGGACTGCAGCAGTTATCTTTTTATGTCAGACCCCGTTAAACGATTCTGCTGGCTGAGTTTTCGTTTTTTTTTGGGGTTTCTTCGTTTGATTGGTACGGTGTTGACATCAAGAACGTTTTGCTCGTTATTGTATTGCGTGTGATTTAAGTTTATTGGTATTTCAAGATGTTTTACAATCATTACTGGTATTTTTTTTTTAATGCATAAAGTTCCGTGGTTTTGATTTTGATTTAGTATTTTACTTATTTATCTCAGTAAAATAACAATTCTATATAATTTACGACTTCCTTTTTGGAATGTAAGTTGATCCATTTTTCTTGTTATTTACACTTTGTTTAGGCTGAGTTCTGTTATAAAGCGCGATTACGAGCCACCTGCAAATAAGCGAGCTAAGCATTTTTGATGGGAAATGTTTTTGTCGAGGTCTACGTGTCAAGATGCACGCGGCCAATTATGGTGTTCATCTTTGTTAAGTTCGTTTGTTTAATGTTCTATCTTCTGCAAAGATTTTACAGCGCAAGTACATGAAGTTAAGGGGGGGGGGGGGAATACGAAGTTTTAAAAATGGTAAAGATTGGTTTTGGGAATTTAATTAATCGATCGTTGGTCGCAATTAAGCAGAACCGGATACCGTGAGATGTAGTGGAGTGATTGGGGTACCTTTTACCCTATCGTTAGGTAATGCCGCGGAAGTAGGAACCGTGAAAATTAAGTGTGGTGGTGAAAATGTTAATTTTTTCAAATTTCGTAATGTACGGTTTATATAGACTTCACGGTTTCCAAAAATAAACTGTCACGTTTAAGGGATTTAATGTCGATGTGTTATGTGGAAAAATCCTAATTTCGCCGTTGTGCGGTTATAAATTGAATTGTGAAATAAATCTTCCGTCGGTGTTCTATTGTTTGGGGATTCCATCGAGCTTGTATCCAACTACGGTACTCCTGGAGCGGCCGAAGTCAATCTAAGGTCGTAGCTTCCGGAAACCACTGTGATCCGCAGTTCACCTGGTATCTACAATTAAGTAAAGGTATTTATCGATTTTGGTTATTACCGTGTAGTGAACCGCGATTGAAATGAAGTAAAAGCTTTGAATTTGAGCCGATTGAGTTACGACTAACGTTAAATTTGGTTATTTCAATTAACACTTAAGGTGTTTGCGCGAAGTTAGAATAAATTAACTTTGTTTTGGTGCGTATGTAAAAGTAAATCGTATTCCCGAATATAAGATAATGTAACGATATGTAAACTGTATCTTGTTTAGTTCAGAGTAAAGTTACGGAAGTATATTTTATAACTTATATATATTTTAGTTTAATTGAATTGTTTATGCGGTCAAGGCCTTGAAATTTAGTTGTGTTATGTTTTATTTGAAAGAAAGTAGAGTTAACGCTATTATAGTAGTATTTTCTGTTTTTATATTTTAAAATTTTTGTGTTTAGATTGTTCGTTTTTGTTTGTTTTACGTACTTATGACTATTTCATTTCTTCTATTCAAATTTGTTTGATATTAATTATTACTTGTCATTTTTTTTTCATTAATATTCAATCAATAAATGTTAAATTGTTAAATGTAAAGAGCTTTTATTCATTCAGCTGCCGCATACGTAATTTTTGTTTTTTTTTAAGTGTATTTCAGAATAGTTACAACTCAAGGTAAGTTCCAGGGTTGTAACCAACCAGATGAGCTTTCGGGTAATCAGGGGTCCGGAAGCTACCCTCATCGTGATCTTGATTGGCGCCCTTACCGATTTTTGAGTCTTTTACCGTTTTAGTTCGATTTTATGTCAATCTCGTTTCCAATTTATCACGGAATTTTAAATTATAACCCACCCCATCTCCATTGAGCTAGTGGCACAACATCGTTTATGTTACCTCCTTATTTCAGGCAGTGACTTTGTGTTAACTTTGGCATGTAACATGTACTTTGTTGAAGCGAACAGGTGATTGAAACGTGGCGAAACCGGCTATCAAATTAATACAGAAATTATAAAGGAATCTTAATAAACTGGAGACAAAATATCTTACCCTGTGCCGAACAAATTGTAATAAATTCGTAATTGACTTATAAATTTGTATTCATCACAAGGGATGCACTTAAAAACTTAGGAATCAGTTCAAGATTTTCGACACCGACCGGCTCACGTAGTTGACAGCTTCAAAATGGCCTCCCAGTAACCAACAAGGTCGGCAGAGGGCGTCAAAACCAGAAACTAATTTTTAAGTCGACATACAGGGTACTCCGTTGTGAAAATTTCGCACGTAACACATGCTCTAATAGTCAAATTATTACGTTTTTTAATTTCTTATGTTTGTTGTTGTAATTGTGTGAACAATTGTTCTTCACACCAAAATTTGGGCACTTTTAAAATCGCTTCAATTTTATTGACTTGAGTTTCCTAAGTGGCCATGTTCGTATTGTCAGTAGCGCGTCGTTGTTTGTCTCCATGTTTGTTTTTGATCACTTTATATCGCATGCATCACCGTCTTTACATGAAATCTGTTAAACATTGCGTTCCGGTGTCGGGGTCACCATTTTAGTGGCTAAAAGTGTATTATTTACAGTAAGATTAATTGTTAAACTAAAGATTTAGAACACTTCAAACTTGAAATGGGAAAAGTTTTTGTGCCTGTGCATTGTTTTGATTGGGGGTTGCTTCTACTTCTATCTAACGCCGATCATCCCACTAAAAGTAATTACAGATAATTTATTGTAGTTTAGCTCACCTTAACAATTAACAAATTAAGTACTTGATTGTCTGAGCCATGTAAATATCTGTATAATTTAATAAATAGAGCCCTGAAGAAGTGCGCACACAACCGCACAAAACGTAGCAGGTTCTTAGACACTTAAAGCATTTTTGATGCCCCTCCTCATCAAAGAGGAGTAATAATGTGTAATAGCTATTTATTTAACAAGATCCTGTGTAAATTAGGCGTATTTTTTTCACGATTGGACATTTCTAAACCTGAGTGAAACAAGAGTTCTAACGTCCACTAAGGAAAAAAACGCTCAATTTAAACAGAAATGAGTTGAACACAGCAATTTATTGCTTAAACAGAGTACGAAATCTCCAAATTCTCAAAATCTCTCAGAAATATTTTGACTTTTATATTGACAAATGCGCAAAAACTGTCAACGACGGTTTACAAAAGCGAAAAATTAGAATTTATTACAGTAAAGAACAATAAACATTGTTTCTGCTATAAATCTGATGTTTTCGTTAAAATGATTACACGTGCTTTAGTGTTTGATTTATTTTATTATTAATAATGACGTATCTTTCTTAGATTTGTGTAAATGTTACGTAACTCTAAACTATTTGCGGCAATGTAAATACAAAGAACATTTTATTCTTTACAAAGTTTCTAGCTGTTACATATAATTAAACTAGTGAAACTCAGCGGTTATATCTCTGCATAGTTTGAGACAAGTTTATAATTACTACATTCTAATTGAAAGTCAACTTATTTAGAAATCAAATCGCAATTGTAATTAATTTTGTATTCAAATATATACATAATCAGTTTTGCGTATTAAATATTTGTATTGTTTATTGTAATTGTAAAAAATCAAAAATGGATAAATTTTTTAATTGTAATTGAATAAGAAAAACATTTATTTACGACGATTTTTTATTATCATTTAAATATTATAGTTTTCATTGTTCTAACAAAAATAATTTTACGCAACAAAATTTTTAGTAGATATTCTTTGTGTATTCAAATTAAATAATTTCATAACAGAATTCTCATCCTAAAATTGTCAAAAATTAATTAACAACTGTTGCTCAAATTTCTTTTATTTAATGTATTTTATTATTAGAATTTATAAATATAATATTTAATTACAAAAAATTGAGATAATTAAATTAAATCTCAGTGTAGGATGAGTGAAATGTGAATATTTTTTTAAATTAAAGTATGTTTTTTTGTAAATTCTTATTTAAATTACAATTTAGAATTAGCCAAGTAAATTTAAGAAAAAAATATGTATTAAAGTTTTGTAGTTTCTTTTAATACAAAATAAAACAATAATAATTTAGAAAATAGCAACATTTTTGTGCTTTACCAAATTTAAAAATGCTTTGGAAAAATACATACAAAGCTAATAATTCAATTAACTTTTTAGGGAAAAATTAATAACAACTAAAAAATAGTTGTTTTAAATAATGTGGATTGAATGATATTAAATTAACATTTGTTTTTTGTCCAACTATTAATTTTAGCGTGACATGTTTTGAACTAGGAGCTAAAGTATTGTAATTATTAAAATAAATAATAAATTTATAAACGTACTCTACTTAAACTTTTTAACTAACTGGAACACCTGCCGATAGAATACATTTTTAAAACTTTTACTAACCAATTAATAAAAATATAGATGTGTTCAATTATAGAAAAATGTTATAAAAAAGTAACAGTTTGTAAAAAAAAAGTTAATCATTATTTTGTTTGTCATTATAAAGTTAAAATACAATTAAAGAAATAATTATAAAAATTATTGTTTTGCATAAACTTAATACTGTGAAATTAAGCAAGTAAATAAAATAACAATTAAAACTTAAATTATTCAATTAATTTAGGGTGTCAAACTATAAATAAAAAAAATATTCAGTAAGTTAATTTTTTAATGGTTAAAGGTTATTATACCAGTATTATTTTTTCAAATGATGTTGTAATAGCAAAATGACATCAATCTAAATATTCAAATATAGGTAATACCTTTGAAAGCTAAAAGAAATTTGATATCTACGTAGTTCCAGCAAAAGCATGTTTACTACTAATTATACCTTTTATTTGTCAAATTAATGCGTGATAATAAAAGATAATTGCGGATATAAAGTTAATAAAAACATTGTAGAAAATTCTTTTAAGTACTTATAACGTAGGTACATATATGCGATGATAAGAAAAAACTATTTTTAATACAAAATATGGTAATGGATTTATATAATTAAAAAATTTCATTTTGTTAATGTTTTAATTATGTTTTATTACCTTTGGGATAGATTACAGATACCACTAACCAATAATTAATTTAAGCAATAAAACAAACAAAAATTATTATTTTTATTATCTATGTATCTATTAGTAATAGTAGATATTGCTTATATATATATATTTTTATATTACTTACTATGCTACAACATTTTATATATTTGCTACGTGTGTAACTTTTACGTTTCATATCAATTTAAATTTATGATCATGTTTTAAGTCGTTAAGAAATTTTAATAATCATACTTATTCTGTTTTTTTTAAACAAATAATACTGTTAATAAACTTTCAAAATTATTTTTGTAGTAGGACGATTTTGTGTATTGCACAAATATTGCTGTTTTGATTAGATTATTGCCATAGGCTTACAGAGATGTGATTCAAACGAATGGCGTTTATTTATCGACGCATCAACACGAAGTTTGAAGTATGTACTCTTGCACAACGGAATACACTACGCTCCTTACCGATCGCAAATTCAAACAAAGTTAAAGAAGCGGTAAGGGACACTTCGCCGCCGCCAATTGGCCGTCGCCAGTTCGTCGTCGCCGTTTCGCCGTCGCCATATCGCCGTTTCGATTTCGCCGCTTGCTATTTCGCCGTTTGTTATCTCGCCGTTTCCCATTTCGTCGTTCAGTTCAAATAAAGTAAATAATAGAATAATAGAAGTGATGAATATTGGAATTTTTTTTACTCCACATCTTTATATACATAAAGATGGGAGTTATGCAACGGTTTCAATATCGAAAATTTTAACACCCCTTTTTTTAGCGCCGGCACCGGCCGGCCGTCCGTATGTAAACACGATTGCGCCTAAACTACCGATGCGATTTTCATAAAACTTGGAATTTAGAGTTTTGTATAAAATGCAAGCGCTGATTAGTTTTTGGGCTATATCGCTCGAGCCAAAAGGGCACTTTACAGGAGGCCGTTTGGAGTTTTTTTAGTATATTAGTGGAAAATATCTTTAATACGTAATTTTTTTTAAACAAAACTTGTTTCTATTGAAATTCTACACTAATTTTGTTTAAACATTTTTTTGATGAAATTGTTAATTATCGTATTATCGAGCAAAATGCGTTTTTATTCAATTTATTTAATTAATTACGTCAAAGATATTAATTATACAATAAAATTTAGTAAGCAAAAGTCGTTGGAAATTACATTTTCTACAACTTTTATTTCAAGAGTTTTTTGATAAAACGTAGTACTTTAGATGTGGAGTTCTGTGATCCAATCGGTTGTTTACTTACTTATGTTTTTCGTATCATATCAATTTAAAAAAAAAGGCAATTTTGAAATTTTTTCTTATTCTAGCCGCCACTGACTCTATAAAAATATTTTTTTCGTCGAAAATGAATAACAATAAAAAAAAATTGTATAAAAAAGTTTATTTTTTGACTGGCATTATGTAGCAAACTGCAAAGTTGAGCTTGGTCGCGAAGGGGCTAAAAGTTCAAATATTTACACGTTATTTTCACATCCTACTTTACTTAAAACAAAACTAATCAAGACGCAAATACATGTCTATGCATTTTAAAGAATTAAAAGATAATAGTGTTATGTTGGCAATTAGTATAACAAAGATTCAACATTCTTCTTTTGTAAAATATACTTGTGTAAAGCCAGGATTCATACACAGGGTGAAGATTTAATCAAACGAGTGAATATTCACTCTCACGATGCTTCGGTCGCACGAACTGAAGTTCTGACGGTCGTTACCCAAATGAAGAAGCACGCTACAGAAACAATGGAACAGACCAGCCTGATAATAAACGCATGTACTTCAAATACAACGCAAGCAGTGCAGGGTTTTTTACCTAACCTCAACGCTTTAAAGAAATTATAAGACGACAACGAAAAGAAATTAACAATGCTCCGCCAATTCCTGCTAGTATAGAAGAGTTGGTTATTCCTGAAATATATAAAACATATCAACCAGGCCCAGGTCAAACTGTAGGAAGATATAAAAGCTTTATTAGTGTTTGGTCGAGAAAATTGGGTTGAAAAGCTAACTGCTGATACATAGTTCGTTGATGGCAGTTTTAAAATAGCCCCTTTATTATATTCTTAAGTCTACGTCATAATGGTGAGAAAACATAGTGTACATCCGGTAATATACGCTTTGTTGCCAAATAAACAAAAACAGACGTACTTGAGATTATTTGAAATAATAAAGAATTTACGACCAAATATAAATCCATCAGCTATACACTGCGACTATGAAGTAGCTGCATTTATGGCCTTGAGGGAAAGTTTTCCCGGTGTTATTGTCAAGGGCTGCTTCTTTCATCTCGCCCAGAATATGCGGAAAAAGCTTTGCGAACTTGGTTTAACTCGGTTTTACAATGAAGATCCCGAATTTTCGTTTAAAGCTAAAATGATAACAGCGCTCTCTTTTGTTCCCATCGACAACTTAGACGATGCAATTGATGCTCTATCAAACGTTCTCCCACCGAAACTTCATCAGCTATTAAACTGGTTTGAAGACAACTACGTTGGAAGGCCAAATCGTAGAGGAAACGGTCGACGAACTGCTCTGTTTGACGTGAAGATGTGGAAGTTGTATCAAAGGACGTTGGCAGGCCAAGGTCGTACAAACAACCACGCTGAAGCAGCGCACAGGAGATTACAAACAGAGTTAGGTATGTATGAATAACATTCTACAGTATTTGTACAAAGTGAAAATTAACACTTTTTAAAAGTGTATAAAAATTAGTGGGTACCTAACAAATTTTTCAACTTCTAGGGGTTCAGCATCCTACTTTATGGAAGTTCATCGATGGTCTTTTTGCGGTGCAGAAGGGACGGGACATATAGTTTCGTAACATGAAAAATAAATAAATATTGAATTTATTGTATTTTTTGTTTGCAAATAAATTACTACTTGCGGCGAGACGGCTGAATGCGCAATGTCCGTCGGCGAAATGGAAACGGCGATATGGCGAAACGGCGACGACGAACTGGCGACGGCGAACTGGCGACGGCGACTTGGTAACGACGAAGTGTACTAGACGGTTAAGGAAGAATACCCTACGATCGCATTGGTCCTGAACAAGATAAAGTATGATGAACATAAATGTGTTGATCTTAAAATGAATTTTTTTAGGACAACAAAGTGTCTATACCAAATACCCTTGTTTTATACGTTTATCAGACAGCAGAGCTAAATCCGAACATTGGACAAAAAAATTGACCTACTAGGGAAGCACTGAATGTTATAAATACACCCCTTATACCACGAAATCATATAGAATTGCCACCTCTGCATATTAGGTATGATGAAGCAATATGTTAAGGCAATAAGTGGTGAATGTTTTAAGTATGTTTCAAGAAAGTTTCCGAATCTGAGTTCAGAAAATCTTAAAGCATCTATATTTCACGGTCCATAAATTCGGAAATTGATTAATGATCTTGCTTTCAGCAGTTCAAAAGTGGATAAGATTCGTTTCTTTGGGTTATTCAAAATTTGTTAGGGAATAAAAAGGATGCAAAGGATGAAAAAATGCATTGAACCATTGAGTTATAATATAGGGAAGCCGCGATTTGTATTCTAAAACGGCGCCACTACCGCCATATTGATGATACATTAGTGTCATTCTAATGTCAACTGTCAGTAGTTGACTTTTTTCAAAGTTTTATGGTGATTTTTTGTGTTTCCTGATATGTTTTTTTAGTTTATAATTAAAAACATTTAAAACATAATGGTTTTGTGTATTTTACGTAGTAAATAGTAGAAAAGGTGTAAATAAAAAGGTATTTTTGGAAATTACATTTCACAGGTATGTACACAATATAAGCAGAACAGTATTAAAGAAATTTATAAATTGACACCCCCATTAATTTTTTCTTAGTTTGGTTATTAAAAATCTATTTTAATAAAATTTAAATGCTAGATTACCGTTTTCATTTAAAATGTTGCACATTATTAAAAAATTTCATTATTTTTTTTACTAAATTAGCTATAATCTAAAAATTTTTTTTACTTTAGACTAATAAAGTTAATAATTGCCTAATTGCGTAAAACCACGAATCTTCAGTTTAATAATTTTCTTAAGAAATTACAGTATTTGAACTTTAGAATTATGATTATACGTCTGAAATTATATCAGTTACACTTTTTTTCTAAGCATAAATTCAAGTAATTTGATAACTTATTTTAATTTTGTTTATTAACATACAAATTGTTGATTTGAAAAAATTTATACAATTAATGTTAAAGCTTTAATTTTTAAGTAATCCGGGTCTGGCAAAGTTTCCATCTTGATAGTAGACTAAACCACGCCCAGTAGTTCCACTACAACAAGGCAAACGATTCTACTACGATGTTCAAACTACGGAGGAACAATTCCAGGGTTCAAAGCGTCACTTCGCCATTCAACATTCTCAAAATAACATACACTTTGATATTATTCGAAAACTTGAGCTGATACAGAAAAACTAAGAACATATTTGAAATCAGCGTCAAAAATTAACTTATACTCACAACTCATACATACTCAGAATCATGTAAAATATTAAATGCAAAAAAGATACAGTTTGTCGGTGTAATTTAGAATAAGATACTGTATCTATCTTTAATTCATCAAAATGCACAAATGTATGGAAGACGATAAACATGCTCACATAATAATTACATCTGATTTAATAAATCATACCACGACCAGCTTAGCTATAATCGTATAGATAATTGGTTGTTGATTCTGGTCTCAGTGTCATTGAAAGTGGATAACGCAGCGATCATGCATTCGGTTTGTTGGTTTGATGCTCTGATTAGTTCTTGCTTATTTTGTTCCAGAGTATTGATATCTTTGACCCCGAACACATAATTTAGGAATTTTCCCAGAACTCTTCTTTTTGACCGATTGTGTATGATTTCAGTCATACTATCCTTGATCCATTGCATCTTGTGTTAGCATGGCATGGATATACAATTACATGGTTTCTGTGATGTCTCAGAAAGGGCATATGGCGCAGTAATATATGCTAGAACCATCAACAAAACAAGAGAAGTTACCACCACACTTCTAACAGCAAAATCTAAGGATGCCTCAGTTAAAGCAAAAATAACAATTCCAAGACGAGAGTTGTGTGCCGTTGTCCGACTCAACCATAACCTTAGCTTGGATCAAAGGAGAAGCATCCAGATGAAAAACATTTATAGCCAATCGAGTCGCAGAAATAAACAATCTATTATCCTCTCAATGTACCTTCAGAAAAAAACCCGGCGGATATGACATCCCGAAGAATGCACAATAACAAGATAAAAAACTGTACGCTCTGGTGAAATGGTCCAAAATGGCTACTGAACGAAGTCCAATGGCCCAAACAAATTCAATCGTTCCAAACAAAAGAAGAAATCAAGCTCTGTCACAATATTGCCGTACATTCCCTAGAAAATCCAATTATCACAAAATTTTCATCGTTAACAAAAATGGTTCGAGTTATGTCTTATTGCAGAAGATTCATCAACCACGCTAAAAAATGGTCAAAACAAACTGGACGTCTGTTGGTTCAAGAATTGGATGCCACAATACTACAACTGGCCAAACAAACTCAACAAAAAGTAATGCACAGAGAACTCAGGACATTGCAATTAAAAAAACCGCTTGAGAAAAATAGCAACATTTTTAACCTGGATCCATTCATCGACAACAATGAGATTATTTGAGTAGGGGGGGGGAGATTAAGAAATTCTCCATTTCCATATGAACATAAGCACCCAATTGTACTGCCGTCCCACCGCCTCCTGTCCAATTAATGACGCTCATCTACAAACACTACATGGAGGAAACCAAGCTACACTAGCTTACGTACAAAGAAAATTTTGGATAATTAATGGGAGGAAACCGTTTGTTCTATCATCAACAAATGCATCAAATGCATTCGATACAAGGCCCAGACGGCAAATCAAATAATGGGAGAGTTACACCATCACCACCATTTCTTCATCCTGTAGTAGACTATGCCGGGCCCATCCCGATAAGAACAAGGGAGAGGATATAAATTATACAAAGGTTACATAGCCATATTTGTATGCCTCTCAACAAAGGGCATCCACTTAGAAGTCGTAAGCGATATTACTACGGACGCATTCCTGGCAGCATTTAGAAGAGGTCGATGTGCTAATACGTACAACGACAATGGTACCAATTTTGTCGGTGCTAGTAAATTTTTGGAAAGAGCAGTCATCAACATCATAAATCAATCAGACGTACAAAATCCTCTGGCAACATCCGGTACCCAATGGCCTTTTATTCCCCCGGCAGCTTTCAATTTCGGAGGATTATGGGAAGCAGGAGTTAAATCAATGAAGTATCATTTTAAACGCATAATTGGAAACTCAACGTTAACTTATGAAGAACTAACAACACCAAATAAACGTCTGACTAAACTCAAGACCATTGTGTCCATTAACCAACAACGTCGATCATATAGACGTCCTAACACCACCACACTTCCTTATTGGAAAATGAAAAAGGACTTCTGGAACGCTTGGACTTCAGATTACCTCAATGACTTCAATAAAGATATAAATGGAAAATCTGCAAGGACAACTTAAAAATGGGAGATTTAGTGCTATCAAAAGAAGATACTATAAATCCAAGAAGTTGGCCGTTAGCCCAAATTGCAGAAGCCCACCCAGCCTAAGATGGTACCTTCCGAGTCGTCACACTCAAGAATCCAGATAGTAACACCTTTAAACGAAGTATCCATAGCATAATTCCTATACTATTATTATCAAAAAATCAGTCGACTACCGACACAAATGAGAATGAAACTAAAAGTACTAGCGAGAGTAGCTGAGAGTAATTTCTTTAAATTTTTTCTATTTTGTCTATAGGTTTTCTTTCTTTTTTTCCTTAAATAGTTTGCAAAATTGCTTATTTGTCTTATTTTGGTATTCTTCTTGTCTTTCCTGTTTTTTTTACTTGGTGCAGGGGTACTTTGCTGTATGTTATAGATTTGCTCTTATTTACTATTTCTTCAAGTGTTGCTACTACTAGTATATGGTTTGAACCTATTTTGACCTTTATGCTTGTTTTACTTGTACTGTCTCTTTTAAGTGTTTGTGTGAATACTGTATAATCTATCAAACTTTTTGTGTTACGTTCTTCTGCCACAAAAGTACACTTATCTTCCATTTCTTGTTCCCGTAGTGTATTTCCTATTAACAGATCTTTACTTTGCCATAACTCAATCATTTTCTTTCCGTTACAGTTTACTGTTTACTGTCCATATTATAATTCCATGCATCCCATGCTTTTAATTTTGTCGTTCCTTACTCTTACATTCCACTCGCCCATTATTATTGATGGTTCTGTTTCTTGCTTCATCAAAGATTTCTTGCAAATTGTTCTAGAATTATTCTACTTTCTCTTTTGGTGTACCTTTTATCAGTCCGTATTTTTGTATAATGTTTATTTTCTATTGGAGTTTTATTGTCACTAGTATTATTATTGAGTGTACGGCTTTCCATTTTATTATTCGTTTGTTTAGTTGTTCTGTTGTTATTATTCCCACTCCTTCTTTTACTTTCTTTTCTGCTTCGATTTCGGCGTAGTAAATTACGTGTTTATTTGTTAATTTTGTGTTTCCTTTTCCCTTCCTCTTTGTCTTGCTCAATCCCATTATTTGTATTTTCTTGTTATGACGTTGTTATTTCTTCAGTAATATCTATCTCTTTTCTTTTGATTGTATTTATATCCGATGTTCATATTCCAATTTTTCTGCTTCTACTTTAGTTACTTTACTGTTCCCCTGTTTTCGTCTTCGTCGTTATTGTTTTCATTTGTCCTTTTCCCTTTCCTATTGTCGTATTTTTTACTTTTCTCTGGTTTTTATTTCCTGTTAGTTTTTTGGAATTTGTTGATTTTTATTTGTCCTTGCGATGTTTTGTTTAAATCTTTTTCCTGTAAACTCAACTTTTCTTTTTGGTAACGTGCTAGTGTGGTCTGCGCTCAGTTTTTCTTTTAGGGATTGCTTCTTCCTCGTCTGTGAATCTGGATTTTTTCTTTTGTTCCTCTGCATCATTACATGTTACTACTTTATTATTCTTTTATCACTTCCTGTACTGTTTTCAATGCACCATTCTTTTCTATTTATTAGTAGTTTCTTCTTTTTAATCACTGCTCTTAGCCCTTTTTCCTAGCATCCATCATGTGAGAAAGTACTTGTTTCTTCTCTCCTCTTGTCTTCTTGTCCAGGTCATAACCCATTATTATTTTTGTTCCAATTTCTTTGTGTTCCTCATAATCTCCCATTTTTTAGTATTGTTGTTATCCCCATTTTTACTGGTCTGTTTTCATTTGCTTTTCTCTCCTCCAGTCTTTTGATGAAATTTCTCCCAGTTGAACCTTAATTTTCTTCCTTATTATTACTAGGAGTTTCGGGTATTCCAAAGATTGATTTTCTAGTTTCTTGATCGTCCTTTGCTGGTAATTTATGGTCTCTTCCAATTTCTTCATTTTCTCTATTTCTCGGTTCATGTTGACATTCGTCTCATCAATGTTTCCTTCTACCTGTACTAATTTTTTCATATCGTTTAAAGTTATTTCTTTGTTATCAATCATTTAGATTTCTTCACGCTGTGTTCTCTATTTTTGCAATTCGTAATTTTGTCTTAAATTAATTTTACTCGAATTAAAATTTCTAAATACTAGCTAAAGCAAAATAACTTGTATTGCCAAATTTTATTTGCCTAACGTAATTAAAAAACATAAGCAGAGTATAGTATTCTAATTTTAATTTTATTTTTTAATGTAAATTACTAATTTATAAAAACAAATTTTTGTACGTAATTAAACATTTAATGTTTGTTATGATCGTTTAATTAAGTAATGATAAACATAGATGTTATCTAACATAATAAATTATTTGAATACACGTAATTATAAATATCAAATACAGAGGCGATAATACAGAAATGTTTTAAACAGAATCCTGTTTTTGCGGAATCGCCTTAATGGTAAAGTTGTTTTGTTTCCATTTACGTATTTACTTTTATTTTCATTTATCTTTTTGTTTTTATCATAATAATTTGACTTTCACAATTAATTGAAAGCATAAAAGACATTTTTTTTAATACAATTCGTCCCTTAATTATAAATTTAATGCGTTAATCTATATCGTAATTTATTTTTTTGTCAATAAAACCCGTTTTAAAAACCTTGTTAATTTATTTATAAGAACAAAATGTTACTGTTGCGTTACACGTTATCGTTTTAAATGTTCTTTTGTTAATACATGAGGTGCGTGAATTGCGGACATTTACTAAATTATTTAAGTTTTTGTCGTACCAAATTTTTGAGCTTAAGGCGCGGATGTATCTTTTTTTGGGCTTAGTGTTCTACTTTTTTTGTGAAACTGTAGTTTATAAGTGCATGCATCGTGTGGTTAGTTAAGCTTGCTACAGTCTATTCGTCCGAGTACTGCAATTACTTAAGAAAAGACACAAGCGGGGCACTCGCATGGCCTCCGGCGTTACGCCTACCTGAATATTTGTTGTTACTAGAGACTACTTCTTACCTTTTTTAATGATGGCTATAAAAAAGGACAGGATGTTTTAAATTAGATTTCCAGCAAGTTGATTACGTGCTACTTAAATTTTTAACTCTACTGGTATGTTCGTTCTATAATTTTCTGTGTGGAATTTTTTTAATTTTACACTTATCATAGTAATGACTTGCATTTGTTTAATGTTGAATGCGCACTTGTTTTAACGAAGCGCAAAAGCTCCATGCATCATTTAATGTTATTGAATGCCAATAATGCATAATGTTGCAGTACATTTCCTACTGATTTGTTTACAAAAAAAAACGTCGGCACACTTTTACTTTAAAAAAAATATGCAGTTAAATTAAATTATTCTAAGTTATAAGTCATTAAGCTTGATTTTGTCATACTAAAAATGAATGATTTCTAATTTGCGTGTTAAATTAAAACCACCAACGCTTTTTACACAAACGACAAGTATGTTTAAAGCCAATTAATACAAATATAGCAACATAACAAAAAAAACATTAATTGAATTAGTTTTAAATTTACAGTATCTGACAAAATCTCGTCAATGAAATGTGAATCAACGCTAAACTTAGCAAATTAGCAGTACCGACAATAAGTTTAAATACATTATTGAACAACTTTACTAGCATTAATTGTCTAATAAGTTAAATAGTTGTTCTTTGAACTATAAACAATTCGTAACGTAAGACGCAAGTTTACTTAGCGATACTCAGTAATGAATTTGTATTTACATTTAATTTCTAAAGATGTGGAAACTTAGTTTAGCTACTAGCAATTTAAGATATTAATGTTGAGTCTACTATTATTATACTTCATATGTAAAACGAAACTTATTACAACATAAACTAAAAACCCTAAAATTAAAATGTAATATTTGTCCTTAAATTGGTTAAAATTAATAGGAATATCGATCAATCTCATTAGCATACAAATGTTCTTGAAATTATAGGAGAAGGTTGTTGACTAATTTAAAATCTATTTAAAGAATGCAATTCAAAATTGAACTTGTAAGTTGTAACGTAAAATTTATTTCTTTAAAGCATTTTCTTTTACTGAAACTGTATTTGTTTTATATAAAATTTACAATAATTCAACTCGAAAATATTTAATTTAATATAGTTAAAGTAATCCACCTTAAAGTGGAATAATTACTACAAAATTTGATACTTTCTTAAAATCAATCTACGAAAGGTATTACAATAAGTTATTCATTGATTATATACGAATCATCATAAGTGAATCTAAAATCAAATCAATTTACAAATTTAAAAATATTGAAAAGCTTATATGTTGTATCAAAAGATTAAGCGCATAGTCATAAGTGATTTGAAGTGGAAAATGAAAAAATAACTAAATTAAAATTTATTATAAAGAAGAAGAGAAATGTTTAAATCAAAAATTTCAGCAAAACAAATTAGATAAGTTTTTATTATGAAGACAATGAATTACAAAACTGAAAATTAAGATAAAAACTTTTGTTACAAAAATGAAGAAAATTAACATTAAAGTCGGAAGAAAAAGAATGATCAGTACACAAAATATGATTAACAAAAGAACAAAATAAATATTCTCTTAACATTGTTTTAAACTTTCTACTAGTTTGTTCTACATAAGAACAACTGCAAAAAAAGCAAGAAATTTTATACACACCAGATTTATCTAAAAAAGAAACAGAATCTTTATTAAAAACAATTAAATATTTTAAACTATGATTAGTAAACAATGAAACAGAAAAACTTTTTTAAAGAAAAGGGGAACAAGAATTAACATAAGGCATATAACGATAGATAGCAGCATTATGAGATTTATTTTGAGATAAATTAATAAAGGAATGATAAGAATGAATTTTATAAAAAAACATTGTTTGATGATTTAAAAAAAAACACAAAAAAGGCAATTTTATGGTTACATAGATGACTAGAATAGAAAAGAATTAAGCAGTTAGTATCAGTCAGTTTATAATAGATTTCAAAATTAATTTTTTTATTATCTCAGAAAAGAAGATGTAAATAAGGACGAGAACTGTTACATTAAATTCCATAAGTAAAATGAATATTGCGCAGCAAATATTTAGTAAAAAAAAATTTTTGTAAAAAACGCATAATAATTGAACCACCAAAGACAAATGTCAAAATTATAGACATATAAAAACTTATTGCAGTAGATCCTTTGCCTTCGTAAAATGTGCAGATCCTCACAATACAAAAACCTGCCAAAAGACACGAGCAACTCCGGCTATATATTTTATGTGAAGGATCTCACTCAGCTAATTATAGGGAATGCTCCACATATCAAGAACTCTAACAAAAATACCAACCCAATGCGCAACAGTCAAATCCAAGACCTCCAAATTCAACAAAACAGGATTTTTCAATCTTGAACAGTCAAAATCGTCATTCTCATACTAGCCAGCTAACACGTGCATTTAAATTATGCAAAAGCGGCCCGAAATCAACCGTCTCATTCAGAAAAGTCTTAAATAGTTCCTGGATTAGTTCAAAAGTAAGTTCAATCAATTATTGCAACAAAATAGTATAATTCTAAACATCTTAACCGCAGTTATTAACAAACTGGTTCAATGATGCCTAAGTTATTAAAATAAGCATCCCATATGTGAAAGGTTTATCAGAATCAATAAAACGTATAGGGAAAAGCTACAACTTAAATACAGTGTTTATATCATCGACCATCGAGTATAATTTCCAACACAAAGCCACAAACAAGTCGAGATTCCCAAAACTGTATTTACCAAGTTCCACGTGAATGTGGCAAGTCATACGTGGGGGAAACCAAAAGACCACTTGACATCAGACTGAAAGAACATCAGACGCACACACAGAGAGGAGAGACTTCTAAGTCGGGCATCGCGCAACATTCATGGGATAACCAACATCGAATGAAATGGTCGGAAGCAAAAATCATACACAGAAAGGAACATTGGTACAAACGGAAATTTAAAGAAGCGCCATTCATCAACAACAACAAAGAAATTTTCAACCAGCCAAGTGTCGAGATAAGCAACATATGAAAACCACTAATCGAACCTCTAAAACAGCTTAAACTTACCTAAGTAATTTTGTTAATTAATCTGTTACGCTAAATTGATTTTGTACGCTTGAACGCTTCATCGAACATGTCTTTAGTATATAAGCTCCAGTGGTTACTAAGTTAGTTAGTATTCACCTGATGACGATTGCAGATACCACAGCAATCGAAACGTTGTGTATATTCATTTCAAAATAATAAACAACGAAAGTTCAGCAGAATGTTATTACTTCGCATTATTAAAAATAACATTGTGGAACGCTAACGGATTGTATCAGAGACAGCTGGAAGTCAAAACTTTTTTACATTGTAACAACATTGACATTAATTTCAGAAACATACTTCACAACCAAATCCTATCTGAAAATTCTTCAATATTCTATATATCATATAGAACATCCAGATGATACAGTCCACGGTGGCTCAGTTATAATAATACGTAGTTTCATAAAGCATTAACATCATTACTATAGAAATTGAGAGATCAGTACCGTTAGCTATAATAATAAACGTTTATTGTTCACCAGGTCATAACCCAACAACACGAAAGGTACACCCTTTTTTGAATTACTAAGACCAGAATACACAATATGGGGCTTACGACTAATAACATCAAAACGCGAAAAGAGTATCCTAAACTTATAATTGATAAAAGATATAGCTTTTTATCAACGGGTTGTCCAACTTCCTGGCTTACGAATACCAATAAAACTCCAGATTTGCCAGATTTTTTATTACTAATGGTACTTCCACAAACTACATAGATATTGTTCCTAACTACGATATTTTGTTTGACCATATGCCCGTAATAATTACAGTGAGCGCAACTATACCATATCAGGAACTCAGACATACGCTCAGAACGCATAACCCATATTACTGAAAATCTTAATACAAGCTTAAAGACAACCGATGAGTTAAAATATGCAACAACCACATTACAGGAAGCAGGATGGAAGGCAACACCACAAACAAACAATTTAAAATCTAGTTCTCTTAATATTCCTACTAAAAGAATGGAATTAGTGTAAAAAAAAGGACAAGAGCAGCATGGCAGCGTAGTTGTAATATTAAAGACAAAAATAAACTAAATCGATTAAGCAATAAACTGTGCCCTAGAATGCAACAAATTCGAAATGAAACATTTAAAAATTATTCAAATTCACTCTCTGTGCATGATTAATTAATATGAAGAGCAACCAAAGGACTTACACGACCTAAGGACGACATAACTCCTTTTCAAAAAAGCGGGAATATGGGCAATTCTGATAAAAAAGAAGCTGAAACATTTGATGAGCACTTACAAAACACCTTTCAGCTGAATTCCGAGTCCGATCATGAAACTGAAAATTACCTAGCAACTCCACTACAACTATATTGCTTTGAATATGCAGGAAATTAAATCTCAAATAAAACAGCAAAAAAACTCCAGGTTATAATCTCATAACAAGAACCATTTTAACCTCTTAACGCCCAATGGTACTTCGCGATAATACCATATTTTAAAATACCGTTTTTAACTACATTAGTACATATAAAAGACTAGTCCATGGGTTCATTTTGGTTCTTTTGGATTTTTTTTGCAAAAAAATAGGTTTGTCGCACATTTGTTACAATGGTTCATAATGGTACTTATATAGCATTATCTATTGATAAAATGGTACAAAACAATTTTTGTTTTTTGTCAAACAAATAAATTTAGCACTTTAAACACATCATGCAGGCGAAACCTTTGAATCCTGGCATCTTACACCTTCGTCTACTATCCTATAAATCTGGCTTATGTCCTATCTATCCATCTCTTCTAACATTATAGTCGGGAATTGTATTTGTAAGTCCCCTATGTTTTTTTGACGTGTTCTAAATCAATTTTATTAGCAGAATTTTAAGGTCTACCTCGTTGTTTGCCTTTATTGCATAAAGGAGCAGTCACGTCAGTTCTAAATTGTAGAATCAGAATCAGTAGATCAGATTGATCATTTTTTGAAATCTTCTTTCTACAACAGCTACGTGGCTACTAGGCACGTATCTATGAAATGGAAAAAAAGCGTAAATAATATTTTTTGGACCGAATAAAAATCCTATAATAAACAATTAATCCGTCCAAAAGATCTACCACTCCCATCAATTGGTTATATGTTCGGACCATTTTGGAACACTCAATTTCTACACTTCTTTTAAATTTCTGGTCAAATCTTGTCACTGTCTTGAATGGATGTGAAGCTTCAAATGTAGACGCCAAAACAACCCCACGATTGTCAAACCACTTCAAGGCATGCAACTCTATATTATCAATAATGGTTTCTTCCTCCTCAAAACTACCTCTAACTCTTCATTGTTTTGTCGTTCAATAATAAAAGCCCTGGAAAACAATTGGTTCTTATAGTAACCCAGTGCACCGATTCTAACCTTTGCATGTTCCATAAACAATGCAGGAGAAGAAAACCAATTATCAAAATACAGTAGATGGTTAGCGTTTGGTGCAATTACTTCGGTCATTCGCAAAACAATGTTTTCACTCGGTTTGATGTCGGGAAATTTTGTTGGTGGTTGAATACTGCCTGCATAAATTTCAAAATTTTGCACCAAACATAATACATATTGTATCCCCATTTATGTAGCTTCTTGGTGTCGTATTGTCGTAGACTCGACTTGCTTTTGAATGGCACTATTTGCTCATTCACGCACAACATTTGTTCCTGTGCAAACTTCATAATTTTTTTTTGTAGTGCATTTACGAAAGGGCGAATTTTATATAGTTTGTCTCAGGATTGCTCATTTTGATTTAGCATTTGTGCGTTGTCATTAAAACGTAAATTTTTTTTTCAATTCTTCCTATCGGTTACGAGACATGACATCGGCAATTTTTCGACTCTCGTATTCGCGGCCCAATACATCCTTGTACGAGGAAGACCATCATTAAAATGTATATACAAGTCTCATTAAATTGTTCTAATTCATGCTTATTCGTCTTCAATGGCTTATTGGGATTCTTTTACACCGCGTATAAATTTGACTGCGTAACAATATGCTCAAAAAGTTCTTCATCAAAAAAGTGTCTAAAATAAAATATTGGGCTATCAACTTCATTTGTGCCAAAAACGTCTGTTGGGGTTTCTGGAGTAGATTTTTCTCTATCATCTTCACTAACATCCTCTCAAATAAAATGTTTTTTTTGTCATGAAAGTGTACCACACTGTTTTTGCGAACTATGGGAAATTGTCCTTAGACATTTCTTTGTCGTTGTCGTTCGAGGAAGAAATTTCATATTTTGTATTTTTGTTTTTATTGCAGGGCTGTTTATATTCTTCTTCGCTGTCTTCTAACATACTGTCATCACTTTATTCGGGGGAAATTATTATTTTTCCGGTTTACAAATCTAGGTTGTTGCCCACTGTCACATATTTGATATGATTAGGTGACGGATGATTTAACTGTAGTGGCCCATTGTTACATATTTGATACATAGATAAAACATCACTTTTGACTAAACAAAGGATTATTTTGCTTGCATACAATGATATCACTAAAAAGATTTTACTAAAAAGTAGCATAGGCGGTTTATTGGATAAAGTAATGTTACACAGATGATACAGTGGTTTCAAAGAGCTTGAATTACCTTCGCGTAAAACATTGGCAATGTTATTGTTAGTATGTGACGTACATGTAACAAGGGGCGTTAAGAGGTTCAAATGCCTACCTGAGAAAGGTTTTTACAATCTCTCTTTAATGACACACTACGGCTTGGATACTAGTCATTACCATTGAAATTTGTCCAAATTATTTTTATACCTAAACTGGGTCAGCTTGCTCACCGAATGAAATCATATGGTCTTATTAGCCTCCTCTCAAAAGTTTCAAAGCTGCTGGAAAAACTCATACTTACGTAAAAAAGAATGTGAACTCCAAGAAAAATAGTTACCAAATCACCAGTTCAGTTTTCGAGTTAGACACTTAACAAGTGTAGTGTTTTTAGACGCGAGTACTGCATTTGATAAAGTGTAGCATAGAGGGTTGCTTTTCAAAATCAAAAGGTTATTACCACACCATTATTAGTAGGTAGTAAAACATCCCAATTGAGAAAAATAAAAGCATTGATGTGCATAGTAATAGATTCAGAAATACTACAAATATATCTAAACCTATTGGAAACTTGGTTAGAAAAATGGAAAGTGAAAATTAATGAAAGCGAATCAACACATGTAACCTCTACGACCAAGCACTTAACGCGTTTTCCGGTTATTCTAAACATTAGTTATTTCACAGGCAGATGAAGTTATATACTTAGGCTTATACCTAGATCGACGTCTAGCATAGAGGGTTCTTATAAATAAAAAAATTAAGGATATGGACTTACGTTGAAGAAAATGTATTTGCTTTATTGGTTAAAACTCAGCCCTTACAATAGATAATAAATTATTAATTTATAAGTGCAAAATTCGTCGTATCTGGCTATATGGTTGCAAACATTGGGGATGTGCTAGTACGAGTCGAACATAACTCTGCATAATGACCTCAACATCTCATTCGCGATAAATGTAATAAAAGCAAGAAAATCATCTAAATGTAACAAAAACTCCTTTAGCAGATGAACCCCAAACCAGAAAATTAAAAAAGAAGTGGCTAGTAGATTTAATAGACTAAATCAGGGGTGATATCACTAAATACCTTCCCCTCATGCTTTTATGCTAATTAATTAAGAAAAGTGGGGGCATTTGGCATGCTGGGTAATATGCCGCACTCAGCATTAATGTCATGTACATCCGTTGCTTATTATATCACAGCGCTAGTAGTATGCTACGATATTAGTCGTTTATTTTTCTTACTACGGAAATGTGCGTTGCTTAATTTATTTAAGAAAATAATATTTCTTGCAGTCAAATTGTGGGTGTGGGGTAATGTGCCTCATTTCTAATGCGTAATGTGCCTTGCGTGGCGTTTTTCCCCACAACTCAAAAAAAAAGTATCCAACAGCTATGCATTTTTCAAATATATATTTTATGAGAAGAAATTACATTAAGAAAAATTTACGAGCTTAGTAGAGTGTTCAAGATCTTCAAGCAGCTATCAAAGATATTCAAGATAAAAAGGGATCTATTGGAGAAATATCAAGAATTTATAAGATACCAGTACGTACAATAATCAGAAGAATGAAGGAAAATGATACGTCTGTGAAAAAAACTCGGGACAAAAAGCATTTTGGGAGTAGAAAATGAACAAAAATTGGTTTCTTATGTAAAACAACTAGAAAATTGCAACTTCTCGCGACTATGCGTGATATTCAGAAACTGGTTTTCAAATTTGCGCAAATAAATAAGATCAAAAATAATTTTAATACAACAATACAGGAGGCAGGATATGATTGAACGATAGCGTTCTTAAAAAGGCATCCTGAAATTACTCTACGTAAAGCTGAAGGGCTTTCATTACCTCGGATGACAGGTATAAACAGAAATGAAGTTGAGCAATATTTTAAGATCTTAATGAATATGTTTGAGAGTTTTTCAACTCGCCAAGGAAAATATATAATATGGATGAGACTGGAATGCAGTTGAATAACCCTCCAGGTAAAGTACTAGCATCCAAAGGTGCAAAATCAATTTGCTCAGTGACACGTGCTGAAAAGGGTGAAACCATTACTGTTGTCAACTGTGCTTATGCTGAAGGCAATTTTCTCCCTCCGTATTGTATATTTAAAGAGAAGGCTGAATTTAAAAATGGGTTGCCACCAGGTGGTCAAGTCGTTATGAGTGAAAAAAGTGCATATTTTTAGATTGGCTTCAAACAGTCTTTGTACTCAGAAAACACGTGGGAAAAGTTTTGCTGATTCTTGATGGACATTCTTCCCATGTGTCTGACCCAGAAATCTTGGAGTATGCTGCAAATAATAACATAATTATGTTATGTTTACCAAGTCATACGACTCATTATCTTCAACCGCTAAATCGGTCATTTTTAAAGCCGCTGAAATCATACTGGAGAGATGCTTGTGTTTCGTGGATGCGGAACAATGCAGGTCGAAAACTCACACGTTATCAATTCGGTTCATTACTAAATATTGTCCAAAGCCGCCACTTTTCAAAACGATATTTAGGTCTTGCGGAATTTTTCCACTAGATCGATCTGCGATTCCGGAATATGCATTCAGAAATGACGATGCCACACCCGCTCCTACAACGAATTCTACAACATCACAATTACCGGTCAATAGACAAATTAATTCCATTCCACCACAGATTGACAATGCGCAAATAGTAACATCGCCTGAAATTATCACCACGAAACGTTTGAAGAAGGAAAAAAGTAAAGAAGCTGCCGCCAGGAAAATGCAAAATAAGAGAAAAAAGAAAAAGAAAACGCAGTAACCAATGAAAAATAATAAAAGGAAGCGAAAGCTCAGTGCATCATCGAGTAGTTGTTCATCAACTCAAGAAAGTGAACGTGAGGACAACGATGAATACTGCAAAGAATGCAATGGTTATTATTTTAACTCAAAAGGACCAAAATGTGATTGGATACACTGCATTCAATGCAAAAAATGGTTGCATGAGATATGCACCAATTCCAACTCCTATTGCAAATCATTAAACTAATGGTGTATTATTGTTGTTGCCATATTACCCAATGGCCTGGGTAATATGGCATTTTTTACTTTTTTTTTAAAGATTACTTTTTTTTCATTTTTTATATTATTTCATTTCTATGTTATATATATTTTTATAGCTAAATAAACATATCTACACTTTAATCAAATTTTTGTTTTAATTTAACCAAATTAAATAAAATATCTTAAATCCAAAAAATGGTTGCCATAGTCCCCCACTTTACCTATACACAAAATTAGTTCATAGAATATAATATAAAATTAGTAAAAGAATTAAGAATTAGAAAGAATTGTATTTACAATATTGTTCATAAAGGTTTCAGCATTAAAAGGTGAAATATAAGATTCCATAGCTAAATCAGGTAATTGAGAATAGAAGTTATTAAAATTTTAAAAATTTGTTTAAAAACCAAACAAGTAAAGAACAAATATCTAAAACCTGGTAAGTATTCAGAGAACCATTACAAAAAAAAACAATTTCTCATTTGCAATTTGCTTTGACTAAACTACTAGAAGCTTCGCTTGTGGGTTTTTCTTATTTTACATTTCTTCTATTCACAAATTTTATCATTTTATTTCCAAATTCATTGTATAGAACATCTTGCTTGTTCCTTCATTTTCCAATTGCTACGCTCCGAGTCTAAATAGTTTTATAATAATTCCGTAACATCTTTACTGTTGGAAAAATAGGCGTCTACGCCATAATACCATTGACTCACTAAGAGATAGATTTTTTCCAGTGTAATAAATGATCGCCAATTTATTATTGTGTAGCCGATCATCGGTTGTCTTCCCACGAGTAGGATTTTGAGCAAATAACACGCAGCGCATTATGATGAGAAAACGATATCTGCTCATATAACACTGGTCTGCAAAAAAATATTTTTTATCGAGCCCTGACACTATTCCGGGTGATTCTTATGTAAAATGACGTCCTGAATCCAAATATGTCTTCCGTTTTCTTTCATCACCCACCATTTTCGAGGGAGCCCTAAATCTCTAATTTTACCACTTTTCGATAAATTAATTATAATTTATTTATCCAACGATAATAATAATTATATTAATTATTATAATAATAAATATATGGACATGAATTTAATTTTAATGGGAAAAAGAACTAATTTAGCTAGTTACTTGGTGCTTGCTTTCCTGTCCTTGTACGCTAAAAGCAGTTCCTCGACGTGAGCGACATAATCTTCACTTTTGTGGTTACCCAGGAAGTTCTTACAAACGTTTTGAAATGCAAGCCAAGCTCGTTTTTCTTTTTGATTTAGGTGTTTAATAAATGTCGAATCTTGGAAGAGTTGTCTAATCGGGGGACCAACAAAAACGCCTTCTTTGATTTTAGCTTCGCTAAGACGAGAAAATTTAGTTTTCAAAAATTGAAATGCGCCACCTGTCTTGTCCACTGCTTTCACAAACTGCTTGATCAATCCAAGTTTGATGTGTAAAGGTGGTAAGTAAATATTTTCCTTTGGAACCAAAGGATTGTGGGCGACATCTTTCTGACCAGGAATAAGATTTTCTCGCAGAGGCCAGTCCCGTACGATGTAATGTTTATCTCGGGTTCGGCTATCCCATTCACAAAGAAAGCAGCAATATTTTGTGAATCCTGATTGCAGGCCCGTGAGTAGAGCAACAACTTTTAAGTCAGCGCAAAGTTTCCACTTATAATCATGATAACTAATTTTATCAAGGATTCTGAAGATGTTTTCGTACGTTTCCTTCATATCAACAGAGTATGCAACTGGAACTGATGGGAAGTCATTCCCATTTGCCAACAGGACAACTTTTAAGCTTGTTTTTGATGAGTCTATAAACAGTCTCCATTTGTCTGGGTCACATGGCATCTGTAGCTCTGTCATCAATAAATTTGCATTAGGGCAGAACACGAAACCTTTATCTTCTGAGAAAAAACATTTCAAGGTTGCTTGTCTGGTCCTGTAAGAAGATAGTTTTACTCCCTTTTCTAAGAGATTCAACTGTTGAAGTCGCGATCCTAGGAGCTGAGATTTAGTCTTGCGTAACTGCAAATCCTTGACAAAATCATTTAATTCCGATTGAGCGAGGAGGTGAGGTTGCCTAGAAACGAAATCTGCAGAATACTCTTCATCATCATTGAACGTATCATTCGAAGCCCCAGGTTGTGGCTCAGAGTCTTTTAAATCAATTTCCGGCTCTAGAGTATAAGTGTTTGGGAGCTCTGGGATTGGCAAAGTATCGTTATGAGGAACAGGTCTTAGAGCTGACGGAATATTGGGATACTGAATTGTATGCTTACTTTTGCTCGAAAACCCGACGGTGGAAGTCATACAAAAGTAACAATCTGTAAGATGACAGCGAGGTTCACGCCAAACCATGGGCACAGCAAATAGCATTGATTTACGGGTACCTTTGAGCCATTTGGTCAAACTACTGTAACAAGTCGTACAGCAAACTGATGGAGCCCAAGTCTTGTGCTAGTCGCCAACTTGACAATCAAAGTACAATTTAGGAGCTGTTTTAACAAGCGGAGAAAGGGGTTTTCGTTGCGCTTTTAAAGTTAATTTCCCGCAGATATAGCAGATGATTTTTACACTCGCGTGGCATAATTAAAAAGTAATTCAACGCCCGACATTAACCAAAAATCACACTTAGTCACTTGAAAAAATCCGGAGTAAAAGTAGTTTTACTGTTTTACACAAATGAACAAAAATGAACACAAAATCTAGCACGTTTAAAACGTCGACAAGTTAACTCTGGAACAGCTATAGATGTACTGATTAAAGCAGTTAAGCAAACAATGTAATATACTATAATGAGAAGAGTAATGCAAGTTCAAGCCTGTCGAAAATTCCTGTTCAAACCTGCATGTGGTATTGAGATCGCTACCGTCGTGCAGTGAATCTTCCTAACTGTTTATTGATATTTTTTTACTGTTCTTATATATTTGTATTTTTTGTTGTTTCTATATACATTTTATAGCAAAACTTTTGCCATATACTTTGGTATAAATTTTATTACCTGCTTTGGGATGTTTAACGGCTATAAGTTAAAATTCTAAAAAAATGCAAAAAATAAAATAAAAATGGGGGCCCCCCAAAATAGGTGGGTGATGGGTAAAAACGGAGCTCATTTTTGGATTTAGGAGGTCATTTTACATAAGGATCGTCAAGAATAGTATCAGGGCCGATTTTTATGCAGACCAGTGTAATTAAAAACATGTTATATCAAATAGCAAATCGGTAAAAAGATAAGATTTATTTGGGGGTGACCGTAACATTTTCGGAGAGAAACACTTCTTCTGCATATTGATTTATCACACTAACAATGTAATTTATAACAGGGCCATTAAAAATCAATCAAAAAGAATTAATTGGGTCACTATTTAGTGGAAATTTCCTTAATTTTTTTTTTTGAAAAACTAAAATTCTTCACTTGTTATGGGGAGCATCTATCTAGTTTGGAGTTTTTAGATGATCCTCTACATTTTCTGGCGGTGTTTTGCCAACAACAATGAAGTTGACAGAATACTAAATTGGTGTATGCATATAGATATTTATCTTTTTCAGGATCGTATGAAGAATATACCCTTCAAAGTCAGAAACATAATCTAAGGAACTGTCACTTTCTGAGTTATCAAATAAATACTTCGCATACTTGATCCATATAGGGCAGATTCCATTTTACTTTCAGTCAGATTATTCAGATTTCTATAAGCAAGTCTGAGTTTCTTAGGTTTTGAAGGGCCAGATTTCGTGTCGGTCATTTGGATAAAAAATCTAATGACAGGCGTGTTAAAAATTAGTAGTATTTAGTTATTTATATCAAAATATTTACAAAAATAATAAAGTTTGTTTTATTGTTCAAGAATTTAAAAAAATTAACAAAACTAAACACACTAATTCATATCACAAATTGATTTTGTACAGCTAATTTAGAAAATGTTAAAAGTATAACATGGTTGTATTCCATGATGATTGTGACTACAAATGCACAATATTTTGTTAGAAGAAACAAATATTACGGTGGATCGTTTGTGGCTACAACATTTTCCTTTTCTATTTCGATAAGTTAACTGTATTACTCCTTCAATACAAATTTAATTTTACTTTTCGATTAATAATATAATCTGTGCTTAGTTTAATATACAAAAGAAATGCTACAACAATATAACAAAGAATAATTCTAAGACAAGTAATAATTACATTGTTCTGTTACACCTGTAGCATTAAAGTCGTGACCTTAATAGCATAAAATTGTTACTTTCGCCCAGCCTATACTAAACTTTTTGCTTAAATTTATAATACAAAATTAGTAACGGATAATAATTTGTTTAAAAAATAAATTATACAAAAATATTGTTAGTTTGTTATACAATTTATTATAAATCTTCAAGTACAAACTTTTTCATACAAAACAATACTTTTTATTTTTTTTAAACAATAAATTAATTAAAAAGAACTTCTAGCAATGTTTGCCTTCTAGTAGATAACCGTAAAGAAATTTAAAAAAAAACAAACAAGCAGTTACAGTTACGTTAATAAACAAAGATCTGGTTTTACTACGTAATAGCAAATTTTAATAGAAACGAAAATAATTGCACACAATCTAAAGTATAAAAAAAATTTAACCAAAGATTGTTTAATTTGTAATTTTTACTTTATACTAATAAAAAAAATAATTGTTTCTTATCACAATCTTTCTTAATTCAAAAACTTTTTATAGTAATCGACTTAATATAGAATATGAAATGATAAGTACGTAATACTTTGAAGATTATAAACTCGTTAAATCTTTAATAATAAGATAATTATCAACTTTCATTCTAACCGCAATCTCACAATTAGTTAAGTTAAGTACTATATTCTGATTTAATCTTGCAGTGCAGTGAAAAATATATCTGGACTAAATGTTTTTATGAAAATTATTCTACCAACTTTGGAACAATTATTTCACCAATTAAAAAAAATTATAATTAAAATTGCAAAATGTTATTGAGCAATAAAGATAAAGTCAATTTTTCAATATTACATTAAATTAAGCAATTACGTCAACATAATTTCGAACTTATTTGCCTTGAGGTCTTGGATACTAATTCAATTTCTAACTTTATCAGCTTTTTCTTGCATCTATTACATTTTGATTCTTTGCTCGAGGGCAACTTTAAAGAAACGGACGCGGATATAAAACAATAGACGGACAAAGATTTTTATCAATTTTTTATAAATTTAATTTTTACGTACCCTATAATTTGATAATAAATATTTAATTTCCGAAAAGTGTTTAAAACGGAAGTATTTTTTTTAGTTCTACTTGCAGATGCATAATTCTACAAATACGAACTAATCATTAAACAAATTTTCAGAATTTATACCTAAAATTTGAGTGTTGTATTTGCGTTAAATACATTTGCCCTAGAACCTTGAAATCAACAGTCATTCAACACTTTGCGTTGCTCTAATGAAGTTATGAAGGTTGACATTATAGATAAGTTTGTTATTTCAATGTGCTTTTATGTAATTTACGATTCCGGCAATGTGTACACTTTAATTTTCTTTTGTTTAACTTTATATAAGAAAACTTTTATTATGTTAAATAAAATATTTAAACCAGCATTTGGAAAGCGTAATTTTAAAATTTTAGATTTTGTGTAAGACAATTTAAATTCAAGTGTTTTCTACCCACCTGTAACAAACTATACGAAACAAATTACATAAATTTTAAAAATAAGAACACTTAAAATAAAACTTTAAAAACCAAAGTTTAGCAATATATTACCATACTTTTTTCTTTAGAAAAGTTTGCTATTTACATAATAGGTTTCAATTTATATTTTTATTTGTATTTACAACAGAATTAAAATACGTATTTTGTTTCTAACATAAGCTCGACAAATACTTAGATTTATAATTGTTAATTAATAATATTTCGAAACATTTTGAAATTATAATCTGATAAACTGAATGTAAAATATTGTAGAATATTTTGTAAATCAAGCGTTCGAATAAAATTTGTATTAATTGGAATTCTTGTTATCAAATTAACGGAATCAATTGTTTAAAATGAAATTAAATTGGACATAAAAAAAATCCTGGGCTCCTCATCTTTGTTGCACTGTCTCTTACTGCGGCCTAAACCAGTGGTTAACACGGTGTCTGCTTCTGTCATTACGTGACAGAACTCATGAACTAGATCCAAATACGTAGCAGAAGAGTGTAGACTTTTTATTGACTCTACTTCAAACAGTCTTAAAGCTGCACTACTAAACAATGGCAACAAGAAACATCAATTCCTATTACTCATGCTCTGGGAATGTATGAGACCTACGAAACAATGAACACTCTCTTGATGCTGACTAAGTACTCGGAGCATAATTGAAATATTTGAGGTGTAGCCCATCTGATAAGAATGCGGACTGAGTACACAATGCACATAAGCCTTTTTTGTCTGTGGAAATAGTCACAACCACAAACATTACCTACCGAACAACCCTCAAGCATTCACGATCCACAGATCGCTACCCTGACACAGAAAATGAACCAGATCCTGGAAGTAATGGCCAAGAGAGAAGAGGGGTATGGCAGAAACAACCGAAGATATAGGAGTCGAAGCAAAAGTACTTATCGTACTAATCGTAGACCTGGTTCATGTTGGTACCACCGCAAGTTTGCAGAGAAGGCAAACAAATGTACAAGTCCATGTAACTACACAAAAAACAAACGGCAGCAGTAGATGCGACGGTTCCTGTTACGTCATTCACCCGTCGCCTGCATGTTACGGACAAACTAACGAAGTTACCTTTCTTGATTGGTAGCGCAGCTGAAGTAAGTGTACTACCAGCATCGTTTAGAAACAAAGCGACCAGTGCTAACTTTAGTTTACAATTGGCAAATGGTTCAAAAATTAAGGCTTACGGGCAAAAGATAATAAATGTAAACATAGAATTAAGATGTAATTTTCAATGGACATTTGTAGTCGCCGAGGTAGTGAGTGCAATAATAGGTGCAGACTTTTTACATAATTTTGGTTTAAGTGTAGATTTAGGAAACAAAAGACTAATAGATGACACTACTTTATTAAAAATATCACGCATGTTTAAAACATCATCGGTTCCAACAGTGCGTATAATTTGTGGTATAATACCATCAACTTTTACAAAAGTACCCTGACGTACTCCGAGCAACACCAAATTTAAAAGTGACTAAACATAATGTCATGCACCACATAGAAACTCGAAAACCACCGGTATACTGTAGACCACGACGATTAGCACCAGATAAATCAAAACTAGCAAAGGAAGAATTTCGGAAAATGCTAGAAGCAGGCAATATACAGTCATCTTTTTCAGCCTAGGCCAGTTCATTACATATAGTTCCAAAGTCTGATTCTACATGGAGACCTTGTGGGAATTAATGAAGCTTAAATGCATTTACGGTAGCCGACAGATACCCAAACCTCATATTCAAGATTTTAGCCATGCTTATTTGCGAAAACAATATTTTCCTCTAACGATCTAGTTAAAGCTTATCATCAGATACCAGTCAATCCAACCGATAGACCTAAGACTGCAATAACCACACCATTTGGTTTTTATGAATTTATAAGAATGCCATTCGGTCTCGCGAAATGCTGCTCAAACCTTCCAAAGGTTCTTGAATGAAGTTTTACATGACATTGACTTTGTGTACACATACATCGGTGATGTATTAATAGCCTCAAGTACAGAAGAAGAGCACTTGGCACATCTCGACATAGTTTTGAAAAGATTTCAGGAGTACGGTTTAGTTATCAACCCGAAAAAATGTTAGTTTTGCACAATACCTGCATTTATAAGTTAAGTTAGTACAATATAACGGAAGTTACTAAAACGACGACGCGCTACAAAGAGTCGTTTCTGTTACGTGAATCAGTTAACATCGTACTTACGAGTAAAAATGCAATAGTAATTTTATGTAAATATGTATAGAATAAAATCAAAGAAAACGCATTCAGTAGTATATCATCAAAAATTACATATGCCAAAATGTAAGCACAAATTTCTGCGAAATTTCAGTAAACTTTGGGCAGCTGGATCAATAGGATGAAATTTCTTTATAAGCAACCAGGCATTTTCAACGCTCAAATCAAAAAAATAGGCGAAAATTGGCTACCACCGCTTGCACTGTTTAATCGTAGTTCTGTAATTGGCTACACATAGCACACACAATTATATTGTCTTTCCAGTGAACAACGGCGACTTGTTTGGAAGAGCGGTATTTGAAATGTCCGAAATCTTATGATTTCCACAGTTTATTTTGCTTCACACCTTTCAGTGGGCAATTGTCTAACCGATTATAACAAAGTGTTCCGCTTACACAATAACCTTATTCAGCAGGATGACTTACTAAGCCCTCAGAAGTAAAATATTATCAAAGAATAATTTCTAATCTACATTTGATGGTATATTTCGAAGCTCCACCAAAGAAAATATTACCTGAGCGCCTAATCTAAATTCTCCGTAATTCGTTTCTGTTGATTTTTTTGTATAAAGGTCAAAAGCGACCAAGTGGATAAGGCCCAATTCTTGAAACCAAATCTGATAGGTTTTTCCTTTATGTATTGTTTAGCATAGTAATTGCCCTTCTAACCCATCAAATTCTTTAAAATTCTTGGTGAGACTGGAAGTAAGAGGTCTAAGTTTATAAAGCTAATCTGTAGTATCAATCAATGTTGTCGTTTAGATGAAGGTTTTGCAAAATGAATTTGTTTAAACGCATACTTTCAGACAAAATGTTTGGGACATCATTTCCTCTAGCCCCATACCCGGAAAGTAGCATAACACAAAAAAAACATACATCTCATCCTTCGTTATATTTAGTGGAATATTTACATCTTTTTGCAGTGCTCAAGCATTGCTCTGTTCAATTATATTTTGCAAAACCCTACCGTCAAAGAAAAACACTATCAGGTAATTTTTTACTTTGCAATTTAGCTGCCGGATTTTTGACGACGCAATTTACATTTAAATCAAATTTTTGTTGTGTTTTAGTCCATTTGATCTGTTTCTTTTTTGGGCAACTTGGAGGTGTGGAATTTATTCTTTGTCTTTTATTGGCGGAGCTGATAAAATTTATGTAAATTTCGTCGCAACGCAATTTGGTGACTCTTTAGGCTTTGAAGCTGCTGATCAGTTGCTGTTGAGTTGCCTTAAATGATTTATATTACTGTGATGATCGTCATCCGAATAATTATTATTTTCATCGGTGTGTTCGCCATCCTCAGTTGTAGTAACATAAATATCGGCAGAGTTAACGTCAAAATCTTCTAGAACTGCTATCAACTCGTTACGAGGTTTTAGCGGTCTTTTTATGTAAGTGGGTGCTTACTACACTTGAAAACCATAATTAAGAAGACGTTTTATAAAGTAACACCAATTAAATATAAAAACACATAAAAATGAACAATGATATCATGCGGCCTGTTCACAAGTGATGACCGTCGTCGAATTCCCAAAACACAAACTTCAATTCTGAAAGAAACTAAAAAAACTAACTAAAATATATACAAAGTTTGCGTTTTATTGAGCACTGCCAAAGTAAGGCACCAGATTACTCCCCTTTCAGAGAGTTGGTAAAACGAACGAATTCTCTTAGGTTACTGGATGCTTTTTGTGCTCTCTTTTGAATTGGTTTCGAATACGAATGCTCTTCCCTGACCTGTGTTTCGTTCGATAAAAATGCTGGTTTCAAGCGATCTAGTGATATTCATTCTTCGTAACCCTTTATTTTTAGAACGAAGTATTTTTCATATCTTCGGACAACTTCATATGGGCCGTCGTAGGGTGCAGTTAATGGTGGTCGAACTTTATCTATTCGAACGAACACATGTGTTGCAACGTTTAAGTCCGGGTGGACAAAAACCTTTTGTGTCGCATGGTTACTTGCGGGTACTGGTCTAATCTCCGACATTACTCTGCTAAGCTGTTCGGCAAATTCAGTTTGGTGTGTTTCATTTGTTGATGGATGGAGTAATTCTCCCAGTAATCGTACAGCTGTTCCGTACACCAGTTCTGCTGCTGTACATTTTAGATCTTTCTTATACGAATTCCTTAAACTTAATAACACTTTTGATAGCACATCTGTTTATCGCACATTATTTACACACATTATTGCAGTTTTTAAACTACGGTGAAATCTTTCCACACCTCCATTCGCTTGGGGATGATACGCGGTTGTCTTTATGTGATGGATTCCTAATAATCTTGTTAGACTTCTAAATAAGTCGCTTTCAAATTTCCTACAGCGGTCTGTTGTGATCTTATGAGGGATTCCAAATCTTGATATCCGGTGTGTATACAGGTTTTCTGCTACGGTAGCTGCTGTTACTTCTTTAACGGGAATTGCCTCGGGCCATCTGGTGTAGCGGTCGATGATGGTTAGCAAATACCTGTGATCCCGAGATGGTGGAAATGGCCCCACTAAATCAACATGTATGTGCACAAACCTATGATCGGGAGTTCGTATTGCCTGCATTGCCGTCTGGGTATGGCGGTTGACTTTTGCTTTTTGGCATGTTGTAACCGGCGTTGAAATTTAGCAGTGAATCTTTTATGTAAGACCCCGTAATTAGATTCATCTGGCTGAATTTTCGGTTTTCTGTTTTTTTTTACGATTGATTAGTTCGATGTTAGCATCGAAAGCGTTTTACTCGTTATTTTATTACGTTTGATTTAAGTTTATTTGTATTTCATAGTTATTTTACAATTATTATTTGTTTTTTTAAACGCATAAAGTTTCGTGGTTTTGATTTTGATTTAGTGTTTGTACTTCTGGTTATCTCATTAGAAAAACAACTCTAGCTAATTTACGACTTCCTTTTGGAATGTAATTTGATCAATTTTTCTTGGTATCTATATTTTTGTTTATGTTGAGTTCATTTGCGAGCCACCTGATAATTTAACGGAGTAAGCGTTTTCTGTGAGAAGACTTTCTTTCTTTCGAGTGCCTACGTGACAAAACGCACGTGGCAGTTATAGTTTTCTTGTTTGTTAATTTAGTTTGTTTAGTGTTCCATCTTTTACAAAGATTTTACGGCGCAAGTTTGTGAATTAAGTGGGATCACGAGGGATTATAAGGAGTAAAATTTTGATTTTAAAAAGGGATCTTTTTGTCGCAATTAAGAATACCGGGTACCGGAATGTAGTCAAGTGTTCGGGGTGTTTTTACCCTACCGTTAGGCAATACCGCGGAAGTTAAACAAATGGTGCCGTGAAAATTGAGTGGTGTGATGGGAAATAGTAGTTTTCCAAATTCGTAATTTTACGGTTTAAGGAACTTCATGGTATCCATAATAAACTCACGTTCGAGTTGGATTTATTTTCGATGTTTTGTGTGAAAAATCCTGTCTTCGCTTTTGTTCGGATTTCAATTAAATAGTGAAATAAATCTTCCGCCGTAATTCTATTGTTTGGGGGTCCCACCGAGCTTGTATTCGACTACTGTACACCTAGACCATCCCGGGTTCGATCTAACTTCGAAGCTTCTGGAACCGCTGTTGCCCGCAGTTCACCTGGAGTATACAATTGAGTAAAGGTATTTATCGAATTTGTTATTACCGTGAAGTGAACCGCGATTGATATGATTTAAAAGCTTTGAATTGAGCCGACTTAATCACGGCTAACGTTAAATATTTCAAGAAACACTTGAAGGTGTTAGCGTGAAGTTCGCTTTAATTTATTAATTTTGTTTTGTGTATGTAAAAGTAAGCCTTATTCATGCATGAAAGATAATGTAACATATAATTTGTTTGAACGTTTAGTTCGAAGCAAAGTTTCGGACGTATATTTTATGACTTTTGTATTTTTTTTATTATTTGTTTGCGGATTAAGTATGCGGTCAAGGCCTTGAATTTTATTTTTATTGTGTTTTATTGAAAAACGAGTTAACGCTATTATTATTTTTTTTTAATATATATATTAATTTTTATATTCAGTTTGTGAATTTTTGTATTGTTTATTATTATTTCTTTTATTATTTTTTGTTAATTTAAGTTTGTTTGTTATTCATTTTTTTTTTATTTTTCATATTATTCAGTCAATAAATGTTAAATTGTTAAACTGTAAAGAGCTTTTATTCATTCAGCTGCCGCGTACGTAAATTTTTAAGAACATTTCAGAGTTTAGCAAGTTACAACTCGAGGTAAGTCCAGGGGTTGTAACTAACCAGATGAGCTTTTGGGTTATCAGGGGTCCAGAAGTTATAATCATCGTGTCCTTGATTGGCGCCCTAACCGATTTTGAGTTTTTACCTTTTTATTTCGATTTTATGTCAATCTCGTTTCCAAGTTATCACGGAATTTTAAAATATTACCCACCCCGTCTCCACTGAGCAGCGGCACAACATCGTTTATGTTACCTCATTTCAGGCAGTGACTTTGTTTTAACTTTGGCATGTAACAATGTATTACACTCCTTCGTCCATTTTAAGATGTCTCCTCTAGCTTCTGGCCAAACAAACCTGTCCAATATTAACTTTCGGGTTGCTTTAACCCCAGGATGAGCTAAATTGTGTATTTTTAGGAAGGTGGCCTTTCGGAATTTCCTTGGAATGCAAGACCGGACTACATTATTGTTTAAGTCGCAATAAATTAATGACTCACAGTTCGGTATTTTCACTTTTTGAATGTTAAGGCTGTGGTTAGGATTTTGTAACAATTCCTGGAATTCTTCATCCATTTCTTGCTCTTCTGCGATTTGCATGTAGTCCATTTCGTTGCTGACGATGTTAACATTAAAACTTGAAAAAGAGTCTGCTACAACGTTATTCTTTCCTTTTATGTGAGCAAGGGTTGTTGAAAATTGGCTAATGAAACCCAACTGTCTTTTTTGCCTTGGTAATAGTTTGTCATGCTTTTGTTTGAAAATGTAAGTAAGAGGTTTGTGATCCGTAAATACTGTGAATTTTTTTCCTTCTAAGAAATGTTGAAAGTGACGAAAACTTGAATAAACTGCTAGTAGTTCCCTAATGTAAGTGCTGTACTTACGTTCGGTTGAAGTTAACTTTCTTGAAAAGAAGGATATTGATTGATCTCCTGCTACTGTGTGCGTTGAAGTATTGCTCCAATTGCAGAATCAGATGCATCTGTGTATAGACTAAGATGGGCATCTGCCTGTGAGTACACTAATTCTGTAGAAGCGGCAAGTGCTTCTTTAACTTCCTCGAAAGCTTTAGTTGCCGAATCGTTCCACTCGATAATTTGGTTTTTGCTGGTGCAATTGGCTAATCAGTTTGTCAGTGGTTCCTCTAATTTAGCTCCCTTTGGTATCCATCTGCGGTAGAAGTTCACCATTCCCAAGAATCTTCTAAGTTGTTTAATAGTACATAGTAAGGGGAACTTTCGGATTGCAAAGACTTTCTCGGGTAGTGGTTTGATACCTTTTGCCATTACTAACACGCCCAGAAACTCCACCTCACTAGCACCGAATACGCACTTGCTAACATTTATCACAATTCCGTATTCGTTTAACCTCTGTAGGACTGCTTTAACATGCTTTTTTCCGCTTCTGAATCAGATGCGATCAATATATCGTCCACATAAACGTACGCAAAGGTGAAATCTCGACAGATTTGATCAAGGAATCTTTGCAATGTCTGCGCCGCATTTCACAAACCGAATGGCATTTTGACATAATCGTATAGCCTAAAAGGTGTCGTTACAGCTGTTTTAGGTACATCTTCTGAATAGATGGGTATTCGATGGAACGGGTTTGTCAAGTAAATTTTAGTAAACACGCTCTTGCCCTTTAGGTTTTGTGAGAAATCCTGAATATGAGGAATTGGATATCTATCGGGCTTTGTGATCCCATTTAGTTTACGATAATCTCCACATGGACGCCAACTTTTGTCTTGTTTTTGTACCATGTGTAGAGGGCTTGACCAACACGATGAGGACGGTCGAACAATCCCATTTTCGAGAAGGAAATTAAATTCTTTTTTTGCTGCGGCTAATTTCCCTGGAGAGAGTCTTCTCGGTCACGCGAACACTGGCTGCCCTTTCGTCTCAATGTGGTGGTACACGCTGCATTGATTTTCCACCAACCGTGGTATTGGTCGTAACAGGTTTGGAAACATATTTACAATGGCCCAGTATAGGTTGGTATCTGGAGTGGTTTTAACTTCCATCACGCTGCATGCTCTACTCATACACTTGCTCGATAAAGATGTTGTCGAATCTACGAGACTTTTATTTGCTACATCTGGTAGTAACTTGAAATTATGCAGGAAGTCTGCTCTAATCTGCTCTAATAACAGCATGGGTTAAATTTGCTATAACAAAGTTCCTTGTAAAATTGCTTCGCAAGCCCAAGTTTAATGTTACAGTTTCTATGCCATATGTTGGAATCGGAGATCCATCGGCAGTGTACAGAGTTAGGTTATTGTTTATTCGGCCCTTGAATGTATGGTGCGGTAAGACGACTTATGTCCGCTCCGATATCAATTAAAAACTCAAAGGTGAATTGGCAACGTTTTGAGCGTAATATAGAGTGTAACTTATACACCTAAATTATTTATGTTGTTACTAATTTGAAAAACACTTACCCTCCGCGCTTGGTGTTGTAGTGACTAGGGTCCACTTATTTTATAAAGCTGGCGTTTCGGCGCTAAAATTTAAATAATTGTCGTCCCTTTAAAAAGACCTTATGCACTAATGGGTTTAACTATATTTTGTCATATTTTATTGTTACTGTTTATATTATTTTGTAAAATCTGCGTATGTAAAAATATAAAAGCAAAATAACCATTTTTTTTAATACTTTGTAGAAACATTTTTTAACTTAATTGGTTTAGTTTATCATCTTTAAATGTATATAGTGCTAAGTAATAAAGAATGAATTAATTATTCAAATATTTAAGAAATTAAAAAAGTTGTGTAAAACACCTTTACATATTTAATGAACACGGCTATTACTTATTTATTTTATGATAGTATAAAAATATGTCGCATGTACTCGTTTATAAAAATAAGCCGTCCGACTAATAAGGTAGCCAGGAAAAGTTAAATTTTTTATTAAAATTAATAAGATACGAGGTTATTATGTTCGAACGCATCTATTATAATTATAGGTGTGTGGGTATTATAAACGCCTTCCCCTTCACGAAATATATATTAGGCCAATACAAATTGAATGAGAAATAAATTAGTTATATCGAAAAACACTAATACTTTTAGAAAAAATAAAAATACAAAATATTCTATACTAAATAATTTACGTCAAACCTTTATTTTGTAATGATTATATTTGATACAATAATTTGACTATAAAATAGCGTACAATAAAGGATTCGTCTAATCGATTATTGCATTGTGTACAAAATATCAGTTCCTTAATGTATTATTGTATTTTTTTTTATAATTAGGATTTATGTTTTTTTTTGTTATATCTAAATAATAATCTATTAAAAACAATTTCGGGTAGAATTTATTGCTAAGTAACTACACAGTGGCTACAATTTTTTTCTTAAACCAAGTATAATATAGTTGTAAATTTAGCTTGTTAGTGGCCGGATATTATTATAATCGATCTTAAAAACTGACCTAATTAATAGTACACATATACATATCAACACGTTATGATTTATTTCGAAATATAATTAAGAATTAAAGTAAAAATGAAGGTAACCCTGCCATAATTTAAAAGAAATAATTAGCATTAATCACGGGCACCTTGATTATATCATTTTTTATTATTAACGATTTCAACATTAGATATCCTTGTGAAGGTTAAGTACCTTTACAGAATGCGATATATAAACATTGAAAGAACAAATAATAGAGCATTTTACAATGTCACACCTTTTAAAGAAATTATTTACTAAAACACAATAGATTAGGAAAATCTTTTACATTATCAAGCCCCCAATTAGATTTTTAAACAATTTTCTTTTATACACTACCGTTCAATAATTATTCATTACCTTGTATAAAAACATCCGGCCTTTCATAATTTTAACATGTAATTTTTATTTGCAAAATGTTGTTTTTTCGTGATAAATGTGACGTTTCCACATATAATAAGTTATTTTTATGTATGTTTTGGTTAAATTTCATTTAGATTTAATCTTTATTAGCCCAATAAATTTAAAAAAAATTAGGATATTATTAATTGACTATATGATTGAGATAATAAAGAACAATGATTCAAAACAATAAAAAAATCTAATTAAAATTAGATGTATTTAGTACTTTTTATTTTAGAACTGGAACGTACTCCATTAAGATTGACATGAATCAGATAAGAAGAGTTGTTCCGATTACATATGAAATCACTAATTTAAAAGTTGCGGTATCAAATTTTGTTACTCACTAACAGATTTTTATGGTAGACTTAACCCAGAGCTTGAAAAAAAAAGTTGAAAACAATTTAGATTTGGAAATAGCTATGGAAAAACACTCAGGTGCAGTTGTTTCCGTAAATCAAGGCAATTTTTGAACCATGAAAATTTTTAGTAAGAATGTTTTTTGATAAAATGAATAATTCAATCAAATCAGCACATTTATGACTAAAATTAGTTAAACCACTAACTTCCTTACCACAACTTTTTTAAATCATTACCGTTGTTTTTTATTATTTAATTTAACTGAAAAACAATAATGACTAAATTAATAAACTAAGACGTACTAAAGATATGTTTTTTGAACAATTATTTATTAAATAAAAAACTTAACATGCATTTTTGGAAACATTCCATCCCGCTGTTACTGCTTCAGTAAAATTAAATACCGTAATTTGGGGCGAAATTGATCAATTTTTTCTTCTTTTTATGCTTGTTCATTTACGGCTTGTTAAATTTTCACGTAAAATTCAAATATGATAAAGGTTCTGATTACTATTCAAATGCACTGAACAGACCAACAAATAATGTAATATTTTTCGCGAAAAAAAACAAAACATCTGATCAATTTCATACGGTATTCGGGGCGAAATTGATCACTCACAGATTTACTCCATGAAAGTGTGTAGAAACGCACCAATAGTGATCAGTTTCGCCCCGATTGTAATATATGCTATGGTTTAAAAGTTATTTGAATTTAAGTTTTTGGGGCCAAATTGATCACCTGTATGAAATTGATCAACAGAAAATTTGTAATGCGCAGTTTATTAAGAGTAAGTTTTGAAAGTTATAATTACATAATTATGCAGGTAAGTGATACAGATTAAAACGATATTAAAGGCAAATCACACTTTTATGTCAAGAAAATAAAAATAAAAACATTTTCTGGAAAAAACATAATATGACATTTTTCATGCAGAGATATAAAGTTGGTGACCATTTACATCTCTTTTACATCTACTTCCTTTTCAAATATATAATAAACTTCACCGTCGCAATTTTTTACTTCTGGTTCTGGAAGAAGGGCAACAACGTCATCAATATCAACCGAAAATTCATCATTTTCAACCACTTTAAAAGTTCTCCGATGTGGAGTTGTTTTCATCCTTAATACTTCCTTGGTTAAAGAGTTCTGGGCAACCGTTGCATAACGGTAAGTACTTTTTTTTTCTTGATCCTCGTAATACATTGACGAGCAAAAATTTCCCTTCTATTATGGCATCTTTCTGCACTGAAAAGTAATGCGTTTTTTTTCTACATCTTCTAATAAATCTTGATTTTGATCACCATCTGTATTGTCATTTGTAAGCGGCTCATTTACATCAATTTCACTATCGGAACTTGAATCGTCATTCTGTGCCGTCACGCTTTTTCCAAGTTGAACGTCAAGCTTCTGCCTTTTTATGTTTCGTCTACTTGATGGAGCTGTGAATCTTCTATCCTGAAGGTAATTTCTTAATGGCACCTTTATTCCCTTCTGCTTTTTCATGCATTTGATTAAAACAACTCTTTATGAAATGAAAAAAATCTTTCTTGTCAATTAATGTTGTCGTATAGTGGGTTTGCTTCCAGTTAGATAAAACGTCCCTCCTTGAAATCTTGAACGGTCTGAAAAACCCAAGGGTTGGGTTAAGTGTGTAGAGTTCTTAGGTAGGCATACGAATGCAATATTATTTTCTTCGCATTTTCTAAGAACCTCATTGGTGAAGTGTGACGATAAGTTGTCCTATCAATACTTTTCGACCTTCTAGTTTTTTTACATGCGGTAGAAATGTGGATAAAAACCAATCTGTGAAAGTCTCGGCATCCATCCACCCGTGACTGGTGCGATTGTATCGTGAGCCCCTAACACAGCACGTATAATTGCAGCACGGCTGACCTTTCGGTCCATTGCATCGACATTTTATTGGCTTTATATATCACATAAGGAGGCAAAAGAGTGCCTGATGCGGAGCCACACATCATGATGGATGTCGAATTTTTTGTATAGTTGCAAACTCTTTCGGAATACTTAACTCCCCTGCGAAATAACATTTTCTTGTTTCCTGGGTCATCTTGGAGATTGGTTTCATCGTAATTGAATAAATTAGAAGCCGGAACACCTTCTAATGTCTCGCGTAAATTTTTGAAATAGTCAGTGATTATTTCCTTTGAAACTGAAGCCCGAGATCTTTTAACATTAACTGCAAATCTTTTGTTTATTTTGTCCTTGTGACGTTCTAATAAACAGTAGGTCCAATCTTGGCCAGGTAAATTATTTTTTAAAACTCCCACGGTACGTCCTTGGCTGTCCAAATATTTTTTAACCATTTGTCTTAAATCAGCTGTATCCAAAGGAAATCCCCAATCCCCACAAATGGAAGCTGCTTGAATGAAAGAGATTTATTCTGGTATTTGTTATACAACGTAAAAAACTTTATATTCTTTTGCAGCTTGTCTTAAACTCCATCCATGATTTATAATTTTTTTAAGCGCGTTTTCAATGTTGTCGTCAGAGTAATCCTTGTATCGCCTAGCCTCCAAATTCCTTTTGTATTTTCGTACCATAGTAACTGGTCCTGTAATTAAGTATTACACATATAGCAATAACATATCGAAAAGAGCGATTTACTTAACGTTTTATAAGTGATCAATTACACCCCAGACGTGTCATCAAATTGATCCCACGACATATATTTTAAAATTCCCGCCCAAAGACAACAGGTAAACAAAACCTCCAAGTGTAAACCTTCTCTTAAATACACAAGTTAATGTTTTGCGCTTAACAGAACTTTAGCAAATAATATAGTATTGACTTACCAGCGAAAGTTTGGGAGCAGAAAAAAAATGTTGAATTCGGAAAACACTTTTAAACGTTGTTGGTGCACGATTAACACAAAAACTTCACCAACTGTAAGAACGAACTGATAAATAAAAGCGCGCTAGATATCTAGCGCTATACGCCTGCATCATACACTTTTGGCGCTGTATTTGAAAATGTCTCAATTTGATGATCAATTTCGCCCCCGGAAATCAATTTCGCCCCAAATTTCGGTATTTAAAATTTAGCCGATTTTGTTTTATCTTATTTGGTAGTTCTCAAAACTTAGTCCAGAAACTCAAAAAATGTTTGATAATACTTGTCCAAACTTAGATGTTCCTTGATATCAAGATATCTTGACGTATGTAGAACAAAAAGCAAACATTTGTTTGCGTACACAAAGTTTTAGGAAATCTTTTAGTTATACCAAACCTACCAGTAGTAAAACAAAACTAATGCACTCTTTTGTTGTCCAAGGAAATATGAATTCAAACTGTGTTATTTGTAAAAAATCGCACCATTATGTTTCAAGGTGTCCCACATTTTTAGAAGAACGTTACAAAATGGTAAAAGCAAACAAGTTATGTTTAAATTCCTTGTCTTTGCTCAATATGATCAACTGTAAGAGTAAGCATAATTGTAGAAACTGCAATTTGAGGCATTACACTTTAATTCATTTTAAACATTTAGTTTGCAGTTCATGTAATGAAGTACATTTCGATTTTCTACAAGAACCATTAGTTAACCTGGAAGTTAATGGTGACGATTCTAACACTACGTCACTCAAGACAAATCTCACGGAAGTTAGTAAGCCTAATCCTCTCATTAGCGGTCCCGGTATCTCAGCTGTACTACTGTCTACAGTACAAGTTTACGTTTTAGATGTATTCGAAGGGCAACATACCATTCGCGTTCTTCTCGATAACTGTAGCCAAGCTAATTTCTTAGCAGTAAATGCTTGTTGGAAACTCAAATTAAATATAATTGAAAAGGGTTACTTCGGTACATGGAATTGGTTTATCTTCTAGTGCCGTTTAAGGGTGTGCTAATACAATCGTTATATCACGTATTGATAAAACGAAACCATACCCTATTCAGCTCAAGTTGTAGAAAAAATTATGGATAAATTACTTTACACAAAAGTAAACTTAAATGCGTTATCACATTTATCGGCATTAAATATAGCGGATAATAGTTTTAATAATCCTGCCAAAATTGATGGAATAATTGCTGCTTCACTATATCCTTATTTATTGGGCAGTAATCATAGAAGGTCCAGTTAATACTCCACTTGCAATAAAAACATCCTTAGGATACATTGGAATGGGATCTGTACCAGTTGTACATAGTTTTCTAGACACTTATAGTTTTTGCACTGTATTAGAACCATCTCTGGAAACGTTAGTTAAACGGTTTTGGGAATTAAAAAACGTACCTTCATGTTTCATAGAAAATCCCAATGACGTAGAATGCGAAAACATTTTTAGACATTTTTATAGTCGAGATTCCTCTGGTCGTTACACAGTAACTTTGCAGTTCAAACATTATCCTAGTAATTTGGAAGATTCTTCTACAATAAATTGCTCTTCGACGTTACTTATCGTTAGAAAAAAAATTACAAACCAATCCTAGTTCTAAACTTCAATATTCCGAAATAATACACGATTACTTAAGACAAGGTCATTTGATAAAAGCGTCGACAGCTAGCTCTTCGTTACCAAATTATTATATTCCACACATGCTATTTTTAAAACTAACTCATATAGCACCCCGTTTCGTATTGTTTTTGATGGCAGTTGTAAAACAGATAGCAACTATTCATTAAATGATTTACTGCATAGATGTTCTAAGCTACAGTCAGATGTCTGTTCTAAAGTAGGTTTTACTGCAGATATCAGTCAGATGTATCGCCAAATAAGGCTTAATAAAGAGTGTCAAAAATATCAAAAAATTCTTTGGAAGTTCTCTTCTCACGAACCTATCGAGACATACGAGCTCAAGACGGTTGCGTTTGGAGTAAAAACTTCTCCTTTTCTTGCCCTACGGACAATTCTACAGTTAATCAAAGATGAAAAGTGGTCATATCCATTTGCCGCGAAAGTTCTAAATCGCGATATGCACATACCTAGATGATCTCGTGTTTAGCAGTGATTTGAAAAAGTTGTATTGAGTTGAGTTGTATTACCAAACTATAAAAGTATTTGCTAGAGGAGGCTTTCAATTAACTAAATGGGCCACTAATTCTAAAACTGTCTTAGAAAACATTCCAATTCAAAACCTTACAACAATGGTTGTTAATTTTGAATCGGAGTTTCTTGGTGTCTTAGGTTTACAATGGCGTCACAGTTCCGACACATTAGGCTTTTCATTTAAAGTGATTGATACAAAATTTATTAAACGTACGATTTTGTCCAGGCTAGCACGTTGTTACGATCCATTAGAACTGAGTACTCTTGTTACATTACAGATAAAGTTTTTGATAAACGAACTGTGGATTACAAAATTAGATTGGGACGAGATGCCTCCAATTCAAATTGTTCGTCGCTGGAATGATTTAAAATACACTTTACAAGTTTTGTCAAATTTTCAAGTTTCTCGCTACTTAGGTATCAAACTTCAACAAATAGTTTAATAAGATTTTTAGATACTGGTTTAGTACAAGTTCATCTTCTTTGTGACAAATCAAAGGTATCCCCTCTTAAAGTTGTATCTATTCTCCGATTAGAACTTTCTGCAGCCTATCTTCTTGCAAAAATTATCCATTTTGTAACTAACTGTTACCAATCTCGATTAATCATCACCAATGTATATGCATTATCGAATTCTACTGTGGTACTTAATTGGATCGGATCGCATCCATCTCAACTTTGTCAGTAATAGAGTAGCGCAAATTTAGTCTTTAGTCTGTGCTAATTCGTGGTATCATGTAGATGGAAAACATAATATAAGTGATTGTTTATCAAGAGGTCATCACAGTGAATAAAATCAAGCGTGTGAAACTATAGGAAATTTACCCAAAGTTAAAACCTGTTTCTCTAGTAGTAGTTAAAGACAAATCTAATGTATTTTTTCGATTAATTTCTCGATGTTCTACGTGGTCCAAACTACTGCGTTCAACTGTTTATGTTTTACGATTTTTAAAACTCTTGCCGTTCAAAGGATTTATAGCATCCACCGAGTTAGAAAAAGCAGTTAGAAAAGGCAGAACATGTGTTGTTAAAAACTGTTCAACGAGTTTATTTTTTGAATAAAATTTTTTTGTTAAAGACCATTAAGAATTTTTCTCCGGCTGTGGGTAAACTCAGACCATTTACTTTGGGTAGGTGGGCGTTTATTTAATTTCGATATAGATGTTGATAGTCGACATCCTATTATTCTTCTAAAACGCGATCGATTAGTAGTTTTATTAATAGAACAGTTTCATCGTAAAAACTTACACAAGAGACCCAATTTTGTGTTGTCCTTACTAAGGCAATGCTACTGGATACTGTCTGGTCAAAATATTATTTGCTCTTTTGTTTCAAAATGTAATTATTGTTTTAGATATCGAACTTAGACCGGTCTAGGACATTTAGGCGCGGCCATTTCGGCGCAGGACACTTCGGCGCAAGGACGCTAAGGCGCGAGTCCAGTTAGGCGCAAGACACTTAGGCGCAAGACTCGTCGGCGCGGGGCCACTAAAGCGCGATATCAGTAAGGCACAGATCCACAACCCCAGCTTCTTCTGGAAAACGATATTCTGTAACACCAGTTGCTATTTGCTCAAAGTTCACTGTATCTATGTGTTCGTGTAATAGAGATTGTATCAGTTTTATGACAAAAATTGCAAACAAAAGTTAGTAAGCTTTCGAAGACACTTCTTTTCTCTAATTTTACGTGAATAAATTATTATTATACACCTGTTCTTCTCAAGTTTAATAAAACTCTTCTTTTTATCTTTGTTCAAATTGAAAAAATACCATAATTTGTAATAATTACAGTATTTAATTAAAGAATTGGCTACAAGTATTTTAACGAGTTTACTGACGTAAAATTAACATTTTTTTTGGTAGCAAACGTACTAAAATATGATTTTACACGTACACTTTTGTAGTACTCACTTGGTTACAAACGTTCAGTATAGAACGGTTTCTTTGATAATAATGAAAGAATACAGTGTACGCTCAGGATCAAGTTTTATTAGTTAATGGTTACTCTTTTAAATTCTATCGAAAAAAGAATCAAAGTAAATTAAAAATGAAAAAGAACGAATAATCTAATAAAAGAAACAAATTTATTTTTGGTTTCGGTACTTCGCACCATAGTTGTAGTGCATAGAGCCCAACCTCGTGTGTATGTGTCTTGCGCGTTAGTGACTCGGCGCCTTAGTAGCCCCGCGCCGAAGAGTCTTGCGCCTAAATGTTTTGCGCCTAACTGGACCCGCGCCTTAGCGTCTCTGCGCCGAAGTGTCCCGCGCCGAAGTGGCCGCGCCTAAATGGCCGCGCCTTAGCGGCCGCGCCTAAGTGTTCGTCTCCGACCTTAGACACCTAGCCCTTTAATGGGAAATTTACCCTCTTGTCGAACAGAGAAAGCAAAACCGTTTTTAAGAACCGGTGTAGATTACCCGGGGTCCTTTTATATAGTTTTAAATCGTGATCGAGGTACTCGGTCGCAAAATGCCTATTTGCTTTGCCGTTAAGGTGGTTCATTTGGAGTTAGTTTCTGATTTATCCACTCTTAATTTTATGCAAGCTTTTAAGCGCTTTCTAGCATGTCGGAATTTATGCACAACTATGTATTCCAATCGAGGCAGTAATTTTATTGGTGCTAAAACTGCCCTAAAATAAATGTACCAATTATTGTAGTAACTCTTCAAAAGAGTTTCAACTTAAACTTTCAAACGAATTAGCTAAACGAGGAATTGAATGGAAATTTAATGTCGCGGGTGGCCCACACATGGGAGGGTTGTGGGAGTTAAATGTGTTAAAACTCATTTATTTAAAGTTATTGTATCTCAACTCTTGACGTATGAAGAAATGAATACGTTACTTACTCAAATTGAAGCATTACTGCATTCACGTCCTTTATGCGTTTTATCTGAACCTCTCGCACTTATGCCCGCGCATTTTTTAAAGCTTACTCCTCTTGACAAATTACCTGTTCATAATCTTACTGATATAAAACCCAGTAGACTAGATAGATATCAAATGATAAATCAGATGGTCCAGCAGTTCTGGAAGCGCTGGCATATTGAGTATTCACATACACATACATACTCGAAACCGTTAGCATACCGAATCTAAACCTATCACTGTAAATACCATAGTTCTAGTTCAAGAATCAAATAGCAAGTTCGGGTGGTCCTCAAGAACCAAATAGTCCTCCTTTGCATTGGCTAATAGAACGTATTTTAGCAGTTTTTCCTGGTAAGGATGGTGTAGTACGAATGGTTTCTGTCAAAAATAAAACTGGCATATATAAACGCGCAGTAGTCAAACTCTGTCCTTTACCCACGCAATAAAACACTTTATTTTTTAGTATAGTTTTTTTTTGGTTAATTGTGCAATTTTATTGTTTTGTTCAGAAACATTTTTTAGATTCGGCGGGAATGTTGTGTTTAGAATTTCCTAAATATTCAATTCTCGTAGTATAGTGTCTTTTCTTTTCTTCTTTTCTTTTATCGCAAGCATATTTTTATTACAGTTGTGCCTACATTTATCATAATTAAATCTTCATTTCTTTATTGTATACCGATGTTTTTCATAACGTTTTCTGTTTTTTTTTTTCATGTCTTGCTTTTTTTTTATTTGTCTAGCAGAACTTTCTCCAGTTATTTCTATCCTTTTAAATTTTAATTCTAAATTCGAAAGTGTGTAAAACTAACTAAAGTATACAAAAGTTTGTACTCACTACCGTCACGACTCGACTATACGTCTGCATTTAAAGAAACTTCAGCCTTTAGTAAAATCGGTCTTGTTTCTGAAAGATTAGATGAGCTAGATATCTGATTGTGTTTTTTTTTAATAATGCATCATTCTAGAAAATAATACAAAATACGTTCAAATTTGTCTAATTATAATCGACTTATCGGGCATCGTTTTGGTTGTTAAGTGGTTTTTACCACTTGATGTCATTTTGACAGTTTTTAACTAGAAAGCACGATTACTAATAACGGTACAGACATAAAATCATAGTTCTGATAAAAAATAGCAAAGCAGAAACGTCCTAAATAATTATACAACAAATGTAAAGAGTATTCTAAATTTGATTTACTTATAAAACGAAAGATACAAACTAAAACATTGAAATCAATAAGAAAATAGATTAGAACATCTTTCGAGTTTGGACCGTGATGATGTTGTAACCAAAGTTGCCAATGTTTTGCTTATTTTTTTAAAAGGCTTCATTAGAGCGTGAAAGAAATTAAAAAAAATAAGTAAACGATAATCTAACAAAGAATCACTACAGAGTTAGGTAATCAACTTGAGTTGACCAACACTCTACTACCGGATGATTAGAATTTCTTTGACAACATTACTCACCAGCAGTCTAATAGCAATCTACGATTATCCATTAAAGTTCATCTTAAAAAGTTTCAATTGTTGGAATCCAAAAATCAGAAAGTTTCAGAACAGGAATCGGTGTTATCGAAAGGTTTAAATCTTTCTCTTATTCGCATTCCTATAGACATTTTATGTGGTGTTGAATATTCTATAAAACATCTTTCCCGCCACATCTCGGATCCCATTCGTATCCATACTCGCAAAATTATTTAATCATCTAAAGTTCCTAAAATCCAACATTTCTATGTCGGAAAGGTTAGCTTTCAGCCTGCAAAGGCAACACTACTGCCATTTTGAATCAAACGGATTACGTTGAAAAAATACATTTTATTTTGTAAGAGGATACGTACTCTCCTGTAACTCGTAATTCTACTTTGAAGATTGAAAGCAAGGTCAGCGAAATCATCAAATGTCCTAATCTACTTCTTGAAAACAAACGTCACTATAGTCTCTCAAATTCTAACCCACTTCGTTTATACGTACTATCGAATCTTTTACTTTCAAGCTGGCCAAGTTTTTGTCCAACATTCTTTCCAAATTTACAGGTAAAACCTTTTTCCACATCATCAACTCTCATCATTTCATTCAACGTTTAAAATCTATAATCCTTTAAACCCAGGATCTTCTTGTGAGTTTTGATGTTACTTCATTTTTTACTAAAGTTCCTATTAAAGATTCACTTATTATCACCGAGCAAATTTTGTCTCACTATGACAAAGATTTGAGCTTGGTTTTCTTATTGATAAATGTCTATCATACAATTATTTTCAACAGGTTTTGGAATCATCGATTTTAAAACCTTAGGTATGGTAATGACACTTTTAATGGTTGGTCTCATGCTCCTCTTGAATTTTCACCAACACTCTGATAACAAATTTGCTATAAAAATCGAAAGAATGGTTCCATTTTTCGACGCTTTTGTTACACTTAAACTCAACGGATTTTTAGGCCATTCTGTTTATCGCAAACCCACACATACCGACAGATTTCTTCATGCTTTATCTTATCATCATCCAGCACAGAAACAGAATTTTGGATTTATCGCGCTTTTTCCATTTGCCAACCCGAGAAACTAGATTCGGAACTCAGTCATCTTACTAAAACTTTAGTAAAAAATAGTTATATGAAACAGGATATTCAGGCAGTTATAAATCGTCCTCTACATCTTCGTACTCGAGTATCTAAAGACATTTCTACTTCCGATTCCATTTCGAAATTGGCATTTTTACTTTACATTTATAAGGTCACAGATCAAATAGGGAAATTTTTTTGTAAGAATGGTATTAAACCCATATTCAACTCGACAGGTAAAATCTCTCAAATTCTTCCTTCTCCCAAAGACAAATTTTCTACATCTTTATTTCAAGGTATATACAAAATTTCTTGTTCGTGTGGTTCGGTTTATATCGGTGAAACTGGTCTTTCCGTCATCACGCGTATTTCAAAACATAATCGTTGTATAAAGAAAAGAGATATTTCTAAATCTGCCGTTGCTGAAGATGAATTTACTTCAGGGCACAATATAACGTCTCAGTTATTGCAAAATCTACATTAGTCTTCAATAAGAAAGTCAGAGATTGCATAAAAAGCATCAAACATCTCAATAACCCCAATTTTGAACTATCACTTCTTTTATTTCGGGTTGATAATGGTTTATCGAAGATGCGTCCCTTTTCGAACGTAGTTCAATTCATCCCACGGCGACGATACTTGTTCTATAAATAATACGGAAACAACTTCTTCAGAAGTAGAGTTTAGAATTCGGCTTAGTTAACTCTGTAGTGCTTCTTTGTTAGATTATTGTTTACTTCTTTAAGTTTTTGTTTTATTTCATGTCTTGATAAAGCTTCTTAAGAAAGTGGGCTTAACTTTGACAACTTCGGTTGCATCTACACTGTCTAAAACTGGAAAACGTTCTAATTTTAGCATAGACTCCGGACGTGGAAGCCTTCGCGATTACAATATCAAAAATATTGTTTTTATTTTTTTTAAGCAGTACTAATTTTTATAAAACAAATTCATTTTTCTATAAAAAAATTAATGTACGTAGCTTAAACCATTTTTGCTGTAGGCCTACAACTATTTATATTGTTAATTGTTTGTTGTTTTTTTTAAATTCATTTGTTTAATTTTGTTATGTTTATAATGAATTTTATAACATTTTTTAAAATCATCTTTGTTAATCACTTGTTAAAATGTAACTATTCATTAACTGTACAAAAAATTATATTTTGTGTATTTGCCTTTTGCAGTAAGGTTTAAAGTTTAACATTTTAGAAACGAAAGAAATAAAAAAACACAATTTCTATCCTAATTCATGCCAACAAAGTTGTTGATATTAACAATCACTTCTTTTTCGAAATTATTATTCGTTAGTTACTAATATTATTAATTTGATATATTTTCTGGTAACCTCTAGGACTTTTATGTTATTGTCCTAATAAGTTCTTGAAATTGTCGATAACAAACTTTAAATTTAATTAATAATATTTTTCAGTAAAGTTATATATTTTTTAAATGTTTTGTAATTATTTGTCAGTACTATAAATTTTGGTTTTTAGTTTAAGGTGAATTTTAGATAAAGTCTAGTTTAAAAAAATTAAATTAATTAAATATTAATATACATAGTTTTGTGAAAATAACTATAATAAATTTGAATTTTATTTGAACTTAATTATTACACATATTTTGTTTATTGTAAAAAACATTTAAGCTGTATTTTTTAAGATAAAAACGTAGATCATTTAGTCGTTTTAATTAAAATGCTTGTTTTTAAAACAAGTAAAAAGTAAAATCGCCGTTGAAAATTGCATAATTTAGAGTGGAAACTTTTATACAAGCGTCATGTGCAATAAAATTCGTTATAAATTACGATCATTAAAAACTGTAATATATTTTTTATAAAATACTGTTTATTTTCAAGCTTCGCTTGTTTGCAACAAAAATTTTATATTGTTACTATTCCGTCTTGTTTTGTCAAATCAATACTTCTATATATAAGATGATTTTAGTTTCAGTGTGTCTCGAGAAGATAGGAAATTGTATAGTAAATTTAATGTTATACATTGTCGATCATTTTTTTCAATTTTCCTTCAAATTTCAATTTTTTTTTAGTTTTTTTAATCTCGAAACACTGGATGTTTGCAAGTGAACTCTTTTATTACCTAATTGTATTTCTATATAGTTTATTATTCTTTCTATGTTATAATTACGGTACTAACTAGACAGTTACGTTATGACGGTGCTACATATTATATTTTTACATTTTGTAAACGTTAATATCATATTCATTTTTAATTCGAAAATTTAGTGTTTACGTAATTAATATTAATGGATGAATGATGTACTTTATAATGCATAATACTGTTAGTTATTTGTAGGTGAAGAAAATCAATAAATTGACTCGACGAATGGCATTTATTACAAAGGTCAAGAAAATTCTTCAGTATGTTGAATGACGCATATTAATTGAGGTATACCGTCTACTATTGACATAATGAATTTGTGATCGACATAATCATTAGAAACTACAGCAGGTGCTTTTCATAACGAATAATGAGAACTAAATTTGTAGTAATTGACATTTAAGTTTAGATGCATATTCTATAATGCTAATTTAAACTTAAAAAAATGGTAATAGTAAGAATTTTATTTAGTAAAAATATACTAATTTAGTATAAATCATAACATATGTATTTCTGTTAATACTAATTTTTGCTTAAAAATTATTCTAATCACTTAGACCCTTTTTAAATTTATTAATATTTTTCTCGTGTTTAATTTTATCTGGTAAGTCATTGTATAAATTGATTTTAAAAACTTTAGCAATCTGAAGTCACATCGATTTCTAGTATTATGTGAATGTATATCACAGCTACGTATTACTAATTTTAACATGTAATTTCGAAGCAAATCATTGTTAATTTTCTAGACCAACATAATAAATTGAAATATATCTACTGTTTCATATTTAACCATTGTAAACAATCTTACATTATTGTGATTTCGGTATATTTAGAACAAGGTTATAAAATTCTCATAGCCCTATTTTGTTGTTTCTGTAACCTTTTTAAGTCTACTTCGTAACACAAAAATATACTACTACAAAAATCAAAATATGGTGCAACAATTGTTTTATAAACAGTAATTCTGGTATTAATCGTCAATTTATTAGATATTCTTCCTAATAGGTTAATTTTATTTGCTACTTTTTTTATTACGTACTTCACATGGCTGCTAAAATTTAGATTCTGATCTATAACTACTCCTAAATATTTAATTTGTTCACCTTGTTCTAATTCCATATTTTCAATTGTCGTACTTTTCAACACATTCAATTTTAAATTGTTTGATTGTAACCAATTTGCATAATTTCTAATTTTGAGTTCAATTCAATTCATAATAGCTGAATGTACATTTTTATCAGGAATTGATATTGGGGTATCGTCTGCAAACAAATTAATACTACAAAAGTTAAGATTAAGTTCTAAATCATTAATATAAATTAAGAAGAGCAATGGCCCTAAGACTGATTATTGAGGTACACATAACCCAAATAACAAAATTCTCGTAAAAAGTTATCTTTTTAACACCATTTCTTGGGTTTCAATTAGACATCATTTAGGCCACTTTTTTCATACAAAATTTGTGTTGAAAATTCCGCATGATATCGGTATCTATAAACTGTCACTATCATTTTTGAGGCATCAGAATGATACCAGCTATAAGAAAGCTGAATGTCATTGTGATGCCAAAATCATATCACATAACATGATTATTCTATCATTCTGTTATCAAATTTGTATTAATTAAATTATATGCTCCCATGTTGATTAATACAAATATGCACAACTTGACTACGTTTAGTGAAGATCCAAACTTATAAAAAACACTGTAATTAGAAATTACATATTTTGAACTTTTATATAGTAGTAGACATCGTTTTAACAAGCATTTAAAGTAATGAGAAAACTGAGGTTATACCACGTTATACTACATCGAACAGAAACGGGCATTCTTCGTAAGGCTTTGGTGCGTAGGAGGATGCGGAAAATTGTGCTGATTAGTTTATAATACCGCCAAAATAAAATGAAATTATATCTTAATAATTTTTGTATGTACACCATTTACCGTAAAAAAATATTAATATGTTCTAAAGTGAAACTTTTGTGTTTAAAATTATATCTATTTACCTTTAATAATTATTATTTTTCCACACCGTTGAATTATTAATTAATTATTTTATTATTATCATGTCTAAAATAATTTACCTTTTTTTCAAATTGTTTTTTGCGTAAAATACACAATAAATTAACCCTTTCCGGCCGACTGGTTATGCCTCAATACAACCAAATATATTTTTACTTCCTTAAAATCCATTTGGTCTGGAACAAATACCATAGTGCATGTTGTGTTGCCTATGATCATGTTTAAAATACAAAAAATATTGCAACGACTCATCTCACTCATCGATGTTTTCCGAGCACTTATTACGTTCCCGCGCGTAGGACAAGATTGTTTTGAGTGTGCAACACGTGTTTTTGAATGCAATTAGTGTCAAATTAATTAATATAGCAAGTAAGTACATACAAAATTAATATAGTAGTTAAAATTCAACATATTACAAATTGGAATGGGTTATACTTTGACAAGAAGTTGCAGTAGTGAAAATAAAGCCGATGGTTTCATAGTGAAACCACTTGGATATATACCTACACACACTTTCATCATTCAACGATTGCCCATTGATGATCGAAGACATACTTAGAATCAATGCATCCACACAAAGAACAGGCCGTTGACGAATCGATGATACAGTTCAAAGGGCGAAGTTTGCTACGTCATTATATGCCAATGAAACCGGTGAAAAGAGGCTACAAAATGTAGGTTCGCGCCGATTCAAGTGGTTATATGTGTCAACGATATACGGGCAAAGTGTCCGATGCCTCTGTAGAAAAGAAATTAGAAAAGAGAGTTGTCCAGTTGCCATTGATTGGAAAAATCATCATGTCTATTTTGACAATTTTTTCAATCCGGAAGAACTGCAGACTGAATTGCTAAAAGATGGAATTTATGCTTGTGGAACCGCAAACAGAAACCAAAAATTCATTCCCTCCTTGAAAGAAGACAAGGAATTGAGGAGAGGTGATTATGATTACCGTATTGAGACTAATGGTTTGGTTAGCCTCAAATGGATGGACAAGAAAACTGTTCATTTTATCAGTAATTTTCACAATCCATGCGTATGTGTGACTGTCAACAGAAGACAAAAGAATGGAAGAGGTAAATTGTCCCATGTTGGTGAAGGATTACAATCGACACATGGGCTATGTTGACCTTTTTGACATGTAAGAACATTATACGAAATAGATCTCAAATCGAAGAAATGGTGGCATCGGATTTTTTGGTATTGTGTAGATGCTTGCGTCGTGAATACTTTCATACTGTTCCGAGAAAAGTCGCCAAATACGACACTCAAAGAAATGAGGTTGAAACTAATATTCGGACTAATACGATCAGATCCCGTAACACCGTCACTTGGTCGCAATTCTCTTCCGAAGCTCACCAATACATTCAAAGTATATGTTCCGCCAGAAAAACGATTCGATAAATGCGCTCATATGCCAGAGAGGACAACTTCTCTTCGATGCGCACATTGCAGTACCGCAAAAAATCCTCGAAGAACGCTATGGAAATGCTCTACATGTAATGTGGGCTTATGCCTTTCTCGTATGCGAAATTGTTTTCCTGCTTATCATAATAAATAAAGCCGCGTTTACAAAATATTACCTTTCAACTGTTCAAAGTTTTTATTTTTTGATTAATTTTCAGAACTACTACTTTATTTATTTTTTGTGTTACGTTCCAAGTGGCTTCACCAGGTGACCACATTTTAAAAATGTTAATAAATGTTCGAAAATTTTTTTTTGCAGTTTTCTTATACAAACATACCTATTTTTTTCAATTATGCAAAAAAAATTAAATATTTGAAAGAAATTAATTCCGGCCGCAAAGGGTATAGATAACTACACATAGTCAATTCCTATCCTAGTAGTAAATAAATTGCCATCTTCAGATTAATAATTGCCGAGAAAAATATTATGCAACGTTTGCAAAATGATCAATATGAAAAAGTATGTATAACGCTTTCATGAATTTTGTATGAACCAAATTGATGCTTTGAGCGTTTAAATTTTTGCGTTAAATTTATAACAAAATGATACATTGACAACAATAGCACCGTATACAAACCACCAAGTTATCTATTAACTACGAAAATCGTACCAATAACTTTGTATCAAAATATTTTCATTAAAGTGACACTCGGATGTCAATAAATTGATACCAATGCCAATTGGGAAATTATTCTGAATTGGTACAGATTCTTAATTTTGGTACGTAGTGGCCTGAGTGCAAGATTCCAAGTTTCGAACCATTTATGTTGGGTGTTTCTTATTCCATATTGGTAAAGTTCCAGGCGAGTGTTTACTTCTAAAACCAGATTGATTTTCACTTATTATATTATTCTTTTCTATAAATCTCTGCATTTATCCCTGTCTTAAACTATTCTTGTTCATGTTAAACCTGCTATTAATTTTAGATCATCTTTCCATCTTGTCTGTGAGCGGCTCGTACTTCTTTTTCCCGTCCATGGTCTTGGATTACCTTTAAAATCGACTAACACCATATATCATAGTAAGTTGTATTATATGGTTTTTTCTATTATTATTCTTATTGTGAGGATGTGGTCGTTTGTGTTGAAGTTTTTCCTATAGCCGGCCTGTTCGATTGTTTAGTAGAATTGTAATTTTGCTTCTAACCTATTTATTATAATTCTTGTGAAGAGTTTATATACTTGGGGCAGTAAAGATATTGGTCTATAATTATGAAGTATTGTTTTTATTATTTATTGCATTTATTAAAGAATAATCCCATCGCTTTAGCTAGTTCATCTCTTCCTTCTTTTATTAGCTCGCCTATTACGTCATCTTGTCCAGGGTACTTATGATTTTTGATGTAGCTTATGTTACATTTTATCTCCTTTTCAACAATTTCTGGGATGTCTGAATTTACGTTCATAATTATCTTTTTTAATTCCTGTTTCACAGCGTTAGGTGTGTTATTTGTTTTTGTTTGTATAATTTTTCTTAGTATTGTTCTACTGTCCTTAGAATTTGTTTATTTATCTCGCTCCCCTTTTAGGCTTTAAATGCTGTGATATTTGCTCTGCTTAGTGACTTCCATATACTTTTCATGTTTTTGTTTTCTTGGATTATTGTTTCAATTTCTGTTTCTAACTGTTTTTTTGTCTTCACTTATTGTTTTCTTTAGTGCTTTGTTTGTTTCTGTAAATTTTTTCGTGTGAGGTTGTTAGTCCCCATCGGGTGGCAGATAATGGAATGCCTCCCAGATATGAGTGGTACCTGGGAAAAAAATTACCAGGGGCGAACCAAAATTAGCATAGTACCTCAGGTTAGAGGCGGCTGAAGTTATATCTCCCAACCCGTCAGCGTGGGTAGAATAGGCCAACAACGCAACAACGATGTCAAGTTACAAAATAAAAATACTTATACCTCAGGTGAGTAGGGCTAGTAGCCTAGAATCACACATTGATGATTACAAATCAAGCTGTCTCAAGAATTCTGGGGGAGACAATAAATTGACAATTACAAAAACGTTAAGTAAAAATAGAAATAAGACTAAACTAATGATTGGTACATACAACATACGTTCACTTAACAAAGAGGAAAAACTATACGAACTCGAAGAATAAGCAGATTAACTGCGAAATAATAGACTTAGCCGAAATAAGAGAAAAAAAATACTACCCGACACTAACACAAAGAGCTACAATTCTATATCGAAAAGAGTAGCCTACATCATTCTAAATATATCCACTTTCTGCAACATGAAAATTATAGAAGTATACGAAGAGGTGGAGTCATTCTACGAAGAAGTATCAAAAACTAGAAAGAACAGCTACTGCCAGTATACATTTATAATAGGAGATTTTAACAGTAAAATAGGAGAAAAATTATGATCAAACAAAGATAAGATCGGAAAGTGAAACAAAATGAAAGGAAACAAATGCCCATAGATTTTGCAAAACAAGAAAATGTATATATAATGAACACCTTATTTAAAAAGAAACCCAATTGAAAGTGAGTCAGCCCGAAAGGAAAACATAGAAATGAGATAAGTCATATTTTATCATCAATTAAAGAAATTTAAGATGCAACACCATTAAACAATATTGGCACAGGAAGCGACCATAAGATACTGAGAACAAAGAAAAAAATTAATAAGAGAATGGATCGAATGAAAAGAGTTAATACTCTAAAAACGACGATAGACACAAAGATTTTAAAAGAAAACCACAAACAATATAAGCAAGCAAGAATTTAAAAACCTTAGAACTACAGAAAATCAAAATAAATGATATGAGTGCTAAAATAAATAAAAGTATGCTAGACGCAGGCCGCAAAATCGCAAAATCCGAAAGAAAAAAAAGAGATGGAGTGGTTGAACAGAAGATTTATTCCTTATAAAAAGAGAACTGCTGGAGAAAGGAAAACGAAATACGATATAATTTACAGAAACAAACAAAGCTTGGATACATCTATAATAAAATCATCTTATATATCGACTGTTCCGGAATTGTATATTCACACCATTTTTTTAAATATTTTATAAAAAAAACTATTGTGGTCACCACACAACTTTCCTATAAGGAATGATGAAAGAATGTCTAAATTTTTTTTCAGTTACGTTGTCATAAAACCACTTTGTGTGTGATATGTACACGTTTGTATTGACTTCCTGTTTTTGAAATTTGGCAAATTTAGCTTATGTTGTCATATCGTTTAACCCTATATTTGTGCGCCTCAATATTGCTTTCCCTTCAGTAAAAATTGTTATTTTAACGTACCTTGCTTTCCCTTTAATATATATAATTTTTGTTTAAAAAAAATTGACGCAGGCAGGATTCGAACCTATATTATAATTGTGAATTCGTTTTAAATTATAAATAAAATATCTAATACTGTTAATGTTAGTAAAATTTTTATTTAAATAAATTGTTAGAAAGAATTATCTCTATAAGAAACTGTAAATATAATTTGAATTATTTACATATGTACAAATGTATATAAGAGAAACTGTTAAAAATGGCGGATACACCCACTTCCGGTTTTTTATGAGAAAATATGAAAAGGCAGCTCCATACCAAATTTCAAGTTACTAGCACTTATGGTTTGAGAGTTATCGTGAGTACATCCAAAGATAATGTAAGAAACATGCAGCACTCCGTTTATAAACAAGTCAAAAGAATATAGAGAAAAATTGTGATTTTTAACGTATCTCGCTTTCCCTTCAAGATTATGTAATTTTTTTCTAAAAAAAATCGTCGCAGGCAGGATTCGAACCTAGATTATATAGGAAAATTACTTTAAATTGTAAATCAAATAACTAATAAACTGTTAATGTTAGAAAAAAAAAATTATTTGGATAAATTGTTAACAATCCAACTATTTTTACTCTTGGAAATTTTTTTTAATAAATGACATTTAAAAAAAATTATTTGATATAAAAAAATCTATAGAAACATATGTAAACCGGAATAAAACAGTGTTTTTTTAAGCTAAATTATTTAATGATAATAATGTCAAAATTTTAATTAATCAGTGATAAAAATACAATTTAAAATTAAACGTTATAAGTTAATCTATAAAAAATACTCAAAAAGTAGTAACTTAATAGTCTGACGTTTGCACAATTTACATCTTCTTCTAAATTTAGGTTCAGACACAGCAATAATGTGATCGGAATTGCCTAGTCTAACTTCGTTAACGACTGTTGTTGGATTTTTGGATTTTTTTCCACAAGATTTCATCAACCGAAGAGCACTTTTCTAAACTTATCCTTTTTATCACATAAGTGTAAGTTTCTTTTGATATTTTGCTCATACACTTTTTAACCACATTTACGCCTTTGTCTTTATCCTATGACCAGTACATGGGAATTTGCGGTAACGTATGGTATCAAGAAAATAACATGATGCCTAAAAACTTGTAGAAGTCAAAGTTCGAAAATGTAAACAAATGACGGTTGTTGTCTCGGGCATATTTCAATGAAAAGTTCACTTCTAGTTCATTTCTAAAGGCGTTTTACCACGTAGGTCTTCAATTATGTACTCTATTGACTCGTTTTCGTTTGAAACTGGCGAAAGCGTATAGTGAATTTCGTCAATAATCCATTTAGGTTCGCTGCATATTTGAGCAGTCGACGATAACTTGCGTTTTTTAGTAGGAAGAGTTTTATCATCGGATAAATCAAACTGTTCACTTGTGTCTTTCGAAAAACAATTCGAATGTTCCGGCAATATCTGCATTTCCTGTGTTATTTTCAGGATTCAGATTTTCATCAAAATTCTCTTTGTCTGTGAGTTTGTCTACTTCGGGGGGTATGTAAACTGCATCAATAACCTCATTTCTTGCTAGTTCCTCAGCTACCTCTTGCACAGCAAGTTCTAATTCCCTTTGTGTTAAATATTTGGTTACTACCATTTTCAAATAAGTTTTTACCATTCTCGAACTTAGTTATTGCAATAATAACTTCCTTTTAGAAAATATCTTTTTTATAGAGAAAAGATTGTGTCCATCAAAGTAGAAAGAATGCAATTAGAGATTCTCAAATTATAATACGTAAGTATTTTAAATAAGCAAAGCCTAATATGATTAGACGTTTGCAAATACAATGCAACCCAAGACAAATAGTCTACAAATATAATTTTATATTCTATTCATTGTTGTGTGTAGGCACATATATTCATTGTTATCTGCATTTTTGAACCTTAAGAAGGAAAAGATATACAAACAGAAAATAACTCATGATAATTAATTGTTTAGGTATTTGAATCAACGGTTTTTTGCAATTTTGGCTAACTAAATGGTGATAAGTAAATTATACATGTCTTCCCAATGATACGTAAACGCAAAAACATTTATTAATGATTGTACTTTTACTGATAAAGTTATTTAAATATTTTACACGCTTAAAACATACCGATAAGCCTTGGGAATAGAACTTTTTAAAAACTTTGCAAAAATATTATATGCCAAGTATTTTATTGAATCTTTTTCTTCTTTGATCCCTAGCTGGCGTTTGGTTTAGATCGGCTCCTAAGCCCGTACGCTGCTGTGGGTGCCTATTAAGAATTAATGCTTTAATTAAAACTATGTTTTAGTAACAAGAATATATGCATTTTTAAATGGCATTCAAAGTTTTTCATTTAAAAGATATTTACACAACAAGAAAAAATCATTCAGTACATGATGCGTTAACGCATCGTTGGGAAGGAATGGGTCACATTTTTTATCTTAAAAAAAAAAATTGTTAGAAGCACACTGTGGTATGTCCCGAGCAGTGTCTAAAATCATTTAATTTAGTTTGTGACAACAATAAACCATAAAAATGCTTCAAAAAATTTAATTTGCTTGAAACAAAAGAGGTATTGGTTTCATACTTACTTTAAAAATGTTTTAGTATAATGTTTGTCAAATGTTAAAAACGATTATTTATCGAGTAAGGTTTGAATAACGCGGACATTATCTAAAGTAGTGTACGCCCAACAAGGCTTTCATTGTTAATTATTCACGCGCATCTCTGCAAATATTGAATAGAATATTGTTGCGATTTAAGTGAAAGTTTCTATTTCGGCATGTTTCCATAAAAAAAAATTTCAATGACGACTTCACGTTACTGTAGGCTACGCTATCTAAACTTTTGAAGGGTTGAATGCAATTGATACCGTATTGGAAGAAACACTTACTGAAATGATGAAATTAATGTGAGGGAAACTCGGCGCATTTGTTTGTTTTTCAGTTATCGTATAAATCAAATAAGTCTTACTTGTGATACCACCGTATGTACGTCTTTGTTAGATTTTAATTAATTTTAGAAAATGCTGTTAAGGTGCAGCTAGCAAGTCGCATGATTTGAGGAAAACTAAATTGTAAGTATCATACTTTCTATTTTAATTCTTGCTATTTTGGTCGTCAGTCGATTGTAAGAACGACTGAACGTACATAGTAGGTTGTTAGCACAATTAATTATACAATCGTTTTATCGTGTTACGGTGCGCTTTGAGGATCTAAATTTTCGAGATTCGTATCTTTTTATTTTAATTTGTGAATGTAAATTCATTTTTCTTTGGAATGTAAAAGTTAGGCCAACAAGGTCGCTTTGTTGAATGACGTGTTGCCCAGTCAAAGGCTTATTTCATCTTTTGTCTGTGATATCGACCTACGTGTTAGTGTTTGATAAAACTTACATAAATATATTTATGTAGCTTTTTCTAATGTAAACTGCTTTCAGTGATGAAATAAATATACTCTGTGTTACAACTTCTGTCTTGTCATTTGTTCTATTACAGCTTCGGGTAGATTTAAACGGTGTCTCCCATCCTATTCTTTCATCGTTTTAGCGCATTTTTAATTTTGTTTTATAATTTAGCACCACGAAACTTACGTCTCAATCACCGGAACAACTGAGTTAGTCGTTGCTCTTTAAAGTTAAGAAAAAGACCATGTAACAACTTCTTAATAAGTAAAATCAACATCATATTTTTTAACCGATTGTTAAGTAATTAAAGCAGAAAATTTATTTAGAAAACATGAATTTCAAACTGTATAGTTTGTTAGTATTCTGAAACACATAAGTTTGTATTTTATTAGCAAGAATGTATTGAAGCACTAATTTCTTTATTGAATTTGTTGTTTGTTAGTCACGATATAAAAGACTACTTTATAAGATTAACAACATACGGATTTGGTAGATGTAAACCTTGAATTGCTTTATTTTGATGCATTTTTTTAAGTTTTGCTAATTCCTAATTAGTCTAAACCTGTAAAATGCAACCGTAAATTATATTCAAATTTATAAAAAAACTTCTTGTGTGAGTCATTACTACCCGGCCTCCAGTCTTTCTTACGTAATAGTACTTTCATTTATACATGTAATTATAAGCATACACACGTTGTACATTATACATAATACACATAAAATAGTTAATTTTTAAAATAATACTTTTAATAGACAACTATCACGCAAAAGTAATTTTGTGTACACTTAAATTAAATCAATTGAGTACGCGTACCATTTGTAAGCAAAGATTTATTTCTTTCCTGTTAAATTATCCATAATAATCACCGTTCTAGAGACGGCATATGCCTGAGCTACTTGTGCGTTAAAGCACAAAAACTTGTTGCAGTATTAGATAATATTCATAATTTTGTAAATTGCTGTTACAAATGTAGTTCAGGGTAAATCCAATTTTGTTTTTTCGTCCTTTTTTATATGAATGTTTTATTTTGTAACTGCACAGTAGTGGCCCAGTTTAACTTTTAACAACTGCTAACAATTTCACTTGAATTATAGAGGATGGTCGGTTTAAATAAGAATTGAGATTCGAAGTTAGATAGCACAAAGCTGCAATTGGTCTGCGGTATAAGATTAGTATCGGAAACTATAATTCATAATCGGGCCGGTTGCTGACATCACCAAACATAAATAATTCTTATCATTGCTCTCCTTTATCTGAAAATTATAGATTAACATCAAACTATTGTAGAAATTAATAGAATCTTACAGACAACACGCCCAACTTGATTATAAAATTGATTTTCCTTTCTCACAAATAAATCATAAATACAAATATTTTTTCCGACGTTTACATTATTAGCAAATGCTAGAACAGTAAATACCTAAACCAGTTTGTACTCTTAAATTTATAACCGGTTCGAATAAAAAAAAAGAACAATGAAATTAAAGAACTTTTGTTACAGTATGTCATCATAAAGTACAATTCGACAACCTTCAATTAGAATGACGATGGTGCATTCCCTACACGATGTGGAAAATATATCTTTAATGTAAGTAAACTAACCAATCTTGTTTAAGTAAGTAATAATGGGATCCTCCTGTGCCCTATTAACGTTAAATACAAGATGTGGAATTCTGTACAACCTATTAAACAAACGATAAAGTTTGTACTTTGGAAAATAATCATTGGTTTACTTAGCGAATCGTTTTATGCTGCAAGTTTCTAGCGAAACACATTTTATTCGGCACAGTAGCAGAATAATAATGTACTAATAGACGTATTTGTCTGCGATCTTTTATTTATATTATTCCCATCAGAATAATGTGTGTTGCTTTGATTTTTTGAACGTTATAGGCTTTAAGTAACAAAGTCAATTGATTTAAGCTGATAAAGATGTGTACGTAAATTATAATTGCGGTATTAATTTGAAAATTACTTTACTTTGATGTTAAGAAAATAGGTCAGTATAACATCAATTAATCAACATTTATAGCTGTTAAAATGTGACATTTGAAATATTAATTATATTATACTAAAGTTAGAATATCGTAAAATTTATGACACATTGATAAAACACAAATTGCTTTATAAAACTAAATTTCAAGCAAAGATTTATGTTATTTTGCAATAAAAATTAACAAATACACCAAAAACTTAAAAAAAAATTTATGCCTATCAGTACTACTACTAAAATTTATCAATAATCAAATAAGCTCAATTGCAATTAATGCATTTTCAATCGACCCCGAGAAAGAAGAGAAAAATCATGGAAGTGTTAAACTTAGCACATAATTTAAGTGATTTTGTGTTACCGGGCGTGCTAGGTCATGGTTTGTATGCTGATTTAAAGGCTTTGATGATTTTCGTGCTTTGTAGATAGAACAGCAAAATGGAGGAAGAATAAAAGTTTTGCAGCCTTTTGTTATGATATGTAGTGTTATTCGAATTTTTATTAGTTGAATATTCTAACAACTTCTTGGTTCCAGCACAAACATTCAAACATAAAATATTAGTGTAAAAGAACAATTCTCTAAACCATAAATTCTAATCTTCGAGATTTAGCTGCCAATCATTGATTAACTCGTCCAAGGATATGTCCATATTTGCATGAATAGATAATATGGCGAGTCAATTAAGTCGTCTCTTTAACCAAAAGTGTCAGTTAATTAACTTAATTAATTTGATGGTAAAGTATCTTATCTGCAATAATTTCAATTGATTGGTGCTTTTATCTTCAATCAATTTGGTTTATAACTCACAACTAAAATTTATTTCTTATTTCAGATACACGTTTTTATTCTGTTTAAGGTAGAAAACGATCTCTCTGGGGTTGATATTGCCACTGACAAGCAAACTAATATTTTTAATAGTTAAAAAATATTCGAAAAAGTTTCTGAATTGCAAATGTGGAGCGCAGCAATTGCGTTTTTAGACTTATCTATGTCAACTATCTCCAAAATCTTTCTGCACTATAATATAACTTCTGGGTTTGCATCATCTTTACACGACCGGTTTCATAAATGTTGAGCAGGTTTTCAAAATCTACAAAGACTTGTTCCTTAGAACGATCTTTGTCTTAGAGGATATAATAGGTACTGGTAACCAAGATTTGCTGAATCTTAAACCGTCTTCTCGGTTTATATTACATGGATGCTTTTCTATTTCCACAGCTTCGCGGATTAGTCTGGGAAAGTAGAAAGGAGTTCTAGCCAACACTTTAGTTTGGTCAAAGTTCAGCGTGTGTCCTTGGTTCCACACGTGTTCTGCCACTGCTGATTTAATAATTCTGCGGTGTTTGCAGTCAGCCATATGTTCTTTTACTCTAACTTCAATACAGCGTCCCGTCTGTTCTATATAACTTGACCAATAGGAACAAGGAATTTTGTAAACTCCGGCATTTTTAGAGCCTCTTGTTTGTCATTAGCAGATGTAAACCAGGTGTTCAGGGTGTCTTTAGTCGTAAAGACAGTTTTAATATTATGTTACTTTAGCACCCTACTTATTTTATCTGTCGAACCCAAACAGTATAGTAAATAAGCGGTGCTAGTAGGGAGTGATAAGTCTTCCTTGACTTTTGGATTTATTGCTCTTTTCCATGCGTTTTGGATCTCTTTGAACCCGTATCCATTTTGTTGAAAGGATTCCAACAGTGTTTCCTTTTCCCTTTGTAGATTTTCATTATTTGACACACGTATAGCTCTTTTGGCAGTTGCAATTCAGAAACTGTTTTGGAATATTTTTTAACAATTAAAAATATTGATTTGTTTGCTAGTGGCAATATTAACCACAGAGAGATCGTTTTCTACCTTAAACAGAATAAAAACGTATATCTATCTGAAACAAGAAATAAATTTTAGTTGTAAGTTATAAACCAAATTGATTAAAGATAAAAGCACCAATCAATTAAAATTATTGCAGATAAGATACTTTACCATCAAATTAATTAAGTTAATTAACCGACACTTTGGTTAAAGAGACGACTTAATTGACTCGCCATATTATCTATTCATGCAAATATGAACATATCCTTGGACGAGTTAATCAATGATTGGCAGCTTACTCTCGAAGATTAGAATTTATGATTTAGAGAATTGTTCTTTTACACTAATATTTTATGTTTGAATGTTTGTGCTAGAACCAATAAGTTGCTAGAATATTCAACGAATAAAAATTCGAACAACACTACATATCATAACAATAGGCTGCAAAACTTTCATTCTTCCTCCATTTTGTTTTTCTATTTACTAAACACAAAAACGATCAAAGCCTTTAAATCAGCATACAAACCATGACCTAGCACGCCCGGTAACACAACAACACTTAAATTATGTGCCGAGACTTTAAGACTCAGCAAATCTTAGCTACCAGTATTATATCCTCTAAGACAAAGATCAACCTTCTTGGAAAGGACACAAACACTTACTCCGTGTAATAACGAAGACAGTCAAGCGGTAACGGAAAGATAAGGTCCGTTAATCACGTTAATCGCTATTGGTCTAAATATCGTCATTTACATATTTCTTTCAGTGACATTTACCACTCTGAAGATGCAAGCTGCGATGTCTTGCAAAACGTCAGTTTGTTTGGGTTCACGAACGACAATACGGGAAAGGCCAAGTTCTACTTCTTGTTTTGGTATCCTAGCGCTGACGAGTTCCTAAAGAACGAAACAGCTGCCCGCTAGTTCTGATGTTTTTCACAATTATACTGACATTGTTCCTAACCTATTTTATAGTTGGGATTTTGACAGCGTGACTTGTCAATAGATCATTGACTTTCGCTGTCATTAAATTCAATGACAACTTTTCTACCTTCCGTACTAATTTATAGTTTTCTATATTATCATACGTGGTATTTTTACCACAAGATGGCATTCTAAAAACATTTTAAATATCTACATATATCTTTTTGAAAACCTGTTTTGAATCTTCTCTGAAACTTTGAATTTCTTTTGACGTTGTATCAGCCAAAAACATAGCTTTTTCAAATTTATATCTTTGTTCTAAAAGCTTTTACTTGGGAGTAAAGTAAGACAATATTCTATTTTTGCTGTAAAAACAAAGATACCAAAAAATCGAATTGGAGTATTGCAGAGCGTAAAAAACTTTGAAGTCGATTCTGAGATTGCATTCAAATATGCTAAAACTGGCTCGAGTAATTCAATAAAGTCGTTAATGGAATCAAATCTCTCAATGTATTTGAAGCGCAGCTTCTTTTTAACGTTCTAGTATGCTGCTGTTCTGTAAGAATGTCAATCAACAAAATTAAGCTGTGCGCAGAAGAATGTACATATTGGGCTAAAGGATACACTTCTTTAATATTAAAAAGTACGCTATTTAATTTTCCTGCCATGACAGCTGTCTCATCGTAGCTCTATCCACGTAAGTATGACGTTTTAATTGTTTTAAATTGAGCAAAACCAACTGAAGAAAATCTTCTTTTAATACACATTTTTTAAATTTACATACCTTGCACACATAAATACTTACTCAACACAAAATATATCAGATGTTTAGTAACGAGAACCGTAAAACACTTATATTTGTTTCAATTCAGCTACCTCTAAGAAACCTTTTAGTTGTTTATCGTGCATGATATCCTAAAATTGCTCGAAATTTTTTTTTGTTATGGTCAACGTGTTCATCAACAACAATAGTGCCCCCGTCTCTGTGACTCTGAGAGCAACTTCTTGTTTCTCACATAAAATTATGATGCGGCTTAAAATTTTTCTATTTTCTACTATCTGTTTGTTTCGTACTGCATCCAACTGGTTTTCTATAAATAATTCAACATTTTTTGATACTTTCAGAAAATTTATCGGCATCAGCAACACATTTCAGATGATATTTTAAAGTTGCGTGTTTCTTGAAAACTCTTACTGCATTGTTCACTTACAAAATTGCTTTCTGAGAAAAGATCCCTATTCATCATATAATATTGTAAACTCAAATATAATTTATTCAGAACGTCATTTTATCTTAGATTAAATCATCTTTTATATTATCGTAATTTTTGATCAATTAGTTATCACAAAAAATGACATTACTTATATGACTGATTTATTAGCCAGACTTAACGAGACTAATTTGAAACTACAAGGTAATACATTAAATTTAATCAAAGCTAAAAGTGTAATATCTGCGTTTATTGCTAAACTTTTACTGTACAAACAATACTTGGGAAGAGGAGAATGTTCTCAGTTTCGAAATCTTTCAAAAGTGCAAAATAGAGATAGAGATTTGTTTGCTTATCAACAATTAACGGCACTTCATTCGGCTTTAACTAAAGTATTTAAGACAGTCTTTACTTGGATATTTCCGACTGGGTGTTGAATCCATTTGCAAATAGTCAAACTCAGAGCAGAAATACAGATACTTATTGAATTATCCATAAATAAGGAGGTGAAACTAATGTTTAATCAACTTCTGGGGTCAAAAATAGATCCCAATTTTATATCCAGCAAAATGGGTTATTGTACAGAAGCTAGTGATTGCGTTTCCGTCTTTCTATTTGGTAGAACGTGGATTCAGCGGCTAAAAACAAAAAAAGAAACCGACTAGAAATTAGTACATTGAGCCGGACATAAATACTCTCATAAAATTCCATTTTTACGTCACAATTTCCCATTCAAGCCATCAAAGTTAAATTTGTAATTTTTCTATTATGCTTTTATGTAGTTTTTTCTTTCAAGGGTCCGTGAGCAAGTTTTGACTATGAAAAGAGGTCTATGGGCGAAAACAGATGGGAACCATTGATTTAGATGGCATAATGTAATTGAGCTTTTCTGTATACTTTGTTTGAGACCTGCTAGTTTATTTTTGGACCTTACCACCTATGTGGTTTAGGCGGTTAGTGAGTTAGCATTAACAAATCATCCTATCAGAAGTATCTTAATATTTTGATCCACCCGGTCTTTTATCGCGTTGTTCTATTACAGCTTACATTTTTGTGTATAAGCTGTACTTAGAAAAATTATTATGGAACGACCAGTCCCAAATAGCATTCAGTCCATATAGACTACTTATCGTAGCAAACTAGAAGATCTGTACGTATTAAAATTTCCTAAGCAGGTTCTATGTAAAAACTCATTCGACATAAATTTTGCGATGCTTCCATTAGTGGTTTTTGTGTTTGCATATATATGCGTTCAGTTGACACGGATAATCAAGATTACGTTAATTTGCTCTGTGCAAAATCAAGGGTTGTTCTCCTTAAACATTTAACTGTGCTCAACTTCAAGTTGAGTAGAACACTTGTTTTAGCCAAACTTTCAGATCACGTTCTAAAGACCTTGGATGCTCCAAATGTTTTCTGTGGTTTAATTTCAACATCGTTTGGGGGTGGTTTAAATCAGTCCCAACTTGCTTTGTTTGCATTAAAGTCTCAGATATCACTGGTCTGCAAAAAATATTTTTTATTCGAGGGAGTCCCAAATCTCTAATTTTATCACTTTTCGATAAATTAATTATAATTTATTTATCGAACGATAATAATAATTATTATAATAATAAATATATGGACATGAATTTAATTTAAATGGTAAAAAAACTATTTTAGCTATAAACAGTATCAAATAAAAAGATATTCATCGTTACTTGGTGCTTGCTTTCCTTTTATACCTTGAGATACAGCTCTCTCGTTTCAAAAACCAGCAGTACTCCGCCAACATGCTTGCATTCCACTTCCCTGAAAATCTCTTCTCTAGCTTAGCCATGTCTTGATGGAACCGTTCCCCGTGTTCATCCGAGACTGCTGCTAAATTTTCAGGAAAAAAGTCCAGATGCAAGTGAAGGAAGTGAACTTTAAGAGACATATTACATTCTATGTCTTTGTACGCTAAAAGCAGTTCGTCGACGTAAGCGACATAATCTTCACCTGGTTATCCAGGAAGTTCTTACAAACGTTTTGAAATGCAAGCCAAGCTCGTTTTTCTTTTCGATTTAGGTGTTCAATAAACGTCGAATCTTGGAAGAGTTGTCTAATCTGGGGATCAACAAAAACGCCTTCTTTGATTTTAGCTTTGCTAAGACGAGGAAGTTTAGTTTTCAAAAATTGAAATGCTCCACCTGTCTTGTCCACTGCTTTCAAAACTGATTGATCAATCCAAGTTTGATGTGTAAAGATGGTAAGTAAATATTTTCCTTTGGAACCAAAGAATTTTGAGCGACATTTTTCTGACCAGGAATAAGATTTTCTCGCAGAGGCCAGTCCCGTACGATGTAATGTTTATCTCGGACTCGGCTATCCTATTCACAAAAGAAGCAGCAATATTTTGTAAATCCTGATTGCAGGCCCGTGAGTAGAGCAACAACTTTTAAGTCAACGCAAAGTTTCCATTTATAATCATGATAACTAATTTTATCAAGGATTGTGAAGATGTTTTCGTACGTTTCCTTCATATCAACATAGTATGCAACTGAAACTGATGGGAAGTCATTCCCATTTGCCAACAGGACAACTTTTAAGTTTGTTTTTGATGAGTCTATAAACAGTCTCCATTTGTCTGGGTCACATGGCATCTGTAGCTCCGTCATCAATAAATTTGCATTAGGGCAGAACACTAAACCTTTATCTTCTGAGAAAAGACATTTTAGGGTTGCTTGTCTGGTCCTGTAAGAAGATGTTTTTACTCCCTTTTCTAAGAAATTCCACTGTTGAAGTCGCGATCTTAAGAGCTGAGATTTAGTCTTGGGTAAGTGCAAATCCCTGACAAGATCATTTAATTCCGATTGAGTGAGGAAGTGAGGTGGGCCGAGAAACTAAATTAGCAGAATATTCTTCATCATTATTGAACGTATCATTCGAAGCCCCAGGTTGTGGTTCAGAGTCTTTTAAATCAATTTTCGGCTCTAGAGTATAAGTGTTTGGGGGCTTTGGGATTGGCAAAGTATCGTTATAAGGAACAGGTCTTAGAGCTGACGGAATATTGGGATACTGAATTGTATGCTTACTTTTGTTCGAAAACCCGACGGTGGAAGTCATACAAAAGTAACAATCTGTAAGATGACATCGAGGTTCACGCAAAACCATGGGCACAGCAAATGGCATTGATTTACGGGTACCTTTGAGCCATTTGGTCAAACTACTGTAACAAGTCGTACAGCAAACTGATAGAGCCCAAGTCTTGTCCTGGTCGCCAACTTGACAATCAAAGTACAATTTATAAGCTGTTTTAACAAGCGTAGAAAGGGATTTTCGTTCCGCTTTTAAAGTTAATTCCCCGCAGACATAGCAGAAGGCATCGGGATGATTTTTACACTCGCGTAGCATAATTAAACAGTAATTCAACGCCCGACATTAACCACAAATCACACTTAGTCACTTGACAAAATCCGGAGTAAAAGTAGTTTTATTGTTTTACACAAATGAACAAAAATGAACACAAAATCCAGCATGTTTAAAACGTCGACAAGTTAACTCTGCAACAGCTATAGATGTACTGATCGAAGCAGTTAAGCAAACAATGTAATATACTATAATGAGAAGAGTAATGCAAGTTCCAGCTTGACGAAAATTCCTGTTCAAACCTGCATGTGGTATTGAGATCGCCAGCGTCGTGCAGTGAATCTTCCTAACTGTTTATTGATATTTTTTTACTGTTTTCATATATTTGTATTTTATTGTTGTTTCTATATACATCTTATAGCAAAATTTTTGCCATATACTTTAGTATAAATTTTATTACCTGCTTTGGGATGTTTAACGGCTATAAGTTAAAATTCTAAAAAAAAATGCAAAAAATAAAATAAAAATGGGGTCCCCTCAAAATAGGTGGGTGATGGGTAAAAACGGAGCTCATTTTTGGATTCAGGAGGTCATTTTACATGAGAATCGTCAAGAATGGTATCAGGGCCGATTTTCATGCAGACCAGTGTATTCAAAGACTGACTGCCGATGCGGTGTGGCACCAAGTTCCCACCAAATCAAATCCTGTCGACTTATTGTCTAGGAGAACCACGCCCCGAATCCTAAAAACCTTGACGCTGTGACGGCAAGCTCTATCTTGGCTTATCTAAGCTTCGTCATGCTAGCCCAACTCTTAGCCTACTGAAACAGAGTTTCCTGATATGCAGCTGCAATCCCAGTTCCTAGTAACAAAGGAACCATCCTTTCCGTTTTCAGACTTTTTGAGTCTTATCACGCTTAAACAAGTCATTTCATATTGCTTGCAATTTTCCAAGAATTGTTCAAGGAAGGTCGTCTTTTAGGGCCTTTTACGCTTATGGAAATTAATCCTAACTAAAACCGTACAAACGGAATCGTTTCCAAGTAAGCTCAAACAACTTCCACAGAGAAAAACTTTAAAAACATTCCTTTCAAAGCTTATCGTTGACTTTGAGCATATATTTTTGCTGCACGCGGGCTCTCAGTCGTTCCTATCTTCATTACGCGATAGATTTTGAATTATTTCTGTTCAAATTCTCACTAAGAAAGTACCGTACATTGCTGTGTTAGATGTTTTCAATTTGCACCAAATTTCATTAAATCCATCATGAGCAACTTCTTACGTGTTGAATCATCTCATTCTTTGTTTCCTCTCTCATCTGACTATAATGTCCTTTAACCACTCCTGCGCGCTTCCTATTTGGAAGACCTTTAACAACATTACCAAATTCTGGAGTTCTTATTTCTCGTCTCTCCGTATTCCAAAGGGTCTAACAGATTCACCAGCATCTATGGCAACGCTGGTACAAAAAGTACATCTCCGAGTTGCAAAAAAAGCAAAACTGAAAGTCTTATGAGTTCCCGCTCTAAAAAAAATTCTAAAAAATACCTTGGTTATTATTTAATATCATAATCAAAAACTGTAGACAATTTTGCCCCATTTATGAAATATTCTTATTTTTATCAGACGCCGCACGTGCATGTTATGTATACGCCGAGTAAATCCGCGCCGCGCTATTAGATATAATATTTGGATACTTATAAGTTTAAATTTTTTATTGTATTTTCAGAAATTTGTTTAATTGAAATGTTGACAAAGACATTTTTTTGATATTTTGTATCAAAAAAAGGGCGAGGGATGCTCTTATCTGACTGAACATTTGTTCAACTATTTGGTGCATCATTGCCACGTTGAAAATAATCCAACAGCTGCCGCACAACTGAAACAAAACAATGCCAAATTTTGCAGTTCCGTTTATACAAGACTGAAAGGGGTTTTCAATTTTATGCCCAGGTTTTTAGGGAAAAAATGGAACCTTATTAAACAAGCCGTTTATTTTTGACAAGGGTGCAGAGGGCACTGCTAGTGAAGAACCACAACCTTCAAGAAGCAGCGTACGTCGCCGTGGACGTCCTAGACTTCCATATTCAGAGAGTAGTTCAAGAACAAAACGAAGAAAAGCTGATCAACTAACTGCAAGTTATGAACCAGAAGAACTTGCATCGGCGGCAAGTAAAGGCTTGAAGCACAAAGAAAAGTTTCTGCGGCGAACCTCATTGCAGAGGCAGTTTCAGTTCCAGAAAGAATCCAGTACACTAACTGTAGAAGACAAAAATTATGTAAAAGATCAAATTCAAGATATTGTCCTCACAAAATGCGAAATTTAAAGTAAAGAATTGTCTGTGTCATATATTTGAGTTATCGTCTCTTCATGCATGGATACGATTTTTTAAATGTTTGTTGCACATTTCGTGTAGATTAGATATACTAAAACGGCAAGTGCGTGGTGTAGAAACAAAAACACGTTTTGAAGAAAGGAAAAAAAATACAGAGAAACTTTTGTGAAGTAATGGGGTTACTGGTCGATGTTCCTAAAAGTGGTGGTAATGGAACAATGAATGATGGCAATACCGCCAGAAGATTTTTTAGTGATTCCTCCCTGGTCGCTTCTATAACTGGACTTGATAAAACGCTAATTAAAAGATTTGGCGTAATGTTGGATATGCCGTCAATCCTGACGCATTTAAAATACGCTATGGAAACTGCAAATCTATATGTGAACAAGTAGTCTTGGTGCTACATGCCTGCCTCCGTACACAAACTCCTTTTGGATGATTTTATAATAATCAAAGAAGTAATTTTGCCGATTGGACAATTAACTGAGGAAGCACAGGAATCGCACAATAAGGATCTAAAATATTTAGAGAACACAATACGCGCAAATTTTCTAGAATCAAGATCTGTTGAATCGGCTATTAATTACTTCAGATCTCCACATTTTTTTTTGCGACAGTTATCTCCAAAAAGGGATACTATTATATGTTGGGATGTGTTGTCTCTACTGAAAGTGAGATATTAGGGACGGACGGACACATCGTCAAAAGAAGAAAGTGTTAGTGAGAGTGACATTTTTTTTTACATGTTTCCCCCGTGTTTTACAGGTTACACGGTCTCTATTTAAGTTGACTAAATATTAAGAAACATAGTTTGTAAACAATTATTGAAATTTCACCTGACACATAAATTTTAATTGTTTATTTTTCCCATACTGTTTGTAACATTTTAAGAATAATCCAAATCAGTCAATTTTTCGGCTTTTGGCACCCCTAAAAGTTAGCCGTGTCACCTGTAGATATTTTAAAATCATTTTACCTCCTAACAAATTTGCAGATAAGTAACATACTCGGCGCATAATTCTGAATTTTGTCACTTTAGGATTAACGTCGCCCCTAAAAGCCACCCCTAACAGGTTAGATTTTTTTCATTGTGTTTCCATAATTATCTTGACAATTTTGAAGCCATTGAAAACATAATCCAAATTTTGGCCACTTTTTGTAAATTCTTGCCCACTGTGCAATGGAAGTGTGGCATATTGTAAAAACGTGAAGACAGTTTCTGACTATTTAGTAACGTTAAAAACAGTTTTGAAGAGCTAACCAGCTGTTTTGGCAATTTATTATTATATTATCAACATTGGCTAAGCCACTGTATACTTTGATTACAAAGAAAACTGGTCCGATTGATTTGAAAGTTATGTAGGGTATTACTGCCGTAATAAGGATAGATGTCATATCTGCATAAAGTAAGATTTTGCGTAAATTAAGATTTTGTGTTGTTATCTCTAACGTATCCGTTTTGAAATTTATTTTCAATATATTTCTGTTACTTTACTGTACTATATTTTTGACAATTTATTGAAACAATTTGCTTAACAAGGTTCCATCAAAACTTTTGATATTTCACAAAATTACCAGTTGGTTAAGATACTGTTCTACTTGGTGGAGGAAGCCATCTGCGGAAGAACGTCCCCGGTTTAAAATATTTCACCACCAGTGAATTCAATTGAACATCTTATGAATTTACTATATAAATACAAAAAAAGGAAGAAGGCCACAGTACGTAAAATGCTGTATTTTCACCATTTCTTATAAGTTGGACCGTGGGTGGACTGTAATAATTTTGAAAGGCTGTAGAAACCACTTCTTGTAAGTTTGTACCGTGGGTGGACCATAGTAATTAAAAGGTTGTATTCTTCTAAATTTGGACCTGGGTGGACCGTAGTAATTGAAAGGCTGTATTCTGTAAGTTTGGACCTTGGGTGAACCGTAGTAATGATAATCATCTTAACAGATTGTAAGGCTGTTAAATTCTTTCTTTTCTTTTTTTTTCTTAGGACCAAATGTAAAGGTCCGCTTTCTTTTTATCCGGCTCTAATTAAACCACTTCGTGTAAGTTTGGACCGTGGGTAGACCGCAGTAAATGCCAAGGGCTGTAAGGACCATGTAGTAGTAAATTTGAAGAGCTATATTTTCACCACTTCTTGTAACTTGGACCGTAGAAATGGTAATTATTTTAACAGGTTGTAAAGCTATTAAAATTCTTCGTCTTTTTTTCAGCTCAACATTGGACCGTGGACTTCTTCTAAGTTTGGACCGTGGGTGGACCGTGGTAATAAAACATGAGTTTTACTTGATCGTATGTTTCTTAATTCTAAGTTATTTTAAGATCACTATGATCTATTGACGCATGTATGTATCGGCGGTATCCTCTAAAGGCTAACTAATCATCTTTGCTATATTTGAAAGTACCGATACAAAATCCGTTCGGTTTGGGTTACAGAATAAAAAAATAACGCAAATAACTTAAAATAAAATTTACACAAATCACGCTCAGTAGTAGTAGTTTAATAAGATTTTTCTTTCTAAACCCACCGATGCCAAAACTTTAAACATAGTGAGCGAGAGTATGCAATTCAACGTGCGAAGGTTGCCAACAAACGGGCAGGTTGAGCAAATAAATCGAATATATAAAAAAAAATAATGATTATTTAAAAGAATATTTAGATTTAGACTATAATGTTGATCTAGAATCTGTTCTAACCAACATTCAAAGATTTCCTGGGCATAACAAAACGTATTAGTATTGAAATCATAAATCAGCTAAAGTTCATGAGGAAACCGATTGTCTAAACCTTCAAAACCAAAACATAACGTAACTCGCGCATTTTACCCCATTTCCTAGGCGTTATCCCGCCTAATTTATTTAAAGCATGCTTTTGTATGCTTTAAATAAATTAAAATACAATAAACGCAAAAAGTTTTATGTCGCACTACACAGTGATAGAAGCATTCTGTTTGAAAATTTGAAAACAAGTAATTTGGGAAAATTAAATTTTCATGAAAAATTAAATATTGATTAAGACATATTTAGATTTAATGTATTTACAGATTTGCATAAACAAGAAGAGTTCTAAGAGTAGAAAAACTTGAGAAAACTGTATAAAATTTTAGTCATTAAAAATAATTATCAGTATTTTATATGACAGTTTTTGCGTATTGTGACTATTTCTAATTTGTTAACAAAAATATATTCAAAATCAAAGCTAACTTCTATATTCGTGATACTTTAACTTGGGGTTAACTTTCTGAGTACAATTAAAGTTTTAAATTACTTGAGCTATAGACTATTTTTATTTAAATTAATTAAGAAATTAAACTAAATATTGGGTTCTACAGATTGGTAGAACTTAAAATTAGTACAGTAATTTCAGCAAATTTTAGATTAATTACTTCGTGTATATAATCTGGTGGCATATGCAATCAGGAATCAATTTAACAGTAACACGGCAATCCAGTTCAAAGTCCGCTTCCTACACTAGCTTGGATGTCAAATTACAAAGCATCTAATTTAAGATTGGTCGTTTGTTAGAGCAATAACTTTATGCAAATTAATGGCACTATTTTGTCTACTTTATTTTAATATTGATTGCTAACATGTTAAGGCAATTATTGTGTTATTTAAAATTAATGTTAATTTAGTAAGTTTTATAATTTAATTATTTAATTTTGATTACTATTACATTAATCAAAATAGTATAAAAAGTTTCAGTGTATATTAAAAAAACAATTTGTCCATTATTGCATGTTTTAATTTTTTAGTCGAGTGCAGTGTAGCCGATTTTTATACGTTATATCTGTAAAGGTAAAAATAGTAGTAGTAGAGTAAGATTTAAAGATTGTGAAATATATAACTTTTAGCTTATATCAAAAGAACTTTTAAATAAATTCAGTTGCAGCTAGAGTGGTATGAGCAGTTACACTGTCTTGCTGAAAGTAACCAAGTTGAAGTTGGTGTGTGTCTGTAGGTATTAGAAATGGATTTTGCTACATATACAGTCTGAAAGCGTAATTTTGGTTTTAAGAATTATTTGATCTAATGTTTAGAAACGTGTTATTTCAAATACATTTTTGCTGCATTATTATTCTTAATATTATTACACCAAAAGTAAATAAAATTGTAAAATTTTTACGTACAAATTAAAATTTGTAATTGTGTGTACGCTTAAGTTACTAACGCATTTAAAAGTAAAATTATGACTACTTACTAGGCCGCGTATTTTCAAGTACTTACGGAAAGCTCGTATATTCTTAGGAATTAGAGGAACATTTACTATTAAAGGCAAGCATTTGGTCATGCTAATAGAACTTCGAAGTTTACAACTAAGACCACTAATGATCCGTACCAAGTGGCATCTTACCACATGGTCCGTTTAACTTAACAATTTGAGGTTACTCAGTCCTTCGTAACCACAAACGCAAGTAAAATAAGCGGAAGATTAATTCCCAATAACAGAGACAAATACTGAACACAAGTGCTACAAGAGTGAACGTAATTCCATTCAGACAATTAATTAAGAATCCTCTTTGAAATCCAACTGTACCTTCAGGTAATTTTGTGATAATGAGTTTACCGGTTATGCAAAGCTCGTACTTACCGGTCGATAATTAAAGTAATCTACTAGGGTACGTGAGCTTTTCCTCGATAAGGGCGTGATATACATTCCTTCTCTTAAGAAAGATAACGCTAACGCGTCTTCAACTTTAACCTTAGAGATTTGTTTTCTAGAAGGATTTGAACGAAATAAATTACGAATGCTGTATTTCAATAAATGAAAACCTTTTTTGTACTTATGTGGGATTGAGGATATATAAAACTTCTCAAAAATTCGAATTAAATTTTATTACAGACCAATACCGCAACGTAGATGCCAATATAATTCACCTTAAACTTGCGTAGGTCATAAATCCTTTTAAAAATTTTTGTTACGTTATAAAGCTTTGATTTGTGTTATATTGCCTAATTGATTAATATTTGTTACTTTCAATATATTTACAATTTCAGTTCCACTTTAAAATGAAATTAAAAAACGAAAAATTTGTATCTCGAGTTTGTAACCATTTCACGAAATATGCGAATACGAAAAAATACAATTTTCCTCTTTTATCCTCGTATTAAAACTCGCATCCTTGATGGATTCAAAAATATTCTGATCACTTTTTTTGAGTGCTTTAAAATTTAATCTAACGCATTTCATGCGTGATCGACAAAAAAAAAATACTTTTATTGTGCTCTCTTGGCCTTACATTTGATTCAGCCCAATAGCATTAAATTATCAAATAAATGTAAAAAGTGTATTTTATTTTACTTTAACGTAATATTAATTTTTTTACATTTCTAACGTATATATTCAAAATTAATTAATATTAAAGCATAATCGGATTTAATTTGTTAAATTAATTCTTAAAGATAACAAAATAATTTACATTAATATATAAAATGAATACATCACTGTGTAGGTAGCATTGAAGACTTTTAGAATGATGCCTAATCAGATCCGGACGTAAATTACATTTTCTCATTACAAAAGTTCAGTTGGGGGTAATATTCAAATTGTTGAGCTCTTGTAACACTTTCATTTCCGGCCAAAAAAGGATGCAACGGCTTGGATATTTTAAGCTTTTGATCTTTGAGCACAATAAATGGCAGCAAGGGTAGAAGTTTTTCGTGTGCTGTAAAAGTTTCTTATAAAATGTTAATGCTTTGTTTGTATTATTTAAGTCGCGTACATTTTCTGTAAAAAAATTCTTTTGACATTTTTAAATAGAAAAGTTTTAAAACTTGGTACTTAGCAGTGTTTTACAATATGCTACTATTTATAATTCAAAAAATTCCTTCAAATATTCAATTTTTGTGAAGTTGTATTTTCTTATTATTTTAAACTCCTACGCTTAAAATAATTAACTTTGCAACTGAATTAATTGAAAATGAAGTTGTAAACTCTTCTAAAATTTGTTTTACTACACACCTACACAAAAAGAACAAAGGCTTAGGAACTCGACGTAAAATGTATTAGCTAAAACAAAACAGTTGCAGCTTAATTACTTTATTATTAAAATTTATGTCATTTAGTGCTGCATTTATGTCTTTATTAGTTTTTATAACATCTGTACACATGTGCACACCTGTTGTTTGTAAACTACTTCTATGCAAATGCAATTGCCCGTAAAACATAATTGTTTAACAACATTTGTGGAAATGGTTATAAGGGCTTATTCTAATTTGTAACGTTGCGTTTTGTAAAAAAACGTAAACTTATTACTAGCCACAATCCAATAAATCATAGTTTTTACTGTTTATTACACGTAATTTTAATAAAGTAAAAAATGTATATATTATTGTCATGTTATACATAATTACCTTATTTTTATTATATTTCGCAATGTACGGTATATAAATAAATTTATTGAACCAACATAAATAAATTTAGTAACACAAGAATATAATACAGACAATTGAATATTATTATTATAATTAAAATACCGAGAAATTCGTAAATTAGAATTTATTATTCTTTTATACAGTTATTTCAAATTGGATACTTTTGCTATATATTAAATAACTAAATAAATATTAAAATGATGCAATCAGTGTTGCTTCTTATAAAATTATTTAAATCCCGTTTATTCTTTGTTCTACCAAATTTTAAATAGATAAAAAATGTAATCTATTAGATTAAAAATATTGATTAAAGTACACTACTGTTTCAAAATTGGGAATTTTCAAGTCAATCGAGCTATTTGCAGAATAATTTATCAGGAAAAGAAGATTAAAATATTCTACACGAAAAAATTTTAATCAGTTTTGATAGTCCATATAAAAAACAACAAAATTTTACATAGTTTGCTGTTAGTTATAGTAGCGGACAATGAAAATGACATATTCAGGTGGAAATAGAAGGACGTGGTCACAAGAAACCAATTTAACCCTTATAATCTCTCAGGTAAAAGACTTAAAATTCAGTGATATATGTATGAATCTATGTTCGGTTTCGTTAACAATTAGATATATAAGTAATTACAAGAAATTATCTACATAATAACAGTAAGGTAATGCTAATTAAATTGGATATTAAATAACTACAAAGAAACGAATAAAATTATTTATGCAACAAAAAAATGCAACGGGAAAAGTATTAATTTTCAAGTTTATTATTATTATTTAACGAATATTTATAAATAAAAAAAATAATTTTATTATATGTTTCGCGTTTTATTTAGGAGTATTGAATTTTTATAAATTTAGAATTATAACAAGTACCAAAAACCAATTTTATATAGTCATGTGGTCAAATGACTTTAAAGTTAATTGAATTGCTTGGTTACGAAATATTTGCTAAATTTAGGTATGAATGAATAAAATTAAGAATGAAACGATACATTTAATACATAATACACATAATATATCATTTAATACACATAATATATAATATATTACATATATTAACATAAAATACAAAAATTGTCACCTTAGTACTTTGTGTAATACCCATTATTATTAATAATTTCTTCTAGACGTCTCCTCATACTATTTACAACGTTTCCGCAAAATGGAGAATTCCGGACTGATTCCCACAATGTCGTGACATGTTGAGATAGTTTCTGCAAATTTCTTTCTCTTACCCCATTGAATCCAACGTCATTCCAACTTTTTACCATGGCAGCCCAAAGATTTTTAGTTGGGTTAAGGTCAGGTGATTTTACCAAAATGTTGATTCGTCCACTTCTTTCATTTGTAAGAACGTTTTCAATATTATATTGCGTTCTATTTCGTCGCCATAGTTAAACAAGAACATCCTGAAACAACGAAAATGTTTTTTCGTCAGAAAAGATAACATTTGACCAGCCTCTTTCTATATTTTCTTGATAAAATGCTAATCGTGCAATGGCATGGTCAGGAGTCGATTATGTATGAGATTATAAGGGTCACGGTACTTTTCTGTTTTAAACTGTGACCACATCCTTTTATTTCTACCTAAATATATACATTTTCATTGACCGCGGGTGTACTTTAGAAACGACTGATAAAACCAAGTAATTTTAAAGGTACTAAACACACCACCACCACACAAGGTAAAATAAAACTGGTACTGAATTTAACAACAAAAGAAAAATCTTTGTGAAATACAATAATCAAAATTTTGACTTGATATATTCAAAGATAGATTTTTTTTTACTGTATTATAAGTACTTTTTGAAAAGTTTTTTGTTTTTATTTAAATGCTGATTAGATTTTTTCTTGAAACCGTAGAAAAAAACATACACGTCATACTTTAATAATAAAACTATGATCTTCTTGCATGTGGATGTATAAACAAATCGCGCCCATGTGCTCATACAGCACAAAATCTCGCTCTAGATACGTGTGTTTCATTTCTTCTTTTCATTGCACTACTACAAATTTAAAGTTAAAGTAATGTAGACATTTTTTGGCGAAATATTTCCGACAAATGTATTTTACATGTAGGAAACTATAAAGTTGTTAGTTAGGTAGTAACTATTACAACCGCGAATTTCAAAAAATGTATTTGAATTATAAGCGACATAATATTTCTAAATGTACTACGCAAGTGCAAAAATTTGTTTATATAAATGCAGAAACCATCTTAGAGACTAGTGAACAGCTGTTTCGTCCTATTTGGACTCGTCAGCACTGGAATACTCTAATGCAGTTTCCACAACTATATAAAACAAATTGCCATAGTTTTATACCTTTCGGGTGTTAAATTGATTAATAAATCTGAGGCTAAACGCTATCTCGTAGGAACGGTGCTACGTACGAGTTAATCCACATGTAGGAAACTATGAAGTTGTTAGTTAGATAGTAACTATTACAACCGCGAATTTCAAAAAATGTATTTGAATTATACGCGACATAATATTTCTAACTGTACTACGCAAGTGCAAAAATTTGTTTATATAATTGCACGCCCGAAATAAGATGATTATAATCCAAATAGTAGTAAAAATTTGGATAAAGGTGCTTCGTCAAGTGAGTACCATTTACAAAACAAAAATCTTTAAGATGCTTATTTGGCTAGACGAAAAAAAAAACAATCATGCGACAATGGAAGCGCGAACTAGTACTAATACCCCGAAGAGTGCAAATTTTGCACATTTGGTAATTTTATTTATTAATATACTTTTATTATTTTGTTTAGGCCGAAATTAAATCTACTGATTTGTGCATTAGACTTATAGGTGAGATACGGTGACAACACCTTCAACGTGTGTAAACGTGCGTTTATGTCCATCCATGGCATTACTAAAAGTCGTGTAGAACTAATTGCTAATCATTTAAAAACACATTCCAATGCATCCCTTGATAAACGTGGAAAACACTCAACAAGACCCAACAAAATATCACAAGACATTGACTACCAAATTGACACTTTAGAAGTTATCCGAAATACCAAAGCCACTATCGCACAGGCCACTATTTTTTGTCTCCATTTTCAAATATTTCAAAAATGTATAAACCTTATTTAGAGATTTATGAATCACAACAGCACACTAATTTGATCAATAATAGAAAAATAGATTAAAAAGTTAAATACGACTACTATTGGAAATATTTTGTTGAAAATTTTAATATAAGTTTTGGGAAACCGTAAATACATGTCAAACATGTGAAGAATGTAACGTATGAATTCCTACCGCAAGCACGACTAATACAACAACCCAGTCACAGATAGCAAAGAAACTACATCTCCATAAATCCGAAACATTTTATAATGGGCTAACTGCCACATTAAAACAGTTTCAATAGATTTCTAACAAAACTTCCCCCTGTCCCCTCTTGCAGTTGGTGATTTTTTTGACAAACGGCGGTTATAGGTATACAATTTTTGCATTCATGTTGCCAGCTTAAACAAAAATTTTGTTATTTGCATAATAAGCTGACTGGTTCAAACGGCCAGAGTGTGGTGGTTTATTAAATCATTTTATTGCAACAAAACTAGATCCAGACGTTACAGAACTTTATATTTTTTCAGACAACTGCAGTTCACAAAACAAAAATGCTGTTATGGTGCAGTTTTTGTATACACTGGTAAAAATGGGACAATTTAACGTAATAATTTACAAAGTACCAGAACCAGACCACAGTTTTCTCCCCTGTGATCAAATTTTTGGGAAAATAACACAAAAAAATTCAAATAACGCTTCTTTCTATACAGTAGACAGAAGATCCCGGTGATTCAAGTGAGCGTTAGTGTTAATGCTCACTTGTTTTTAGATTATATTCTTGGGAAAAGTAACCAACAAGCGACATTACCTAATCCTGAGCAGAAACTGTATAAGGAAAAACAAAAATTAAAACCCCAAAAATACGATCGCGTCAGGTACTTAGCTATACGTACCAGCGGCAGACAGCTAGTACTACAATGCGATATTTGAAATCCAAAACGCCGATGCAAAAACGAAAGGGGACAAGGACGACTATATTGATGATTCTGACTAAACTAGCAATAATTTTCTACTAGCGTCTTCATATACTAGATTTAGGTTTTTTATAACTACATTTTAAGTTTTTTTTTCAGGATTACTTAACTGTGTTTACTTAGTTTTTGGTTTATTTTTTTAATTTAAACAATCAATAGAATTAGAAAAGTATGGTTTTTGTTTTTTGCGTAAAAACAAGGTATCTGAAAATTTTGTGGAAAAAGTAAACAACGGCTTTTTGGTATATAAATCATAATCTGCTTGTTCTCTCGTATACAATATGTAACTGTAACTGTGACGTAGTACGAATTTATTTAGCTTTAGTTTTTGCTACAAGATTTTCCGGTGCAAAAATCTGATTTCGAAACTTTTTTATACACATTAAAACAGAAAATGATAACTAATTAAAATTGGCTTAAAAACCACATCTGTATACATATTAACAATGTACGTATCACAGAAACTGCCAAAATCGTAATGCAAAAGGAAAAACCACTTTTCTCTTGTTTTCCAACATTTTACTTTAGTGTATTTGTCTGATTTTTGCACTGCAGTGTTCAAATGTTAATTCATTTTAAAAAATATTATACCAAATAGGCGGAACGGGGTATTGCTTAAGTAAAAAAAAATATTTAAAGACTGTATGACTTGTCTCTTAAAACGGATACTATGCACAGCACACTACATCGTAAACCAGTATGATATTTTACGAAAATAAAACGCGATTTCTTAGAACAAAATGTGCACTTTAATTCAGTTTCATTATAGTTTATTAAATGATTTTTCCAATCATAACAATTATTTTCACTGGGAGCAGTTATAATTTTAACTTGAGACTCAATCATCTGTTGAGCAATCTTTCTCATCAAAAACCAAGCTTCCGTTATTGAAGCGTTTAATACAGTTTCTAACTTCATCTGAAATTCTTTTGCCGCTGCACTTTGTATGCGTCTTTTCTTATCTTTCGTTTTTTTTCTATATCAGATCTTGAACTGCTACACTTTTAGTTGAGTTGGTTTTTTTGAGTGCATTACTTCAGCCAGAGGAATGTCATTATCAGCATCAAAATCGTCATCATCAACGGTATTTACACTTTGGTTTCTATCATCTATGCAGTGTTTAACATTCTAGGGCCTAGAGGGTTTATTGCAATCTGTATCATTTCCATCTCCTGGAGGTTTGGCAAAAATAATAATTTGCATGTCATCGTCGTCATCTTCTTCTAATACCTGAATTAAGTGGTGTAAAGACCTAAAAGTTATATAACAATAAAATGTGATTGATAACCAAACAAACATAGTTAACTGTTTATTGTCCGTTATAACAGAAACGCAAATAGATGTGTCATTTTACAATAATTACTAGTTTTTAATGGATATATAATAAAATAATAGCAAAAAATAAGTTTATTTATTCTATAACGAATATACTTATCCTTTGCCACGTGTGTTGTAAAGTGCTGAGTCCCTTCGTTTAAAATGACGTTATGTACTAATGGGTTAAGAGCAAAGTTAACAAACAAGAGTCGCTGTATCACCATCACCGTCTTCTCCCGTATAAAAGTTATGAGCCCATTTGAGACATTGTTGACATGATATCCAGCATTTAGAAAGAAAATTTGCTACTGAAAATATTTGGCTATTTAAAAACCATATAGATACCAGTTTTTTGAAACTATTATTAATTGTAGTTATAGTTATAAGTTACAGATAAGCAGCTCTAAACAGAACTACAAAATTATAGTTTCCTCAAGATTATATGAAAACCATCTTTTGTCCTATTCTCTTCTAGTATCAATAACAGCAATATTTTTAGTATAAGATAAATGACTGTGTATGTTTAGTAGAATAGATGACTCTATGGTAGATGAAATTAAACAAACCTTTTGTTTAGGTTTAAAAATAGTCCAGATGCCATGCAGTCAGTTTCTTGCGTTTGAGACATGTTTCAGATTAGGTTATAGCTCTTTCAAGATAAGAATGGATCGTTAGTCTAAGAAATTTTATTATATCGAAACAAAGCAGTTAATTAAATGTAGCAATCAACCTTGCACTTACAACGTTAAAAAAAGGCAACAGGACGTCAAAAAATATGTAGTAGCATTTGGATTCCACAATACAGTCAAGCTGCTATTAAAAATATTTGCCACATATGCAAAACGTCCTACTTTATTAATTGACGTAGTTTTTATTAAACTTTAGCGCCATAGCAGTTTTATAAAATCTGTGCCCAGCTATTCTATTCTACCTCAAATTTCCCTACGAGTATCAGGCTTATGTTCAAACTTTTCTTACGATTTTTATTTTGTAGTGTCTTTGCCCAATTTACAAAATTAATCTCTAAACATGTGTGAAGTGGTCATCGAATGGTAAGAGCCAAAATACCGTTGAATAAAAAAACTAATAAGCCAAATACCTGAAAAAAAAGTAGTATTCAGAAGACTACTAAGAGAAGTGAAAACATCAAAAGAACAGATGCATCAATAAAGTCAATAAAATTAAGAAACTACTCGCAGCATCTATCAAAGTAGGTGAGAGAAACAAAACAAAAGCAAATCAAATAACTCAGGAAACAAAAAATCTAACGAACAAAATACGAATAGCCCTAAAAGAAGGAAAAATAAATACACAACAATACGCAGAGATGAATAAGAACATAAAAAGGAAAATCAAAGAAGACCTAATCAAACTAAGAACTAAACGGAAAGGAACAAAATAATGCAAAGAAATTAATAAATATAATAGAAATATTCTATAAAATTTTGTTAGCTAAAAAAATAAACCTAATACAGAAACAAAAAAAGACATACGGCAAAAAATAATAAAAATATACAGAAGAAATGCCAGATATTAAACTGAAGTAGCTCTATCAAAACTAAAAAACAGCTTCTAGAATGAAAGCACAGTCACACTATTTTTCGAGAAAGGAAACAGAAACAATGTACGTCACGGATTTACAAACAGAGTTCCAATTCCTCAGCCTATCTACTAACAATAAAAACATTGATTCCAAAACCAAATGAATACCATCTAAACTTATATCTGACCTACATAAATTATGAAAAAATCTTCAATAGCGTTGAGTTACGGGCTGTAGAAAGCCGTATTGATTCTTGTTATAAAATGTAATTAAAAAACTTTTTCCGCTGACAATGGAGGGCATGTTCAAGCAGCTAGATTGGTCACATAAAAAAATATAAATGGGAAATAGCTAAATTGCCTCAGATGCGCAGACGACGTAGTACTTTCAAGAGCAGATTTTGAAAAATTACAAGACATAGTAACACAGCTATCTAAGGCATCAGAAAATTAATATGTTAAAAACCAAGGTAATAACAAACTCAAATGACGCAAAAAAAAAGTCTTAGTAATGTCAACTTAGAGACTGTAAACAAATAGATATATCTTTCATAAATGATTAAGTAAATAGAAAAAATCAATCGACCAAAATAACCTGAAGAATCAGATTAACATAAGCAGGTTTTTCAAAATTAAAAAAAAATCTAACAAATACGAAACTACCATAATTTCTCAAAACCAAACTATGTGTGTTCTTTGGATTATGACTTATGGTTCACAAACGTGGAGACTGACTAAAACATACAGGGAAAAGGTAACAAAAACACAAAGAGTCATTGAGAGAATGATGATAAAAGTGGTACTATTAGACATAAAAACAGATACATAAATTAGACATATATAAAGTGGAAACCGTTAGAGAATAAGTTGCGAAACTGAAATGGGAGTTCGCAGAACTTAACGTTAGGCAGACAACCACACCAAAGGCAAAATAAAATATTCCTACAAAAGAAGCCATAGTTAGGTAAAAGAGAAAATGTTCGCCCGCAGGTGAGATAGACGGATGACTTAAAAAAGGTTCCCTTCTGTACTGGAAAAGACAGGCACATATCAGAGAGATAGAAAAATTTGAGGAAGGCATATGTCCAATATTAGATGACTTGAAGACTACAAAAGATGAAGAAGAAGGTTTGACGCTTTTCAGTCGCTTTATTTTGAAGTTTGTATCAACATGTGAGGTTTGAAAGTGACTTTTGGAAAAATTAACATTAGGAAAACACTATTACTAATAGCGTTTATATATGCTGTCACTGTTGCATTAAAATTTTTAGTCTTTTTATCACAAAAATCACAGAGAGAGGATTACTAGTCTTATATAAACTGTGTATTAAAACTAGTATCAAATTTGTTTCGTTCTATTATTGCTATAGTAAGGTCTAGAGAGTTGGAAAAAACCCTTATAAATAAACTGGACAAGAGAAATGCCTAAAAATTTTTTGAAGTTCGTAAATCCGCCGCTAGGGGACGTAACTGCAATGAAGAAACATCAAATTTACAAAATCTCGAAAAATTCGGCGATAGGCAATACGTTTGAAATAAAATTTGGTATTTGGTATAATAAGGGAGAGGAAGGCCAATGCATTTTTCCATATTTACAAGTTATTAGCTCTTAAACCATTGAACCTATTTGAAGATTTTTGATCTCGTTTGAAAGAATATTTTATGATCTTTCGACATAAGTTTTTTATTGAACCGTTTAGTATAAAATAAATAAACTAGAGGGCGCTATCTGCAGCGATTACTCATTATTTAATTTTTGTATAAAAGTCAATTAGAACAGTATTATTTTCGTAAGAGATTTTTAGCCATCACAAAATTAGTTAAATTTTAGTAAATATCGCATCACGATATCTCTATCCGTTCTCGATTTATAAGAAAAAATGCTAAAAACTCTAGTATCTCAATGGAATAGTTAGTTTAGCGAGAAAAAAAAACCTGAAATATTAACTGCTAATTTGAAAAAATTAGGAATTTGTCAACTGTCAAAAGTTAGTTTTGATAGTTTCTGTAGTTAAGATTGGCAACGTGCAGTTCATTCAAGCACCTGCAAGGATTTGTAGAACACGCATCGAAGAAAATATTAACGTTTTGACCTACGTGCACGATTACGATCCCATCTAAAGCATCAGAAAGCATCGTGGAAGGAAAAATTATAGAGCTACATTTTTTGACCAAATCCTTAACGGAGGAAGGTTTTTGAAATTTTTGAACGATTTTCTTCTGCCACATTTAGCAGACTTCTCTTTGGAAACAAGAAGAAGATGTTCAGCTTCATGCTTGTCGAGCACAATCTAGCCGAAGCATGCGTCAGCATTTAGACGAATAGTATTCACATCGAGTTAGTGGAAGAGAAAGTTTATTTCCTTGGCCGGCGCGCTCGTCCGATCTAAGCTATTTATATTTTTACCTGTGGAGTAGACTGAAAGATCTGTTTTTTTAAGAACAACTAACAACCAGAGAAAATATGATGGAAAGAATACAAAATGCTATTAGAAGCTTGTCTATGTTTAAAACTGAAACAGCGGTTTTTCTACCGAAATTGGACTAAATAGATTCATCGAAAATCATAGAAGGCATTTTGAACAATTGTGAGTTATTTGTTGCTAAACTTTGAGTAATTTTAGGTATTTCGTGCTTTTTTTATTTTAATGTTATTACTGATGTTTTGTTGACCCGTTGGTCTTTAAACACGCTTTAAACTAGTTTGGAACCATTGCAGTTATTTGTTTTTCTGGCTAAGGTAACTTTATCAGATTGAGATTGTTTACATTTTCTCTTATAAATTGAAAACAGATGGAGATATCGTAATGCGGTCTTTGTTAAAATTCAGTTAATGTTACGGCGGCTAAAAGTCTGTTACGAAACAGTTTCAACAAAAAATTTCCGTTGAAAGACCTTAAAATGTTCTTTCAAACGACATCAAGTGTTCAAACAGGTTGAATGGTTTAGGAGATATTAAAATGGCCTCCCAGTGCCTTATTATGATAGTTACGAAAAATATCGTAAAGAAAATTAATCCCGTCTCACTTTAGCTATCAAATTATGTTTTCAAAGATATGGCTCATCGCCAAACTTCCTATGTACCATGAACTTCATGTTTATTCATAGCAGTTACATCCTGCAACCGTGGATTTACAAACTTCAAAATAATTTCCAGCAATTTCTCTTGTCCACTTTATTCATACGGTTTTTTTTCCAAACTTCTAGGTCTTACCATTGTCGTTCCGCACACCCTATACAGTTACAGTTTTAAAACTTATAGTTTACGTAAAGGTTTTCTAAATCCAATCATCCGGTTTTCCCTAGAAGCTTCTAACTTAATCTATTCTTGTAGAAGTTTTATTTTGTTATTGGTGGCTGTTTTCAAATTGTTTTGCGTGTTGGTATAAAAAAGAAATGGGTTTCTTTTGCAATTTATAGTTACTTAACCGCAGTGATGATTTATTAGAAGCCGTTGTTTTCAAAACTACAGAACAACCGCATCCATTTTTCTACACTTTGCTATGTAACAATTTTCTGTAAATAATAGAAATTGCTATTGCATTTTTTAAGTAGTACCGAATAATCAATTTGAACTAAAACATTGCAAAATACGTCAACTGAAAAATAATAAAATAAATAGTTCATTTTTATCAATTTCATATATTCACATTCACATAAAGAATAATACTTTATTATGCAATAATTTTTTAGTATGTCATAAAACTGTTGTTAACAAACAGATAATTAAGGAAGGCATTTCGTACAGTTTCATTTGCGACATTAATTTTTTTACTTTGTTGCATACTTCAAATTTATTCTGTTTCTACTTTTAGTTATTTTATTGTTACCGACAATAGCAATGCATAATGGCAAAGTGCTGTTTAACATCGTATTCTGCAACATGCAAATTTAACGCAATCAATTTTACTTTGCATTTTAATAGTTTAAGATAAGATAAGTTTTTTAACAGTATGCATCAGATCACATTACCGATACACGCGGGACAAGAATCCTATTACTGGAAACTTCTATCAAGTAACGTTTTAGATATAATTAAAATACAGTATAGATCTAATTAGTAGAAAAGGAAATGCATGTACATCTATAATTGTTCATTACTCACATTGTATAATGAATATCGTAGGAATGCAATCAACATTACCACACGCTATTAACATATTGTATTATAAATACACGCCCTTCCGCAATGGGATGTTTGTTTAGCAATAAACGAGACCTCAATGCTGATCTGTTAATACTTTTAAAATATTTACGTAAAAACCAAACCTGTCGTTATCGGTGATGTTAGCTGATATAATGTCATTTTGTTTGGTTTGCGTATGTTCTGCACAAGTTTATAAGTTGAAACTTGTTAATATTACTTACAGTGAGATAACATAAAAGCAATCACGCTGCAAAAACATGCATATCATAAACTTCAAACACGAGCACAACCAACATGTAATTATCTAATAATTTTTGCAATATTAACCAGTAATTATAATAACGTGAGCAGTAGTAGAGACGCAAGCGATGTGTATAACTCAAAGTAATTAACGTTGAGTTGTATTTCCGTACCCATGTTTGTCACGTCGACTGCACTGCGGAATTCATAATTATTCTCGCTTCATAATGTACAAATTAAGACAACATTGAAAGGATGTTTCAAAGGAATATGTTAAAGTTTTATAAATTGCATAATTCATACTTCGGGTAGCGCGTATACTTTAAAGAAGCTATAAATTTATCCTTCGTCGTAATTTAGTTATTGTAATGGAAATGCAGGAAGTGCATTTTAAAATCATTAGTGATGGATTCTGCACTTAATGTACAAATTTCGTAGTTTAACAAACAAAACTTTAAAAAGCCAAATTATGATGCTTCTACTTGGTTAGCTTGATGTATTCAAAGCTTACTAATAATGTGAAACTAAAAGGTATTAATAATTTCTTTTTAAAATAACAATACTGATAGTACCTATTGCAATACATTTATTTATTGCGGTATATTTTTAAAACCTTTTTAGTTCAATATTTAAAATTTGTTTTGCATTGTCTGTAAGAAAATGTTTCGCAAAACGACATAATACATAACAGTGTATAATTCAGCGAAATGAAGTAAAATAATACTGTATATAAAGTTACAATTTCGTTAGTTTCAAACAAATTCCGTGGATTTTCCTTTACAAGTAACGTATGTTATCATTGAGAAATAAAACAATTGCCTTCAGGTAAATGTACGTTCTATAAAATAGTACATTTTAAAGAAATTAATTCATGGTTCAAATAACTGTATATTCTGTGCAAATATTTGTTGTAAACTTTAATTAAACAAAAATAAAAATATAAGGTGTTGTAGCGCAAAACTCAAGTAGTTTTAGATAAGCGAAGAGTGCGCTAACAAACGATTTAAAGAAATTAATTAAACAATTAGAAAAATTTGTCAAAATTGGTCAATTAAGTTCCGAAGTCAGGGATGCCAAATTGTTACATTTTTGAGACCTAACTATTAAAGTCTAAACTGCAATAATAAGAAAGGAAATAATAAAAAAATATAAGGAAAACTCATCTATTAAATATAAAAATTATTATTTTATCATCGATAAATCAAACAAATAAGAAAAATAGGTACATAACTTAAATCTAAAAAGTTAAAAAGTTTGTCTATTAATGCATGATTAATTAAACTTAATCCTAAGAAAATACCGGTAATACCGGCACTACTCAAAAGTTTACTACCGAATGAATTTCAAGACTGACCTCGCCCTAAAAAGTAGCGACTCTACAAAAAAATTAAAATAAAGATAGGTTTACACGCAACATTTAGTTAAAATAATACCGATAATTTAAAATCAAATAATAGCAGTAACAAAAACGTTACATACCCCGTTCAACTAAAAAAAATAATGATAGGTACTATCAAATGCAGCACAAGAAACATTACGGTGGTCTTACAACACCAAACGTAAAATAGCAACGACAAGGCAAGATACAACGCAAAGGCAGCAACAACACAAAAGCATCAACAACGCATAGGCAAGATATTAACGCAAATGTCGTAGGATGAACTATTAATCGCTTACTCTAATTTATCACTAACCTAAAACTATAAAAATCAAAGTATGGGAAAAGAAAGGAGAATTCTTGAAACTTGGCTTCGACAGCTAAATAATTATAAAGGAAATGCAAGAGGGCGTCTTTGCGTCACGAGATCGGCAAATAACGTTATCTTACAAACAATTATTCCACCAAAACTACTGACACCTAGGCACAATAAGATCAAGACGAAGAAGAAAATGGAAATGTCAAAATCACTACTTAGCATCTATAGGATCTTCGCCATTATAAGGTTTCAAATCTTTAATATGCCACTTCCCTAAATTGCTTCCAGATATATCGGATAATTCATAAACAAGACGGGAATAAACTTTAACAACTTTACATAGAATAAATTTTGGTGCAAGCTTAGCAGCAGAACTTATAGTAGCGTCTGAAAAAGCATAGTTTCTTTTCCAAACAAAATCGTCAACCTTGAAAACGACAGGACGTTTCCTCAAATCATATCGTTGTTTGCTCGTACATCTTTATACAGTGCAGGTAAAGATAAGACATTTTCCTCCCATTGTTTAGGCTCGATATGAGATATAAAATCATTAGCATGATTTTCAGATACGGGACCATAGAAAGATCCATCAACAGGTACGGTACAAGCAAACATTAGAAATGAAGGAGAAAATTGAGTCACTTCATGTCTAGATAAATTAATGGCTTGAGCAATCTTGAAAACATTTTCGTCCCAAAAACGATGGTTTTCTTTAATAAAGGATGAGATAGTAGTTAAAACAGTTCGGTTTGTTCGTTCGGTAGGGTTTACTTGAGATAAGTAACGAGCACTATACCAGATATTAACTTTATGATTACAGATAAAGTCGGTTAATTGTTTAGCCTTAAAAACCTGTGCATTGTCACACAAGATAATTTGAGGTACGCCAAAAATAGTGAAGACATTTTCTTCAAGATATTTAGCAACAGATACGGTAGTGGCGTTAGAGAAGGGTTTCACCATAACAAATTTCGTAAAACAGTCGGTAATTACTAGCAATTGAGTATTTCCTTTCTTAGAACGAGGAAAAGGGCCCATAAAGTCAATAGAAATCATCTAAAACGGAAAGTTAATGTTTTTATATTTGCCCATCAATCCAGCACGAGCAACATTAGGAGCTTTTTGAGAACCACAAACTAAACAATTAGAGACATATTTCTTAAGAGAAGATAATAATTTTGGCCAATAATAAAATTCGTTAATACGAGAGACAGTTTTAAAACCCCGAAATGACCAGAAGTAACTTCATCATGGAATTCAGAAATAATTTTATTTCTATTTTCACTAGGTACGACAATTTTCCAATCAGATAGGTTAGAAACTACTTTATGTTTGCGACACAAATGTTTATATAAAATACCATCATTTACTGTAAAAGTTGTAAAAGGAAGAATGATCGGTAAAGACAGTAAACTTTGTACCTTCAACATAACCTCAAAAATGTTCGCAACCAAACAAAACACCAAGACACTCTTTTTCAGTACGGTATATTTTATCTCAGCTTTAGTTAAGGTACGACTTGCATAAGTTACAGGATGTTTAAAACCTAGACCAACGTCAGAGGCATCAGTTTGAATGAAGAAAGGCTTAGAAAAATCGGGACTGGATAAGAGAGGAGCAGAAGTCAATAATTTCTTCAAAGTAGAAAAAGCTTGTTCGACTTCAGAAATCCAAACAATAGATTGTCCTTCGATGTTACCATGCAAGAGAGCATTAATAGGGACACTGATAGTAGATAAATCTTTAATAAAACGACGATAATATTATAACGAACCCATTACTCTACAAACTTCAGTAGTATTTTTAGGAACGGGAGCTTCTAAAATTGACTGAAACTTTTTAGGATCGGTACGCAAACCATCTTTATCAACTACAAAGTCAAGAAAGACTAGGGAATCACGCATAAATTTACACTTTTCAAAATTTACAAATAAATTAGCTACTTTAAGCGTTAAGAAAACCAAATTAAAAACCTGTAAATGTTTTCAAAGTTAGGAGTGGCGATAATTATATCATAAAGATAGACACAAACATAGGGGTCAAGTTCTAGACCAAGTACTGCATCCATAAGTCTCTGTATTGACTGAGCACTATTACACAAACCAAAAGGCATTCGTTTGAATTGAAAAAGACCTTTACCATAAACACCAAACGCAGTCTTACGACGAGAATCGATGTCAAGAGGTATTTGAAAGAAGGCTTGCTTTAGATCAATTGAGGAAAGAAATTGACTATCACGAAGTTTATTTAAGATAGAGTCAATTCTAGGCAACGGATAGGAATCACGAACAATTACTTCATTTAACTTACGACCATCAAAGCACATACGATAAGAGTCGTCCTTTTTTTTACAAGTAAAACAGGGGAGTTCCAAGGACTATTAAATTTTTTGATAACACCTTGTTCTAGAAGACGATCTATTTCACTATGAGTTTGTAAGGCAGGAGAGAGAGAGAGGATATTGACGTTACTTTATTGGCCTAGTATTACCAGTATCGATATAGTGAGAAGATAAATGCGTTTCAGGTAAAAAGGTATCAGGAGATAACGACTCAAATTTCTTAACAGTATCTTCAAGTTTACTGATATTTTTAGGAATTTGATCATAGAGACCCTTAACTTTATTTACAATACAAACAGAAACTTCTTTAGGTACAAAGAACGAAGAAGAAAGAAATAAAACTAGTAGAAATAGTAGGCACGACATAAAATTTCACATTATTGGTGACATTATTAATACTAATAAGAATTTCAACAACAGGAGATACTGTTTGAGGCTTTCCATCGGCAGTAGATATTAGAATAGAGAGATCGTTAAAAACTGTACAGAAAGAAGAGACGACATGTAAAGCATCTTTACCTAAAACAGAGATATTTGCACCTGTGTCTAAAAGAGCTATATGTTCTTAATTATTCAAGAAAAAGTTAATGTAGGGACGATTGTCATTCGGCATAGAGACAAAGAGAGGGGATAATTGAGGTAAACACTGTGAGGTAGAGTTACGATAAAACTTAGAAATGGTTTTTAACCAAGCAGACCATTCATTTTTAGAAAAGTAGGTTTTAGACAACTTTACCTATTAATGCATGAAAATAGAAATTGAAGACATACCTGTATTAATAACACAGATTTTTTAAATAAAGATATTGTAGATATAAGGTAAAATAAAAGCTACATGGCTTCAAAATTAAATACCACAAGCGCACTACTCAAAGGCTAGGTACCAAATGAATTTCAAGGCTGACCTCGCCCTAAAAAGTAGCGACTCCACAAAAAAATAAAAACAAAGGAAGGTTTACACGCAACATTTAGTTAAAATAATACAGATAATTTAAAATCAAATAATAACAGTAACGAAAACGTTAGTGTTTCAGGAGGAATAGTAAATATTTTAGGAAGTGGTAGTATAGACGAATTGCAATTAAAATTCCATATAACACATCTTCAATTTTTATTGAGTACAGATAAAAAGTTATTAGTATTGCTCAAAGTTAATTTTCCAAAAATTCCACTACCAACTTCAATGCACTTTTGACGTCTCTTGATAACACTAGGTTCTGAGGTCGTCTCGGATCAAATCGGCTCTTGTGTTTACTTTTTTTTGTATTCGTCTTTCAACCATCCCCATAGGCAAAAATTCAAAGGAATAAGGTCCAAAAAAGGACCTTGGTGTCAAGAAACGTGACCATATCTACCCATCCATCTTCCAGAGAATGTAAGGGCAGATGATATGTCAACTGACTACTAGAATGTGCAGAAGCTTCGTCATGCTGGCCAAAGGATCTCTTCCAGTAATGCTGGAAGCTCATTTTTAAGAAAGTTTAGATAAGTGGATCCCAGAAGACAACAATAACATAACAGCTCCAATCAACGAATTGTCTATCAAACCACACATTTATAGAGAAGCGTTCTTGAAAATGTGTCTTCACAATGACATAATGGGTTTTCTTCGGACCACCGATGTAAATTACTAGTGTTATTGATGCCGCCACGATGAAAGTGGCTTCATCAGTGAGGATTAAAAATGGGATTACATGGCAATTTTTAAGTGTTCAGCGACAAAATTCCAATCGTCTAAAACTTCATCTTCTGCTCCAAGGTGTTGAATAAGCTGGAAATCATACCGATGGAACCCGTGCATATCTAATCTCCGCCATACTCTTGTATGTAAAACACCAATACGTGCAAAAATTCTGCGGGTGTTTGTTGAAGGGCTACGTTCTACCGACTGAATAATCTCTTCTACTTCATCGACATTGTGTTCATCTACACCTTCAGATGAAATATGACTGCTGGGCAATGCACCAGTCTCACGCAATGCATTGAAAACACTCTTGCATCTGGTAGTCTGTGGTTAGGAAATCGTATGTCGTATTCACTATAAGCAGTAGCAACGTTACCATTGCAAAACCCTTACTCAGCATGTGTAAAAACGTGCGGCATGTTTAAAAAGATACAGTAGACTTGACCAACAAATCATAATACAAGTTGAAAAATTCAATGTAAACTAAAGCACAACTTCACAACCTGAGCATCAAGATACTCCTGTTGACAATTGATAAATACTCCTATAGCTACTGGTGTACGAATACATGAATGAAAATGCATTGAACTTAGTGGTGGAATTTTAAAAATTAACGTTGAACGTCTTTGCTTTAAATTTGTTTGAGTTACATACTAATATTCCATATAACACATGTTGTATGAAGTTTTTTATTGCAATCCGTCTATACTGCTACCTTCTAAAATACAGTCTAAGCCGCCTATAACGTCCTTGCATATAACGATCCGTCGCATATAACGAACCATTTTTTGCGGTCCCAAACAAGGTTCCATAAGAATACATACAAAGTTACGTCGCTTATAACGAACCCGTATGTAACGATATGTCGATTATAACGTTCTTAAAAATATTACCTCACTACAATAAAGAAACATAAATTCCAGAGATTTTACCTCGAAAAATGTTAGGTACTTAGGTAAAACCTATTGTGTACGTAATCCTTTACTGAGCTATTCATCCGGCTTAAAAACATACCTTATTTAAAGAATTTACGTACATTTCTAAATTGTCATCGGCGGCAATTAAAAAAGAAATTCGGTGGTTTCTACAATCTTCCAATGTACCTCTGACTATTTTAAGCAGTTTCGCGGAAATAGAAAATTGCGTTGATAAGTTGTATTGGGTCACGAAACTTAAACAAAAGAAAATTACAGACTTTTTTAAAATGCGTAGTTAGATAGATAGATTATATATAAGTTGTACTTACATACATATGTATATGTATGTAGTTTTTTTTAAATAAACATATAGATCTTATGATCACCGTTTATTACGAACTTCGTTTATAACGTACTAGTATTTGAAGTCCCTTGTGGTTCGTTATAACCGGCTTAGACTGTATTTACTATTCCTCCTTAAACGCCCTGTATATGTATTATCAGTATTTTTTTGGTTACTTTACCGCATTCCTTATATACATACTGATATTAACTGATTTTCTAGTCTACGAATGATGACTTTCTTTTTCCGTGTTTGTTGGTGTCTAATCTAATTTAGCAATGACTATTTAGTAAAACTAAACGAAACTAAAACTAAAAGAAAACAAGATTAAAAATTATTGTATGTGGGTACTCATTTTGTACCAAAAACATTTATTTCAGACACAGTCTGCTACATACGCACAAATCAAGTCGGTCAACTGGGCTTTAATCCATACCTTAGCTGTGAAGTATGAAGAGTGTGAAATAAATTTTTAAAATATCTTCTACGGGTGATTGCGTATTACTTATCGCCACAGCCATGGCAATATATTACAACAGAAAAAAAATATTTCCATATATATGTAATAAAGGAATTAAAATGAAACCACGCGAGTGTCTAAGTTACCTCAAATAGAGTACTAGTGCTTACGAAATACTACTCAAATGTGTTCCAACATTAATTAGCAAAAAAGACTGTACTGAGGACTGCTATAAACCCACATGAAAGGTTACCAGTGTCACTGCGTTTTCTTGCGACTGGAAGAAGTTTAGCGGATTTGAAATCATCTGTAAATTTTGACATTGTCCGAAATTATTTCAGAAACGTACCGGGCAATAATTCATATTCTCAAAAATAAATACTTAAAGATAAGAAAACCTTATTTAACCAAAAAAATATTCTAAACTTTACACATTAACAAAACAAAAAATTATAGCACCTTAAGCTAACATTTGTTGCGGTACCCAATAGAACGCTTTTAATATAGCGTTATTTACATAGGTACATAAACATGTTTTTAGTGCCTTCACTTACCTTGTTATAAAAATCTTCTCGTAACTTAATTGCAGGCGGTTAGCTCGATATGATTTGGCGAGTGGATCGCAGGTCTCGGTGTGCTCGTCAGAAAGTAGTTAAAAAAATTATCAAAACGGTTGAAAGCTGGTAATGGAAGACAGCGTTTAAATCTAACCAACACTTAAAGAGAACAAATGACAAAACACAACGAATATATTTATTTTATCAAAGAAAGAGAAGTTAGAGAAGACGCGATGTAGTAATACATATATAGTTACAATTAAGAGTCGACAAATATTACAGACAGTAATCGTTGAAGCCAGTGAATTCACAACTAAAAGTAAATCGCATTTAGAATAAATTCAAACCGTAATTATACAAACAAATTTGCGTTCGTTAGTCGTGATAACATCTATACCCACGTCGCACGTACTTTACGTTCGACAAATAAACGAATTAATATAAATGAAAGAAATTGCACTTACGATTGTCCAGTCATGCTAATAACTATCGGCATGCTTGAATCGTCCTCCAAAATTTTTAACGTGTAAAGAAAGAAGTCATTAGATATAAAACATCACAAATAAGTTGCTTGTAAGTCAACCAATGAATCGTTGTAACCGAATGCGTCAAGCTTCCGAGTGACTTTCATTATTCCAATCGACGCGAACCCAGATTATATTGCAAAATTGGTATTGGTAACCAATGTCCCATTTAGTGCGTACTTTAAGTTATTAATTCCAGAGAAAGGTATTTAATTGGCATGTACCATTCCGAAAGGGCAAATACGTGGCGGTATCTGAAGTTGCTGTCACCATTACGAAAAGATCAAATTAAATCACAAAAATAGAAATCAATTCTTGACCCAGAAAAACCTTCACATATGAAGCAAAACTACAACATCCATTTATAACGTGAATGAACGCAAATATTTATAAATGAAAACCTCATTGGGCGTGCACGTTAGATGACCATGTACAATCCGTTTTAATGTCACCGGAAATATTTTTTTCTTGAAAAATTCCATCCGTCAAGAAAAACAACCCTCTGAATGCATGAACAGGGCGTCGGAGACAAAACTTATGCAGTATGCAATCTATATAGAAATATTTTTAAAATAACAACTAAACTAAACAAACTAATCCATTAAATTAGGAACCTAAGTAGAAACTAACAAAATATTTTAAAGATTGTATTAAACAGAAAGAATATTTTCTTTGTTTTATCTTTTACCACAAAAGTCGCAGAAATTGAGTATTGGTACAATCTTCGTGCATTCAGCACGTGCTACCGGTACTGGACATGTCTGATCCAACATTTTTCCGAGAGTAAGTGTATCTGGTTTAGACCAATGAGAACAACCTGGCTGTGGTTCTGGAGAATTGTCCTACTGGGAATTATCTAGTGGACATTCGTGTAGCACTTTTTGTGGAGCTTCTTGTCAGTTAGGCGTAGTCAGGATTAATTGTCAGGTCAAAGGTATGATACCCGTTGCTCTAAATAATGAAACTGCATTTTTTATGGTAGCAGAATTTTTCCACGCAGAGGCAAGCAGTTGCCCAAACTGGAGCCTGGTAATACGCCTTACAGGATTTGCTTGCAAAAAGAAATTACAAGCATCATAATAAAATATTTTTAAGGATTTTTGTTTTTGTGATTGCCCATGCACGAAATGCGGTAACTGCTTCAACTTGCGTATCGTAAATCCCCTATTCTTGTTGAGAAAAAATCAAGTCGCAAATATGCAGCCATACAAGTTTGTTTGTTGAATTTGTGAGGTAAATTTAGTTGTTCCGTGTAAAACTTTTTGTGGGCGCAAATCCGTGGTTCTGTAGTTTTTTAATGTGAGTTGCAATTTTAGCTTTGTTTTGCTCTCCTAATGTGAACCAGGGTCCCAAGTTCTTTGACTGTCTCCTTTTTTTACGGCGATGGCGAATAGTGGCTTCTGGAACATTGAGGCCAGCCTTGACTGCTGCACCCATTTCATTCGTTTTTACGGAGGAAATTGCAGCAGTTAACTGTTGTATTAAATGTTTACCTCTAGAAACGCTTTTTTTGCTTTTATATTGCGTAGACACGTCTGTAAAAATGATAATTTTTATTCGTTACAGGTAAATAATGATGAGTGCTGTCTTACTGAAATTGATGAATCTTATAATTTTTTGAACCGATTTGATTTTAATATAAAATAAACGAAATCATTATTATGTCGTATGTGATCGACAATGAAAATCCTTAGTTCATTCAAAAACAAAATTTAAAATTGCGTTTAGACAATTACCTCGGTCGCCTCTAATTACTATTCTTTTCAAGACTCTCATTAGGCTAATTGAGTAGTGAAATATAAATAAAGTAAGTACTTCTAAATAAATTTATTTCTTGAGTTTTCTGATCATGGAAATTATAGTCCAATAAAGGCGGTAATAAACTTTGCTGCAGGGGTTATATGTAGGTGTTGCATAGAGAGTGCAAACATTTTTTCGTTGGAGATGTTCCAAAACTGGTATATTTAAGGTAACAATTTATTATCATACAACGTCAATTATCGTTGTTTTAAAAACATGTTGATATATTTGTTTTTCTGTGTAACGTTTCTCTTGCAACAACGTTAAACTAGGAAGAACCCATTACACAAGATCATAATCATCCTGCGGACAAAGAATCGATAAAATGCAACACATCGTATCATTATTTTTTCCACTGATTCTGCTTTGAATTTACTTTGCTAATGTGAAAGAATGGTATCTGGATAGAAACTTTTCTTTAGTAGCGCCACTATTTTCTCAGTTGTACGTACCTAGAATACGTTCTAACAATTTGCTGACTACTGCGGTTTTTTGTTTATTGCAAAACAAAACCCAGCAAACGTATGCATATCTGCTGAGGACACTACTTCAGATATGTGGGAAAATGGGGTTAAACTGTGATTCACAAGTGGTACATCTAGATTTTTAAAAACCGGCCATACAAGCGGTAAACACTGTTCTACCATCTTGTCGAAAGTAATGAAAGATGGATTAGCGTTTATGGCACCAAAAGATGGTCGGAGACGAATGTCACATTTAAGAGAGGTGGCACCCGTAGAAGCAGGAGATCTGCTAAATTATTTCGACGCTATCTATGTGTCCGGGACTTTGTGTTGGAAATAATAATGATGATGCTTTAAGAATAAGAAACCTTTTACCAATATACCTAGTTGACTTCGGAATGTCCTCCAAGCTACTTTACAAGGTCAAGATCGCACCAACAACCAAACGGAAGCATGGAATAATAGATTTTCCAATTTCGTTAGTAAAAACCATCCTACCGTTTGGAAATTAAAATCACAAATGAGACTCGAGGTCACTGCAGACTTAACAAAAATAGAACAGAATAACTTAGGTGTTTATAGCAAAGAAAAAAAAGGAATGTGGATTAAGATATGCAGACGAGGTTAAATAATTTGTGCAGGAAATATGAGGGTAACGTCGGGCGTTTTTTCTCGGCAGTAGGCCACACTATTAGATTTCGTGCCAATAATTAGATAACAATATATTTTTTTTTCTATATTTTCTTAGTCGTAGATCAAATTATTTTCTTCTTTGTTTAAAGTATTTATTTCTACGACTTTTTATTCCTAAAACCGATTGACCGATAAATAATCCATTATATTGTAACGAATTTTAAATTTAATTTATTTATAAGAAATATTTACACGTTTATAACTACACGAACTAATTAAATCAAACGAAATTTAAGAAAAACACTTACGCTAATTTATGTAATATATTTATCTAAAAACTGACACTTGTTTACATTAAAGTCACGTACGTTCTAACTACGTTGTATTTATTTCGAACACGCGTTAATCACTTATAGCCTTATGCATAGTCGCACAGTTAGTATTGTTTTAGTATGCTACTAGTTAGTAGGATTCTAGTATCTGCTAAAATATTGGTATACATAGTTCCTTGTAATACGAACTTAGTATGGTACTAAGTAGTAAACTACTAATGTGATATTTAAAAAAAAATAATGTGACAACATCGCAAAACAACAGCTGTACGACGCTTCGAAATTTTAACCTTACTTTACGTGTTTAACGTTTTTCTATTGTGTGTGCGATTTTTATTCTCGAGTATTTTCTTATTATTATTTTTTTTTATCTGTTGACAACCTTATTAATTATTATGTCGGTAAGTGACTTTTTTAAAAACTATTAACCAAAAGTAAGTGATATATAAAATAATGATTATTTTAATCTAGATTGAAAAACTGAAGCGCGGAAGAACATTGAATGTGGACGAGCAAGAAAAAAAAACGCTGGTTGAAATTATTAGGACATATCTGCGTGTTCTGAAAGATAAAAGAAAATCAACATCTTGTAACAGGCAAAAAGAAGACTCATGGAAGAAAATTCAATGCGAATTATTAATTATAATAATTAAATTATTTATTTTTGTGAACACTTTGTTACAAAATTTTAATTAGGTTACAGCAAAGAACTTCCTTGAATTAAAGAGCAGTGGACGAGTTTAAAACTGCAATAAAAAAAGCATTACCGAGCAAAGAATTGGACGAAAAACCACTGGTAGTGGTTCGCCACTTGAGCCACCTTCTGAAATGGATTTGGTTGTGGCTGAAGCAGTTCCACATTTATGTTTTGTTTATAACAGTGTGTTTGACAGTGACAATTTAAGTAACCTGTTAATTAAATTATGCCAATTGACCTAGATCAACTACAAAAATAATTTTTAGAATTGACTTTTTTAATTTGTAGAAGAAGAACAAACTGAGAAGTTAGAAAATACCGTAAGTTTTTATATAGTCAATTAAGTTTTAATAATTATTACTCATTCTTGCAGGTTGCAGTGTTTCAGCCACTAGACATCGAAGTTGATGAAGTAAGTTTAGTAATTAAATTGTATGTTGAAGTATTCAATATTAATTTTATAGCCAATTGTGCAAGACCAAGATGACCCTCAAGTTCCACAGGTTTTTAAAGGCCAAAGTTCTGGTAGTTCCTCTTCTAGTAATTCTGCCATCGTGCAAGACAAACATTTAGTAATTACAGAATTAATCAATGTTATTTTTTCAGAGCAATTGGGTAAACAAAAACCGTGTTATGTCTGCATACGAAGAACAAATGTTGGCATTAAACAATAAAAAAATTAAACAAGCAATGCAACATGCAGAGAAACTTCATACACAAAAAATTAGAAATGAGCAGGAGCTGCATGATTTAAAAATGCATTACGAGAAATTATTGTATGAAAAGAAATTAAAAGAATAGAATTAAAGCACATCTTTTATTGACTTTTATTATAACTATGATAAAATAATATCGGAGAGAATAAATTATCTATTGAAATGTCTATTTATGTAGTTTTGTCTAAAAATGTTGCTTTGTATGTATATAATCGATAGAGGGACATTTTATTTTTACATGCGTCCCATCAATGCAGCCGACTATATTAGGACAACCAGCAAGTGCATAAAAGTCTTGTTTTACTATATTTAATTGTGCTGGTGTTCGAAACTTCATGTACTCATCACGATGATCAGATAACGCTACTGCTACACGTTTGATAATACGGCTTAATGTAGTTTGGTGAAAGCCATGTTTTTCACTAATTTCATTTTGATCTGCTCCTTTATCACAATATCGTATAAATGCCAAAAATTGAATTTCAGGAGCAACAGGCTGCCCACGATTACTTAAATGATTTAACTGGTGTCTTACAATGTTTATAATATTTTGAGCAGTTGGCTTTTTTAACCTATAGTATCGACGAAATTGATCGTCACTATAGTACACCAAGGGGTTCATATGATCCACATACACTTTTGGGTTCCTGTTGATATTAAGAACATCTTAGATCATTTGTACTTCTTCAATTTCTTCATCAACATTTATAAGGTCTTCCATTGTTACAAAATACCTTTGCAAATTTGTAATTTAGATTACAATAAAACAACACTTTACCTATACATTTATTTCTTACCAATTTTTAAATGAAGGTGCGTATCTTATTTTCGAAATATAACTAATAATAATAGCAGTACTGTTTATATATAAATATAAACATGAACACAACTGTTTTTAAGGTTAAATGATCTTAAACATGCATAAGAACACTACTAAGGAATTTAGTATCCAACTAAGGATAGTTTCATTTTAAGTCGACTATGAATACAACTTTTCTTAGTTAGCAACTTATTCAGACTTTTTTTACTATTTTGTTAGTATCTAACTTTTGAACTATGCATACAGCTGCTATTTATTTAAACGTCTTCTTAACACTTCCGACTTCGAATAACTGACCTATGATTTGTTGGTACCGCTTTTATACATTTCCGCTATCTTTCGAGAATTTTTTATATCCTTTCGTGAACGTTCTAGACGTGGATAAAAAGTTCGTGAACGCTCTCAAAATTTACAAGAACTTTGCGAACGTTTCAATATAAATTTGTAGTTAAAAAAAATTTAAAAACAACGTATTACAAATATATTTAAAAACTTGAAAGAAAGCTTAAGTAATTGCGCAATCTTGATTTTAATTTATATTATTATAATGCAGAGAATTGCTTAAATTTAAGTAAACCTTTTGTACGCGTGTTATTCAGCTAAATCCATTAGAAAATGCAATCTTATATTCTTTGTCAGTAATTTTAAAAATTATTGTTGCTTTATTAAACATGCTACATGCAATGGATTTTTCTACGTTTATTTAATTTTTTTATGTTTATCTTTTACATCGCGTGAGCAACCTAATGCGGCACGCTATGTCAAGCTTCTTAAATCACATTGTATCCAAATTCAAATAATCAGGTTATAATATATAATCTTTAAAAAAATGTAAATTTATAGTATTTTGATTGCTATCAAACTTAGTGAATTTTAAAAATTTTAATGTATTTGTGCGTACGTGTATTGCAGAAAAATATGTATCTACACAAAAACATCTCGAATATGTACTATAAATATGGAAATTTACCTTCGAAACGAAAATCTGTTGAAAACGCTTCTTACTTTATATGCATAGACAGTGTGAATATAAGTACTACAAAAAAATTTAGCAATACTAAAATTGGAAAAAAGTGAAAATTACCTGAAAAACCTTTATTTAAATAATAATACTGCAAACGTAGTTTTTCAATTAATTAAGAAATTCACAAACTTCAGGTGATGCGGAAATAGATATGTCGTGTACAGAATCCTATTTGCAAGTTTGACCAGAAACTCCTTGGGGTTAACTATTTGTCAGCTACTGATTGATTGATTATCGGTTACAATCTATATACACTGTTATTGAAAACTTATAATATAGAACATTTTAAATTAAATTGAAAGTTTAAATTGAAACTTTTCTTGTAAAATTCTACTAAAATTTAATAAATAAAGTTTTTAGTTTTATTTAGAATTATTTTATAAGGTAACTTCTTACAACGAAAATTAAAGTACATGGAAAAAGCTTATTTACATAAGTTCTTAGAAGTAGTTTTATTGATGTTTACAATTGTCTACATTTTAACCAAACAATTACAATACTGGAGACAGAAAGAATTTTGTCAAGTGTCGGTTTATTGTTCTATGAATTTCTACCTTACAATAGTATTAACGTCAGACAAGAAGTTGTAATCGCTTATAAGCATAAAATTACTCCAAAGGGTTAATCCTCAGGAATTTCGTTAAACACTTAATGGTTACGTTTTCAGAGAAACATAAGCAACTTAATCTGCAAACCCTATAACCTCAAATACGTACCATTAGACAAGCGACGTCTCTAAATATTTACTTTACCAAATTTATGATTTTGTTTATTTTAGAAGACAAAATTTCCTCAAAGCTAATTATCAAATAAATGCTTACAATTTGTCTTTTGTATTCAAATAAAAACAAATTTAATTAAATTACAGGGGTTGACTACACGTTGTTTGTATTTTTGTTATATTGAAACGTCCGAGAAATTACTTGCAAATGCAAGAGCCTTCTAGAACTGTTATCTAGTTTCTAGAAAATACAACGAAAAGTGAGGAACGATCGAGAAGAATTCGCTGATGTCTATAAAAGCCGAAGATGGAAATCGTAGGTCAGTTATTGCTGGAATGTGAATGCATGCAGTATTCAGAAGATTAAGCAAGTGAAGATAAATAAGTGATTAGCACGTGCGGACGTTTTAAATAAATAACAGTGTACACCGAATCGAGTGAACGTGACTTATAGTGTAAACAAATCCGAGGACGTTATCTTAAGTGTTATACAACGGTGATACATAAATTCGTGTAAGTGTTTTTATTATTAGATTTAATTAGTTCGGTTAATTTAAAAGTATACATATTTGTAGATTAAGTAAACGTAGTTTTAGTCGTTATAAATAAATTAGTTTTTAATAAATAGATACGTAACAGTGGTGTCAGAAGTGGGATATCAAACCGTTCGCGATTTTTAGTGTGAATACCATTAAGTTATTTGATATCGCACCCGTAATAAAAACATTGCATAAATATCTGTTAAGATTCGCGATAAGCGTGTTTATATAGTGTTTATTAAACTTTTTCTTTTAACAAGTGCGATCGCGATTAGGTTCGTTTCCGTACACTAGTAGTTTAATATTAATAAGTGGATAGTTATTAAATTTTGTGTTATATAAAAACTGCATTTTAAAAAGTAGTGTATTCAAACTTTATATTCGTGTTATATTTAAATTTATGCCGGTGACGCGTTCGCAAGCAGTTAAAATGGATTCAAAAATATTTGAAATTCTCGAATCGATGAATAAAAAAATGGGCGAAAATTCTCAGAAAATGGAAGAAAAGTTTCACGAAAATTCGCAGAAAATGGAAGAAAACTCTAGAAAAATTGAAGAAAAGTTTTACGAAACTTCTCAGAAAATTGAAGAAAAATTGATGGAAAATTCTAGACGTCTAAAAGAAGAAATACAAACAAGCATAGAAAATCAAATAAAAATTGTTCAAGAGGAAACGCAAACAGATATGTTAAATTTAAAAGAAGAAATTTGCGAATCTATGAATGACAAAATAGAAGCAGTAGGGGATAGAATGAAACTGCTTGAAGAAAGAATGAACCAAATGATTTGCCATGGCGAAGGAAGCGTCACGAGTGAAGATTTAATAATGGATCATCGAGAAGAAAACACTCACAAGTTCAAAGTTGTACCACCGAATTTTGATGGTAAAGTTCCATGGTCAACCTACTACAAGCAGTTTGAAGCCGCAGCTACTGCTAATGGTTGGAGCAACAAGCAGAAAGCGACGTCTTTAATAGTGTCCTTACGTGGAGAAGCGCTTGGAATTTTACAAACTGTTCCGGACCACCTGCAAGAAAATTACGAACTCTTAATATCACGATTAGAAATGAGATATGGGGATGCTCATCTTCAACAAGTATACCAGGCTCAAATTAAAAGTCGGGTTCAAAAAGCTGCCGAAAGTCTTCAAGAGTTTGAGGCTGACATCGCCAGACTAACACGGCTTGCGTATCCTACAGCACCGGATACCTTCCTGGAGCAGTTAGCTATTCAAACTTTCGTAGATGGCCTCCGAGACAGCGAAACACAGCAGACTCTCCGGTTAGCTCGACCGAAGACATTGGATGACGCTTTGGTGCATGCTTTGGAGTTTGAAGCAGCAAAACAAGCATCGCAACGAGGTGGTCATAGACTCTGCTGTGCTACAGAAGTACCCGCGCAGACACTGGAAAGCATCGAGGAGATAGCGCGACGAATACTTCGGGAAAGAGGAGTGACAGCTTTGAACTGCGATGAAATAGGCCATGTACGACGGCATCGTACCAAACCTAAGAAGAGGACTAGAAGAGCCCTCGAAAATTTGGAACGAGGCGAGCGAAAGAAACAAAAAGTAATCTCATCTAGTCAAACTCCGGAGGTTACAATCCAAATGGCATCGCCTAGAGAGCAATTGCATAGCATTTATCTCGATGGCAAGATCAATGGGAGAAGCGTCCAGTTACTGGTTGACACGGGAGCGACGAAGACCATCATTCGTCCTGACATGTTATTGGAAAACGAGAAGACATCACCAGTAACAGTACGACTTCGAACGGCGACGGGCGACGAAATACCTACTCACGGACAAGTCAAAGTAACCATTGGTTTGGGAAATGGAGTACTCGACCATCAAGTACTGGTAGCCGACATCACGGAAGAAGTTATCCTGGGAATGGACGTGATAAAGAAGTATGGGTTCCATTTGGATATGAAGAACGATGTCCTGAAGATCGACAATGAAGAAATTCCTTTTCATTCGTCAGAGAAGGCAGCCGTGCGAGTCTTGTTGAGTGAAGACGTGATTCTGCCTGCAAGGACGGAAAGTGTGGTGATGGCACGCCTGGATGGAAGTCTCCGGGAAGGCTACATACGCGCGATTGAACCAATGGGGGGCGGCTTAGTTGAAAAGGGACTACTCGTTGGCAGAACTTTAGTACGAGTAAAGAAGACGATGCCAGTAAGGATCTTAAACATCAACTCAGATCCTGTAACGCTGAAAAAGAAGACCGTGGTAGGCCAATGCACGCCAGTATCACAAATTGTGAGATGCGTGAAGTCGAACGAAGATACGTCGCCGAAGAAGTGTCCACAACATCTATTGGACATTCTTACTACCAAATGCGAAAACCTCAGCCAAGACCAGCTGGCTGAAGTTAAAGTGTTGATCCAAGAGTACCAAGATGTGTTCGCACTGGAGAGTGGCTCCAAAGGAAGAACTAACGTGGTGAAACATAAAATTAATACCGGAGACGCTCGGCCGATACGACAACATCCACGCAGACTTCCTTTGGCGAAAAGAGAAGAAGCCGAACAAATAATTACGGATATGGAGAGAGAAGGCGTGATTGAACCTTCAAGTAGTCCATGGGCATCCCCAGTGGTACTCGTGAAGAAGAAGGATGGATCAACGAGGTTTTGCGTAGACTACAGGCAACTAAACGACGTGACCAAAAAGGACAGCTACCCTTTACCCAGAATTGACGATACGCTAGACACCCTGTCAGGATCCCAGTGGTTTTCTACGTTAGATTTAAAGAGTGGATACTGGCAGGTAGAATTAGAACCCAAGGATCGTGAAAAAACAGCTTTTACGATCGGAACTGGTTTGTGGCAGTTCACTGTAATGCCCTTCGGCCTGTGTAACGCTCCTGCAACGTTCGAGCGTTTGATGGAGACCATCTTGCGCGGATTGTCTTGGAAGACGTGCTTGGTTTACCTGGACGACGTGATCGTGGTTGGAAGGTCGTTTGAAGAACACTTAAACAACTTGAAGGAAGTGTTCCAGAGATTACGTGGGGCTAACCTCAAACTGAGCCCAAAGAAGTGCCACGTATTTAAGAAGGAAGTTCAATACCTTGGCCACGTCGTATCTAGAGATGGAGTAAGGGCTGACCCAGACAAAATCCGAGCAGTGCAAGCATGGCCAAGACCGATCGACAAACATCAGGTCCGAAGTTTCCTTGGGTTGTGCACTTATTATAGAAGATTTGTACCCGGATTTGCCAATATTGCCAAACCATTAACAAAATTAACTGAAGAAAAGCAGAATTTAGATGGAATGAAGACTGCGAAAGTTCTTTAATCAACTAAAACAAGCCCTAGTCACTTCGCCGATTTTGAGTTATCCACGAGAAGATGGAAAGTTTGTTTTGGATACCGACGCAAGCAATATGGCCATAGGCGCGGTCCTTTCGCAGGTTCAAGATGGACAAGAAAAGGTTATCGCGTATTTTAGCAAGGTTTTGTCCAGGCCAGAAAGGAATTATTGCGTCACTAGGAGGGAGCTGTTAGCAGTCGTTAAGTCCATCGAACATTTCTACAAGTATTTGTATGGACGAAAGTTTTTACTGAGAACAGACCACGCCGCTTTAAAATGGCTTCTGCAGTTCCGTAACCCAGAAGGACAAGTGGCAAGATGGATCGAGAGACTGCAAGAGTATGACTATGACACAGAACACCGTGCCGGAAGCAGTCATCGAAACGCTGATGCCTTGTCCAGAAGACCATGTCCGGTGGACTGCAGCCATTGTTCGCGACTGGAAGAAAAAGTCGAATGTCTCCGGAGAACTGCTATGGTTGATGATGAGTGGGAACCTGAGCAGTTACGTCGCGAACAAGAAGACGATCCTGAAATAAGACTACTCCTGGACTGGAAAGAAAGCGGCCGACGACCAACCTGGGAAGAAGTGAGTGCTTTGGGCAAAAATATCAAAGCGTACTGGGCGCAGTGGGACTCCTTGGTAGTAGAAGACGGTCTTCTTAAGCGATCCCTAGAAAGTACCGAGGGCACGGGAAACAAACTACAGCTGGTAGTGCCGAAGAGCAGGGTGACCGAAGTGTTGAAGCTTCTCCACGATGGGACATCAGGAGGACACTTTGGCATTAAGAAGACGTTGGGTAAAGTGCGAGAACGATTCTACTGGATGAACTGCAAAGAGGACGTCATGAAATGGTGCCGTAAATGCATAGTCTGCGCTTCAGGAAATGGTCCAGCGAGAAAGCGCAAAGCACCCATGAAACAATACAACGTAGGAAGCCCTTTGGAAAGAGTAGCGATTGACATCGCAGGGCCGTTCCCAGAATCCGATTCGGGAAATAAATACATCTTGGTGGCGATGGATTATTTCACGAAATGGACGGAGGCTTATGCCATACCCAACCAGGAAGCAGCTACAGTCGCAGACGTATTAGTAAAGGAGTTTTTCTGCCGGTTTGGAGTTCCGTTGGAATTACATTCCGATCAAGGCCGCAATTTTGAGTCTGGGCTGTTTCAAGAAGTTTGCCGACTGTTAGGAATTAAAAAGACTAGGACAACGCCTCTCCATCCTCAGTCTGATGGCATGGTTGAACGGATGAATCGAACAATGGGCAAGTACTTAGCCAAGGTAGTGTCCGAACATCAAAGAGACTGGGATCAGTACTTGCACCTCTTCTTAATGGCGTACCGATCATCCGTTCACGAAAGCACAGGTCAAACACCATCCTGTGTCATGCTCGGTCGTGAGATAAGATTACCATGCGATCTTCAATTTGGACGAAGACCGGAAGAAGAAGTCGCTGGAGAAGATTACGTCAGCAAGCTGGCAAAGAGGCTAGATGAAGTACATGAAGAGGTTCGTAAAAACACACAAATTGCCAGCGACAGGATGAAAACAAGATATGACGTCAAGGCGCAAAATGGTGGGTTTCAACCTGGCGATATGGTTTGGTTGTATAACCCTCAAAGGAGACGTGGTTTGTCGCCGAAGCTGCAAAGGCAATGGGAGGGCCCCTATGAAGTCGTGCAGCGTATTAACGACGTTATATACCGCATCCGAAAACCGCCCAGAGGCAAGCCAAAAGTGGTCCACGTCGATCGTCTAGCCCCGTTTGCTGGCGATAACCACAATCCGCAAGTTCAGGTCCGAACCAGAGTAATAAGTAGCAGAACCAGGAATCCAATCGAAGAAATGGAGTTCGAAAAGTTTATGAACTTATACGGAGGTTCTGGAAAAGCTAGGTTCGGAGTTACCACCGAGGAACAACAAGACCTGTTCCAGACACAAAAGATTACGCCATCGCACATTGCGTGAGCGAGGAGCTTGACATGTCCAAAGGGGTTGCAGTCGTGTTTAAAAAGAAGTTTGGACAGCTAGATGAATTACGAAGACAGCAACCGGCAGTCGGAAAGGTTTTAGGACTACGTGGTGACGGACGCTTCGTTTTCTATCTGGTCACCAAGAAATACTCACGTGTCAAGCCGTTATACAAAGATCTGTGGCGAACATTATGGAGTCTCAAGAGACAAATGGAGTTCCATCATGTTAAGAAATTGGCAGTACCCAAGCTTGGTTGTGGCTTAGACCAATTGAATTGGAGGACAGTTCGAAACATGTTGGAGGTCGTCTTCCGAGGAACAGGCGTTCAAGTGTTGGTCTGTAGTTACCAACCGAGGAGAGTATTGGGTCAGGAAAAGTCCATTGACTGTTACTTCTATGGTCAAGGAAGTTGCCGAAATGGAGGAAGCTGCCGCTATCGCCACGATCCCTTTTACCGGTGTCACATCCAGTCTCCTGTTCTGGGACAGAACAGTCCTAAGAAGGGGGCAGTGAAACGTCCGAGAAATTACTTGCAAATGCAAGAGCCTTCTAGAACTGTTATCTAGTTTCTAGAAAATACAACGAAAAGTGAGGAACGATCGAGAAGAATTCGCTGATGTCTATAAAAGCCGAAGATGGAAATCGTAGGTCAGTTATTGCTGGAATGTGAATGCATGCAGTATTCAGAAGATTAAGCAAGTGAAGATAAATAAGTGATTAGCACGTGCGGACGTTTTAAATAAATAACAGTGTACACCGAATCGAGTGAACGTGACTTATAGTGTAAACAAATCCGAGGACGTTATCTTAAGTGTTATACAACGGTGATACATAAATTCGTGTAAGTGTTTTTATTATTAGATTTAATTAGTTCGGTTAATTTAAAAGTATACATATTTGTAGATTAAGTAAACGTAGTTTTAGTCGTTATAAATAAATTAGTTTTTAATAAATAGATACGTAACAATATATTTATACTAAAACTACTACTGTAATATTTTATGTAGATTTGTGGAACTGTTTGTGGTCTACCAAAAACAATCTTTTAGTAGAAAACATTTTAACTTAAATGCTAAATTTCTTGGTATTGCATAAATCAATAGCAGCTAAAAGTTTGTATTCACAAATGCACGATTAAAGTTTCAAGAAGAATCAATAATTGATTTTATTTAAGTCTAAAAGAGTGAACAATAAAAATATAAAATAAAAAATGTTCAAAAATTACTAATAATCATTTATAACTAAAATTTAAATCAAGAGAAAGATCGAATTTGGAGTTATAAAAAACGTACAAACGTAATAACAAAATACAAACAAATAGCTACAAAGAAAGTAGAACACAATAAAAAGAAAGAGAGTACAAGACAAAATAAAGCATGGCAACGGACAGCAAATAACATTAAAAATTACTATACAGGATGTGTATAAGTTGGCAAAAAAGCTACACGCTGCGACATTCTTCGTTCAATTCTGAATTGAAAATCCTAATGTTAAATTGTATGTCTTCAAGAACTACTTAAAAAAACATACATTTGGCAACACTGTAAGCTAGCACACGACGGTAATATTGCCGTTGCTATTTTTTTTATTTCAATCCTCAAAAACATTTTACTCGTGATTAGTAACAACTTTTAAATTTTACACAATACGCAAGATATGCGTATTTTGCAATGAATTTTTAACTGGATTTTTAAAATTTTATCTGATAGTAAGTTATTGACGCTAACTCTTACAAAATTTTTCGAATTGAAATCCAGCTGCTTCTGCCTGGATTACTAGTTCAAGTCCTTCTGGTGTAACTTCCAATAACGTTGCATTAATTCTTTCTGTTACTTGGTCAGTGTTTTAAGGAGGAGTTGCATACATTCCCTCTTTAATGAAACCCCAAACAAAAAGTTTAGAGCAATGATATTGGCACATTTTGCAGGCCATAAGATAAGACCACCGCGACCAATCTATCTATTAAGGTACCCATTGGCATTAAGACGATTTGGTAGATAAATTGACCCAATGCCCAGCCAAACGTTAATAGAAATTTTTTTTGGTGACCATATTCTATACATTCATGCTGATTATCATCTACTCAATAGTGAAAATTATGGGTATTCTGTACATCATTTCTAGTAAACATAGATTCATCGCTCCAAAGAATACACCTGATAAAGTCGCCATCTTCTTGAATCGAATTTAAAATTGCGATACAAAAATTTAATCGTAATATTTTGTCGTTATCATAGAGAGGCTGAAATTTAGCAACGTGATATGGATGATACAAGTTTTCTTGTAGAATCAAGTGACCGGTTTTGCTACTGGGGATATTTAATGTTAAAGTTAAGAGTCGGGTACTCAACGAAGGATCTTCGTGTACAGTGTCTAGAATTTGTTCTTCTCGTTGTATTGCAAGCCTTTGTTTTGGTTGACCCGCATTAGCGTTTCTCGTTGTAAACAAACCAGTTTCTTAAATCTTTGATTCGGTTTGGAAAACAAAAACCGTGGATTGGCATATTCAGTGAATGTAAAAGTCATTATGAGCGAACAAAACAATAACAAAAAACGCAAAAAACACAGAACCAAAAAACTAATCAAAACTACACAAAAAAAGCAAAGGTTATACAAAAATATACATAAATGTCAAAATGTCAAATGATGCTTATGATTAAAATCTGTTGAAATTACCCTTACGTTGTTGTTTTGTAAAATAATAAATATTATTTGTAACCGTGTATAATTATTGCTTTATTAACGTATTAAAAGCTAAGTTTATTTTGCGGTTTTCTACATTACATTAAACTAAGTGAAATAAAGAAACGTTGCAATGTAGTAATACATCGGAACGTTATCTATAAAATAACCTCACTTTATTTGTGGTGTTGTGTTTGTTTTTTGTGAGCAAATATAGACTTCATTTTCGCAAATTTGTAGTAAGTTCAGTTGATATTATTCTTGTTTGCATTTATATTAAACTTCGGCATGGAATTTAAACTCAAGTTGATTTTAAGGATTAACGGACAGAGACATTTGTCTGCAATATTCATTGGTAGGAAAGAAGCATACATTGTACTTCTCAAGTACATTATTGTACAAAGTAGTTATAGATACCAGTGATTGAATAGATATATTAGTTTTTAACTCTTATTCAACATTAGATGCATCGTGATTCCATTTCAATTCTGCCACAGAAGTTAAAATACGACTGTGGTTTGGCAACAGCTGATGGTTGGTACAGAGGGAGAAAAAATAATAGTAGCAGGTATGTATTCCACAGTGACTATCATTACATTGACAATTTTTAATTGTAGAACATCAAAAATAACAGAACACATATCTCTACGAATATATGTTGTAGAATAATTGCAGCAATACATGATATTTAATATAATTAATAAAACTAAGTTCAATGAAATTTGTAGTATTCTTTAAACTTCACGATATATAATAGATATCGACTCATACTTGCAAGTTTATATTGGTTCGGCATATTTTTTAAATATATAATACAATATTGAAAATCAAAATAAGATTAATATTTAAGTTTGACACAGAAACAATATTTAAAAACAATACAAAACCGATATTGCCTAAAGTCATATTATTTATTGGGCCAATGCGAATTATCTATACTGGGCCAATGTATCTACTATACTGGATACATATTGGTAATATATTGTCGTGCTACTTGGGCACTTTTTTTTAAATTTTACATTGTCCTTTTTCTCACGTTTGATATACGGAACCCCAATCGTCTTGTTTTGATTTACAAATGTACTACATATCACTATATCCTACAGATTTTGTATTTTTGTCGTCTTGCTCTGCATCAATGCAATCAGACTTTCTGGTAGAAAAATCAAACAAATGGTCATCCGACGACGATCATCAAGAACTTTTTTGGCTTGTCCTAAACTGAGGACTTAAAATGTTTTTTGTACGCTGCGCTGCTCATGATTTTTCTAATTCTAGTTTTTTTGCGTTGCTGCTGTTGCTGTTGTCTCTTTTAGAAGAGTCGTTTTGTTGTTTGTATCTTCAGTAGCACTGGTTGGTAAAAAAGTTAAACAAACTGGATAGTGTGATTGAAAAGGCACAAACAAATTATCAAACAAATTATTCTTTCTGTAGTGCTAATATAAAAAAAATTGTTATTTATATATATATATATATACAGCCGAAATTTTTTTTTGTAATTGCTAAAAGCTTCCTTATAGGTGACTATACGTTTGTTCAATAACCGGATACCAAGGTGTCCACATATAGAAGTTTATATTTAACGAATAAAAACTGCAATAAAAAGCAACATAATCCTCATACACAAATAGTTTTTGAATCTAGTGTTATTTACAGAATTTAATACAATTTGTTGTTTTTATCATATTCATTGAAAACAGGTTTTTTGCAGATTGAGCGGAATTTGCAAACGTTTTTTTTTGTTTTCAATGTTTGTGATATTACTTTTGTCACATCTGTAATATGATTCAACAAGTTTTATTCTTCTTGGCAAATCTAGCTCAATTTGTGACGTACTTGGCGAAGTGTATGCTACAAGAAAAACTTCTTGTGACTATGTTTGCAACATACGATTACCGGCAACCTCGGTTGCAAAATTACACATTTTGCGTATTGAAAGATCGGTCTGTGATTGCTGCATAAAACAATTCTTCGCCCATTTGCCATAAAAAAACTGAACGCCCATTTGATGTCTTTGCAGCCTACTAATAAATATAGAAAAAAAAACATTACAGAGACCAACGATTTAATAGCATACGTGATGTATGCCGTCTAAGCATCTGACCTGTTGTGTTTACGCTAATTTCTTGTTTTATTGTAATAATGAATAATTTCTGGTTTCTTTCTTGGCACATAAATTCTTATATCAGAGTGCATAGTAGATAACAAAAATAAAAACCAAATCGTATGTACGCTTTCTTTTCGTAGAGCTAAGACTACATTTAATATCTATAGCAAAAGGATTTTTGCCAATAATAAAGTTGCAAAGAAAATGATCTTGATAAATTTCTTCCAGACCTTATGTGTGCAGTATCCAATTTCTTTAGATCCGTTCCCGTGTAGCTTTTAAGAAGATTTAGTTTAAGTTTAAATCTAAGTTAATAATTATTAGTTTTTAATTTAGGCAACCTAAGTTTTTTGTTTAAATTGTTTAAAATCACGCGCAGGTTAGGAAGTGTTATCTAGTTTTGGGAAATTTCATTCCTTCTTGGGTTTTTAAGGAAGTTAGTGCAAAAAAGAATACAACGATTAGATCTGATATAGTTAAAAGAAAAGAAGTTATTTCTTCTCTCCGTTTCCTATGACTGGTCCTTGCCGGATATAGCAGTAAACACACTACGCAAATGTATTTAGATTAAATAAAGTTGGAAGTTCTAGTCCAGGTATCAAAAGAAGACTAGATGGCGCCCAATTTGACTTAAAGTTAAACCCACCCTAAATGAGGCTCTACACGTTACATCTGTGCAGTGTAAAAAACACAAAAAAATAACTCGATAGACTTTCCGCTTTGTATTGATTTTTCTGTAATAATTTGACCTTGCAAGTGATGACTAATATTAACATCACAAATTCACCAAACCTTTATGCCAGACCCAGTTGGTTTTGATGATATAATTTGAAATTTAGTTGTCGTCGTTGATATTCTTATACTAAGGTTTGGGTGACGTTTTAGAAACATGTTTTTTAACCAATTATGCCCGGACAATTTTTTTCTCAATTAAATTTCTGCTTGATACTTAAATCTTTATCGAAATGGAACACCATAGACTGTAAATCTTTTGGTTTGGTGCAAAAACATATTTTTGCAATTTTTTTATGCGACATTTGAGTTTTTGCTCATTTTCTATACCAAGCAATGAAAGTGTTAATTTTTATAAACCTTTATTTTTTATTTGTCTCTACAGCGTGGGAGCTGGTATACAACGTTTTGGAAAGCAGCGTTTACACCCATAGTACCGTTTCTTACTGCCAAATTGATCTATTGTTCAACATTGTATCATACCAGAAGTATTATTTTTCTACTTAACATGATTCTAAAAATTAATGTTTTTTGTTAATGACCTTATAGTAACGAACCATTTATCTCACAGTACAGTGAGCCATCTATTGCAAAAAGAACTGTAATAACACATCGCACTGACAAAAATTTATCCATCCTTAGTGAAATGTAATATAATCAGGTGCTCAGCACCAATTAGAATATTAGAAGAGTTATGGGAGTTACTTAAGCAGGTAAAATCAGAAATAGAGGAAAAGAAGTTACACTACACTCATTTTCGCAGTACATACAAAGACCTTTTGTTCTCCAATAATAAACAAGGCATAATTAAAATTTCAAGCAAAGATAAAAGCAAACCTTCAACAATTTAAGATTATTTTATGCATAAAAACCTTTACTTGTCGAACTATCGGTTCGACGAATACTCCTAATAATAATATTATATACTACGTTGCTGATAGTGAATTATTCCAACTACTGGCAAACTTAGACATTCCCAAAGTTAGGGGAATGTCAAACGAGCAAACCAGGACATTGAAAACATGCTAACTTGGATGCAAAATAATGATAGTGAACGTTGGATTGATGGGTTGCGATTTGTGCAACTAATGAAGAATAGAGCGATTCATTCATCTGTCAAAAGAACATCTTCCCCGATTCTTGATGAGTCTGCGAATATTAAAGATCTTCTTTCTGAGATAAATGGCCAACCGTTAGATGATCCGAATTTCGTAGCAGAACGTCAGCAATTATTGAGTTCTCCACTCATGTGCTGTGTTTGTACCAAAAAGACAACGAGTCAGAAAGCTATGGTTCTAAAGTTGCTTGGCCTTTATGTGCAAAAAACCGCTTTACTGTAGAGAACCTCGTCAGTTTCAAAGAAAATTTAACAGAGCAAGCTGAGAAAATACTCAAAACCACTAGAAATTTCCCGCTGCGCTATTGGGTACCACTGTAAAGCCGGGTACTCACGGCTGCCACACAGCATGTAATGTAACATGTAATGTAACAGTTACTGTAACAAAATTTGTTGTGTGTACGCTGTTCGAACTTGGTTCGCGAACGCATTTTGAACTTGGAGTGAACAGTTCGCTGCGATCCGAAACTTGTCGGTTTTTCCAACGAACACAAAGGCGCTCGTAGTAGGTTCGTGGACGTGTTATAAGTATTTTGTGTGTATACGTACAAACATGGCAGAGTGGTCTGACGCGAAACGATTGGAGTTGATCGAATTATATAAAATGACCCCAATTTTGTCGGGTCCTAAAGATCCAAACTACTTTAAAAAACCTCTAAAAGTCGACGCATGGGCCAAAATAGGAAACGGGTTCGGTACTACTGGCAAAAACTGCAAGCAGAAAATGGTATCAATTCTCGCCGCATATCTTCCAGTAAACTGTCTATTAAAATATATGCAGCACTAGCAATCAGAGGCGGAATCGACATGGTGTTAATTTAGTGAAACAGTTCGACGAACACTACAGATTTCAGTGATTGCGGGATGCTTAAATGAGTCCGGCCAAAAGCGTCCACTTAAAACCATGTTACAGTAACTGTTACATTACGTGTTACATTACATGTTCTACTTTATCAACTCCGAACAAAACAAGGTGTTGTAAAGATATTGTATTTAAGACAGCAGTTCACAGTTTGTCATAAAAAAATACTTAAAAAAGAAGATACCGCTAATGAAGAAACGACATTTCGTACAATTACAAATCTGCAATCTACAGAGACAGGTCAGGGATTTGTAAAACGTACAAAAAATACTGCCATACTAAAAAGTGTTCATGTCTTGAAAGTAAAACTTTATGCACTTTAGAGTATCAATAGTGAAACGTTTGAGAAATTATTTGCAAATGTAAGACCCTTCTAGAAGCTGTTATCCATCTTCTAGAAGATATACCAAAAAATAAGGAACGCTCGAGAAGGATTTCCGTATGTGTATATATACCGACGAGACAGATCGTAGGTCAATTATTGCTGGAATGCGAATACAGCAGTGTTAAGGAGATTATTAAAGTGGAAATAAATCGTTAGCACGCGTGTGTCTAGATAAATATACCGAGAATAATCGTGTACGTGATTTTTAGTGTAAACAAGTGTGAAGCTACCCGCGGACGTTATCTTATCTTAAGTGATAGTGTTATACAACGGTTATACATAAATTAGTATAAGTGTTTTCATTAAATATTATTAGATTTCGTTAGTTCGGTTAATTTAAAAGTGTACATATTTCTAGAATAAGTAAACATAATTTTTAGTGGTTTAAATAAATTAGTTTTTAATAATAAATTCGTAACAAAAGTGTTAGAATAAATAAATATTTTTTTACTTATTCAATTTTAAATAGGCAGTAGACCTACTTTTTATTTTTTACAGAATTCTTTTGTTTTCTAAGTTAATCTATTGACATTGGTAAAATATGTAACGGACAATAATATTCATAATATTGCATACATTGCCTGGACGCTCTAGGTATTTTATACCTTGCCTAGGTATTGTATGGTATGCCTGATTATACAGATTGCTGGTAACATATATAATTAAATTAAATAAATTTGTACTGCACCGTACGTTATTATAAAATGTTTTTATGTAAATAATTATTATATTACGTTAAATAATAGTAGTAATTACTTTTATATACTTTAATGTAGAATAACTGCATATTACAACTAAAAAAATTAGTTTCTTGAATAATACATCATCTAATGACTACTTTAAGAGTAATATTAACTAAGTGTACCCACAGGTACTTGTTTAACCTAATTTTCTACTTGAATAAAGCAAAAAAGTAGTACATCTGCAATTTAAAAATAATCATTCATGTTTGCTTTACATTGTGAGGTATATAAATTATAGTACGGTAATCAAGTGAAAAGTATACACGGGAACGTCGTTATACCAAAGTACGAAATTAATAGTTTAGAATGAGAAATATTACAATGACATGAAATACAATTTTTTGTTAGTACAAATTTAATATTATCGTTACGTTAAATTACATTTTTGTATGTCGAGCAAAACCGAATGCTTTTTAGTTTTCTTTTAACAATATTTTTTTTAAATTCAATTACGTTAATTACACAGATTACATAAAGTGTTTTAAAGTGTAGCTGAAAAAAATTAAAATAGAACTGAAATAATGAATTAAAGTAAATAGTAAAAAAATTATTTAATTACGTTAATGTTAAAATAGTGTAGTACGTAATTGTACATGCAAAGATAACTTTACTTTATATAATTAGGATTGTTGTGTATTAGATTTACTCGTAGTACTTATTTTGCAAATAAACGAATTTCGCGTTTTAACTATGTTTTGAAAATATAATATAATTAGTCACATAAGCATATTAAACCTATTAAAAAAAAATAAAGTTGCTACATAATATTTCTTAATTGAAAACGGAAATTAAAACATCATTAAAGTAACTTAATTAAACATAACATTTACTTATATTGATATAATTCATGTCGCAAATGAAAATTAATTTTTCCCTTATATTGTGAGGGTACTTTACTTTAAGTATATTTTCACATATATATTACATGAATGGTCGTTTATAATTAAATAAAAAGTTTGTTTATTAGATTGTTACTTTAACCCAAATTATTTACTAGAGCAAAGATAATGCGAATGATAAATGAAATTGGGTTGTTACGTTGTAAAGAAATAAAAAATAATGGCTTTGGATGTTGTTATAAGAATTCTTTTTAAAAGTTTGAAAGCACAACGTAATATTTAAAGTAATTAATTGTTAGATATCGTTCTTTTGTGATAAAGCACGAAATAGTTGACGTAATCCATTAGAAGTTGGTTTAAGGAACAATTAAACAGTTGCGAGGGAGCCTACCACAATATTAAAAGGAAATGCATTGTAATCCTGATAGCCGTTCATCATTTTGATAAGGAATCCTTGTGTTATTTATCACCTGATGCAAACACTAGCACGCACATTCCCCAGGCTGTAGGTCACTGCTCCATCGTTTTGCATGCTATATCCTGGACCCTAATCGATAACGATTTACACCCAACTTGTCTACTCGACCTAACGTAAAGTTCATATTTCTTAACGCGTACTGTTCTTGTTTACTAAACAACTGAAGTTGATGCTTCCAAAATCTGATGCACCTTACTTTTATTTTAGAGTAGGTAAACGAAAGCATTTTATTCAGGACGAATTCTTGGAGACGTGTTTAGGAAATTGTGCTCAAAAGTGTGTGGTTTGTATAAAAGAGTAGTTGGTATGTAAACTGCTTAGAAAACTTAGGCAAATTGAGCAACTTTAAACTTTTATTACACTGTGAATAAATTGACTTAACTTCTTTAAGTGACGAAAATTACTGCATGGGGAAAGGCCTGAAGCGGAGAAGAAACGTTTTGTTTATACACTTAATTTTTTTATTTGCAGCATTTTGTTTACATTAGTTGATACAAATATTTAAAAACGCACACTACACCTAGTCATTAATAAAAATTTTAGCAGAACAAATGCGGAGGTTTGTAATTCACGTTGCAGTATAAAATCCATTTGTCTAATAAAATGTTTGTGTACCTATAGATACAAAAATTCTATAATAAAAATATATAAACAAATTATTTTAAAAGCATAAATTTGATTTTCGATTTAAAAAACAAACACGTAATAGTAATTGAAATGCTGTTATTTACAGTATTAAAAATGGAGTTATTTAAAAAATATCGCATTAGACCGTTTGTTGAGTTTGATCAATCCCCTATAAACGAGAAAATTCAATTTGCTTTACCAATCCTTTACAAATATAACTTGTTTATATTTCATTGAAGTAAACTCTTTCAATTACCATATTGACTGAAGCTCTATCGATATAGCAATTTACCTTGATTTTTTACTAGTCCGTGTTTTATTGCAGTAATTTATGGAAATTCTTCGTAATTTTCGAATGGCTGTTTATTGTTTCATTCTAAAAAAAATGCATTAAGTAATTTACTTAATACTCACACTCACAAATGCATTTTTATATTATGAAATAACTATTACTTAAATCGAATTCCATACATCACGTCAGTAAAACTTTTTTTATTTCAATTTTTTAATTAACGTAATGTTTTTCTACTTCATGTTAATATATTAAAAGTAAAAAAAACTATTTTAAAAAGTTATTTATATGTATATAAATTACTATATTACATTTTTGTTGTTATACACTGACATTTAACACAGATAACACAGCTAAACAAAATAGTACCTTTTATCTTGGCGCCAAAAAAGTATGAACTGATTTTAGGTATTTTTGATGTGGTGATACCTTCACAGCAGTGATTCCCAAAGTGTGTGGCACTAGTAGATCTCATTTAATCGGGTCGTGACTAATTTTTGCTTTCCATAATGAAATGATCCGCATACACAGAATTACATACTTACTTACATAATACTTCCTTATAATATAAAGACGTTTTTAATTAATAAATATTCACTGATAAAATGAAATTACTATGGAACAATAATTGATAACGACAATTAAAGTACTGACAAAAACAGCACAGGTAAAAGCAGTAAAACTGAGTTGAGCCGTGTGCCAGTTGGTCGCTTACCAAGCTGTTTTATTTTATTTTATTTGATTTTATTTCATTTAGTTATTCTAGTTAGAAATTAGTTAGTTGGTAGTAAAAAAGAAACTGGTAAATAATTGATCATCTAAATAGGTAATATTTAAAATATTGATTTTCCGTAGCTTTTCTGGGGGATCTATTCGAAATGTTGTAAATTATTCGAGAATAGACCTAACCTCAGCTTCGATGCACGTGGATTATTGGGAAGCACATTTCGCTTGTCGAATGGCTTAATATTACAATTGGAAGGACATATCGTTTAACATTACCGATGGTTGGGATTGCTTATTTGGGTTGCAATCGTTGTTAGGAGTTAACCTTTAAAATTTGTCATGAAGAAGTTAACTTTTGCGTTAGTTGTTTGGAAATAATCTTTGCAGTTGTCGTTAGAAGCTAACCGTTGCAATTTGTCGTATCAAGTTATTGGAGTTGTCGTTAGAAGCTAACCGTAGCAAATTGTCATATCAAATTATCGCAGTTGTCGTTAGAAACTAGCCTCTGCAGTAGTCGTTGGAAATTGGTTTTGCTATCGTTATCGTAGTTGGTCCAGGTTAGTTAATCGAACTAGGCCTGTCATGTGGAAGTAAAGACCGAAAACCTCGTCAAGTTTCAGGTCAGATAATTTCATTCCCAATTAAAAATTTCAAGAAGGTCGAGAGCTCCACTCTCGAAAATTGTAAATATTGTTTAATTATAATTTATTCGTTCAGTTTGTTGCTAGTTGATTTACAAGTAGTAACTAAAGAAATAATTTAATCAATTATTATATTCATTAGTAATATTTGTAAAGTAAGTTTAATAGTAGTATTAGCTTTTTTATTCATCATCATCAATGATGATATTTGTAAACCATATATATTGAAGAAAGCAATTAAGATTTAAGTTGATTTGTTGATTGATAGCTTTCTGGGAAGCGACGTACGTTGAATTTGCAGAAGTTTCTTTTGATTTTTTATTTCAATTATAATGCTTCAATATAGGGTATAATTCAAAAATATAAATAATAGGTTTAAACTTTTATCTGCACATATATCTGTTTTGTACATAATTAATTACAATGTTATATCTGTGATTTATTAAATTTACAATTTATTTTAAATGAAAAAAATTTGTATATGTATTGTTGGTTGCCTACCATAGAAATACAAAGTTTTCGTTATTGAATAAGAGTAAACTCAGGTGAGTGGGTAAATTTCTATTGGATAATCATTTCCTAGTAAATGGTAGCAACGTGGATTGTTGTCTTTAAGATTCGAGTCCCCCTTAAGTTGACAAAAGAATCAATGTGTCAATGTGTAGATTCGTTTACATTTGTTTCCTTTGTATTCGAGTATTCGATTTGATTGTTTCTTGGTACAGCCGAAAACAGAAAAAAAGGAGAGATCAGGACGAACGCGTTGATAAAAAAATTTTTTTTTCAAATACATATGCACACAAAACTTTTCCTTCTTCATCTTCCCCAATTCCATAACGACAACAAAAACCAAGTAATTTCTTACAGTCAGAAGAACAACAGAATTCAAATAATTTCTCATCAAAAGATTTAGACAAATATCAAGATTCAAATGCATCCTCAGCTTCCACAGATCTAAAAGGACATTATTATCTAAGATAAATGACCCTAATTTCGGCAGTGTCCCTATCTCCAGCAATATTCAGATTAAACTCCTACAATGACGTAAATACAAAATAATCAAATTTTAAGATTTGGGGAACATCTGGCAATGTCGCTAAATAGTTGAAATATACCCCTCATAAAGATATATATCTAAAAACATAGATTTCATAAAATATTCTATCATTTTAACGTACAATACGAGGTGCCGTATTTGGTCGGTCTATTTTTTTTTCTGTCGCAGTAATTACAACGACGTCTTTTTGGATCAGTGTTTTCGTCTGACAGTCCTGGTCCTTGTGCTAGTTCTTCATATCCAGTTATTTCTCGTATTCTTGATGATAGCTGTCTCAGTAAGCAGGTGAGGGCTCGTTCAACTAGGTGGTCATTGACTAGTTGAAATGAGAGATTTTGCAAAAATTCTCTTCTTTTGCTACTATTAGGAGTATTTCGGTTATAAATCACCATAGCATTTAAGCCTGCAATATTTAATAGAGAATAAAATATTATCATTTGCCATCTACGAGTATTTCTGGCACAATTGTATGCTGCGCAGAGCGTGTCAACAGTGTCCACGCCACCTTTAGTAGCATTGTAATCTACGATCATTTCAGGTTTTTGCGTTTCCTGATCTATATTATCGTCGTGATGAAGACTTGATACTAAGAATACATTCTTATTGGCTTTGGATTTCTAAGAGACAAGTGTTACATTGTCACGAAACGCAAACATACTAGGAAGTAGACGGGATTTCGGTGGACAAGAGAATTCTTCTGGTAACTCCCTTTTATTTTTCTGGATTGTGCCTAGCAACGTTATTGTATTAGCAAGGAGGGATTCTAACAAATCAATACTGGTGAACCAGTTATCAGTAGCAACGTTTCTTCCGGAACCTTTTATAAATTCACATAACCTCTGAACTACAGCACTTCTAGAGTTGCTTAGAGCATAAGGACCATTAGCCTGCTTCCCAACATACACTTCTAAATTGGATGTAAAATAGCATTTTGAATCCATTAACGTAAATATTTTTATCCTATACTTGGGTTTCTTGGGTATATATTGCCTAAAGTCACAACGTCCTCTAAACGCCCCTAGTTTCTCGTCAATCGTGACAAAGTGAAATGGAGTGTATGCGTTTTTACAGTTGCTTACAAAAGCATCGAAAACTTTTCGGATAGGAGCTAGTTTATCCAATTTTTTGCGCTCCGTGTTTCAGCATCATCGAATCTCAGATGTCTTAGAAGAAACTCAAATCTGTTTATTGACATAGCCAATCGGAAAATTTCAACGTCAGTTCTTTTGGAGCTCTCACATGCAATCGACTTGATTTTAGCATTCCGGCCATATAAAGTAGTTCAAAGAAACCCTGAATCTCAAATATATTAGTAGGAACAGTGTCTCTCTCGCGAGAAAAATTTCCAGCTGTTTGAAAAAATACTTTCAGATTTCAAGTGGATCTGATTTCTTCGTGACAGCCTTTGAACCAGGTAGCTGTTTCACCAAATTTTCACCCCTTGTCCTCACATTTTTTAGAGGTGGATTTTTTCTCCATAGGGTAATATTTGTTTTCCTTATCATTTCGTTCGCTTTTTCTTCTATAAGCCTTGCGGTTACAGTTTTGATATGATTCCTGTTCGGTCGGAATTCACCTATGTGGATTGTACCTTTGGCTCCATTATCTTTTAATGCGTTTTTAACTGTTTCTTTGTTGGTTAGTATCTCTATACCTCTTATTATTATGTTTTTTGTTTTTATTCTTTCCCCTTTAGCTTCCACTGTTGTTCCTTCGTAGTCTGTTTCAATTATTTGGTTCAGTTTTGATAGTGTGTCGTTGTCCTTCGCTAGGGTTATTAGTAAATTTCCCTCTTTGGTACTTTTGACCTTTTCTATTTTTTCCGCTTCTTCTCTTCCACGTAACCTTGTTTTTATATTTTGTAATGTATTTTCATACGATTCTCCATTTTTTTACTATAAGTGCATATGTATTTCTTTGCTGTGTTTTATGCTCTTCATTTTTTCCTTCAGTGTTTCAAGTTTTTTCTATATGTCTATTTTCTCCTCCTCGTATTTGATTTTAATAATATTTATTTTTGTTGTTGTTGTTTTCTGGTTGACTGAAGTTTTTCATTCTTTTTCGAATACTTATATTTCTCCGTTAGCGTCTTTTAATTCAGGGAAATTAATGCTTATCATTTTTTGCGGTCCTATGTTTTCTTCCGCTTCTTTTGTACTAGTCCATACTGTGTTTGTGGATTTTGTTTCTTTCAACGGGTGCCCCTCTTCTATTTTTGTTTTTTTGTATACCTTGTCGGTCCATTCTTAACTGCAATTTGCATCCATTCTTCGTATGTTTTTATATTGTTTATATCGTTTATCTTTTCTTTGCCGTCTGTTGTCCACTGTACCGTTTGGATTTCTTTGTCTATACCGTTTTCTTTATCTTTTGTTTGCGTTTCCGTTTGTGTATCCATTTCGATATTCATTTTTTCCCATTTGTTCTTCGAGGAATCTTTTAACTATGTCCTTATTCAAATTGTTTACTATTTTTTTAGGCTTATTGTTACCATATCTTTTAACTCCCTTTTGATGTTTGTTGTTCCTTCTGCTATATTAATCATTTGTTTGTGTAGGTTTTTTAGAGATTCTACTGTTTCCATTATCTCTAACACTGCCGGATTTGTTTTTCTTTTGTAAATTTCTTCTAGGAAATGCCTTTTCTTTTTCTGTCTGATGCACTCCAGGAGTTGCATCTTACGTGTTGTGTATAACTTAGCTTACCTGTAGATATACCGTGTCTTGAGTCCTGGTCGACTACCTCAATTACAGAGTCACTTAATGACGACCGGGGGATTTCCAGTCCCAATTGCAATAAACCTGGGTATTTATTGCAATCAAACTGGAATATATTCTTTAATATTAATATGTATATTTGAATAGATTAATTTTGTCTACAAATAAAATGAAACGTACACAGTACAGAGCAGATTATTTGAAGTTTGGTTTCATTGTATCACTGTTCGGCAAATAATTGTCTATGTGCTATTTTTGCAACAATGTTTTAAGCGATGATCCTAAAGGATCATCTGAAAACATATTAAGAATTTGAAACAACTTCAAACACTCAAAGATAAACTTCAGAAGAGACCCATAGCAAACAGAATATTTACTTCGACCTCACAAAGAGCCAACTATGGTTTGCGAGCGGTTTGCTATCAAAGAAAAGTTAATTTGGCCAGCCGTAGATGAGGTTTTAAAAACTTTTACACAAACCTGCATCTGATATCATTAAAAAATTGTTTTAAGCAACACACACAACACAACACAGACGTATTGATGAAATGAATGATAATATAGAAAGCTTCTTGTGTAATTATTTTGCAAAGGACCCATAATTCTATACAGTTGGACTTTACCTGGTAATGAAGCATTACTATTGGCATATATTTGTTTTATTATGGATTAAGGAATCTACTATAAAGTGCTTTTTGCAAAAACTTTGATAACCAACACTAAAACCGAATCAATAAGCATAATGTTGGACGTGCACAACAACGAAATAAAATATAAATCCTGAGACAGCTTTTTCTGCAAAACGGAGCGTAACATAAACTTAGTGCATTCCATTTATTTATTGACAATTATATTCTAAAGCATATTCCAAACTGCACTGTAACCAAGGCCAAGAAACAGCTAGAAGATGATGATTGGACCATATCTATTTTAGAAGTTGAAGTTTTTGTTGCCGTTTTACTTGATCGTGGGGAATATGGTGCTCGTGCTTATGGTCAAAAGTGTAAAGACTTGTTTTTTTAAGTGAAACAATATCGCGTGACATTACGAGGTTTTTAAGATCCACTGGAATAAAGCATTTGAAGAATGACAAATATTGTTTAGTGTTAGAAGTGTGGAACAGGTTCATATCCAATTGCAGAAGCTGTTACACGCCTGGGAAAAGCATTACCATTGATGAACAACTGCTGTCGTCAAAAAAAAAGATGTCGTTTCACATAATATATCGCTAACAAACCAAATAAGTTTGGTATAAAGTTTTTGCTAATTCAAGTTCCACATATGTAGTAAATTCATTTCTTTACCTAGAGAAGGATGACGCACGGCCTACAAATCAACGTCTTACTGAACACGTTGCCTTAAAATTAATTGAACCGTATTTGAATAGAAGCAGGGATGTTGCTACTGAGAACTTTTTTAGAAACTTGTGTTTAGCAAAACAGTTGGCAAAATGAACTACTACGTTAGTGGAAACAGTAAATCGTTCCAGAAGGGAAATTCCAAATATTCTAAAAAAAACAAATGGCGGAAGTATATTCAACGAGTTTTTACTAGTTGATAGGTGCATTATTACAAATTACTAAGCCAGACTAAATAAAAATAACGTAGTAACAAATAACGGAATAAAGAAAAAAACAGAAACAGAAACTGTATTATAGTGAACCAAGTGTGGGGTAGACGTAGTAGACCAAATGGCAAAAAATACTGGTAACTGGTACGTTAAACATTTAAATGCTCTATATTCAGCTTTTCAAACTAGAAGATGAAGATGTTTTGACTATAGCGATACCATAGTGAACCAATCGATATGGTAAAATTGAAAAACAGATGTCGTTTTAGAAAAGAAACTGATCGGGGATTTGGGTTGATTTTGTATTTTAGGGTTCTGTCCTTGGCGTATGCCTAAATTTTTGTTTTTCATTTTAGCTAGTGTTCATTTCCCAGGTTTTTATGTTGCTGGAGAGGAAGGGGGGGGAAGATTTGTTATGTTAAAAATATATTGATATAGATTGCGTACTGTATGAATTTTGTCCGAAAACGCTCCTTTTGCAGCAAGAAAATTAACCAATTTTTTTTGGCATGGATAACTAATAAAAAGGAAGTTTCGGCTCTAGATGTAACAAGGACTGTACGTGAAAATCTAACGTTGCGCTCAGTGAAAACTTTATTTTTTAATATTTTCATATCTACGTAATAAATGGCTGCATCGATTTCGTTTCGTATGTGTTGCTGGGGTAAGAATTAAGATCTATTTTTACGACGCGATTTATTTTTTCCGTATTATCTTAGCGCCACGCGTTTGTACATGTCTTTTAAGTACATGTCTTTCGAGTCGATAACTTAGAACACGTACGAATGTGGACATTGGTTACTAACACCCATTTCTAGATGTAATTTGAGTCAAGTCGTTGAAGAACTTGTGTGATAGACAATTTTTTGTGCAATTTTTTCAAGTTTTTATTCTTTGCTTACGTATTAACTTATACTTTGATATTGTAAAACGATAATTATATGTACGAAGTGTTATTTAATCTAAAACTGTAACAGGTATATTTTTTAATTGAATACTTGTTGATGCGCATTACTCATTATGGTTAGTAACCATTGTTTTAAGGCATCTTCCGTTGCACTTCCGAAAGAAGCAGACGTTCCTGCATACAATTACAGAAAATGTCCACATGTTAAATTTGAACTGTGGATTCTTCTTTGGTCGTTATGCTATAACATCCTAATTCAAAATTAAACAAGACCATCTTAGATGTTGTAAAAATAAAATCGCTAAAGACAGAACAACTACATAAATTATATAATAATTTTGACCAAATTATGAGTCGCGTTCTTCTTCAAACGTTCCATACCATAATTTGCAATAGACATTATAAATTTAGTCTAAGTAGCTTCAATAATAGATTTTATAAATGTTAACCAATTTCATCAAAAGCAACAAACATTAATTATAAAAAACTATATTAGGAGATTGATATATGTATAATACACTAAAGAAATTAATCATTTTAAAGGATCGACCTGAAACGAATAACCCAAACTTTACATAATAATAATAATTGAACTAAATATTTAAAAAATCTGACAGTTGCCGAATAATTCCAATCTAGTACGAAATTTGATCAATTCATGTAATGTTAAAACTAAACGCTAATCATTGTTGGGTCGTTGGAAAATAAAATCAAATTTTTTTTCTGTAAATGCCAATTTCGTATAATACACAAATTTTTTAGTAGTTTACGAAACCATGTCAATAACTAAAAATGTTGGGTACATAAACCATACTTTACTTTTACATTAATCATTACCATTCCACCTTTAATTTTTGTTATTTAATTCAAATACGAATAATCAAGTTTACATTAAAACCTATTTATTAAATAAATGTAAGATTAAAATCACACTTCGAAATTAAATGTGTATACCTATATGTATAAATTAATGTCGACTGCAAAAGAAACCTTATAATTTAAATTTAAATAATTATTTAATACATAACATTAAAATTTCATTACCACCTGAATGCTTTTTATTCTAATAATAACGAAAAAGTAAATGATAATATAATAACCGTGGATGGGTAAAATTTTAATTTTTTTTTGTTCGCGCAAAGCATTCGGTTATAATTAAAAAAAGGTTATAAATAAAATTAAATTAGATTTTTTTTATTAGAGATGTTTGAATTTTGTTCTTTTTTTTAAGCTTTCATTCAAGGTTTTTCATAATTGTATGTTTTTATTCGAGTCCATTTATTTCCAGCTGCTTAACTCGTTTTATAGTTGCGCGTATACATGCCAATTTAAAGATTAAAAAAAAATCTTTGATCTACCATACAGCTCCATTTGTTGAAGTGGCTAATTTAGCTATTGATCGATAGTTAAAATGCATACGGCTGGTTCAATTCAACTTAAAGTTTGTGTATAAAAATTCTTTTTTAAAATAAAACTCTGCCCTGAAACTACTGATAAATTATGTATTACCATAAGATTTTACATTTTAACGATAAATAGAATTATTAGAAATTAAAAATATTATTTCATTTGTATTTAACAAAATGTAAAACATTATATAGTTTGAAGACCTAAAATAAACAACCAAAATTGTTAAGGTTTTGCTTACTTTTCCAAAAGAATTATGATGGTTTTGACAAAAATCAAACGAATTTAGAAGTTGGTGTGTTTTAAGTAGATAAATTTTATTCTTCCTTTAAATAGAATACGTTTTGTTGAACCTTGTGATAAAGTTTTATTGTCACTATTTTTCATATAAAATAATTCAGTCAGATGGTTAGCCGGCTATAACGCCTTTCATGTACATTTCAATTAATTAAAGCTATGTAATGATGATGAAAAGTATAAATTAAGACAGTGCAATAAATTAGAAAATTTAGGAACATGTTAAATCAAAGTCGTGCACCCTATCCCTACCCTCCTGTTCCTTTCGAAAATCATCATGGGGAAATGACTTTGAGTAAGTTTTTCATTGTATAGTTAAGTTGCAATTATTGTTGGTTTTTCTTTTTGAATTTTGATACGTAACAGAAGTAAATAAATAAAAACAAGTATTAATAGCAAATTACAAATCAAAAATATTTCAAGCACAGTGTCGCAATTAAAATTAATGAAGCTTGCGGAGATATTTTGGTCACGTAAAACAAAAACAAAACAAAAAACGTATTTTACAAACACATCGGAAGAAAATTACTGAGTACTTAGGACTACCCAAATCAAAAATCTTCGCAAACCATTGTTTTCAAAGAACATCAGCGACCTTTTTCACCGTCAGTGGAGCTGATATCCTAGTTTTGAAGAGACACGGCGGCTGACGTAGTAATGTTACCTATGCCGAAGATACCATCGAAAATAAAGTAAAAATTTAAAAAATATTGAATATTTGATTGAAGAGCAATCTTCGACCTCTGAAACGTCAACATCAACAGTAGCAGCAAGCGAAGTAATAAATTCTAATTTATCAGTGTCTGAGTTGTAGTTAATTTCTTCTTCTAATGTAATGTTTAATAATTTAACACATTGTTTATTTACAATCTACGCTAATAAATAATATAAATAAAAATGTTCGGAACTTAAATATTAAAAAAAATATTGCTAACGAAAAAAGTCACACTTTTTTTCATTAACTGAAACAGTATCCCCCGTGTTACGACAATGGCGAAAGATATAATAAAAAGGCTTAAAGAGTCATTCAGTGCTGGTGGTGTCATTGTAACCAACAAAATCATACTCTGATACTTGAATTCAAAAATTCCACGATAAAAGTTTTTCGACACCGTAACCAACACGTTTTTTGTCAGTTTACTGCTTTCCATCTTTTTTCTGAAGCACATACTTTTCCTTTGAAACATTTTTCTAGTCGTTAATTTTGTTTATTTTTAACTGGTGAACTACATTAGGCTAGTCGCCTTTTCGTCTTGCACTCCTAGCTATAGTTTCCCAATCGGCAGGTAGCAATGCTATTCCAACTCTTAAATTCTTTTCCAATTACCTACATCACAAATAAATTGCTCGTAATTCAATCAATAAACTTTATAAACCCGAATGATATGATAATTACGGGAAAATCAAATTATGTCACAAAAATTAAAGTTAATTCTTACCCCAGCAAAACTTTTACAAGCACCACGTATGAAGTAAAATCAACGCATCCATTAGTAACGTAGATGAAGGCGAATATTTAAAAATAAAGGTCTCACTGAGCGTGTACGTTAAGTTTCACGTCGTGTCGATCAATTAATTATTTGCATGTAAATAAAAAAGAAAATGACTGTTAATATTAATTCTGAATGTAAAAAGGAACATTCTAGGACGAAATCCATACAGTACGCAACGTATATCAAAGTATTTCTAAGATAATAAGGTATTTATGATTCCAAATAACTGCGTTATTTTAAATTGAACACGCTGTATTTAATAACTTCTGTAAAATTTGATCTCTTATCAAAAAGTGTTAAGGTTTCCTATACTTAACTTTAAGCATTTTTGAGTTATTTTATTGTAAATAATAATTTTAAATATTTTTAAATTATCGAAGGTTGCTTTGACAAAAAAGCAGCCACAATTATTATTTATTTGACGTTCTTAGCAGGGTGTTATATTGTGGTTCTTAGTTATTGTGGTTCTGTTTGTTCAGTATGAAGAATTACAATTTGCAAGAACGAATTGATATTACTTTAACGATTGGAGAATGCGACGAAATTTGTTTGTTAGCGTCACCTGTTTACACTAAAATATCCAGATTGCAAACAAGACAAAATAATACAGGAAAGATTACTTCGTGACTTCAGAGAACTGGAAGCGTAGCATATCAGAAAACAAGCAGACGTAAGGCTATCTTTGGAAATGAAGAAAATAAATTTTGAGTAATTGGCTTTGTTATTGAAAATCTCTGTTTTGATGTGCTCCGATGTATTTCACTATTATAGTGATAAAAATACACATCTACTGCAAACACTTGATCACCAAGATAGATGGACAATTAATGTACCAGCACACTTTCATATTAATGCAAAAGAATGTTTAAGTCGACTGTTTCTTTCTAGATTAATGGTTCCAGAAGTATTCCCTACTGATCCCTAAGGGTCCCCAAAATCCTCTAACGGTTCCATAGAAAATTAAAATTGATTTAGGGGCCCATGAACAACTTCAGGGAATCCGCGCAAGGTTTCATATACAATAAAAAAATTGTGACACATTTTTATTAATATGGAAGTTAAAATAAATAACAATGAATAAATGATTAACGATTTTTACATCTTAAGAAAAATATAAATATAGAAAGGTCCATAAAATACCAGTAACAACAGGCATCGTGGTGAGTCATGCCTATGTATTCAGGTTTATACAGGAACGCAATAGAGCTGATACCTGTACCAACTAATCTATAAAATGAACTATAAAAAAGTCGTGCACCTAATCAACAATTTGGTTCTGTGTTATGTGTGACGTGAAGTGCATATAACAAATTTTTCTAGTCTTGGACAAAAATAAGTATAATTTTTTTATTGTTACGTAGATAGGTTACTTTTGTTACGTAAGTATATTCAAATAAAATTGATATCTCTTTTTTTGTTTGTTTAAGCAAAGTTATACTTTAGTTTAAGTTGATTAAAAAAATTATATATCACAGTTATTAGTACAGTAATTCCTTAACATTCATTCAGTTTTTTTTTTAAACTAAAAACCTAAGAAGGGATTGTAAGTTTTTCTAACACAGATGTGTTTCTAAAAAATATATTTTAATAATTGTGTAAGAAAAGTCAGACATATTGGGTTTTATAATTTAATACAATGCACCCTAAAAGTTATAGCTTACTATTTTATATTTTTGTTTACTTCCGTGAATAACCAAATCCGCGAATGTTTGGAATTACTGTATATTAATGTATTATTCTATTCTAGTGTTAGTTAATTATTGAATTATTAATTTTTCTTTAAGATTATTTGGTACACAATATGTGACATTTAAATAAAATTTTATCCTTACTCTCAAATAATTAATTCAAGAGAGCGTTGCATTGCAGCATTGTATTTAAAAAAATATTATAGCTGATTGTGGTTTGTTGCAAATAAAAATTTTGATATATGTATATATATATATATTGAAACGTCCGAGAAATTACTTGCAAATGCAAGAGCCTTCTAGAACTGTTATCTAGTTTCTAGAAAATATAGCGAAAAGTGAGGAACGATCGAGAAGAATTTGCTGATGTCTATAAAAGCCGAAGATGGAAATCGTAGGTCAGTTATTGCTGGAATGCGAATGTGTTAAGAAGATTATCAAGTGAAGATAAATAAGTGATTAGCACGTGCGGACGTTTTAAATAAATAACAGTGTACACCGAATCGAGTGAACGTGACTTATAGTGTAAACAAATCCGAGGACGTTATCTTATCTTATCTTAAGTGTTATACATAAATTAGTGTAAGTGTTTTTATTATTAGATTTAATTAGTTCGGTTCATTTAAAAGTATACATATTTCTATAATAAGTAAACGTAGTTTTAATCGTTTTAAATAAATTAGTTTTTTTTTAAGTAATAAATTCGTTACAAATTGGTGTCAGGTGTGGGGTTTTAAACCCGTGGAAAACGTGTAAATAGATAAAGCTGTTCGCGATTTTTATTAGTGTAAATACCATTAAGTAATCTAATATTGCTTCATAATAAAAACATTGATTGTGACAATAACTCTTAAATTCGAGATACGCGTGTTTATTTATAAAGTGTAATCATAGTTAAATTCGTTTCCGTACACTAGTGGTTTAATATTAATAAGTAGATCGTTATTAAAATTTTGTGTTATACAAAAACTGCATTTTAAAAAGTAGTGTATTGAAACTTTATATTCGTGTTATATTTAAATTTATGCCGGTGACGCGTTTGCAAGCAGTTAAAATGGATGCAAAATTATTTGAATTTCTTGAATCGATAAAAAATGGTCAAGAATCGATGAATAAAAATATCCAAGAAAAACTGTCGGAAAATTCCAGAAAAATGGAAGAAAAACTTTCCGAACATTCTCAGAAAATGGAAGAAAATTCTAGAAGTTTAAAAGAAGAAATACGAACGAGCATAGAAAAATTCAAGAAGAAACCCAAGCAGATATGCTAAATTTGAAAGAAGAAATTTGCGAATCTGTGAATGAGAAAATAGAAGCAATAGAGGACAAATTAGAAGACAGAATAAAACTGATTGAAGAAAGAATGAAGCAAATGAATTGCCACGGTGAAGAAAGCGTCACGAGTGAAGATTTAATAATGGACCATCGAGAAGAAAACACTCATAAGTTCAAAGTTGTACCTCCGAATTTTGATGGTAAAGTTCCATGGTCAAGCTACTACAAGCAGTTTGAAGCCGCAGCTACTGCTAATGGTTGGAGCAACAAGCAGAAAGCGACGTCTTTAATAGTGTCCTTACGTGGAGAAGCGCTTGGAATTTTACAAACTATTCCGGACCACCTGCAAGAAAATTACGAACTCTTAATATCACGATTAGAAATGAGATATGGGGATGCTCATCTTCAACAAGTATATCAGGCTCAAATTAAAAGTCGGGTTCAAAAAGCTGCCGAAAGTCTTCAAGAGTTTGAGGCTGACATCGCCAGACTAACACGGCTTGCGTATCCTACAGCACCGGATACCTTCCTGGAGCAGTTAGCTATTCAAACTTTCGTAGATGGCCTCCGAGACAGCGAAACACAGCAGACTCTCCGGTTAGCTCGACCGAAGACATTGGATGACGCTTTGGTGCATGCTTTGGAGTTTGAAGCAGCAAAACAAGCATCGCAACGAGGTGGTCATAGACTCTGCTGTGCTACAGAAGTACCCGCGCAGACACTGGAAAGCATCGAGGAGATAGCGCGACGAATACTTCGGGAAAGAGGAGTGACAGCTTTGAACTGCGATGAAATAGGCCATGTACGACGGCATCGTACCAAACCTAAGAAGAGGACTAGAAGAGCCCTGGAAAATTTGGAACGAGGCGAGCGAAAGAAACAAAAAGTAATCTCATCTAGTCAAACTCCGGAGGTTACAATCCAAATGGCATCGCCTAGGGAGCAATTGCATAGCATTTATCTCGATGGCAAGATCAATGGGAGAAGCGTCCAGTTACTGGTTGACACGGGAGCGACGAAGACCATCATTCGTCCTGACATCTTATTGGAAAACGAGAAGACATCACCAGTAACAGTACGACTTCGAACAGCGACGGGTGACGAAATACCTACTCACGGACAAGTCGAAGTAACCATTGGTTTGGGAAATGGAGTACTCGACCATCAAGTACTGGTAGCCGACATCACGGAAGAAGTTATCCTGGGAATGGACGTGATAAAGAAGTATGCGTTCCATTTGGATATGAAGAACGATGTCCTGAAGATCGACAATGAAGAAATTCCTTTTCATTCGTCAGAGAAGGCAGCCGTGCGAGTCTTATTGAGTGAAGACGTGACTCTGCCTGCAAGGACTGAAAGTGTGGTGATGGCACGCCTGGATGGAAGTCTCCGGGAAGGCTACATACGCGCGATTGAACCAATGGAGGGCGGCTTAGTTGAAAAGGGACTACTCGTTGGCAGAACTTTAGTACGAGTAAAGAAGACGATGCCAGTAAGGATCTTAAACATCAACTCAGATCCTGTAACGCTGAAAAAGAAGACCGTGGTAGGCCAATGCACGCCAGTATCACAAATTGTGAGATGCGTGAAGTCGAACGAAGATACGTCGCCGAAGAAGTGTCCACAACATCTATTGGACATTCTTACCACCAAATGCGAAAACCTCAGCCAAGACCAGCTGGCTAAAGTTAAAGTGTTGATCCAAGAGTACCAAGATGTGTTCGCGCTGGAGAGTGGCTCCAAAGGAAGAACTAACGTGGTGAAACATAAAATTAATACCGGAGACGCTCGGCCGATACGACAACATCCACGCAGACTTCCTTTGGCGAAAAGAGAAGAAGCCGAACAAATAATTACGGATATGGAGAGAGAAGGCGTGATTGAACCTTCAAGTAGTCCATGGGCATCCCCAGTGGTACTCGTGAAGAAGAAGGATGGATCAACGAGGTTTTGCGTAGACTACAGGCAGCTAAACGACGTGACCAAAAAGGACAGCTACCCTTTACCCAGAATTGACGATACGCTAGACACCCTGTCCAGGATCCCAGTGGTTTTCTACGTTAGATTTAAAGAGTGGATACTGGCAGGTAGAATTAGAACCCAAGGATCGTGAAAAAACAGCTTTTACGATCGGAACTGGTTTGTGGCAGTTCACTGTAATGCCCTTCGGCCTGTGTAACGCTCCTGCAACGTTCGAGCGTTTGATGGAGACCATCTTGCGCGGATTGTCTTGGAAGACGTGCTTGGTCTACCTGGACGACGTGATCGTGGTTGGAAGGTCGTTTGAAGAGCACTTAAACAACTTGAAGGAAGTGTTCCAGAGATTACGTGGGGCTAACCTCAAACTAAGCCCAAAGAAGTGCCACGTATTTAAGAAGGAAGTCCAATACCTTGGCCACGTCGTATCTAGAGACGGAGTAAGGGCTGACCCAGACAAAATCCGAGCAGTGCAAGCATGGCCAAGACCGATCGACAAACATCAGGTCCGAAGTTTCCTTGGGTTGTGCACTTATTATAGAAGATTTGTCCCCGGATTTGCCAATATTGCCAAACCATTGACAAAACTAACCGAAGAAAAAGCAGAATTTAGATGGAATGAAGACTGCGAAAATTCTTTTAATCAACTAAAACAGGCCCTAGTAACTTCGCCAATTTTGAGTTATCCACGAGAAGATGGAAAGTTTGTTTTGGATACCGACGCAAGCATTATGGCCATAGGCGCGGTCCTTTCGCAGGTTCAAGATGGACAAGAAAAGGTGATCGCGTACTTTAGCAAGGTTTTGTCTAGGCCAGAAAGGAATTATTGCGTGACTAGGAGGGAGCTGTTAGCAGTCGTTAAGTCCATCGAACATTTCTACAAGTATTTGTATGGACGAAGATTTTTACTGAGAACAGACCACGCCGCTTTAAAATGGCTACTGCAGTTCCGTAACCCAGAAGGACAAGTAGCAAGATGGATCGAGAGACTGCAAGAGTATGACTACGACACAGAACACCGTGCCGGAAGCAGTCATCGGAACGCTGATGCCTTATCCAGAAGACCATGTCCGGCGGACTGCAGCCATTGTTCGCGACTGGAAGAAAAGTCGAATGCCTCCGGAGAACTGCTATGGTTGATGATGAGTGGGAACCTGAGCAGTTACGTCGCGAACAAGAAGACGATCCTGAAATAAGACTACTCCTCGACTGGAAAGAAAGCGGCCGACGACCAACCTGGGAAGAAGTGAGTGCTTTGGGCAAAAATATCAAAGCGTACTGGGCGCAGTGGGACTCCTTGATAGTAGAAGACGGTCTTCTTAAGCGATCCCTAGAAAGTGCCGAGGGCACGGGAAGCAAACTACAGCTGGTAGTGCCGAAAAGCAGGGTGACCGAAGTGTTGAAGCATCTCCACGATGGGACATCAGGAGGACACTTTGGCATTAAGAAGACGTTGGGTAAAGTGCGAGAACGATTCTACTGGATGAACTGCAAAGAGGACGTCATGAAATGGTGCCGTAAATGCATAGTCTGCGCTTCAGGAAATGGTCCAGCGAGAAAGCGCAAAGCACCCATGAAACAATACAACGTAGGAAGCCCTTTGGAAAGAGTAGCGATTGACATCGCAGGGCCGTTCCCAGAATCCGATTCGGGAAATAAATACATCTTGGTGGCGATGGATTATTTCACGAAATGGACGGAGGCTTACGCCATACCCAATCAGGAAGCAGCTACAGTCGCAGACGTATTAGTAAAGGAGTTTTTCTGCCGGTTTGGAGTTCCGTTGGAATTACACTCCGATCAAGGCCGCAATTTTGAGTCTGGGCTGTTTCAAGAAGTTTGCCGACTGTTAGGAATTAAAAAGACTAGGACAACGCCTCTCCATCCTCAGTCTGATGGCATGGTTGAACGGATGAATCGAACAATGGGCAAGTACTTAGCCAAGGTAGTGTCCGAACATCAAAGAGACTGGGATCAGTACTTGCACCTCTTCTTAATGGCGTACCGATCATCCGTTCACGAAAGCACAGGCCAAACACCATCCTGTGTCATGCTCGGTCGTGAGATAAGATTACCATGCGATCTTCAATTTGGACGAAGACCGGAAGAAGAAGTCGCTGGAGAAGATTACGTCAGCAAGCTGGCAAAGAGGCTAGACGAAGTACATGAAGAGGTTCGTAAAAACACACAAATTGCCAGCGACAGGATGAAAACAAGATATGACGTCAAGGCGCAAAATGGTGGGTTTCAACCTGGCGATATGGTTTGGTTGTATAACCCTCAAAGGAGACGTGGTTTGTCGCCGAAGCTGCAAAGGCAATGGGAGGGCCCTATGAAGTCGTGCAGCGTATTAACGACGTTATATACCGCATCCGAAAACCGCCCAGAGGCAAGCCAAAAGTGGTCCACGTCGATCGTCTAGCCCCGTTTGCTGGCGATAACCACAATCCGCAAGTTCAGGTCCGAACCAGAGTAATAAGTAGCAGAACCAGGAATCCAATCGAAGAAATGGAGTTCGAAAAGTTTATGAACTTATACGGAGGTTCTGGAAAAGCTAGGTTCGGAGTTACCACCGAGGAACAACAAGACCTGTTCCAGACACAAAAGATTACGCCATCGCACATTGCGTGAGCGAGGAGCTTGACATGTCCAAAGGGGTTGCAGTCGTGTTTAAAAAGAAGTTTGGACAGCTAGATGAATTACGAAGACAGCAACCGGCAGTCGGAAAGGTTTTAGGACTACGTGGTGACGGACGCTTCGTTTTCTATCTGGTCACCAAGAAATACTCACGTGTCAAGCCGTTATACAAAGATCTGTGGCGAACATTATGGAGTCTCAAGAGACAAATGGAGTTCCATCATGTTAAGAAATTGGCAGTACCCAAGCTTGGTTGTGGCTTAGACCAATTGAATTGGAGGACAGTTCGAAACATGTTGGAGGTCGTCTTCCGAGGAACAGGCGTTCAAGTGTTGGTCTGTAGTTACCAACCGAGGAGAGTATTGGGTCAGGAAAAGTCCATTGACTGTTACTTTTATGGTCAAGGAAGTTGCCGAAATGGAGGAAGCTGCCGCTATCGCCACGATCCCTTTACCGGTGTCGCATCCAGTCTCCTGTTCTGGGACAGAACAGTCCTAAGAAGGGGGCAGTGAAACGTCCGAGAAATTACTTGCAAATGCAAGAGCCTTCTAGAACTGTTATCTAGTTTCTAGAAAATATAGCGAAAAGTGAGGAACGATCGAGAAGAATTTGCTGATGTCTATAAAAGCCGAAGATGGAAATCGTAGGTCAGTTATTGCTGGAATGCGAATGTGTTAAGAAGATTATCAAGTGAAGATAAATAAGTGATTAGCACGTGCGGACGTTTTAAATAAATAACAGTGTACACCGAATCGAGTGAACGTGACTTATAGTGTAAACAAATCCGAGGACGTTATCTTATCTTATCTTAAGTGTTATACATAAATTAGTGTAAGTGTTTTTATTATTAGATTTAATTAGTTCGGTTCATTTAAAAGTATACATATTTCTATAATAAGTAAACGTAGTTTTAATCGTTTTAAATAAATTAGTTTTTTTTTAAGTAATAAATTCGTTACAATATATATATTTTCCTATATGCAGACAATACAGTGTTGAATATATTATGTCATTAGAGCGGTTAATAAAATCAAAAGGAATGCCCTATAGGAGAGTTTATTTGCTCAAATTTATTTGAAAAATGATGATGACTTTAATCGTTTACTATTTAACACAGAAGTAGGTTCGTTATCTCAAGGTGTTTGGATCGCTTCTATGCGCTCTTTGATTCAGTGTTGAAATTCCTGGAGAGTAAAGACAATTTAATTATCTCAAAAAATGACATCGCTTATATGACTGATTTATCTGCTAGATTTAACGAGACTAATTTGAAACTACAAGGTGACATTAAATTTAATCGAAACTAAAAGTCTAATATCTGCGTTTGTTGCAAAACTTAAGCTGTACAAACTAAACTTGGGAAGAGAAGAATGAACACCCTGTATAATCGACAATATATTTAAAATATGCTTCTATACACTATGTACATGTGTAGAGAAATATTAACTTGAGAATTACAGCAGGTTCCCCGTGTAAAGACCGTGGCGATTGTGGTGCCCCGCCCTTTATATACAAATTATTCTTTAAAAAAATGTTTGCAGTTTATGACATTATCAAAAATTGTTTTTTGAGAGTTTGATTATTACTAAAAAAATGTTTTAAATAAATATTGTTTTTTAAAAAAAAATTTTATTGTTTAATTTTCAATTAACAATTTTAGTGTTCTTTGATATTTTTGTTTATTTTTATTTTATCGCAATTTAAAAAAAAAATTTGTATAATTTTACGTTTGAAGGTCTCCTGAATCAGAAAAATATATTTTTGACAAAAAAAAATTGGGTGTGTCTGTGTGGGTGTAACGATGTACCCACGATAACTCTCGAACCAAAAGTCCTAGTACGTTGAAATTTGGTATAAAGCTAGCTTTTCATACTCTCTCGGTTCTATCAAAAGATGGGCCTGATAAAAAAATATCAGCCTTTTTTAACAGTTTTTCTTATATAATTTTCTACGTATGTAAATTATTCAAATTATTTTTACAGTTTCTTATAGAGATGATTCTTCCTAACAATTTATTCAAATAAAAAATTTTTGTAACATTAACGGTTTATTAGATATTTGATTAATAATATAAAGTGAATTCCATATATAATCTAGGTTCGCATCCTGTCTGCGACGATTTTTTATTTAGAAAAAAATTCTTGTTGCCATTATGGCCGCGTTTGGTAGTATTCATTGGTTATAACGTTTAATAAATTTAAGGTTTGTAAGTAAGTGTAAGGACAGTAAATGTATAGAAGTTTTATTAAATCGATAACAGCGAGATAATGTGAGGTCTGTTATTAAAAGTGCAAGTTTTATTTGAATATTTGGAAGCTACTCCTGGTTCGCGTTGTGTAAATTAACAAAAACAGCAAAAAGAAATTAAATTGTTTGCCCTGTCGTTATAAACAGGTGCCTTAACTGACAAGCCTCATGAGATACAGGGGACCATTTGTATTGAACATGCAGTACTTAGTGTCGTAAAATTTATATACACCTGTAAAGCTGGCAATTCTGGCCGATGTAAACATATTGCAGCTGTTTGCTTTTATGCTCTAGGTAAAAAAATTGATTTCAATCTAAAACCGTAAGCTTTTGCGGTTGTTATGTTTATGATTATAAGCAACTTTTGGCTTAGATCTCGTCGCAGTTAAACACCCAGACTTAGGCTTGGTCCTAGTCTCTCCTTGAGAGCCAAAACTTGAAGCAGAAATTAAGTTTGTTTGGGTTCACAAACAACAATACGGCAAAGGCGAAGTTCTACCTCTTGTTTTGGCTCTCAAGGAGAGACTAGGACCAAGCCTAAGTCTGGGAGTTTAACTGCGACGCGGTCTAAGCCGAAAGTCGCTTATAATCATATGATTTCAATCTTTATATAATTGTAATAACTTCCAACAAACTAGAAGCAGCAATTTGTTCTGCTTCTTCTAAATCTTTGAAATCATTTCTAGCAGCTAAAACTGACGTGATACACTGTTCTACATCGGCAATTAGCTTTCCTTCGTTTGCTTTGTTTATCCTATCTCTGTAAAAAAAGCTTCTTTTTACGACTGCCATTGGCTTGTGCAGTTTCTACACTCTTCTTGGGAAGGTTTTGGGTAGGTACAGCATCTTTTTTTAGTCTTGGATTAGTGGTATGAAAATCTATAACTATAAATAGAATATGTATATGAATAAAATGTGCTGCATTTTAGTTCTAGTAGTAGGTGTTTGTTTTTATAATTTTTTGAAATCCAGAAATTTACTTGGTAATATACATTTTTTTTTAGCAAAATGTAAAGAGCTAGAAGTAGGTTTTTCCATCAATAACACCCTCTCCTAAGTCGTTTTTTGATGACTTTTTCCTTAATTCCATATTTATTCGTTAGATAGACATGGCCAGATTTGGTGTTGAAAAACGATGAAAACTTAAATGCCTTTCTCGTTCTTTTTTGTATGGCACCGGTACACACAGCAATTTACATTACACTTTTCATTAGTCATAATTACAACAAAAACTCGAGCATTAATCATAAATCATAAACATTCACGAACTGTTCTACGGCACGTCCTATACGTACTGTACTACCTAAGCTAATTTAAAATTTTACCGCATGGTAGTCCTGGTAACTTCAAATTTAGTATGGAATTGGTTTTTCATATTCTCTCGATTCTATCAAAAGATGGGTCTGATAAAGAAACCGGCAGTGGGTGTATCCGCCATTTTTGACAGTTTTTCTTATATAATCTTGTAGGTATGTAAATTATTCGAATTATTTTACAGTTTCTAATAGAGATAATTCTTCCTAACAATTTATTCGATTAAAAAAAAGTTTCTTACATCAACAGTTTATTAGATTTATAATTTTAAATGAATTCACAAATATAATGTAGGTTCGAATCCTGCCTGCGACGATTTTTTTCAGAGAAAAATTCCATATCTTGAAGGGAAAGCAAGAATGTTAAAAATAACAATTTTTACCAAGTTACTAAAGCAATATCGAGGCGCACAAAAATATGGATTAGTCGATATGACAACATAAGCTCAATTTTCCATATTTCGAATATATCCTAATGACATCGAGAAGAAAAATTTCATAACCTTAAAAAATATGTAGACATTCCTTTATCATTCCTTATAAGAAAGTCGTGTGGTGACCACGCCAGTTTTTTTATTTGTTGTTTTAGTAAACATTTTGTTATAGGCAAATGAATAACCGGACTATATATATACTATATATATATATATATACTACAAAATAAAAAAATAACTAAGTATGATTTTTTGAGGCAAAAATGTTTTCTATTTTTTATATAATTTAAAGTAATCTCAAATTTTTAAGCTTGTCGTTTTTTGTTATTTATCAATTGAGTGCAAATAATTTCCAATTATTTTTAGACTTTATTAAATATTAAATATGGAGCTTTTATAATTTTTTTCGAAAAGCCAGCGAACCAAAATTTATAAGCAGTGTAGTTGTTGACTAGACTAATTGTTAAGAATCAAATAAATAGAAGTTAGACTTTGCAATGCATAGGCCATAATAGAAACAGATACATAGAAATAGATACAAATCATTGTATTTAGATGCTGGAAGATTATTATTATTATTACTAATATTGATAGTTAATGTGTAAGATAACTATATTTAACTTAAATCATCCACTCCTTAATGTAATAATTGCGCTGAAGCTTAAGGTCGACGTTCTATATTAATCTAGCAATAACGTAATGAGTTAATGGTCGCAAATAATTAAGTTAAAAAGTTACATTTCTAGATCCTAAGTTGATTTTCGTCTACTTAATTTTAGGATGAAAGGATTAAATCCTTATCAAAGAAGTTTACGCCACTGACTAGTTGAAAACAACTTATAATTGTAAAGTTTAGAAAAAAAAAACTTACGATTTAATTAAAGAATTTTTACAGATACGAGGGTGGGTTGTGAAAAACTTTGTGAGTATCGTTTTAATACTGTTTATCGAATGGTATTGTTCGCAAAAAAAATATTGCGTTACAACAATTTAAGCATCAATGGTAAATAGAGTTGAAGCTTTTGTACTATGATAATAGGAATGTAATGTTTGTAATTAAACAAAAACTGAGCTAAAGGGTTTTTGAATAGTAGTTTCCCCTAATTTATAATGATAGGAATAGGAGACATATGTGACGACACCAGCACATGTCGCAGCTGTCATGTCATACGCATGTGCATAACCACCTGACCTTTATCAAGTGCTTTGTGCAACAAACCAAACTAAGTACCACCATCTGCCTAACTATAACAATTGAGCAATGAGCTTCGATTCGTAGATATAAACCCATACATACGGATCTAATGGGGACGAGAGAGCGTGGAATCAAATCCAGGCCTGTTATCGATATTATTTATTATATGCAATGCGAGCATTACCAAAAATCAATAGCGCATTTATATAAAATTTATGGCCTGTGTGATGTCGTTAACTAAATTAGATATGCTACAAGATTTAATGAAAATGCCACACTTATGGAAAGTTATAATCTAAATTTAATCAAACAACCAACGTGGATATATTTATACAATTGTTTTTCAAGTTAGTCTCATAAATCAGCTAGAAAAAAGCACCCGTTTTATGTACATTTAATATCCATCCCTTAATGTATAACTGCCAAAGCTGCATACATCAACGGCATCGTAAAATCATAATATTGTTGAAATTTAAACCATAGAACAAATCGTTTTTTAACATGCATCCTATATTATTTTAGTGACTTTTTAGAGACTTTATTGCTTTTTCGTCTGGGGAACATTAAATTTCAACAGCTACATATATGATGAAGTAAGGATGGGTACATCCTGCTTTAAATCATTGCGTTTAGATACACATTACGGTTTAAACAATAATAACAAATTTTGTCATTCAATGCACAAAACACATTTTATGGTACTTGATTTTATCCAAACGTTTAATCAGAAATGCAAACAGTCATGCCTCTTTAGTTACGTTATTTGAACGCTTCTTGAAATCCTGTCGGCTTAAATATCTAAGCTTGTTACAACAGAGAAGCAAAAATATTTTCGGTAACTTATAAATACTTAATGTAGTGGAAAGCAAACTCAACAAAGCGTTTTATTAAGCTATCATATTAATATTTACCATTAATAGGTAGAAAGGGATATAATAACAAAGTACAATTAAAAAGGCAAACGTTTTGATGTTAACTTTCTCACTTACGTGGATAAAGGCGATGCAAGAGACCACCTTGGTTTCCCTTTCAATGTCAAACTATCGGAGATGATCTTTGCAAGTTACGAGCGTTGAATATAAAGATTTGTTACGCTTAGAAGTATTTGTTACGCTTCGTCGCAAAGACGGCTTTACCGTACGGTCTATTTTTAAAGTTTAAAAATTCAATAGGGTAAAATAGACGTGTTCCCTTAACCTTGTTTCAAGTTTATATATGCACATTTTCTTGTTTGTAGCACAATCTTGAAATTTGCCTTTTTTCTTTTTCAGAAAGGCCGCATGGGTTTTCAAAAGAAACGACACGCATTGTATTTGTACACGCAAAGTGTCTTTATATTATGCAAATATTTTTTAATAAGAAATTCTGTTTCGAGTAACTGTATTTATTTTATGTGAAGGTTAGACATTGTTTATCAGTTAATAAGTTAGTAATGAGTACTGCATTTTAAAATTGTTTTCGTGTTTGATAAGGTTTAATTACGGTTTTAATTAAAAAAACGATTCATTCCTTAATTTAGATTAAAACATGCCTGGCACAACAAAGTCAATTTAACCAATAACCTATATTTAGAACAAACATTCTAAAATGTTTTTGTGTGTAGTTCCTAATGGGATACCTTCACTGAGTATTTTTATTTACAAGTTATATAAAACTTGATACTTTATGTACTTGTAGTTGTATGTAGAAAAATTAAAATCACTATTTTTAGATTAAATATATGAAAAAAAAAATCTAATGCTGTTAAAAATAAGAGTTGGGAAATATTTCTACAAAAAAAGTTTCTAGTGAAAAAAAAATATGGTTTTTGCAGAGTAAAAATCAAAACTTAAAATAAATATTATTTATTATGATAAACACAAAAAAATAATATAAGTACAAACATACAGTCAGCTAGTAAAGTATGAAATAAATTTATTATTTTCTAAATGATAAATGTCACTTTTGTCAGCAGATTTCGATCGAGTTCATTTTTCTGAGTACACAATGTCATGTGACATTAAAGAGAAAAGTTTTCGAGATAATCGGTTCCAAAGTTTCAAAAATGTAAGTTAGTTCTCTAGTACACTGAATATTTTCCTGCTTAATATCAGCATTCTAAAAAGATTTAGGGGTAAATTATTTAATTTCGAAAAGTCAACAAATTTTATTGAAATCGATTTTAACAATCAATGACTAACCTACAAGAAACGTAAATTATAATGAATAATCAAAGCAGACATGTACACGACCCCTACGACCGATCCAATCCACTTTATACAGATGCCATTTTTCAATTTTTTTTTGTTTATCGGTTTTTTAAAATTTTTCTTCCACAGAATTTTTATAATGACATTATTTTAACAGATTAGGCGCCATGGCATGTTTAATAATTTTTTCTCTCGGGCCAATAGTATTGTTTTGCATTTTCGTATCTAAAAAGTTGGTATAGTATCTACTGATACGTTTTTTGTTTTTTTGACAATTCAAAAATCAAAATATTAGAGGCGGACACCGGTGTCCGCTAAGGCGCAGCAGTCGCAGTGACAACGTGTAAGAAATAGAGCCCAGCCGTTCTAAATGCATTTTAGAATTAGCTTTGACTAAAAATGAATGCAATATATTTGTGCTAACTGTAGTTTGTAGTTTCAATTTTGGTTCATTGTTTTTAGAAATGGAACAGGATAGTTCTGCTGACGAATTATTTAGTTCATTTGATTCAAACTCTGATCCTGTTTACATCCCTTCCGATAGCGATAAAACAAGCTTTAGTAATAATGATGATGATGAAACAGATAGAAAAAAGCAGAAACTAGAACATGAAATAGAAAAAGAGTACCACGAGATCAACGATTTCTCAGAAGATTCGGATCATGATGCTGTTTATAATTATATCTTTTCCGGTTCTGAGGTAAATTATTGTATCGATAGCGACGAAGAAATTGACAAAAAAACGAAAAGCAAGAAATTAGGACAAAAAAGTGTAACAAAAAGTAACAATCCACAAGTACCAAAAATAACTGCTAAGAAAGCAAATACGTCACAAGCGCCACAAAATATTATTTCGAATAAGCATGACGTCAAAGCTTCTGTTTGGAATAACCCTCAAGCAAATTTACAGTTCCAAGAAAATCAGAATAATGAAGAGATAAAAGACCGGCTGCATAAAATTCAGCCACTGATCGATATGTTTATAAAAAATTGCCAAGACGTTTACACGCCTGACAATATCTTTTGAATAGATGAAACAGTGATACCGTTTCAAGGTAGACTGTTGATGAAACAATCCTCAAAAAACACATAAATACCGGATAAAAGTTTTTAAACTGTGCTGTTCGTATGGTTACACATGGAATCTAAAAATATATGCAGATAAAGAACAAGCCGATGATGCCTCAGTTTCTACAAATGTTGTTATGAAATTAGCCAAAGATTTGCTAGGAAGTGGAAGAAGGTGTGTTACAGACAATTGGTATACCAGTTTACAACTAGCTCACCTGCTACTTGACAACAAAACACATCTAAAGGATCGTTTACATTTGGTAAGTTTAATGGCGGAAAGTGCTTTCCGCCAATAAACTTGTCATATGTGAACCGAAGGAAAGCGTACTTATTACTTGCCGGTAAGCAGCTGATGGAACTTGAACAGCCGACTAGTTTAGTGACCGTGTTTGCTCTGACGAGTTGTTGTTGTCTACGTGTAAACTGTGTGAAAGTTATTTGGGAAAGTGTTCTAAACAAAATGAAGTGAAATAGTGATCAAATAATTCAATTTTCGGACGTGTATGAAAGATATCAAGTGTTATGGGACATAAGATACACAGATCACACGAACAAAATAAAAAGAGATACCGCATTCGACAAATTGTTAAAGGAATTACTAGAAATGGAGGGATTTGCAAATCTTGATTTGGTCACGTTAAAAACTAAATTAAAAACAATTAAAACAGTATATCGGCAAGAAATAAATAAAATTTTAAAATCAAAGAAAAGTGGAAGCGGCACAGATGACTTGTACAAACCCAAACTTATTTGGTTCGCCAAAGCTGATTCTTTTTTAAATAATGTAACAATCAGCAGAGCTTCTACCAACAACATGGTAAGTTATAAAACTTCTTTATTAATGTATTATTATAAGAACTTAAACAGGACGATTCATAAATAAATACAGCAAATTGGTAGGAGGATAGATCTTATACCTAGATAATAAGAACATCAATATATATTTTCATTCTAACCCAAACATTCTTCTTTGCCAAGGTACGGCACCCTCTCCAGAGAAGTAATTAGCATAGTTGTCACGCAGAAGGGCTGCACTTTAGGAATAATTATTCACTCCTAGATGGCTTGATGGTAGTACTTCGACTTCTGATCGCCACTAGCTGTAACTACTCTTGCATCAATATCTTCTCTGTCGACTGAACCTTGTGGCAGATATACTCGGCCAGACGTCATTCTGAGCCAATTGTGTAAAGCACAACAAGCCTTGATTACCATATCTACTGAGCTTGATTTTAAAATAATTGACCTTCGAAATATTCTAAATCTCATGTTTAGAATACCGAAGGCATTTTCCACAATTCTTCTCGCACGAGATAAACGATAATTAAATATTCGTTGTTTGGTGTTTAAAGATCCGGTGTAAGGTTTCAGAAGATTCGTCCTTAAGGGAAAAGCATCATCGCCTATAATAAAGGAATCTGTATGAAACTGTATCGTTCCATTAAGCATAACTTTATTCAAGTCTGAATTTCGAAATATAGTGCTATCATTTGCTCTGCCATTATGTCCCACTTCTATATATTTGAAACAATAATCTGCATCAACCAACGAAAAAGAATTTCCGTCAATCGCACCACAACAATTAGGAAAATTCTACTGGACGGAAAACCATCTTTGAATGTTACGCCACTCATCTTCGCTTGCGGGTACCTACAAATGATGAATGAAAAAAAATTTATTACAGGTTCAACATATTACTGCAGAAATGGAGAATGATGGAGACAATGAAGAAACGAGACAATCACCCACACTGCAAACCCCGACCCTGAAAAGGAAGAGAAGTATGAAGATAAATTCTAACATTACCGGTGTTGAAAATGCAATTGACGCCTTAAAACAGATCGTAGACAAAAATGATACAAATGCTCATCGTGAAGTACAGGATGAATATATGTGTTTTGCGAAACATATTGCAAATTGATAATTCTATCTGTTTCTAATATTTTTGTTTTAAATTAAAGTTAAACTAAATTACAAAAAATAACTAAATATTTTAGATAAATGAAATACATATGCTTCAAGTTTTTGAAAAAATAAAATAGTAATTTTAAAAATACATTGTTTTTAGAGCTTATGCAGATTATCTACTTTTATACTAATATTAAATTCTGTCAATCAGTATTAACGTTTCTATAATGTTAAATAGAAAAGTAACTGTTCACATTGTTTAAAAAATAACAATAGGTAGGTTTAAGCTATTCTAAAGTAATCCTTTAAAAGGTTCTAAGAAAATTGTAATACTGTTAAGTATTTTTTATAATGAATTTTAATCATTGTAAATTTTAACTTAGCAAATAAACAACTCAATGTTTTTTAAACATTTGTTAATAATTATTTATTACGTATAATTACACGATTAAAACAAAAATTTATATTTAAATTTTTACACCCTGTCTACACCAACATTTTAACATATTACTGCTATGGCATTTACTACCAATAAAAGTGAAAATCATATAAGACGTTGCAATAAGTGCGGTAGTGACTCACAACGGAAAAAATTCCCCATGAAAAAAACACCCCGGAAAATATATCCCATGAAAAAACTCTCCAGGAAAAAATACCACACTGAACAAAATACCGTGCAAAATAAAACAAATGTGAAGCATAAACATTGTCTTAAGATGAGTACATCGAATTAAAAACGCTTTTGTACAGCTTTTGTTGTTCACTCAAAATATCTATTGTCGTTTGTCACTTCCCAAGAATAATATTTGTCGGTGTAATTGAAGTTGATTTTGTTATTTTTACAACTGAAATAAATTTCCGGTACCAGATGCAGGCAATAAAATTTTCATAAATACCGAATACACGAAGACTGTCATTGTACAAACATTTCTAAGTAAGGTATACAGTTACTTATTTTTATAAAATTGCTCACAAAAAATATTGAACATATAATTAACAGTTTAAAATGCTGAATGTTGAGGATCTCACTTTTAACGTTTATCTACAGTGTGATAATTCTATGGTTAGTTATCTGTTTCATGTTTTTGGAAACATATTTGTATTCTAATTATAATATTATGTAGGAAAATTTAGTAGAAAATACCTATCATGGATATTTTTTTGCAGTTGTGGCCTCGGTTGTTGCAACTATAGTCTTACAAAAAAGCGATTCACGAAATAAATGAATAAAGCAATGCTTTATTCACAAAAATAAAAATTACTCTATTGCTAATTCACGAAAATAAAACTTACTCTCTTTAATGTTAATTCACACCAATAAATTCGTTTACTGTTTTTACTCTGGGGAATTGTTTACCTCCAACGCTATATAAAATCTATGGTACATAGGTTTAATTTGATTGTTCTTGCAGAGTTCCAATAAACCGTTCTTTTTCTTTTCTGCTATTCCCGGTAGGGCCTCATAAGTCTTCAAAGCTAGTTTTGTATTTTAGCTCATACAAATTTTTTTCCACTTGTAGGATTACGATATCGCCTCATAACACCTTTTCTTTGTATTCGTTTTTTTTTTTGAAAATTAATTTTACCAGCGCTCTCCAAGCTTTTAATATCAAAGTAATCATCATATACCAATTTTTTAACAGAGTAACTTTCTCATTATTTTTTTGAAGATGTTTGTAACCTCCTGTTATGGGATCGATATAGGGCCAGAACGCAATGTTTTCTTTTTTTTTAATAACTGAATGTATTGAGCCCTCTTCGTTCTAAGTGTGCCTGACCACTAAGAATGAATCTGTAATAGAGGGAATTTAAAAGTGCTGATCGGCGTAGATAAACATTACCAGGAATTTGTTTTTATTCTGTCCACTGCACTTGTCAGAATAAAACCGCACTGCTTGGTTAAGTTGACATTCCGATTTCAAGAAATAATAAACACATGAGGCAATACCATTTATTCATCTCTTACCTTCACTTCGTCCCATACGTTGCAATAACCTTTGTCCGTTCTCAAGTCACAAATTGTAAAATTCTATGTAGCCAACTTTTATTTATAGTAAAATTGCGTTGCTTCTCCAGACGGAGTAGGTAGTATTGCTTTTAGATCGAAACAAGCAGCAATACATCTTTTACTTTTAGCTTGAACTTTGTCATTCTCTTTTGCTTTACGGACCAATTCTTTTTCTTTTATGTGGTTTTCAAAATCCTTCTTTTTTAAACTTCTTTTATCTTCTGTGGCGTTTTCGTAATTAAGACACTTCGAGCATTGATCTTTTTTGGGCCGAAAAAAAATATTGAATTAATTGTTAAATATTCGCGAATACATTGTAATATTCCCAAAATCCTCATTTTTGTTTTCGCATTCATGAACATAATCTCTGTGCAAAAGATTTTCTTCCTTCATTGTACTCTCTGGTAGTTTGCAATCTTAAATAATGTGACTCTATTCTCGGGATCGAATTTATGTGTGTTCTTATTCCGATTTTTATCTCTAAACTAACCGTTTTATGTTTTCCATGTTTACCTCTTTTATCGTACTGCAGAATTCCGTCGCTTCCTAGCTTTTTCACCACATTCTGAATCATTTTGTTTTCCACTGCCAGAGTATTCATAAAATATAACTTGCAGATTCTAATGTTCTGGCCTTCTCTATAGAAGTGATACGCTTGATTGGATTTTCTTGCTTTATTTCTACCGCTGTTACTTTGGCAGGAAGAAGACCACATCGTTGATATGACCATATTCCTGCTTGGTCGCTTGAAAAATTGTGAATCTAAAACAAGGACACAAACTTCTACAAGGCCAAACATTTTTTTTATCTTTGTAGCGCTCTTCTGGCTTGATAAGCAAGCAAAACTAAGTAATTCTACGTAAAAAAAAAAAACAAATTTTTTTAACGTGTGGCCCTATTCTCGCTTAAGTGCGATATTTTATTAAAAATAAATTTGTTTCTACGGCGGCAACTCATTTAGAGAGATATAGTAATAACCCGCTATACTATAACAAAAAAACGTTTTTGAATTGGAAAATGCCAAATTCAATGATTCTTAAGTGGTTAATATTTCCTATTTTTAGATCTGCGAAATATAATAATTTAATTAAAATTCGTTGATTTCCCATAAAACGTCGAAAACACAGGAGATATTTCAAATAAGAGAATGTTTACAGACAGATTTAAAAAATAAAGAACGAAAATTTGTATTATTTAATTTTATAGTTATTATTGTTATAGGTACACTGTAATATTATAATACAGTTACAAGGTTTCTACAGATCTTATGTTAGAGCTAAAGGTATTTTAAACAATTTCGCAGTGTTTCATAAACTGTTTTGTTTGGACGTTTTCCAATTTGTTGTTGTTGAATTTTGTTTTTGTCAGAGAGAGGTTCCTGTTTCATTTTATTGATTAATACATGGTCTTACTCTTCTAACATTCAAGATTAGAAGAAAGTTGAGAAGACATATCACATCGTTGTTATTTTCCGCTCTGCTATAAGTGCCAGAAACATATGAATTATCAAACCAATTACAAAGTTTTCAATTGCAGCGGGAACAATTTCTTTGGGGTATGTTATAGGAACAGGAACATCTTCGGGTGGTAAAAAGGCCAAACCGTTTATTATTACGCAGAAGTTTTTCTAAACTTTTTCCGCTCTACATCTTTGCTGAAAATTCAGGTTCTGAATTTATTGTGAGTACTTTGGCGCAAGTAATAAAAACAACCACGTACGTTAAGTTACTCAGCAAAGACTGCCTTTGCACCTTAAATCGCACTTCTATTAAAATCCATTAGTTAGATCAAGGAGCATATTTCTCTCTTCTCATTGTTTTACTATTGTACCTAACATTGTTTCATACGTAGACTGATGCATAAATAATAATGGAGCTATGACAAATATACCATCTAAGCACCAAGTTGTAGCACTAACAAAATGCCTAATGCATTTGTTTGAAGAAAATATAACGATACGTTCGTCTACTTTTATTCTCCGGTTTACCGGTAGTACACCAGCTCTCTAAAATAAAGTAAACTGTAAAATGTTTGAAAAAAAACGTTAAAAGCGTTGTAATCGTTAATTGGTTTTGAAATAAATTATCTAAAAATTTAATTTATCTGAATAACAGTTTACTGAAATACAAATGCATCAACAAAAAAATTACAATAAACGCGATTTCTAGTACTATAGCTTTAATAATCAGCTCTTCTAACAAGTTGTTACAAGCTTCTATTAATTTACGAACCCTGCACGATCAAATCGCTGTAGGATGGAAACAATACCTATCAGAGAGATGAGAGGTTCAAGTGATTTTATTTTAATGGGCGCCAGATCTTTTTTTGCAGAAATAACTCCTGCTAGATCAGCACACGAGACTCGAAGCTTGTATAAAATTTTTAAGGCTTGTGAAGCTGGAGGAATTGAAGAAAGAAACTAAATCGTTAACAACAATTGTACTTTAATTCATGTTAGAAGGATAGCTTAAATTAAAATTTGAATCAATAACCCGTAAAGATAATTTGATAGCATCATAGTAAATAAATTTAGTTCGAGTACAAATATACGAAGGTACTAAAACACCAGAACTATCGGCAACTTACAATACACTTAAATCAAGAGTGTAACAACCAGGACATACAAAAATCTTTGTAAGTAAATTACATTAATAATAATAATAATTGACAGTTGACGTAATCAGCATGCGATAACAATTTAACTTAAACTAATTGAGTAATAGTAATAAGAAGCAAATCATTTTCAACGTTTCGACACGATTAATAAATATAATTTATGAGCAGCACCGTAGCGACAACGAATAGTTAAAATCAAAAATTGACTTACCAAGATTCAGGTGTACTTTCAGAAAACGTTTTCCTACTGGCTTCCTGTAATCAAACTACCTGAAAATAATCGTGTCTACCTGGTGACTCACAAACTCTACAACAGGTAAAAAGAAACATTTATAAAAGGTAAGAGAACCGAAACGTATCGTATGCTGTTACACATGCCCTTTCGTCCAAGGTGGTATTAGTTATCAATTGCCTCCGAATGGAAATATCAATCGTATCTGGTACATATGCACTTTCGTACAAGGTGGTATTATTTAATCGTCAATTGCCTCCGAATAGAAATTCAATTGTATCTGCCCTTGTATCGCAGAGTTCATAGGTCCAATGCTTCCTATTAGAACTTTTCCAACGTAGATTTTAAACTTGTACAGACAAGGAAACCCAGATTTGGAAGGTAGCACATGGCGCTAATGAAAAGACATGGAAATTACTTTTAATCTAAAAAAACGAATAAAAAACACTTACCCTGCGTTAAATAAATTAATTAGTTATACATATTTTCCTTATACATCGTGTCACAACACGTGGATGTTTTAAGAAATTAATTTTAATTTACGTAGGCATCAGGTTATGTAGTGAACGATGTCAAAGTAAAAATGACCATCTGTCGTTTACTCAGTCGGATAGGACCAACGATGCCCGATAGATGGCGTCGAGAAATGAAAAAGTAACTTTAATTCAACCGATATACAGGGTAGTGCATTTTTAAATTTATGCACGTAACAAAGTTTTGCAGTTACAGGAAAATTATTTATCTTATGATTTCTTAAGGTTCTCTTAGCCAAAACTTCGGAAGGCATTACTGCGCATGTAGAATTGTCTCAGGCTAACCACATTCGGCGTATATTTGTACAGGTTTCGCAAAGCTCTTTTTATCTGTTTTGCGCATTTTGCAATACTGCAAAAGAATATGGTTTGTTCGTTTTTTGTCCACCGCATTACGTATATCTATTTAATAATTACTTCTCGCCGTTTTTGTTAAGTATTATTACTTCCATAGTTTAAATTAAATTTAATTAAAATCCAAAATTTTAGTTTATAGGCATTTCAAACAAAGAATTTATTTCAAAAATCAATTACAAAACATCATACGTAATCACCATGTTTTGCAAATACTCATTACACTATCTCAAGCGATTATTGTTTAGAAGAATAATGGAATAGTAGTTTACGTAACAAGAGTCAAAAGTAAGAAATAGCATACCGAACGTTAAAGCGACGGGAGGCCGCATGGCCGAGCGTTGCATGTGAGTTATGCTATGATTCTTTCGACGAGAGTAATGTACATCATTTTTGTGTTAGCTTTTATAAAATCACATTTTTTTAAATAAAAAAAAATTAACAGAAATATAATGTTGGTACTACATTTATTAATAAATCTGTCACATTTGACATTAACTTTAACATCGTTTTTCTTCAATTTTAACTGAATTTCAAGATTTTTAAAATGATTTTTCCACCTGTCGCATACTAGTTCTAATATATTAATTCACTTTGAACACTTACTTTTATGTGGATTCCTAGTTTTCATTTTGCCACCCTAGAGCTTTTTTCCTTCATTACGTAACTACACTAACGAACGAATATTGACGTTTGCGATGTTGGCAGCACAAAAAATATTTAATAGATAACAATGAACATATTACCGCAAAATAAAAAATAAATAGACATCATTGGTAACACAAAGTTGTGGAATTGCCGTGTATAAGTTTGATTTTACGAAGCATTTTTTCCGGGGTATTTTTTCAGTGTAGTGTCTTTTTTATTTTTTTGTTTACATTTTTTTGAAACAGTAGTCTAAAATCAACTGTTTCTTTAATATAACGTAAAATTCTGTTCAGCCCTTTCGATAACTATTCCGTTGGTAAACTTTGCTAATGCACCGTTGCACTAATGTCAGGTCTAGTCGTCATTGTTGCATATAGTAAGCATCCAGTCAGTTGTAGATATGGACGTTGTTCAATGATAATATATCCCCATTTTTCATCATCGGCTTTAATTGCATAGGCGTCTTCCATGCCAAAACGTGTCCAAAGATTTATAAAATACGCTGTTTGACTTAAAAACGTTTCATATTCTTTTCTTGCAATGTTTATACTTAAAAATGATTGCAATTCACCCAAGTCTTTGATTTGAAATCTTTCTTTAAGTTTGCTCTTTATGTCTTTAATTAAAGCTTTGTCATTTCCTACACCAATAAATAAATACTTGTCTTTTTTAGATTTTTTTAGGCCTAGAGTTTTAACGATATCATCGAAACTGTTATTCTACGCTTGTTATAAACCATACAAACTTTTCTTTAATTTACACACTGTATCACTGTCCTGAATGTATCTCGATGGTAATTTCATGTAAATTTCCTCTTGAAGGTTGCCATGTAAAAATGCATTCTTTACGACCATTTCGTTTCTTTATAATCAATACATCTTCTTTGAGAGCACCCTTTCGCTACGAGTCATGCATCAACGTTTCCATCTTTATTTTATTTCAATTTAAATACCTATTTGCTATCGATTAGTTGCTTTCTTGGAGGAGGAGTAACTGTTTCTCAAGTTTCATTCTTTAGTATAGACCATTTCTTCTTTAGTTGCATCGGTTCTTTTTTGTTTGTCTAAACGGTTACATATGTCTTCATAAGAAAGCAATATATTCTCTAAAAATGCTTTTGCATTTAAAGCGACAGCAGCATATTCATCAAGATAAGTTGGTCCTCTTAGCTCTCTGGTACTACGTCGAAGTGATTCGTAATTTCACTTGTTATTAATATCAATTTCTTTGCTTTCTTCAAAAGTTTCTTCATTCTCCAATTCATTAAAGTGTTTTGTTTTCTTTTGGGTTTTTAATATTTCAAACATTTCTAAATTCTTGATTGTAAATCCAATTTTCCGAATTTGTTCCTTCAAAGTGATACTTTCCTTCAAAAACAATGTCCCATCTATGTAAGTTTTTTTTATTATCATAACATCAAAGGTTTTATCCATTTTTCTGATATCTTACAAAATAACATTTCTTTAATCTAGATTGAAGTTTATTTGTTCTAATTTTTTTTTTAATTTTTAGAAACGTAACAAATTCGAATCTTCGCAATTTATCCAGATTTATTTTTTTATCAAACCATAATTCCGCTAGCACCTTTCCATTTACTCCAATGCAAAATCATACAGCAAGCCTATTTTGCAATGGTTCATTGTTTTTGCCACCCCATTTTGTTGAGGAGTGTACCTTACAGTAATTTCAAATTGTATTTCTTTATGCTCAAAGAACCTTTACTATACTCAAAAAATATATAAATTTGTCTTATTCCTTATGTACAACTGCAGTTATGCGGTCCTCTATAAATGCTTTCGAATCTTTAAATATCACTTCAAAATTGTTTAATTTAAGTTTACCGACTGAGAAAAATTGTATTGAAGTCCGGGTAACACAAGTATGCTTTTAATTAGTATGTCAAATTTTTTTCCCATAACTAAACGTTTAACATTAGCTTGCCGATTTTCTTTGCCTAAAATTTACGAACCAGATTTTGCAACTTTAATTTTTATAGGTTGGTCCAATTTTACAATGTTTTGTAGCATCACACTACTGTTAACTTAATATTCTGTTGCTCCAGAATTTAAAATCCAATCTAAATTATCTTTAATTTTATTTCCATTATATGCAGAGAAGCAATACTCATCGTTGTTCATATTTGTGGCACCTCCTGTATCCGAAGCCAAATTAAAAGAACCGCTTTCAATTTTTTTAGAAATTTTTTGTAGACAATCTTTCTTCATAAAACTTTTCTGACCGCAGTTATAGCATTGAAATTCAAGAATTCCAATTACTTTGCACATCACGGAAACTTTTTTTTAGTATCATTCCTCTTTGATTCTTCATCCAGCAGTATATTTTAAACAAAATTTTTCGATGATATCGATTCCAATACAGTTACAATTGTACTTTATTCAGTTACAAAATCTGTTTCCTCTAAAGTAGCACACTTTGAACATAGATCACAAATCAATTTGTCAAATTTCAAAAAATTATTATTAAGAGTTTTTTGAGAATTAAATTTCGTAGTCAAAAGAAACTTACGTATTCGCATAAAGAAGACTACAACTCATAAGCAGTTTTCTTATATTTTGCATTATCCAGTTCACTATTCGCTATCCTTTGTATAATATGTGACTTACATTTATGTTATGTTTATAAAACAAAGTAAATACTTTTCGTTCAGCAATGTTTCAATTCTAAACTTCCAGTTGCTGAAATTGATTCCATGAAACAGTGTTTTTTTTGTATTGTAATTTCTTCTCAAAAAACGTAAATTTTTAAATATCATTCTTTGTTTATTATTTACATATTACATAACAACTCATGATTTCGTGCTAATGGTAAAACTAAACTATATAAAACTCGGTAAACGGATTATCTTGCAACTATTATAGTACGTAAACAATATTTAATTTGTACAAAAATACATTTTTTGCAATTTGTTTTGCAAATTAAATTATTTGTAATTGTAATTTTACAAGTACGTTTGATGTTTTTGACGTTCAAATTAAAACTAGTTGTTTAAAGTAGATCATTAATATGTTTAATTTTAATTAAAGAATGTCAAGTACTTCCGCAATAATCTATTAATTAAAAAAATTAAGGTTGTTATGGAAAGTACTTTTTATTTCCAGATTTCCTTTTTTTTTGTCGAGGACAAATATTAATCAAATCAGTCTAATGATTATCACAAAAAATAATTATTATTAAAGCGAAGAAAAACGTTAACGTATTTCAATCAAATTTGATTGTTTAATCATATAATGTAAATAAACATAAAGTAAATATGTTAAAAAATCAATATTTATTACTGCTTTGTATGTTGTTATGTAGAATAAAAACATCTAATAAAAAAATTTTGAATTTAAATGAACATTTGTTTATAAACCATTTAACCTGTTTGATAACTTTTAGTAATCAATAATTTATAGCAATGTTCTTTGTGTAGTAAAAACAATGTTGTTTTATACTTAAAAGAAACATTGAAATGTATAAACTGAATTTTAAATAATACTATAAAAAGATCAAAATTAACATTTAAGTAAAATGCAACATTTTATTATGCGAATTTATGTTTCATATTTTTCAGCTTGCATATTAAGTCAATCGCAGCCCTGTACCATAAAGTAGTAAATTAATTGCTATAAAATAGTCGCAAACAAAATGTTCTTTTTTTTTCAATAAAATTAAATACTTTTTTACAGAATATTAATGTTTAATTACAACTTGAGCGTTAAAAGTAGCACATAGTTGAACAATTTGTTAAAGATGTTAAAAATATACTTTTAAAAAACCTCATATGTCGTTACTTATACATAAGTGAACTTCAAACTTTTGTGATTTATTATTTTTGGGATACAGTTTCAAGGTAGAAATTGACCTAGTTACGCTTAAAAGAAAACGACAGTGACAGATAATGCAGGGAGCAACTGTCAATATCACCCCTGTTAAGTAATGGTACTTGAGGGTAACGTTAAACTAAGGTCGTTCAAATATCATAATTTATGAACAAATAAATAAAAAATCGATTCAATAACATTGTTTCAAACCAATTCTTATTTAAAACAGTTTAATCTATTTTTTGCATTTTAAGTACATTAAAAAAAATTGCAAACGTTGACTTCGTTACAATTGAGCCTTGGTAAAAATTTTGTAGTAAACACTTTTGTTGCCTGACTAAAAGCTTTTATAAAGTTACCTGGTAACGTTTTATCTGTAGGCGTACACAGCATTTTACTAAAACGTCGTTTTCTTTCTACTTTTAAAAAATAAAGAATTTTTATATAATCGATTATGAAATTTCCTTAAGTTTAGTAATTATCTTTCTACCGTTACTAAAGCTAATTAAAAGTTAAAGTAAACTTTTAAATAGGATAATCGTCTTAAACTTTTATGTAAAACCGTATCTTTAAAAGTTAATAATAAACATACCGGAGTAAATCATTTATGAGCAAAGTATGAAAATTTACTGAAAAGAGTTTTTTTTTCTAAACAAAATTTAATCGTTAGTTTAATCTACTTATTTAAGAATGTTTTATTTTATTTATTTTTTGTTGGCGCGGTCGTAAGATGGTTTGTAAAGTTTAAAGACGTCAAAAATAAAAAATTCTGCGTTTTCAATTTTAAATTTGCTATAGGCAGATGTAAGATAACAATTATATCGGAACAGCACAACTAATCAAAATTTAGCGGAACGGTAAGAATGGACCTAACGAACAGATGCGACATATCATAGGTGGCCCGCGATTTGCCACGGAATAAAAATTCAATACGCCAAGAACTACATAGGAAATGTACGATATTATTAAGTTTTGCTGAATGAATAGCGGTCGGACAGGTAAAGAAATGTAGCAGCATGATGCGAACTGCTAATGTATTTTATTTATTGTATTCTTCAAAATTGTTAATCTGCACAAATCATTCACCAAACGTAACTGTTGATTCAATACAATTACCGAATATAAAAACAGTAATTGAAAGTTTGTGTCGATAAATTTCACTAATCATCGCTTTAATAATTATTTATGTTCATTATCTTCTTATTCATTTTTTTTTACATATTAGTTCTTTGTAAACCTTCGCCAAAAATCTCATTTAAATATTACATTATGTATATGTAAGGACGCAAAATAAATAAAAAGCGTATTAAATATAACGTAAAATGAAGTGTTGGATTATGTCCGGCAAAGGACTGGAAGCGTGAAATGACTTTGTCGAACACAGTCAGACAAAAAACTCAAAAAGTTAATAAAGCGTGCAAATAATACACAAACTCGTTCAGAAAAAATTAGTTTTTTTTAAATTTTTTAATCTAAAACCTTTTCCAATCTTTTTATTACACAATTTAAAACGAAATTTAAAATGTGCGCCATTTAAATGAAATTTTATACTATTTATAAGTTTTTAACTATTATAAATAATGTTAGTTATACTTTTCAAAATTTATTATTAAAGCTGTGACTAAAAATTTATTACTAAATAATGTTTGCAGTAAACGGTATTAATATAAAAACCTATTATATTGAATTGTTAAAGTAAGAATTTAAACACTGCTCATATGAAATTAGAAAAAAAAATTTTTAATAAAAGAACTAAATTATTTTATTAGTTTTTATAGCTGTTTTCCAATAATTATAATAAGGATTATTTTTGTTTTAATAATTGAATATTATTGCTCGACATTGATTTACCTTTTTTTATTTTTGAGTAACAACAGATCTATTAATTATGAATAAAAAAACTGTTTTTCGTAAAATTATCACTCCACTATAAGTTATTTCACTAGTTCTATTTTCTTCAAAAAACAACGTCTGACAGTATTTTGACATGTTTTTTTTTCATTTCGTTTGGCTAAATAACTACAATTTCAATTCGAGGTAATTTAAAAATCTTATACCGAAATATTTTTTCGAAAATTTATAGACCATATAAATTATATGTTTTTTAATGTTTAAACATCGAATACCATTTTTGGCCGAAAAAGTATTTGTAAAACTGTTAACTTTTTGTGAGATAATCTACTTATCGTACTTGTCAGATAAACTAAACGGAATTTAAAAAAAGTGTTTTTTGCAAATTATTCTAATAAATACGTGATAATTTTTGATCATCTATATAGGTTGTGTATGAGGGAATTCAATTTTTCAGCGAAAAAAGTTTCCAACGCAAGAATTTTTTTAAATATTAGTTTGAATTGATTTTAAATTAGCGATAAAAAAAGACCAAGTTTTATGTAACTTCGCAAGTGGTGCAGTATATAAAAATATAGTCAATCTACGCCAGGTTCTGTCTCCAGAAACTTGTTTTGTGAGCCACTAAAATACAGCGATATAGCTCGTTAAAATTACTAAAAAATTATTTTTTGGTAGAGGAGACCGGGGTTAGTTGTCACAAAAATTGCGTTTTATTTTTTTGTATGCTCTTTTTAAAAAAAATTGATGTTTAACCTTTTGATTGGCGTAGCTACATGTGTATTGATTAATATAGACAATTAGGATTAAAGAAATATTAAATACCTAAGGTGCAGGAACATATTTTTTAAGTGTATGCAACGTGTGACAACAAGCCCCATAACGGGGTATGTTGTCACAAGGAGCGGGGTAAGTTGTCACGAGTTAAAAAATGCGGTAAACTTAGTAATTAAATAAATTTAATAAACGCCCATACAAAAAGAAAACCATTCGAAATTATATCAAACTATAATATTGTCATCGGAATCACAACTGTGACATACATAGTAGGGGTCTGCATTTGCGCATTTCCTATGGCACCATTTTTCACATCGCATACATTGTAGCCACGGCTCTTTGGAGATACTATATCTACCATTGCACACTAGGCAGAAAATATCTTCTTCTTCAGAGGAAGAACCTGGTTCTGGATTTTTCGCCTTCTTCTTTTATCCAGAGACACCTCCTTTTCCAGAGAACACTCGTCTCTTTACTTGCTTACCTCTTGCTTTTAACTGCTCAGCTTCCAATTCATCTTTTACCGGAGTGTCCGTTAAAATAGCAGATTTACGTTTTTTTTTCTCTGTACCCCGGTTTTTCTCTCTCCAGTTTTTGGTAGTGGACGAATGTCTTCTGGAGATACCAAGGCATCCATTTTCAACACAACGGATGTCAAAGGTGTGCTTGTTGGACGCATGTCTTCTGTAGATACTCTAGATACCAAAGCATCCATTTTTAATAGAGCGGATGTCGAAGGTGTGCTTGCTGAACGAATGTTTTCTGGAGATATCAAAGCATCCATCCCCAATACAGCAGATGTCGAAGGTGGATTGTCTAGAACGTCCATTTTGTCTTTGTCTTGTCTCCCGGTTTCTAACAAATTGACAGGTGTGTTATTTGGATTTTCACGATCTGTGACGTTACTGGGAAGAAAGTCCTGATCTGTGAAGATATCCCTGTTGAACGGATAGATTCCACTCACTCGGAATCCAGATGTTATGTTGTTAGGAACAATGGCCAGTGGAAGAGCAGTTGCAACAATTCCTGGAATATCGTAAATCGTAATTGTCTTGCCTGGGTTAGTTTTCAACCACGAGGCACAACCAGAATTTAGATATTTCTTCAAAGGGCCGAAAACAGTCCTGTCAAGGGGTTGTAACCTATGGCTGCAATTTGGGGGAAATGACAGCATCACAACCCCGTTATCCTTGGCATAGTTTAAGGCAGCTATGGATAATGGGACTCATGGTTATCCAATAACGATAAAATAGGACTATCTTTCGTGCACTTAACTGTACCCACCAGATGTTACATGAAAGGTAGGAACTGCTCACTTTTCATGCAACCCGATGTTTTAGCTGCTCCAATGCTTCTGAGCGGCGAATTTTGTAAGAAATGGTTCTTAAAATGGACACGAGGGAACACAAAAAACGAAGGAATACTATTTCCGGCAGCAGACACTGCAATAGCCATTGTCACCAGGCTCCCTCTTTCCGCAGAAGTTAAAGCTCGAATTTGCCGAAACTCCTTTCTAGCAACAATGCGATCAGGGCGTTGTACAGTAGTGATTTCAGTTTCGTCTATGTTGTATATGTCACTTGGACGAAAATAGTGGCGGTCGTACAAATTAGCCAAATTGTCGAAAAAAGCAGCAACATTGGTTATGTTAAAGCTGGTAGCTCTTGATAAACTTGTTGACTGCGGTGTTCTTATTGAGAGTCTGAGATGTTTTTTCAGAAACCCAGTAAACCAATCAGGACCTGCCATATGCGAATCACACCAGGTTTGAGGTAGTGGCTTTAGAAGAGCTTTTTCATAATCATGAGCTAGTTTTCTTACTTCTGTGGGAGTTAACCCAAAGTATATATCACACGCTTTTTTTATGTAAATCTCCAATTGCAACTCTTCTTCGGCGTTAAAAATTTGTCTGGGACTTTTATATCTCATCTGAACATTAGAGATGCCATTAGCAAGTACTTCATTAGCGGTCTTTTGGCAGTATCTTGCCAAAGTTCTGTAATGAACATTGAAATCTTTAACAGCTTGCCTAATTGAAATGAGATGATTGTTGTCTTTAACTGTCCTAGCAGCTCTAAGCAACACATCACTCGAGGGAGTACTTCGATCAGTCTTACGCTTATACGTTCGAACCATCTGTAATTAATTTTAACGTCATTGATTTAGGTCTGTATTATTAACGGGGCAGATTGTCACTGTGACAACGTGCCCTATCATTGTGACAACTTGCCCCAACCACCATGTTTAACTAAATTGACTTGATGTATTTGTATAGCAAAAGCAATCGTAATTGTTTATACAATATTTAATACTCTATGATATATATTAAAAGGTTATCACTTATCCTTATCTTCAAGTTAAAAAGAACTTCAGAACAACACAATATATGAGGCACTATAATTTTACTTTTAAATATACAAAACAAACTTTCAAGCAAACGTATGCGGAAAGATACCAACTTGTAACTTGTAGGGGCGAATCGTCGAAGCCTAACTAACTAGGTAGATGTCGTAAGCAGTACGTTCTTTTAGTTTTCCCACAATTAACGTTGTGAGAACTTGCCCCTCTACTAACGAAATATGTAATAACAGAAACAAAAAAAATAGGGAAACCCAATGATTTTAAGGTTTCAATTAAAATTTAATACGCATCCATACATTAAAATACAACAATGAGCAGTTGTTATAAATAAAATTTGACAATTTGTTCTTACAATAAATTACGGACATTTTATCTATATTTTCACTCACCACAAAGCTTTTAATACCTTGAGAAATTTAAAGCCAAAAAATAAATTCACGAACCATGGCAAAAACTCGTTTTGAAGAGAAAATGAACCTTTGTTAATCCAACAATCCAAAAGAATTTAACTGAACTAAGGGTACCTGATTGAGGTTAGGCTGAAATGCAGAATCCTTTTTTATAACTTTTTTAAACTTTTCTTCATTTTCAAAGCTTGTTTAAAAATTACAGCGTAAGTCCTTAAATGCTGATCTATGTAATTTGTGTTTATTTTATCTTTAAATGTTGTCTTAATGTGTCAGGCACATGCATTAGCTTTCCATGAATATAGGTCATCTCAAAGTCATATCCAAGCAATTGAAAAAGTAATCGTTCATTTCTTGGGGATAATTCATCCAATGGTCTTTTAAAGACACCTAGTAGTTGTCGGTAATCTGTTTCGATCTTGATCTTGTGCCAAAATGTCTAATAATGAAAACGTTTGCAACTGCAAGAAGCTGCTATTCTATGTGTTTATATCTTTGTTGAGTATGCGCAAGTGCTGCAGAAGCATATTCAATTACGCGACTATTGTGGCTCATCATGGTACCCATGCCATATGGACTTGCATCAACAGAGAAGGTAATCTCTTTTTTCTTGTCAATATATGCTAGTCCAGGTGTAGCGATATAACCAACTGTTTTAACAAGTCAAAACACTTCGATTCATTAACAGTCTATTACCAATCATTCCTCTTACTAGTACTTTTCTAAGTACAAAAGTTTCCGTGGAATGAATTTGCTCAGATAAGTGATCATTTTAAGAAATCTTTGTAAATATTTACAGTTTTGGGAATATGTCATCTTGCAGATTGGTTTTATTTTTTTCCCATCTGCGTCTATACCTTTTTGATTTAAAACTTGTTCCAGAAAATGAACACGGTTTTTAAAGAATTTTGACTTTTCTATATTCAAGGTAAGTCCAGATTTTTAAATTTTATTTAGCACAAAATCTAAGTTTTAATTGTGTTTTTCCAATGGTTTCCCTAAAAGTAAAAAATCATCAAAATAAACAATGAAACCTCTCAAACCATCTAATTGTTTCACACATAAATTTTTGAACTATTTTCGGAGCCGATAAAATGCCATAAGGTACCCTTAGAAATTGAAATTTACCAAAACAAGTTGCACTTGTACATGAGCTGTCATTATTTAATGAGATCTAGAGGAATGTAGAAGCTGCATTCAGCAGTGTAAAAAATTTAGCATTAACGAGTATACTAGATAGAACATCTTGAGTTGGTATATGATAGTTTTCACGTTTTATTTAAGCATTCAAAAACCTAGGATTATATATCCTTCACTTCACCACTGACCTTAAGAGATATTACAGTTGGATAGAGCCAATCAATTAGCTCACTAACAGAAACAATGATATTTATCTTGAGCATTTATTCTCTTTCACTCGATTTTTCAGGGCTGTTAGAATTTTTCTAACTCCAATAGTGAGAGATACAACATTTTCCTGTAAAGTCCTAGTATTGAATTTTAAAATAGTATTTTTTAAAACGTGAAATAATAGTAGAAGGTTGATTGAATTCACAATTAAAATAAATTTGACTTATTGTTTGAATAGCATAACCCGAATATGAAGTTAATTTCGCACGTGAAAACTTGTTTTAAATTTGTGGATGTTTTATTTCCAGGAATATTCAGTCACATACCAAAACAATCTTTTTTTTTAATCGCAAGAGGCAGCTAATTCTTTCAGCATTTTAACGAACCCTTCAACAGTTCCTTTTAAAAAAATTATAATGCTTAGTCACTTGATTTTTCGACGGTTCACAGTATCTCTCGTGTTCTTCCAAAATAACTTAAAGTGTGGTCTTAAATTTTTTTTGCATACCTGAAAGATTTGATTAAGATGATGAATTGATAACAAAGGCTCGACCAATTGAATCGGGTTTTGAAACAGTTAAAACAACTCCAATGTAAACACTGTAAATAAGTATATGTTCATATACAGAGTGAATGCAGAAAGCTGACAGCAGCTCAAAGTCGAAAAAACACAAATGGAAGTACAAGAGAGGTAGTAACTTCACCGACTACCATTTTGAGTGAACGGTCAACTTGTGGTACACTTGGGTTTGTGAGATCCCAATGTCCATAGTGCAGATCATCCTTATTTGTGTCCTAAAACAATGCAACAATTACAGCAAACAGCGTTTCATCTACTGAAGTGTTAGCTGCCGATTTTGGAGAAGTTAATGTCTTACGTCCAATGCTACGTATTACAGTAAGTGATCTTACAGGATTAGCATTTGTAGATTCTAGTGCACGATCAAAAATAGCTGATCAAAAATGATGTAGACATTTGTAGGAAAAAAAAAGTACCATAAACTGAATCAATTATGGAAATGATTTTGGTAGATGGAAAACCTAAAAATGTTCCTGTTTTTTTGTTCGATATAACAGTAATTTTTTATGAATATGCCATTCCATAGCAATTTATAGCTGTACCTAAACATGTAGATAGCAAAACACTTTTAGGTGCAGATACCAAAAATAAAATACTGGTTCTTAGATAAACCATACGATGCTTATACCTTACTTGCAGAACCTAGAATGGATGATCAAAATCATACAGCGATAAATATAGTTGAGATATCATTAGCTCTTCATGACAATGAAGGTACTGAATTGAGTGAAGTTGAAAAGAAACAGCTCAATGATCTAATAAGACGTCATCGATAAGTATTCGTTAATATCCAGGAAACGACGCCGTTTGCTGAGCATGCTATTAAATTAAGCGATGACAGTCCAATTGCAGTACCGCCATACAAACTATCACCTGCGAAGAAGAAAATACTGAAAGGTGAAATTGAGAAAATGATAGAAGGTGACATCATCGAAAAATACGAGTCAGCGTATGCAGCTCCAGTTGTTTTAGTACCAAAAAAGATGGAAAAATGAAAGTATGCGTCGATTATCGTCTGACTAATAGTGTTACAGTGCCTGACCGTTACCCACTTCCGAGGATCGATGATCTATTAAATGCTACAAAACCGACAATGTGTATGTTTACAATTAATTTAACTTCTGGATGCAGGCAGGTCTCAGTGAAACTCGAAGATCGTGATAAGACAGGTTTTATCACCCCATTTAGAATATACCGTTTAAGAGGGTGCCTTTTGGACTGAGAAATTCACCGGCAACATTTCAGCGATTAATAGACAGATTTAAAGCAGGTTTAGGTAATGTTAGTGTGCTTGCGTATCTAGATAATCTAATTATTATTTTGTGTAGCTTTGAAGAACATTTGACAGACTTACATCAAGTATTAAAACGGTTACAAACTTTTAAATTAAACGCGAATCGTGCTAAATGTACGTTTGCTTGTGCGAGTGTTAAATACTTAAGACATATTGTAACGAATTTTATTATTATTATTAAAACTAATTTATTTTTACTTATACTAAAAATATGTACATGTTTATAGCTAACTGAATTAATTAAATCTAAGGATATTTAATAAAAATACTTACATTAATTTATATCACCTACACGAAGATAAAGTTTGTTTACACTAAAGACAAGTACAAGATTCTACTCCGTATATTTATCTCCACACACGCGTTAATTATTTATTTATTTAAACTTGAATAATCTTCTTAACACTGCCGTTTTCACATTACGAGAATAATTGACCTACGATTTGTGTGTACGGTATTTATACACATTTTGGAAATCCTTCTCGAATGTTCCATATCTTTCGGTATACGTTCTAGAACGTGGATAACAAGTTCGAGAAAGCTCTTAAATTTAAATACGTTTCACTATTATAACGCCTAATGGAATTAGTCCTGATTCGGGAACAATATCCGCAATTGTAAAACGACCGTTACCACAAAATGTTAAACAGGTTTTATCGTTTTTGCAGACTTGCAGTTGGTTTTAAAGGTTCATAGCAAATTTCGCCGAGGTGGCACGACCATTAAGTCAACTAACTCGCAAAGCTGTTACCTGGTGTTGGGGACCGGAGCAAAAAGAAGCGTACGCAGTAGTAAAACGTTTGCTAACTACTTTACCCATTCTACGACCTGCAGATCCAAGTCTACTATAGAACCTACAAACGGATGCCAGCTCATATGGAGGAGGGTCGTGACGTGAATATGCAAGTCGTTTTCTAAGTGCTGCCGAAAATTACAGCACTACGGAACAAGAAGCTTTGGCGATAGTCTATGCAGTGCAGAAGTTCCGAGGTTATTTGGATGGATCTACGGTAACTATAACGACTGATCATCAACCGTTACGTTCTCCGAATGGTCGTCTGGCACGATGGGCGTTGATCTTACAGTCTTTTGACATGAAGGTAGAGTACACTCCTGGACGCAGCAATGTTATAGCAGACACGCTGTCCCGTTCCCCGTGCTATGATGCCAAATTGGGTTTATGCTCTGTGTGTACTGTCTCTGTGTTAATGCCAATTGAATCGCCAAGAATTACCCGAAAACAGTTAAGGTGACCCTGATGTAAGAAAGATGATTACGTGTTTTGAAAGTCTGTCACCAAATGAAATAGATTTCTACAGATGGAGTGATCGAGATTACCTTATGTTAAACAGAATACTATACCGTTATCCACCTGATAGTGACGGTAAAGAGGCTCGATTAGTTTTGCCTTCTTAAAGGCGAGTATTCTGCAGGAATATCATTACTATCCGCCGCGCCGGCTAGTCATTATGGTGTGGATAAAACTTATACTAAAATTGCCGTTAAGTACTATTGGCCATCCATGCGACGAAATATTGAACAGCACGGAAAGAAACGCTCCAAGTGTCAGCGTTATAAACCAAAAAATTTAAAGCCAGATGGACTATTACAAACTCCAGTGTTGGCACAGAGGTTCGAAAACTTAGTTATGGATTTGGTTGGACCTCTTCCAGAGACGGAAGCAGGGGAACGTTGGATATTTGCAGTCAATGATACGACGACAAAATAGATGGAGTTTTTCCCATTAAAACAGACAACCGCCAAAGCCTACGCAAAATGCCTTATTGATGAAATCATTCTAAGATATGGAACCCCTCGTCAAGTTATCAGCAATCATGGTAATCAATTTGTTGTGAAGATAATACAGCAAGTTGCGTATTGTATAGGATTTAAATAGACCCTCACACCTTTATATCACCCGTCTTCAAATCCTGAAGAGTGACGAAACCGAGATCTGAAGATACAGTTATCTATTATTGTGGGAACGGAATATACCAAATGAAAGGAAACATTGCCTTTGGTACGATTCGCAATAAACAGCAGCACGCATTTGTCTATGGGATATAGTCCTGCCTATTTGAGTTTTGGACTGAAACTAAAGAGCCCTAGTGATGTCAAACGCGGCTTGCGCACTGTACTAGAAAATGAAAATTTTATACCAGAGGTTACCCCATATCTCTAGACGACCGAGAAAATTTTTTAAAATGGTAGGTAAAGACATGAAGCAGTACAAGACAAAAATAAGAAGTATGTTGATAAACACCGTCGAGACTTCGAACATTTCGAAGTTAGTGATCGGGTTCTGGTTGACACCCATATCCTTAGCAAAGGATCGAATTTATTAAGTGCTAAGCTTGCTCCAAAACAAGATGGACCATATTTTTCATTATTCAGAAGGTATCGCCTACATCTTATATTTATACTATGTTTTACTCAGAACTTACCATGTTTCTGCATTGACACCTTTTGTAGAAAATAAAAGTGTGAATCCAGCACCGTGGTTATAGTGTAGAATTCGACGCTACCTTCTTCAGATGAAGAAGACCTGACTATACCAGTTCCAGTAGTAGATGATGTGCCAACAACGAGTACTACGTATCCTCGCCGAGCTCGCAAGATTAATCAACCATGTACAGCACCTTGCTGTGTATCACCAATTAATCTATTGCAGATATCATTCACTGTTGGATCCCACCCGAGACGGTATGTGGAATCCAAAGGGGGAGAATTGTAACCGAATTTGGATATATGCTTGAATTTTATATGTAGTATGTTAATGTATTTTGCCCACGTTAAACAAAATAAAATTACGTTACAATATCACATAAACTAAGTGATTCAAACTGGTTAAATATGGCAAAAAAAACTGTATGTACATAGCATTTGTTTATAACATGATATAATCTCAAGTGAATCATCACAACAAAATTAGGTTTCGTACGGATGTCCATAATGTGAACCTTAGATTTAAGTGTCGGCTCACCAAACCTCTACATAATACCGAATTTCGAATCATCAATTTCTTATCATATAACCAAACCCCATAATTTCTTATCACCAAATGTATATAACTACTCCAAGTAACGATGCTGGATATAATTGTCAAGTTATTTAATTTTTTTTAAACATATTTAATTTAAAATTATAGACAATTAATAAAGCATTAATTCCACCGTAAAATTATTGTGTCTTTTACCTATATTACTAATTTATTTCAATAAAGAACACCAACCAACGTAAAGAGGTAACAGAACTTCGTGTACATTTCATGTTATTACTAAAATGGTAATCGATTTCTTATTATTTTATGTTTTTGATGTGTTCAATTTCAAATTATATTTGTTATTTTTATATCACGCGCTGTCTCTCTTTTTTTTACCAGTTATTGAACCGTCACAAACAATTTTCATTTTCACTTGAAATCCATAATTATATTATTTTTTGTTACTGAAACGTTAATGAATTCTATTTATAGCCAAAAAAATCTAAAATTAGTTGGATCGACAAAGTACAATTAGTATTAATTTACAAACCTTACTTTTATAGGTAATTTTAGATAAGTTTACGTAATAAATAAAATACAAATACAATAAATTAAACATAGCATCTTAAATAAATATTAAAACAACAAAGAAGTTTCTTGCAAATACTTTTTTGGTTTGAAAGTCAAATATGAACAGTTTGATTTAAAGAAAATTGGTAGACGTATTGACTAATGAATAATTACCTAGTTTCGTAACCAAACCTAGACAGTTTATAATTAATCTAGGTAGTTTAAAAATAGTATTGTTAATTTTAAGAATTTACATTTTGAAATAATCAGTTTACTGATGAAGGAAAACACCCTCATCATAACTTAATTATACTTTTTAGCAAATCTTGAATGTTACATCCCTTAGGTTACAAATACACAACGTTTCCTAGATCAAATTTCATCCAATCAAGTTTTCAATTGTATTATATCAATTGAAACTGGGAATATAACTTTCGACACTAATAAAATTAAACATTTCGAATAAATTCAATTTAAACTCTTTTACAATTGTTGGAGATAAAGCTGTTGTATAGTGTTTTTTTCTCTTTCGTCTAATTTGAAGTTTAAGAAGTTGTAATACTACGTTGAAGCAGGTTTAAAGTAATGAAAGGAAATCTGCCACGTGTACCGGGTAAGAACGATGCGGAATTTTCTTGTTTATTTATGTATAAACGGAATATGTTTTAAGACCGGTTTTTGTTAATTATACAAAACATTTACAGAAAGATTAAAGGTAGTTTATTGTAAGGTATTAGTTTTCTAAGAAGATTTATTTTAAGCAACCATTAAAATTGGAACAAAGTTTCTTTGTGTACCTTTTACAAGCTCTCTTTGTTTGTAATATTTAAAGAAATTTTCATAAACATAATTTAAATTTATATTTTTTGTAAAAAAACAGAAAGATGAAATAAAATAAACAATACTGCATTTTCAGTAAGTGTGAATTCAAAGATGCAGGTCAAACTAGTCTATATGTTCAGACGAGTTTTTATTACCGTCAAAAACACGCTTTAAGTGGATTGGGAAAGGTTAATAATAGATTATTGAATCATAAAATCACAAGTTATGTCACAACTAAATATTGCGGGGGACAACTTTTAACGTTTAAACTAAAGACACAACTAACGCAATAGAAAAACATGATGTAGTGGATAAACTAGACTGTACGGATTGTAATGAGTGTTCTATTGGATAAACCAAACAGAAAGTTAAAAATTGGATTAAGAATCGTAAATGTGACTTCAAGACAAAAACGCAATACATCTTTAGCAGTTCGTGATGTAGACACAACTTTGATTTTAATAATCCCACGATTTTAGATGTGGAAAAAATTAAAATTTATTTTTGAAATGGTACACATAAATATGCATATAAACAATAACAATTTTAACAATACTTTAAGTAACGTTTACAATAATTTAATTTCAAAAATTGCGAGATTACTATATTGTTGTAATAATTCGCTGTCAATTCCCGTTTTTATCCTTTAATTCTTTTCTTTTCCTTAACATTCAATCATTTCTAATTATACAGTACTGTTGAGTGTTTGTTGAACGTTCATGTCATTTGTTATTTTTAAGAATTTTAATTATCATCTTTAATGTGTTATAAATTATTAAGAAACTTTTGTCATGTAAGGTTACCAATGTTCTTAGTCCAGTGGATTGGATTAACTTATACTTGTAAATTCTAAGTTATAGGTATTAGTTAGTGGTTGTTACTATATATGTTTTGTTGACTTACGAGATCTAATAAATTTCAGTGACCTGATGAAATACTTGGTCATAGCACAAAACATTGCTGCAAAAATCTTATTAGTGATATCAAAGCACAGGATATTCACTTGGTTTTCTGCTTTCCCAAATTTGGCCAACTTTGTATTTGTATAAAAAACACCAAAAATGCAGTCGTCTTCTAAGTCAGCACTTGCAGATCACATTTTAGAAACAAATCATTACACTACATTTGAACATTACTCGAATTTTGGCTAATAGTTCTTATTACTATTATCAAGAAATTTATTAAAATATTTTTTTTTAATTTTATCTAAATTAAAATTCTAGTTTTTCACTACTAGATGTTTAAAAATCGGTTTTGTCAAGCGGAAGTCACTCTATAAAAGCATATGTACCGGTTTCCTTTAAGTTCTGAAAGTATCAACTGCAACCATTTTTAATTAAGAATTAAAGAGGCTAGGTGAAAATTTTGTCCAAGTTGAAATGCATTTGCAGTTATATTATTAATAAAATTATTCTTGTTTATTGCAAAATTTGAACCAATGAATTCGACAAAACTTTTTTGTGCACAAAACCAGTATTGTGCATGATAACATATCATCAGAACATCAAAACAATTAATTATTATTATTATATCTAACTAGTAAAAAAAATGTTTAACAATTTCATCATAAAAATACTCAAAGGCAAAAAATACAAAATAAGTATTTTTTAAAATAATTCCATGTTGCAACTTACTACTAAGTATTTTTTTAAATTATGCGTAGTTATTCTATTATTTATTCCATTTACCTACGTTGTAAAAATGTCATTAAGTCATCATTCCTAAGATGGATTAAAACAATGATTTATTATACTTTGAAATAGGGATTAGTACTTTGTTAATCCAGGTTTTGGTTAGTGGAATTTTTACGACTGTACAGGTAAATGTAGGTAACATAAAATTTTCCGACCTTCGTAATTGCAATTGCCTTTAATAGTTAATTGAATTCCTAAACTTTTATTAGTGTTATGACTATAAGTGGGATTAACTATTGGAAATGGCCATCAGAACCAGAAAAATTGTAGTACACTTTAGGAAAAAAAAATAAATTCGCCAGGTCGAGTAAACAATCGGAATGTTTTTTTCTGTCCTTGAAATGGAAAAGTTTCTTAGAAATTAAATATTGTAATAAGTTATCAGTAGTATGGGACTATTTCTAATGGAACCTAGTTTTTTGAAGTTGTTTATTTTTAGAATAAAATATTTTTAGTAACGAACAAGCATGTAGAAAATTATTTTTATCTTTATTAGGTAACAAAGCATTTAGCATAGTCAAATTTGGGTACCTAATCTGTCAAATTTTGGCACAGTGTCAGAAACAGATGATGATTATTGTCAAATTCATGAGCAAACCGAAACTTTTCATGTCAAATTTTGGTTCATTAAATTACCATTGGGTCCTATGATATTGGCTCTTAATGTGTCAAATACATGGACATCTACCTTGTATTCTAACAACTATATTGTCTACAGAAAGTACAATAAGTATAAATTTAAAAAACCAAATTTTAAAAGAAACTCAGTATTGGAGGCTTATATTGAAAAGAATTCTTGCTACAATAAAGTTGCTGGAAAGTTTGGGATTAGATTTCGTGGATTTGATAGTTTTCTAGCACATTATGAAAAAAAATCTCAAGGCAACACTAATTACTTGTTCCATTTGATTTGCAATGAGTTTGCAAGTTTAATAGGTAACGAGAAATTAATAAAACGCTTTATTATTCATTAATTTTGGATTCAACAACTTATATTACGATATGTACACAAAAGAACAATAATTGAAAGATATTTGGAATCATTGCATAGTTCTTAATATGTCATATTGTTGGATACGTATTTAGGCCGTAAAACTGTTCTTTCCTTTGAAATTGAGGCTGAATTAGTGCAATATTGTTCAACAATGGAAAAATATTATTATCGCCTTACAGCAAAAGATATAAAACGAATGGCGTTGCTTTACGAAACAATATCCACCATCCATTTTCTGTTGACAAGAAAGCAGCGGGAAGAAAGTGGCTTTGCTTGTTTATCCAAAGTCACCCTATTTTGTCAATGAAAAGACCACAACCTTTGTCCTTAGCCAGAAAATATTGACAATTTCTTTACTATTTGGAAACCTGAGCAAAAACGTATTAATTATTCTGCTGTGCGATTGTTCAATCTAGACGAAACTGGCATGACAAAGGTAAACGAGAAATTCATAAATTATCATCTGCTGAGAGAGGTCGTCTTGTAACAATTGTCGCTTGTATGTCCGCCCACTATTATTATACCGATGCTAGTATTCCCGAGATAGAGAATCAAACCCGAATCGTTAGACGGAGCTCCGCCAAGAAGTATAGCTGATGTCACATATCCGGCTGGATTTAGTTGGATCTATTTGCCAGATGGATGGATCATTTTATTTCTCATGCGAAACTGTCAAAAGAGGAACCTGTAGCATTGATATTAGGTGGCCACTCTATGCATACTAGCAACATTGAAGTCATAGACCTTGCCCGAAATAATAGTGTTTCCGTAGTGTTTCTTCCACAGCATTCCTCTGATCGAATGCAATTCTTGGATAAGAAATTTATGAAAACCTTGAACATTTACTACATCTAAGAAATTGAAAACTGACTAGCGCTTCACCCGTTTTGGAAAATCACTGTCTAAATTGGGGAGCTAGTAGAAAAGGCCTACATTAAAACTGCAACAATGCATGTGGTTTTAAAAGGCTTTCAAATTACTGGAAAATTGCCTTTAAACCCTGCAATCTTTACAGAAACCGATTTCTTGGAGGATGAACAAGCGGTTGCAGAATACAAAGCTTCAACATCAACAGAAACTACCGAGGTTTAACAATAACGGTTCCACAAACCACCTTACTACTAAAACATATTCAGCTTATGTCTGTTCTAAAACTGCCGTCTTTATCAACAAAGCGAAAGCGTGGATCAGCTGTCCTTATTAGTGGATCGCCATATAAAGATGATCTGGTTTATTTACTATCAAAAATACAGGCTAAACCTTTGAACTTTGATAAAACAATTTCTAAGAAAAGTGGAAAAAGACCTTCTAAGCAAAGTAAATCCAAGAAGTCAAAGAAAGCGATGACAAATAATTCTTCTAGTAGTGAGTTTCGACTGATGACAATGATGGTAGTTGTTATGATAGTGATGACGCGAGTGTCCATTGCGCAATGGGCTTTACTCTAAAGACAACCACGGTGAATACTGGTTAAAGTGTGTCAAGTGTTTCACCAAAAATGTGACAACAGAAAAATGAAAATGCGAAAATCTTACATTTGTATTTTTTGTACATCATAATTTGTTAACAGACACAAAGTTCAAAAATATATGCATTAATGGACTGTGGTTTTAATAAATTAAATATCAAACATCATTTTCGTGTATAAAATTCTAGTTAGCTTTACACTTTGATATGGGCGATTGAAAATTTGAATTGACATTTGTTTCAATTACAAAAAAGTTTGTTTAGTCTACTATATATTGAAGAAGCTGTTTATCAACAAGCCAGTAAGAATATTCGACGGCAGTCTTGCTTTCCGAACTTCGGTCCGGACTGTTGTAATCAATCGCAGCAAAATTACCATCTTAACATTTAGAAACGTTATCATCGTCGGAAGCAGCCATCTGGTCTTTACTTTCAATGCTTGATAAACCTGAAAAAAAATATATATGCGGCTTCATAAAACAATATGAACATAATAGAACTATCTGGATAATAAGTTTCGTCCGCCAAGCTATAATCATCAACTTCCTTAAATTCATCCGCAGAATTTACTGACAGTATAACAATATCTATCTTTTTCTGACTTCTCGATTATCCATAAAATGTCTTAGTATCCATGTCAAACTTCTACAATGTATATTTTTATATACAAACAAATCCACAAACATTTTCACAAGGCAAAACTGACTAAAGTCCTCACGTCAAGTCAATCTATGTATTTCAAATAATAGTTCTTCAAATTATTATTAGGATTGTCTAGCAATAATAGAATGAAACACAAAAACTTTTATTGTAACACGATGTGCAACATCAAATCCTGTATGCATCACAGGCATCCCCACTCGCCGCTTTGCTCACAGTTCTGTGTTCAGGTACATTGTTAATAATGTATATTAGAAAATTAATTTGTCGTTTACCTTAGAATTTCCACAAACGGAAATATAAAAATTACTTAAATTTTGTATAATGGAATATACACAGTATAATATTTAATATGTGATTTGCAATAATTTTATTTAACCCTTAATTAGTCGCGTCAATATATTTCCCATAACTAGTCGCGCGGCACATTTTATGTACCAATACATTTTGTTGTAGTTTTTATTGATTCTAATGTACATCAAGTAATAAAAACTGCAAATTTGAATCTGTACATAATAACTAATATCTTAGAGTCAAAACAGCAAACAAAAAAACAATTCAAGACTAACAATAATTGTTAAAAAAGAACAACAGACATAGTAATAATAGATAAAATAAACAGTAAAAAATAAAACATAGTAACAAAGGTCAGTAATAATAATAATCATAGCTGAGTTATTCAGTTTCGCTATCGTTTTCATTTTGATTGTTACTGCACTCAACACACACAACTGTTTTTGTTACGTGCTCGCTACAAGCTAATTTCTGACACCTTGAGCACCTTATGGTTGTATTTTTGTTTCTTTTTCTAGTGCAGAAGGTACATCGACCACTTTTGTTTTTTTCTTAGGATTCTGTATCTTGTGTTTTTTGAGGCTTGTATTTAGATAATATTGTTTTTATGTCAGACGGTAGAGATTGCATTCCGGCTCTTTTAGATAAATGAGGTTTCATTAGCAACATGCCAAAATTTATTAAGAAGCTTCTTCTAGACATGCAAGGATTTTCAATATTTTTTGCATTGTAAAGAATGTTGCTATTTATTCCTGCGATGTTTAATAATTGAAAGAAAACGCACAATGGCCATCTGTTGGTTCTTCTCGACACAGAGTAAATACCACACGTCTGGTTTTTGTGTATCTTCGTCCACTTTAGCATCACTATGCATGGTTGATATTAGAACTACAGCCTTATTCTTTTTTGGCACAAATGATACGAGACTTACATCTGGAGGTATCTCGCGTTTAGTTTTTTTTAGTGTGCCCACTAGAGTTGTTTTATCCTTCAAAAGAGATGTTGCTAGCGGATAACTAGAATACCATTTGTCACATGTCAGATTCCTATTTTATCCTTTCCACTGTTTGACTAAGCGATGTACAATATCTCGGAGTGTTGGATTTGTTATACTGACCTTCTGGTTGAACACCACAGTATAATAAGTAACAGTAACAAGTAACATAAAATGTTTTTGCATCACAAAGGACAAACATCTTCAGTCCATACTTCGCTGGTTTATTCGGAATATACTAGATGAAAGAACATCTTCCTCGAAACGGAATCAGCATTTAATCTACCGTCATCATTTCACGAAGACAATAGTTTTGCTCAGATTTAGTGACAAAACTGTCAAGCACAAGTCTAACTGACGCTAGTTTAAAGGGTTAAAAATTAAAAAAAAATCAAATCATATAAAGAAATTTCAAATAAATTTAAATGTTTTTTTTTTACTGATAAAATTAAGAAAAGGGGTCTGTAAGAGAATTGGCTGGTTTTTTTGTGAATGATATAGATGCAGATAACTTAGAACCAGAAATATTTCAATTTTTTCATTTAGTTTTTTCTAGTATAAAAAAATGTTATTTGTAAAGAGCGGACAGTCAAGCAAATGGCTGGAGCCTGCCTATTCTGTCTTTTTGTGTAACTTTTTGTCTTTTTTGCCTTTTTAAAGTTTTGAAAAGTTTGAGTAAACAGTGTTTTAATAGGTAGATGACAATAACGCATTTCAGAATTTTACTTAATATACGTACAATGATATAATTAACATATTTTGCTCAAAAGGTCTTACCACGAACATATCAATAACAACAGGGATTTTCATGTTTGTATTTTTTCTTGCCTTACTATCGGCTCTTTAGTTATTTGAAATCGACAATGAGGCAAAATCGTTTCGATTCATTGGCATTATTAAATATTGAAAACAAAGCAATGAATGATTTAGGATGTGATCAACTTTTGCAAGAACAAAATTTAGACACCAAATTACATACGTGCAGATTATATTATCGAAATTATTATATTTGCACTGTATTTTATATTTTGTTTTTTTTTTTGAATTTGTAATTTAAATCTTTATATGTATATTTTGAAATATTATTTTTAAGTTCTGACTTTGAGGCATTATTTTTGTAATAAAAAATTAGGAAAATATGTTACTTCAATTTTATCTTTCTAAGTTTATGAAATAACTTATATAAACAAATTAGACGAAAAGTTGTAATTAAATAACTAACAAATAAAAATTAAATTATAAAATAATTTTTATATATTAAGAGCCCATTTTTCATTTACAAAAATAAAATAAATTTTTTAATGTGCACAAAACTACGCATCGCCCAGAACTAGATTTTGATAAAATATAACAATGTTTTCAAGCAGAACAAGATAGAAATAAAACTTAAAAATTTATTACTAAGAGAATCCGCTGAGTATTTGAAGTAACGGAACAAATACTCAAAACTTTTTTAGTTTTTATTAATTTAAACTTAATTATTAATTTGACAATAATTGTTTGTGCAACGTAAAATCATTAATAATTTGATTTCCTTACTTGTATTTCTTAAGTTTCATTGTTTTTACGTTTAAATGTAATAAAAATTAAAAAACTATTAAATAGTTAGTACTATCGAGTTAAAACTGGCTGCTAAATTTTTAAACAGTTTTGTTTGGCGTGCGTTTGTTACATAACAAGTGTTTTTAGGTTCTATACATAAGTTATTCAAAAAACAAAGCATAAAAACGTGGTAGATTTTAGTTAAAAAAACTGAATATCAAGAATCGCAAATATGCGTCTTCCCGCATAAAGATTTTATGTGGTTAAATTTTGGCAACGCTTGGAGTATGTATAAAATTTAGCACAATAAACAGAATTGCCTCAGTAGTCCTATACCAACTGTTAGTTTACACGCAAGTTTGTTATATTACTAAAAATATAAATTTTATTTTTGTCGCTTGCGTTTTATAAATTTTTAGTAAGTTAAAAAAAACCTTTTTTTGTTTTTTGTGATTTGTTTTTTACTTCTAGTTATTAAAACAAAGATAATTTTTTTACCTAAACAATTTTGTTTAATTTTATTTTAGAATGCAAAAAAAATTGTACGCAATCCGATGTCAAATTAAAAATACGGTTTTGATTTTAATAATGTTCGCTTATGTAAATCATTGTTGTATATTTAAGGTGTTACTTAAAAATACACAAAAGTCGAAGTTGATACCTGTAGTATCTACCTGCTCTTAGTCAAATATTTACCGGGCCCAACCGACTGGTTGTAATAGGAATCTTAAACACTTGTTCCACTGTCATTGACATTTATTATTCTAGACTCCCATACGTAATAAACAACATAATGTAAAAATGTGAAACAATATAAGGACTACTAAATTTTAATTTCAGATTCGTATACTTTTTATTATGTATCGCCGGTGGGAGTTTTGCTTTTAAGTTACGTTTAAAACTAGACCTGCTGTGCCAGTCAAAAAGTATAAATTAAATTTATTGTCAACATTTTTATTTTTACTCTCTAAAAATACATACTTTTTTGCTCATTCGCTTTATAAATTAATAAAAACGATGCTGCATTTAATGGTTGTTGAATATTATTATCACCACATTTTATTCTTATGGTTCTCAACACAAATACTCGTAAAATTTAAAGCTTCAAATGCATAATGTCTTATAGATCCCCTCTTAATGTGAAATTCCAACCATATCTGATTAAAATATTATCCCGCCTGTCACTTTATAGCAATTATTATTTCAAATTAATGATAATTATTATATAAAATATCCATTTTAATTTTTTCTTAATTTACAACAACCTCAATTTGTCTAAAATAATATGTAAATGTCTTTGCATTCAGTTTTAACCCGTCATAAAGCTTTTAATTTATTTAGTTTTGTAATTGAATTAATTTGTAGATAATTTAATTGAATACTAATAGTTTCATGTAATAAAATAAATTTTATAAAATTTTCTTGTTTTATTACGGTCGTAATGTTTTATGAAACATATTTACGATTAATTCGTTTTTCAAAGATTGATTTTAATTGAATCGGTTTTGTAAACCGTTCAAACTTCAATTCTCAACATTTTTGAACTTTTACAACAAAACCGAAATAAGTTTAACTAAAGTGACTATGAATACATAAGAGCTCTATTCCCGGTAGAATTATTTTGCATACTCTACAGTTTTCAATAACCGCAATCAGTTGAATATGCTCTTTACTGAACATAACGAATTTATTCATGATAAATGCGCCTTCAAACGTTTTCGTATTTTAAATTTTTTTCTAAAACAAAACAGCTTTGTTAGCTAACTTAATTATATCTAAAATCGACGGATTTTTGTTGAATTTAACACATTTTTTTTAATTACTCCCAGGTGAGTAAAAATGTTTGAGGGTGTATTCGGTACCCTAAATTTTATAGGTTTGTGGGCAACTACAACTAAAAAAGGGCAGTCAGTCAGGAATTGTAACAGATTTTGGGTTAGGAAGAATGCATCTATTGTTGTTTGACCATGAGAACAAAATAGCGGCAATTCTTAATAATACATTGAATAAGGGCGTGATTCGCACTTTATACATTATAAGGTTTATGTCATATTGTCGTGCTGTGAAACATACCCTACTGTGAATAACATTTAGGATAAATTTTGGGGATTGTTACCCTAAAGTAGATTTGATTAACGATTGTAATCAAAGACCGAATAGAATTATGTCATGGTGACTTTGTATTTTTTATAAACCATCTTTTTATCTACTTCATGATACTTTCTTGCATATAATAACAATAGAAAGCATTAAGATAATCTGGTAACCGTCACTGAATAAATGTGGTCGTGCACCAGGTTCTTATAATGAATAATTGGTCTTAAATTATACCAAAAGACTCGTAAAATAGGTTAGTGTTTTCTATGGCACTAAGACTAATTGGAAACGATTAAACCTTCCTAATTTATAAAACTATAGTTCTCTTAAATCAGAATTAATAGTAATAGTAATAATTAACTAAAAAACTACACAACCCAATTTTACGTTACTAGATACACTAATTTAAAAAAAATTTTAAAAAGTAAGTTCGACACTTACGGTAAAAGAATTTTTATTACCCTCAATGAAATATTTAAGAAATAATAAAAGGTTGGATAGTGACATCATCTCGTTCCAGTTTAATTTCTTTAAAAGCCACTTCTAAATGGCGCATTATTCCAAGCTAAGCGGCTACGCTTGTGATTTAATTATAGTATAAAATCTAGCTTGGTATGCTTCGTTTCTGGTTTAGGTATCCCTGCTTTTTTCTTTTCTAAACAGAGGTGTGTATACAACCTACAATTCACTTTTATTACTATACGTCTTATGACAATAAACTGAATTAATAAATCCTTTGATATATTTCTTACCTTACAGGATAATCCTTTGTAGTTGTGTTAAAAGTAGGTAAATTATTAATCTTAAAGTGTTTGGTGTTTCTCATTTACATTCTTAAATGTGACTGATATTAATCTTTGAAAAAAAAGAGCTTTCAAATATCTGTACATTTTGTAAAATGTAATTACATGCTTAAAATCGAGGATTTATTATTACGAAGAAAAAAAATTTAATTGTAATTTAAATTACATCAGAAATAACTACTTAGTGACCTAAATTTTAAATTAAATTTTTGTATTATATTCTTATACAAAGATAAGAAATTTACAAACCCGTAATTAAAACATCGTAGAATAATGAGTATTTATGGTCGAAGTGCGTTTTTTAATTTGCATTTGAAATATAACCACACTTACCCACTGAATTTTTTTCAATTATTCACATAAATGTAGCTTTTCATCAGTTCTTCAAGAATAATTTTAAATTAAATATAAAATTTACGATATTAGGTTTTAAGCAAGATTATTGAATTTTTAATGACGTCAGTAAAAATTGTGAGGAGTAGGTATTTTTTTTATTATTTGAGAATGAGTTAAGAGTTAAAGTGTTTTTACAAATTACATTGTTTTAAATGAAAAATTGCTAAGATTTCCAATTCATAATATACACGAGTGGATAATATAATGCGACCTACGCAAGATAACTTAAAATAAGTTCTAGCTAGCACAATAGAGGCGGGTATGGTAAACCAGTCTGAAGAAGTGAGCCCGAACCAACCTTTTTTTCACCATTTTCTGAAAATATGCAAGTTGCTTGAGCTTTATTATAATTTTTTTATGTGTAAGCTTTTATTTTATTGGAATTTTTTTTTGAATTGGTATTGAACAGTGAGGAAAACCATCGTTAGTATGATTATGAGTTTTTTGACACCACAAGGTTTATAAATAAAGACAAAAAATGTTTTACAGAAAACATACCAAAAGCAGAATGCAATGCTCATATTAAAGCTAAAAATGATGTACTACGTGCTGCTAAGGCAGCACCTAAAGAAAGTGAAAACTGTAAAGTACTGATAAAAACTTTTATATTTTTCATTATATTACGAATGGTACTTCGTGAGTTACAGAACGACTACTTTATTTATGGAAATGAAACATACACTAAGTAAAAGTGCCTTTTTCGTAAAAAGTGCAATCCAAATCTTTAAAAAACTGCCTTACTTCATTTTGAGGTTCGTCGTCGTCTTCAAACACCCGTCAATCTTCTTTGTCTCTGTCGACTGGTTTCCTGTAGTTTTTTGAGAGTTTGACAATAAATATTGCTTTTGGTGGTAAAAACTCTATGGGCAAAATGTCTTGTGTATCCCAAAACACAGCTGCCATTCTCAGTTTAGCAGACTGCTGAACTTTAAATTTTGTCGGTGTTGGTGAACTCACATGATTCCACGTCATCGAGTTTTTTTTATTTGCTTAGGAGTATGGTGGTGTACCCGGGTTTTGTCTTCTGTAACTATAGGCTCTGAAAGTTCGTTTTCCTGACAATAGCGCGTTAAAAATTCCATTACCGCCACCATTCTTTACATGTTATGTTGATCGGTCCATCTTGCGACAAATTTTGGATAGCCTAACACAGATAGGATTTTATGAAAAGATATTTTAGGAATGTCTGTCAAAAGAGCAGTTTGACGTATATAAACCGGCAATCTTCTCAAATCAGCATATCGACTTCTAATTGATTCGCATCAGTTTTCGTTGTTGGTGAATTTCATCGCACACCTTTGGCCTTTTGTTCTGATTGCACCACTGGTGTCTTCCTTATTGGTTTTATTTGATTTTGCCTAATTCTTCTATTAAGGAAGTTCTGTATGTTTTGGTTTACCAAACAATGCGATAATCGCATTACACATTCCTTTTGAATGTCTTGGCATCGGTTTTAGTTGTGCATATGAATTTTAGGTCTTGGTCTTGCAAGCAAGATTCTTGCAGTCCTGCATTCTTACAATGTATTTTAATTGTATTACATTAATCAAATTGTTAAATGCTATTACATTTTTGTCATTTTATGTTAAAAGGTTTTATGTACAACAATTATTTTGCTATATGTTTATATACAGTTATTTAAAAACACTCTTTACTTTGTGTCATTAAGAGAATTTTGCACTATAACTTATAAGAGTTTGAACAAAAAATAATGGTCGAGTCGAGCATTTACTAATGCACTGGCAATAAAACTTTTTTAGGTGCGTCTTGGGGGTAACTCAGTTTGAAAGTAATGCTGACGTAGTCACCGCTATTTGAAAACAGTATTTTTTTAATTTTGAAGTAATTTAAATAATGAGTGAAAATTCTTTAAAAAGTAAGAGTAGTATAAACAAATTTTATATAAAATATAAAACAACATTTTTCTCTTTCATGAATAAATAAAAATAAGAAAAACAACAAATATCATTTCAATATTTATTTTAATTTAGATATAATTTTTTCAATAACATCTGTCACAAACGCCATAAAAGGTAGGTTAAAAAAACATCTTAGTATAGTTTTCGTATTGTATGAATTTTGCCTTGTCGTGTCACCTACGACTTGTACATTACTGATTACTATTATTCCGTTTTCAACATTAAGCTAACAACACGTGTGTTAACGCCATGCCTAGAGGTTTCTACATTTCAAGATTCTTAGATCACCCACGTTTCTAGTAAGTAAATAAATTGCGATTTTGGATGTGTTGGTTGCGAGAGATTCGCTGGAGTAAGAATACATTTTTGTTTTACAGTGCGATTTGATTTCTCTTTTATTATCATAGCAAAATTTGGACACCCGCATACGTAAATTATCCTAGAAAATTCGTATAATAGAAGAATACAAGAACTATACCATATTCGTATTCGTTAACCTACGTTAGATGAGCAATTAAAACCACCGTTTAGATTTCCGCTATTGTAGCAAAAAGTTACGACGAATTGGAGAGCACATCTTGATGTACCATAAGAGAACTTCGGGAAGCTTAATCATCGTATGAAACTTCTAACATCTTATGTTGTGTATGTATCCGTTTAATTTTCAGAAATTTTAGTGAAATTATTTTGGGTATGCCATTACATAATCGTAAAAGTCGGACGTATGCACGCACGATTCGACATACATATGCGCTTGTTAGCACAACTAACGTACGCAACTTTATTTGTATTATTGCTTCCTTATTGTGAAATCACCATAATTGTGTGATAATTAACAGTTTTGTTATCACCAACGTTAATTTATTGAATGTAACTTTAAGCCATATACTGCTTATGTTGGCAAACACTTAGTAACATAATATACTTTATTATTATATTTCGGCCTAGACGGCGTCGTAATTAAATACCCAGACTTAGGGTTAGTCCTAGTCTCTCCTTGAGAGCCAAAACAAGAAGTAGAATTTGGCTTTTGCCGTATTGTCGTTCGTGAACCCAAACAAACTGACGTTTCGCAAGACATTGTAGCTTGCATCTTCAGAGTGGTAAATGTGACTGACATTTACCAAGAGTCGCTTATAATCATAAACAAAAAAACCGCAAAAGCTTAAGATATTATAACATAATATACTTGTTGTTAGACGTGTGTGTGCTGAATACTATTAATTGTCCACAATCCACGAGGCGATTAAGTTACTAAGTAATTAAACTTCAATCTAGCGCAAATTTAAGTTCCTACTGTAACAAGTTTTACTTAAGTCGCTCGTAAAGAGTTCAGGCATTTAAATTTTACATTGTTGAAAAGAATCTCTAGCTGCAAGATCATAGAATTGTATATACATTTCTAAATGATTAGTTAACTCTGTTGGATACTATATCAACAATTTATGTGCATTGCCGGATTAATAAATAGGCCAACTAGGCTTTGTCCTAAAAGCTCCGTATATTGTAAGGTCATTGCGACAAAGAAAAAATCAACCTTTTCAAATTATCCTTCATGCGAAAAAAAAATCATTATAACAAAATTATGTCAGTTAAAGTCGAATTACGTTTTTAAATAAGTTTTTATGCCTTTTTAATACCACATTCTCTATTTTTTTCATAGATTTTCCTTGTCATCTTTAAATTTTCTGTATTGGCCTCAAAAATGTAAACACCTTGATTGCAGCATGGCCACCGGTTGACATTTTGGGGACGTAACTATTTTCAATGTCTACGGACAAGGCTGACAGATGCTCGATACAAGTGACAAAAATTCTATTTGGTTAACACAGTTTTTCCGGAGAGGGAGTCGCAGGCTTTGCGATGCTAAATTATAAATTAAATATAAAAAGGCGCCAAAACGATGAAAGAAACTAAAGTAGGGAGATATCGTTTAACTATACCCGCAGCTGTAAAAGAACAAATAACACAACAGAAGTGATAACACAAAATATATATTTATTGTATCACATAAATAGTTGAAGAGGACGAAAACAGTACATAATTATCTGTATATAAACGTTGCAAACAATATTACATGGGTTGATATCACAGGCCAAGTATAAGTTACGCCCTTTGACTGGGCAACACGTACTACATTAAAGTGCCCTAGTCGATCTAACTTTTACATCTAACGAAGGAATGACTTCACTTTATTAAGTTAAATTACAAGAACACCAAAATCAAAAGTATAGACAATCAAAGCGCACCCGATAAGTATGTGACACACACAAAAAAAGTTGAACATTAATTGTGATTACAACCTAGTATGTACGTGTGGCCATTCCAATAATCGCCATGACCAACAAAGCAAAATAGAAAATGCAATACTTACAGTTGTGTATTATCCAGTAGGGGATTAGCTAATTACGTACCAGTATGACCTAAAACGTAATATGCAATTTGACACAAAGCGTACATACGGTGTTAGCACAAGTAATTTGATTTAATGCATACGATATTTGACGTAAAAGAATGCGCCGAGCTTCCCTCTAATTAACTTCGCACTTGTGTAAGTATTTTTCCCATAAAATGGCGTTCAACCCCTTAGCCTTCAGCGACCTGACGTCATGGAAACTTTTCGACAAGCAAGTGTTACCAACGTTACTGCTAAGGTTACAGGTAGAGGGATCGGACCCGCTAAAGAATTAATTTAAACCCTCAATACCAAAAACGTTAAAAAATCACATATTCCAAAGTAAGCTTTCACTCAACAATACGCTTGATACAGTACAGAAAAAAGCCGAAAAGACCAAGTGTGCAATGTTCTAAGTGTAATGTTGTCCTGTGTATTGAATGTCTTGCGTCTTTTATCGGCCAGGTGAAAAATATGAAAATTTGTGCAGTGTATATTTTCTATGTCCCAATAAACATACTTTTGCGTTTTTTTCAGTATTACACAATGTTTATTTTACTGTAACTTATTAAAAAACAATTTTTGAAAGGAGTCTCTCGATATTGATGGCGGTTTAATCCGAAACTTGTGATTTGTGTACTGTTATGCTTTTACAAATTTAAGCAGTCAACATAAGGGATTTATCTAATTTAGGTAGTGCAATAAACATTCACCGATTAGAGAAAGTTGGAAAAAATTCTGTAATTGTTAAGTGAGCTTTGTTTCTTTGTGTTTTATAACATTGAAATTTTGATTTCTTAACTTTAACATGTATGATAACTTTCCAATTTGTTGTTTCTGCAAACATTCTACTTTGTGTTTGTTTCATTTGCAAAAACAGTAAGAACATTATCATATAAGCACGTCTTTCATTATGAATGCGTTTCATAAGTACGGAATATTAAACTTTAATTCAAATTGTTAAAAATATAAGATAATAGTGATTGTTTATATAGATAAATCCACACCGTGTTTGCATTATTATAAACATATTTTTTTTGTTCAGATCAATAGAGAACCTAGGAGACTATAAGACCCTTGCAATTTGGTGTGACCAAGATTTTGCAGATGTTGTGTTGCAGAAGTCTTGGTGCTGCAAAACTTAGTCTTGATTTTGGTGATGGCGTTGTCATCCCGGTTGTAGTCCTAGTCCTGGTGTGTGACATGAATGAAGATATTTCTCTGTGGTATATAACGGAATTATCAAAAACTTTGCACCGAATACGTTATGAACTAAAATCTCTATGGTAAAAAAACTTATTTAAAGACCCATGATAATGTTGACATTTCCAGGTTGATATTATGCTAGGATGTTTCTTATTATTACAAGTTGCCGTTATGTTTTTGCAGATATGGAACAGTTTTTAGTTTGCTACATAGAAAATCTGAATGATGCAAACCAAATAAAGCGAAAATATTGACAACAGAAGAAGTGAAAAAATATCTAGTCAAAGCATCGGACGAACAATAGCTGAAAAGAAAAAGTTATTACTGTATTTGAAATATTTAACGCTTGCCGGCCTGAAGAACTCATTTTGTTGTGTATGGACAAAATTAAAGATGCTGTTCCATTTTTAATTCTTACATTGGAGGATACAAAAAAACAAGTCTACAAGGAAGTTCACTATCACAAAAGATGACACACACTTTTAAAGTTGTACTTTATATAGAAAATACGCAGCACTTTGACCGTCAGGTTTATAAAATCAACGTGTTTTTGTGAACTATAGGAACGGCAGGTACACACGGCAATTTGTTGGAATTCATAAAATTGTCAAAATTCCAAGAAAAATTGCAAAGTTTTTAAATTTGAAAAAGCCTGAAGACTACATAAGTCATAGTTTTAGAAGATCTGGTCGAAAATGGAAGTGATATTTTGACGTTGAAAAAATTTGGGGGTTGGAAATCGTTTGCAGTGGCGGAGCAACATGTTGAACAATCCATTAGTAAAAACCGCTTAAACAAAAAAAAAAAGAATGTGACTATGTAAACAAAAATATAAATAAATTACATTATATTGGCACAAATATTTATTCTTACACCGGAAAATTCTGTTTGATAGTATCATTTATATTTAAACGAAATTAAATTATAAAAGTTTCACTTTATTTATAAATAATTTTGCACATACAGTGAAATATTAATAGTACCTAGGTAAAATTGTTTTTATAAAATCAGTGAAATATTAATAGTACCTAGGTAAAATTGTTTTTATAAAATCAGTAATTAGATTATTATTTACAATTTACCTTAATTTCATACGTTCAAAATTTTACTATTAAGCTGGGTTGTCACTGCGCGAAACTGTTTCGAGAAAATGTTTCGCGAATTTGTCTCGGGGACGGACGAAACGAATCGAGTTGAGTCAGGCGAAAACAAGGTGAGCCGCCAGTTTGCGCGAGACAACAATCCCGGTGAGTGCAGCTTTAGCATTTGCACCTATGACTATGAGTTTTCTGAGGAAGAAAAAGAGAAGAAGTAAAACAAGACGCCGATGGTGGAGCAGAGAAATATTTCGTCGGAGATCTCAATATGGAAATAGACTACTAAGGGATATGACAGCGAAACCTTGCGAAAATACCATCAGGAACTTTACTCGGATGACTACACAAGACTTTGAACACCTCCTGTCACTGATCAATTCTAAAGTAAGAAAAATGGATACCAACATGGGAGAGGCGACAGTTAGGGAAAGGTTGACGCTATGCTTGAGATTTCTTGCAACGGGTGATCATCAAGAATCACTCCAGAAGTTTGCGATGCGTTGATCCAGTCACTTCAGGAATATGTAAAGGTAAAATAATTCATTCTTTGTGTTTTATATGACTGTATTTATAAAAGGTGTAGTTAAAACTAACTGCTTCGCAAATACGTGAATATGTGAAAATATGTACTTAAAACTAGCGTTTTCATACTTAATGTGAAAAAACGTTTAAATATTCAATAATGTGGATTGAATATTATTTGCTGGAATGTTATGTTCCTATGTGCCTGATGATGTGGGAAAAGTGTTTGATGTTAAATTGAATGTTTCCCTCATATACTCATGTGAAGTAGTTGACGACTCAGAAGGCGAAGTGTACGGGGTGGGTGTTTGAAAGCCAGTGCCGTATAAAGAAGGAGCAGAGTATATTCCCATATCTGCATCAAATAATATGTTTGCGAAGGCTCTTTTCACGTGCGCCAGAGTGTTAGGATCCTATTTGCGCAGTTCATTGGCCAAGTTCAAAGCGTAGGTGAAGTACGCATCATTCGAAGAATTAACGGATGACTGTATGACCTTCAGAGCTTCATTCATTATCATTGAGTCGACGTCTAGCTCTGCTGCCTTTCGTTTGGTGGGTGTTCTCTGCATCCTGCTGGTACCTGGAGCACGAAAGGTCTGTTTCGGAGTGTGTCTAAAACAAAAATTATTATAAAATATTACATAATATAAACAGTTTATACACTAATTTTAATTATTACCGCTTGCGTCGCGGGCTTGTATAAAATATTATTTTTGTTACTTTAAGAGATTTTGTTTATGGTTTCAGATACCATCTACTACAGAAGAGTGGCTTCAGATCTCCGCCAAATTTGAAAGAAAATGGCAAATCCCTCACGCAGTCGAGGCCATGGATGGAAAACACGTTATGTTACAAACACCTATTAATTCAGGAACTGGATACTACAACTATAAACATTTTTTTAGCGTTGTGCTTTTTGCGTTAGTCGACGCTGACTACAATTTTATTTACGCTGATGTAGAATGTCAAGGGCGGATATCGGACGGTGTATTCAAAAATACGACATTGTACAAGAAATTAGAGGAGCGCGCATTAAAAATTCCACACCCAGAAGTCTTGCAAGTTCCGTATTCTATAGAAGTACTGTAACGTTTCCGTTACTGTTTGCGTGTAAACCTTCCTTTATTTTTATTTTGTGGAGTTGCTACTTTTTAAGGCGTTGTCAGCCTTGAGATTCATTTGGTACTGAGTCTTTGACGAGTACGCATGTAGTACTTCGTTTGTTGAAACCATGTAATTTCTTTGTCTTAACTAATATCTACAATATTTTTATTTAAAAAGTCTGTGTTAATAATACAGGTATGTCCTTCATTTCTATTTGGTTGGGTTTATCTAATTCCCAGTTTTTATTTGTTTTAGACTTTTTTTTTGGTACCGATTTTATCTTTAACGAAATTATCATTATCTTAATAATTCGAATGGGTTTGGTATATGAATAATACAATAAATACCAACGATCCGAATCGATTTTCGTAAAGAAAATACGCCTTGATCATCGTTTTTATGGGAAATTTCCCAAGGTGATCCGCCAGTTTCAACGTTGAACGGCATGAACTCTGCATTACATTTGATTCGTATGTGTGAGTTACTTTTATCTCTACGTTCCTTTTCGTCGATTAAAAACTGCTTTACCAACAAACTTGAGTTTTCTTCTTGTGAAATAGCTTACATTTTAACGTAACTTATTAAATACTAAATGATAAAATTTCTCTAATTAATATCAATATTACAATTGCATACTGCAAATATTTAAAGTAACTTAAATAAAATTGTTTTCTTACTATATGTAAAGAAATACCGGTATTCATCAACAAATTTGAAAAATAGCGTATGAGCTGAAAATTTGTGAAACAATCTAGTATGTAGTACATAGTACGTTAAACTAATAACAAATAGTTTATAAAAGTTGGAGGTTTTTTAATAAACTCAGTTTTGTTGGTGTAATGTACTGGTTATGTTTTAACAAACTCATTTCATTTATTAACTAATAAACAAACGTGCATTAATTCAATAAAACATGTTATCTACAGACCTTTTTTTTCTGTGAAGATTGCAATACCAAGACCAATTTTGGTCATTACTAGTTCATATACATTTTTTGTTCAATTTAGCGTTTGTATTAGTGTGTTTTATGTTATAGTTTTAATTTAAACATCGAATTTGCGGTACCATTAATTTTCGTAAATATATTTGTTGTAAACAAATTAAGTACCGCTGCTGAGTTTAACATATGTTTAAAATCAAATTTATTATAAATTACTAAAATTAGTCTCTTTAACTATTTGCATAAATTGTTAATAAAAAACGCATAAAAGGTGATCACATGATTTGATTGTGAATTAGGATCAACGGCGTTAATGAAATCCAAAAAATCTAATAGCTTAAAATTCTACAAATCAAATATTTAATAAAATAAAATAATTTAAAAGTTATATTTAAACGATTCTGGTCACTATAAATATGGGTATACCATCCATGTAACATTAATAAAATACTTAATTTATTTATGTATAACGCAATATTACTATATACTTTATATCTTTGCTTTGAAGAATCGTTTCCAATCATTTGCACAAAATTTTATTACAAATTTAATGAGTACAGTAATAAAATCTATTATGGCTTAAAAGACTTAGAATTTTAATTAATCGATGAGATTTAACCATTGAACTTGCAATAAAAATACGATAAAACTTTTTTATAAGATTTTTAATTACGGTAAATAAATTAAATAAATAAGCATATGCTACGAAAAACCAAAAAAAAATTAAGAATGTTTGTGTAGTTAGAAATCTGGTATCAGTGCTTTTTACTCTTTTAAAAATTTGTTAAAAACACTGAATACTCTTTTGTATTTTTACATACCTAAAAATCCTTAAATAAATAATTTTATAACTAATTCAGTTCAATTCAATCAATAAATACGTATCCTTTTTTACTGTAATTTCTATGGATTAACTATTTTTTTAGTAATTGTTTAATAAAATAAATAAGATTGTTTTAATTAAACCTTTTTAAATAGGTGTAGTTTTTTAATTGTGTTTAGTATAACGTTATACTTTTTTTTAAAACTGCCGAATAAGCATTATTATATGTAACCGGTTTGTAATCTGTTTGTTGTTGAACTTCTTTACCTTGTTCAATCTTTGTTTAGTCATACAATTAGAATTAATGAAAAATAAGGCAAGTGTTGAAAAGAAAGACGCGCAATTTGATAACAATTATGATAGTACGAAATAATTTTTCTTATGTTTTCTAATTAAATGATTATAAGATAAAATTCAAATTTAATAATGAAACCATGGTTCGCCTGCAACAAGAAACGTACACACATAAACTACTATAATGAATAATTAATAAAACAAACACAATGAAATGAAATTATTTCTACCGTAAAAATAGGTTCTAATTATTAGTTAGTAAAAAAAAATAAAATACAGAATGTTTGGATACGTAATTGTGTATTAATGAATATATGCGGAGTGTTATTGTTCCATTTAACATTGGTTCATCAGGTGCAAAACCTGTATTTTCTTATAAGAACACGTTTAAGATTTCAGTCGATAATTTTAAGATTTATTATTAATGTACTTTGATTAACTATTCAAAAGTTTACATAATTTGTTGTTGCTAGCCTTACAACGAATTGATTTTCCATTTGTAAATTTTATTTTATCAAAGATTCGAACCTTGCTTACAAAAATTGTATTAAAATGTTTCTGTTGATACGTAAAAACATGTTTTCAAATAATCACGAGAATAGAACCGGAACCTTGAAAAACTGAAAAAAACACAAGAAAAAAATTGTTTTTTAACTATGAGAAACGCAAAGTAAAACAACATAAAAAAATTAATTTAGATCAATCAATACAAGTTTGACGTGTTTTTACACATCTTCGTTGCATAGATTGATTATTTCCAAAAACATGCAAAAAATCAAACCGGTCGACTCATTTGTAACTGTTTCAAATCCTTAATTTAATGCCATCTAATTCACTGACAAATAAAAACACAAAATATAATACTCACTCATAACTTATTAACAGTAAATGGACAACTTTATACCATACTTTGTAATACTATACCACTGAAGAGGTTTAATTTAATTTATTTAATTCACTTTTTAGTGTAGTTTTTACCAAAATATCAAATTTATGTGTGATACTCACTATAAACTATAAATAAAATATACATCAACATTTACTAATTTATTTTTAAAAAAACGTAACTAATTTTGGTATTTAATTACTGATATATTGCTAAAACTCTTTACCAGTGTAACCATCATCACATAAAATATCCAACTTTATTTTCAATAAACGCAAAAGTGTTTTTTCATTTGCATTTTTAAAATTTTTCTTTATTAAATGGCACAAATACACTTTTGTAAATTGTTTGTTAACATACCAACTCGTTTTTTCATTATAAGTAAATATATCAAAGTCTCTAAAAGAACATAAAGCGACTTTTATTCTCCTAAAAGAACAAAAGCAATTAGAAAGAAAGAAAAGAATTTATTTTACATAAATACGCTGAAAATGATATTCCTATCTGTACGACTCCTATTAATAACGCGCGCACAGATTATTTTACATAGCTTCGTAAAATAAATTAAGAAGAATTAAAGAATTTTCTAAAAGTGAAATAAACCTGTTGTCATATAAGTCGAATGCACATTCTGCTTTATAAATTAAAGTAATGTGATACCATGACCGCGCCACGAGGGTTTGTCACTTTCTTGTGGTTTTCCATTTCGTCGCGTCCTTTAATGCACAATAAAGGACGATGGATTAAAGAAACTTCTCGGTTTATTCATTTATTGTTCACACACTATTAAGTTTAAAATAAAATTAAGATTACTGCTGGAAATTGCTAGGTTCGTTGCATGTGTGTGCAATAATATTATATGATAATTAATATAACCTATGTTTATATACGAATTAACTTTTTTTATCGGAAACAAACTTCCTGCTTTGTTAGTTTTAATAAAGTTGTTTATGTAATGCACACTTGATAAAAAAAACACGTGTCTTAAGGGGTTCAAAAACTATGAAAACTAAATGAATGTAATTGTCTAAATTGTGTTCACGCAGCATGAGCTAATGTCATTAATTTTTATTAAAAAAGACGAAAAAAAGAGAAATACATTAACTCAATTTTGTACCATCCGTTATTAAATAATAACTTCATATTTAAGACACAGTCTGTATGTGACGTAAATTTCATCCGTTGTTTTTATTATAGAAAAATATAACGCAACCTTTGAACAATATTAAAGCGGAAAACTTCTTAATATAGTTTTTATGTAGTAAATAAAACAGTGGTTTATATATTTAATACAAGAGGTTATAAGCTTATACTCGAAATTACATTTGTAGTTTAGAAAAAACGCCAAGTGAACATTTAATAACTTTACTTAGTTACAAGTTCTGTTTTTGAGAAGTGCATGCAGCTTTAAAACATATGTTAAAAATTATTTTCAAACCTATTATTGTTTCTTTTATTTTAAATTTATATTTTTGTATTATTTATTTATTTTGCGTATAGAGATAGAAAAGATAAATGTTTCCAATATTTTTAACATTTTTCTTTATATAAAACGTATATGTATCTCCCACACCTGATGAGCCGCAAAAAGCTGAAACGGCTGAGGTTTTTCTGGGGGCATTTTAACAATTGCATTGACATTGTTTACCTCAATGTTTTTACGTTGTGGTTTTAGCCCGCGGTTAATTCAATACAAACGTTTTTAGCGCTATAGCTAATGACGGTTTACAGTGACAATTAAAGTGACTTTTTTATATTATATTTGTTTTTTTTTATGTATGCACATTTCTAATTGCGGGGCGTCTATTTTTGATTCAATAGGTTTGTTCCTTTCATCTATTGCTTCAAGCTTATTGTTAATTTTACCTATTAATTCTTCCATATTGTACCTTTCTCTTCTGTTCTTTTTTTTGTGGTTTTTCCTCTATTGTGTGGTGGAACCCGAGGTGTTAGCTCAAATGTGGTGTGTTGTTTATCTACTGTACATACATAAAAAGGAGCATAAAGTCACATGGACAAGACCAGGGCAAACAGAAGGAAACCAAATAGACCACATCTTAATACAAAAAAAAAGAGAAAGTATAATACAAGATGTAAGATCCTATAGAGGAACCAGTGTAAATACAAACCACTACTTAGTAATAGCCAAAACAAAGTTAAGACTGGCAAGAAAAAACAAAACCAAAGCAATAGCAAAAAAATGGAATATTGAGAGTTTAAACAATAAAGACAACAAAAGAAAGTTTTTCGTACGCAAGGTAAATATGAATCTTTGCCTAATGCTCTAATTTCAAGACTTACAGAGTCAAAAAATAGTAAATTGCAGAAATTGCTTGGGGATCTCGAACTAGGGGACAGAACATCCAGCCAGTTACTTTGTGAAATGAAATCTTTGTCAAAAAGTGACATTTTGGTAGATTTACTTAAAAAACTATGGCTCCACAGACTTCCTCAACAGGTACAAATTATTTTAACGATTTCCTCAGAATCTCTCGAAAATCTCGCTAGCATGGTCGACAAAATATTAGAAACTTGTTTCCTACTAATCAAACACCCGCACCACCAGTTTGGAAACAAAAACTTGACGAGTTACGACGTGACATGCTACACGAAATTAATAAAGTTAGCGCTCACAATGTCGAGCATAGACGTAGAAACAGGTCTCAAAGTAGAAACCGTTTTTCTTCAAGAAAACCTCGTGAAGATGGCGTCTGTTACTACCATCGCCGTTTCGCCGACAAACCAAAAAAATGCACCAAGCCCTGTTCATACCCAGACGCTTCGGAAAACTAGTAGCCCATTCACACGTGGCGGAATGTGGTGGGGCATCTAATAGTCGCCTATATGTCTACGATCAAGCTATTAAAAAACATTATCTCATCGATACCGGCGCCGAGGTTTCCGTCACACCAGTTAGCTCTATTCAGAAATCGCATTCTCCCGCAAGCACTGTTCTATAAGTCGCCAATCATTCTCAAATTCGCACATACGACACTAAAACACTTCGCCTCGAATTAGGTCTAAGACGTAGTCAAATATGGAAATTCATTGTAGCAGACGTCATTAAGCCTATATTGCGAGCAGATTTTCTCAGACATTATGGTATAACCGTAGACCTCAAACGCAACAAATTTCAGATCTGTTAACCTCTCTCTATTCTAAAGCAAATATTTTCAATGGCATCGCACCTACGGCAGTCACCACTATTTCAAACGTCATGGACAGCGATATTCTAGAACATATCAATGAGTTCAAAGGTTATGGAAACTACAGGTCAACCGATAGCCCAAAAAACTCGTCGACTTTCTCCAGATAAGTTGGAAATCGCTCGAAAAGAATTTGAACTAATGTTAGCACAAGGTCTATGTAAACCATTGGATAATCGATGGTCAAACACACTCCATTTAGTTAAAAAAAAGAATGGTCAATGGCGACCATGCGGTGACTACCGCGGTCTGAACTCTATTACTGTTCCAGACAGATACCTATGCTCCTCCTAAAACATTTCACTTATCAGCTGCACGATTGCCAAGTATTTTCTACCTTTGATCTCTTTAGAGCGTATCATCAACTCCCGGTGGAGCCAAGGGATATTCCGAAAACCGCGATATCCACACTCTTCTGGTTGTTCGAATTTACGCGAATGACATTCGGGTTTAGAAACGCAGCCCAGTCGTTTCAAAGCTTCATCCATTCCGTTTTACGCGGTCTAGATTTTTGCTTTTGCTACCTAGACGATATTCTAATTGCATCTCGAAACTAGGACGAACATGTTACACTACAAGTTTTCGAACGTTTGCAAGAACTCGGTCTTGTCATCAACGTTGATGAATGTGTCTTTGCAAAAAACGAAGTTAACTTTCTCGGTCACCATGTAAGTTCGCAAGGTTTCTAACCGTCGTCAGAACAAGTCCAATCAATATTAAACTTTAACATCCTTGAAACAATAAAACAACTTCGTCAGTTTCTAAGAATGCTGAACTTCTACCGCATATTTGTTCCGCGCGCAGCAAGTCATCAGACTGTTTTGAACGGTTTTTTAAAAGGATCGAAAAGAAATGACAAACGCAAGTAGACAGACGAATCACTGAAGGCGTTTGAGTCTGCAAAACAGCAATTAAGTGCAGCAATGACATAAACGTATTCGGCACCAAATGCGAAATTAGTACTTATGGTAGACGCGTCGGATAAAGCCGTTGGGGGAGCATTGCAACAAAAACGGGACGAGAACAAAACTAAACGAAACGCAACAGCGTTATAGCGCTTATGATAGGGAATTACTGCCTGCATACATTGGAGTAATGTGTTTCCGTCCTTGGTTGGAAGACCGAGAGTTTACGTTATATACTGACCATAAACCATCACCCCGACAATTACGTCATTTAGACTACATATTCCAATTCACTGTCGATATTCAACACATATCCGGTAAAGATAACGTGGTCGCTGAAGCACTTTCTCGTGTCGACGAGGTAATTAAAGGAATAGATTTTGAAATGCTAGCAGACGCACAAGAGGAGGATGAAGAATTCCAAAATCTTCTGAAAATTAACACCATACTCAAATTCAAAAAAATCCCCTGATATGGTACAAACAACCAATTGTACTGCGACGTATCATCGGGAACCCAAAGACCATATATTCCTAAACCTTATCGAAAGGCAGTGTTCGAATCAATTCATAATTTAGCGCATCCAGGAATTCGATCTTCAGTAAAAACAATCATCAAACAATTCGTTTGGCGTGCGATAAAAAACGACGTTTGTAAATGGGCAAAAGGGTGCATACCGTGTCAAAAAACAAAAATAACACGACAGACCAGTAGGTTCATTTCCGCTTACCACACACGGGTTCAATGAACTCCACGTTGATATCATAAGACCCTTTTTATTGTCCCAAGAACGGCATGTTACGATTATAGACCGACTTACGCGGTGGACTGAAGCAATACCGACCCCAAACATCCACGCAGAAAAAATAGCCTAGGCAATCCTAAACGGATGGATATCCCGATTTGAAGTACCATCTGTCATTGTCACAGACTAAGGTCGTCAATTCGAGTTCCAACTTTTCACACAACTTTCCAAAATCGTTGGATTTAAGCGGAAACGCAGTTCCCCGTACCACCCTCAAACTAACGGTTTCATCGAACGTTGACAGAGAACTCTCAAAACCGCTATTACTTGTCACAAAACACAAAATTGGACCCTTGTGCTTCCACTAATATTATTGGAGCTGCCAACAGCTATTAGGAAGACCTTTATATCACATCCGCCGAACTAGTATTAACTGCGATTACCAGGTACCTTTGTGGCCGACCACACCAAGAACAATACCTTACAAAACGACTTTGCCAAACAACTACAAATTCATTTTAATAAGGTTTGCCCTACACCAGCCACACGGCACAATAAAGAATCACCTTTCATTTTTAAAGACCAATCAACAAACGGCACAGTTTGTACACCATTTCAACCTCCGTACGAAGGTCCCTTTCAGGTAATTAAACTATGTTTGCCGACATTTAGACTGCTTAAATAGAAAGCTACTAATTTTTTATGGTACCATTTAAATATTTGCATACCGAACGGTTCTTGAAATTACTTATCTTTTGATTTGTCATACTTATACATACATGGTGTTTCAACTGTACTAGTTTTATTACTTTTATTTTGCAACTTTTCACTTACGGTTAGCTCTTGGTAAGTTGGAGCTCAACCTTAAACTTTCTAGGTATGGTATACAATTTACCTGGCGCCCATTTATTTATTTTTTAAATTTTATATAATTTGATAACTCACCTACCTCATTTTCCTATTGAGTGCGGGTCATACCAAATCTATCACATTATCTTTAACTCCTAAGTAAGCTGTTACAAATTTTGGCGCTCAACGTTGGGTCCGATTGGGAAAAATAATAATGCAAGCTGAAGCACCAGTATTGTTTTTGCTACTCTAATGTAAATGCTAGTTGTTACATCGTTTATTGAATTTTTGTGAGTAATTTTAGATCGTATTGAGTTTTAGTGTTTGACTTGAATATCGTTGGTGTTTTTGGCGTTCCTTTATATTAATATTGTTTGAAAATATATTTATATAATTTTAGAAACAATGGAGGGTAATCTTGAAGGTAATCGGTTAGATAGGAACTAGGAATATGAATTATCTGTTCGAGGAGTTAAGGATAGGACTACAATTTTACAGATAGGTTCGAGCTTAAATAGTTTTACGGGGGATTAAAAGTGCGGGGATTACGCGAAGATTATTAGGTTATTTCATACTTTTGTTCGTGCTGATAAAGTGGTGTCGACTAATCATGAAGAGCACGTTCGACGTTTCAGATTTCTTGTAGATTTGCTAGAACTTCAGTCTAAATTAAAAAGTAAAGTAAAGCGATATATAAAATTGTCACAAGTTAACAGCAGTCCGCTCGATATTAGCAAGACAATGTCTTCTACAACGATTGAGTCTAGTAATTCAGATGAAATCATACTTAAATATAAGCTATAAGGGACGTCAACGCAATTGAGGGAACTACATTAGAGTGTATCTCCTACTGTTGATGAGTCCCAAAAGGGCAAAACGGCCGTCCAGTAGTTCACTCTGGTGGCGTTTGCACAATTGCATTGACATTGCTTACCCCCAATGTCCTTTTACGTTATGGTTTTATCCCGACGAATTATTCAAAGCTGATTTTGAATTTCGAGGGTGTTAAACTAATTCAACGTGTTTACCGCCGTTTATAGCTATTTATAACTATCCGTATAGTTCAGCTCCGCGTAGTCTTGAGAATATAAATGAAATTCAGGACAATCAAAATTTACAGACAAATATTGGTCCAAAATTCGAAAAACGCTGTTGGAACTGTGGAAATAACGGACATTTCGCGAAAGGGTGCCCTTGTCCTAGAAAACTTCATTGTTTTCCTAGGTGTCGCTAGACGAGTTTGTCCTAAATGTATAAATAAACATCCGGGAAACGGATTCGAGAGACGATAAGTGATTCTTTATCGTCTCGAGGTGTTTCTAAAGATTCGGTCCGTTGTATCTTAGATTATGTTTTGACTCATGCAAGGGTGATGAGAGACCCTATTTAACTGTAAATATTTTTGGTAGGGATATTTGAAGATTATTATATTCGGGTGCTAGTCGCACCGTTTTAGGAAGAAAAAGTTGGCGTATTTTACAAGGAATAGCTTTAATAAAGTTAGATAAGTGAAATTTAGCTAAAGTTACGGTTGCAATTGTACTGAAACTCTGAAAGCTCCTGACAAATTGCGCGATGAAGAAAAAAGTCGTACCAGACTTGGATCATGTTTTAATATTAGGGGTCGATTTTTGGGTTCATATGGGAATTGTTCCAGATCTTCGGTCAAGCGAATGGAAATTTACGGCTTTTCTGGAAGATAAAGTTGAGTTAGGAGCAGTAGAAGTTTTGAAGTCTTGGGACACTTTAACTTGTAAACAACGACAGCAATTACATCTTTCAATATTATTTTTCAAAAATGGATGATCGTATAGGGTGCACCGACATGATGGAACATAACAATGAATTGGTTGGTGACGTTCAGCCGATAAAGCAGCGTTATACTACGGTTATGCATTTCTTTAGATTAGCCCATATAGTATCTACATCGAGGATTCTAAGATCTTGTGTTCTCAGTTTACAAGTTGGTCTGTTCTTATATAGTTCTTTCGTGCTTTCCACATCTAGTGATTCCAAATTGTATTTCTCTATGTAATTTAATTCGTGATTTATTTTTAAGGGTTTTCCTATTTTTATTTTACAGTGGACAAGTTTATGGACTGTCCGTATATTGGCCGAGGTCAGAGATCGTGTAATTAGTATATCTACCGGTGTTATGAGTTTATTCGTCACTATGTAGTCAATCATAAATTTGTATCCCTGCGAGCTGTTAAACGTATGTTGTTTATGGTATAAGAATATACGGTTTATTTTCAATTTATTTTTACAGCTGTTTGCTGTTTTCATTGCTTATGGCCTCATTAAACCTTTGTTTTACCCTTTGTATCTCGTCATTCCCTATTCTGGAATTTAGGTCTTCCATTAGAACTTCCATTTTCTGACTGTTAGTAGCATTAAAAATAAAAAGGAATTTTGGCAACAGAGCATAAGTACGCTAATGTGTGTAATGAAGGTGAAGGTACAACGAGGGTAGTTAAAATAAAAGTTAAGTTGTTCTATCTAGAGTTTTATTTTGTATATTCAATATATCAAAGACAAGACGAGACTGCATATTTCTTTGAGAGTTGAGGTTAGACCACACGTTGGTGGGTTAGAGACGTGTACGCTAGAAACGAAAACCTTTTAAAAAGTTGCAAGTGGCGTGAATAAGTCGAAATGGAACAAACATTATCTCATTTAAAACTAAATGGAACGAATTGGGTTGTGTGGAAGTTCCAAACCACTGTAATACTAAAAAGTAAGGATTTATACGACATTGTCACTGGTATAAAGGAAAAATCTGTTGGAGAAGATAAAAACTGGGAAAAGGCAGATGCGAAAGCTCAGGAATTAATAGTGGCAAGAATGGAAGAATCCGAAATAACACACATTCTATCATGCAAGACAGCCTGTGAAATGTGGTCAAAACTAAAATCAATTTATGATAAGGAATGGCAAGTAAGCGTTCATTTATTACAACAAAAGTTTTTTTTAGCAGAGTTTAAACATGACAATATATCAAAGTTTATATCTGAATTAGAAGAAATACAAATGAAATTAAAACATGCAGGAGAGGAAGTTTCGGAAAACATGATGATGGCAAAAATTATTATGTCATTACCAGAAAATTATAAATATTTTAGATCTGCATGGGAGTCGGTTGCTATTGAAAACAGAAAATTAAAAGAATTAATTTCACGATTGCTAATTGAAGAAGAACGACAAAAATCCACAGGAGAAGTAAAGGCATTGACGGCAGCAAGTAAAGGTCAAGGTCATAGCAAAGATGTGTCTATAAAAACAAAATTTGGAGGTTACAGAAGAGAACACAGAAAATGTCATTTTTGCAAGAAACAAGGACATTTAATGAAAAATTGTTGGTTTAAGAAGAATAAAACTAATGACAACAATGGTAGACATGCAATTGCATTAATAGGCACAGATAATCAACTCGAAGAAAACGATTGGTGTATGGATACAAGAGCCAGCGAGCATATGTGCAAAAAACGTGAATTGTTTGATGGTTTAAATATGTGCAATGTAAAAAGACAGGTAAAGATTGGAGATGGAACAGCTTTAAATGTAGAAGGAATAGGAACAATCACTTTAGATGCATGGAATGGAAAACGTTGGATGAAAACTGTCTTATCAAATGTTTTATATGTTCCAGATTTAGACATAGACCTTTTTTCAATAGGACATGCATTAGATAAAGGATTAAGTATGACTTCAAATAGCGAGGAATGTAAAATATTTAACGAAAGTGGACAAATTAGGGCTATGGCAGTTAGAAATGGAAAACTACAAAATGATGTTCAGAAATGTTGAAACTGCGACTTGTAAGTATGTACAAAGTCTAAGTCAGTGGCATTGTAAACTTGCACATCAAAATTTTGAGCATGTCAAAAAATTATTACGCAATAATAACATTAATTATTTGAAGGAGGTTAGGCAACCATCTTGCTTAGGATGTTTATACGGTAAACAACACCGAATTATCTTTAAAGAAAGTAAATCAAGAGCTGACGAGCCATGTAAATTAATTCATAGTGACATATGCGGTCCATTTGAAACAAATTCTCTTGGAGGAGCCAAGTATTTTTTATTATTAAAGGATGATTATACCAGTTATCGACAAGTTTATTTTCTACAGAATAAATCAGAAGTTTCACAAAAGTTAGAGGAATTTATAGATAGTGCAGAAAATGTAACAGGCAAAAGAATCAAGTGTTTGCGAACAGACAATGGTTTAGAATTTATAAACAAGGGCGTGGAAAACATACTTAAAAGAAAAGGAATTGAGCATCAAAGGTCGGTTATTTATACTCCACAACAAAATGGTCGAGCTGAAAGAGAAAACCGAACGTTAGTTGAGACTGCGAAAACCTTAATACATGCCAGGAATTTAGACAAAAACTTATGGGCTGAAGCGATCAATACGGCGGTGTATGTTTTGAACAGAACAGGAACAAGTTCAATTGAAGGAAAACCTCCCTACGAATTGTGGTATGGAAGAAGTATCAACTTAAAAGTTTTCAGATAGTTTGGTGTTAAAGTTACAACTCATATTCCTAAAGAAAAGAGACTGAAACTGGATCCGAAGTGTAAAATTGGGATTCTTGTGGGTTATGGAGAGAAAACAAAGGGATATAGAATTTATTTTGCAGAAACTGGAAAGGTAGAAATTCTTTGTGATGTAGTATTCTTGGAAGATCATTACGATCAACCACAAAAAGTGATAATGTTGGACAAATTTTCCGAAAACAAAGATGAACACTGCTTTGAAGAAATAAATGACAAAGAAAATGTAGACACCGATAACAAACCTGATAGTGATGAAATAGAAGAAGAAAATTGCGTTAATGACCAATCAGAGAAAAACTACAGTTTGAGAGATAGAAAAAATATCAGAAGACCTGCAAGACTAGAAGACTATAGTTTTTGTAACATATATGTAAGTGATGAATTGACATATGAAGATGCAATTACAGGAAACGATAAAGATGAGTGGAAAAAGGCAATAGATCAAGAGCTACAAGTGTTAAGTGAAAACAATACATGGACAGAGGTTAGGAAGCCTGAAAACAGTGAAATTATAAACTCAAAGTGGGTGTTTAAAATTAAGAATAATCAAAACGGAAAACAATATAAAGCTAGACTAGTTGCAAAAGGTTTCCAACAAAAGGGTATATTTGATTTGGGTGAAATTTATGCGCCAGTAGCTAAAATGGCAACATTTCGTGTTGTTTTGGCATTAGCTAATAAATTTAAATTAATGATTTTTCAGATGGATGTAGTAGGAGCTTTTCTTTACGGCAATATTGATGAAATTGTATACATGTATAAACCTCAAGGTCTTGTTGATGGTAAAGACGATAATGTGCTTAAGTTAAACAAATCGTTATATGGACTTAAAAAGTCACCTAAGTATTGGAACGTAAAATTTAACGTAGTAATGTTGGAATTAGGATTTCAACGAAGTAAAAATGATTATTGTCTTTATTATCAAACTGTCGGAAAAGATCAAGTTTATATTTTACTTTATGTAGACGATCTGTTATTAGTTGGTTCAAATTTAAACGGGATTAATGATGTAAAACAAAAATTGCAAAACATTTTTAGAATGAAAGATTTAGGGAAAATTTCAAATTTTCTTGGGATAAATGTTGACCACGATTTAGTTAATGGAATTACTCGAATTGATCAACAAAGATATCTAAAATTGGTTTTGGAAAAGTATGGAATGTTAGTTTGTAAAACTGTATCAACTCCATTAGAAATTAATGTAGATAATGAAAAACTTAATGTTGTAGATAGTAGTTTAGAAACACATTGTAGACAGGTGATAGGTTCATTAATGTATGCGATGCTAGGAATTAGACCAGATATTTGTACGGCAATTTCATATTTGAGTAGATTTCAAAGTAAACCAAGTCAGGAATTATGGCGTTTATTAAAACGAATTTTAAAATACATAAAAGGAACTCTTGATTTGAAATTGGTGTACAAATCAGATCCGACTAAAATAGTTGTTGGTTATGCAGATGCTAACTGGGGAGGTGATTTGGAAAACCGTAAGTCAACTACTGGTTATCTATTTAAATTATTTGATTGTCCAGTATCTTGGTCATCCAAAGCACAGCCCACAGTTGCCTTATCTTCCACAGAAGCGGAATACATGGCGCTTACTGCATCTACCTGTGAAGGAATTTGGTTGAAAAGTTTACTAATAGAAATAGGAGCTATAGATAACAAAACTCAAATTATTATACTTGAAGATAACCAATCGGCCATACGTGTAGCTAAAAATCCAGAATTGCACAAACGCTTAAAACACGTGGATATAAAGTACCATTTTATTCGAGAGAAAGTTGAATCGGGTGAAATTGAAATTAATATTTAGACACGTACAGCCAAATTGGTGATATATTTACTAAGCCCTTACAGAGTGTAAGATTTGTTAAGTTAAGGGAGGGCTTAAATCTCTTAGCTTAGTTGTTTTTATATTTAATGAGGGAGGGTGTCAGTAGCATTAAAAATAAAAAGAATTTTGGCAACAGAGCATAAGTACGCTAATGTCTGTAATGAAGGTGAAGGTACAACGAGGGTAGTTAAAATAAAAGTTAAGTTGTTCTATCTAGAGTTTTATTTTGTATACTCAATATATCAAAGACAAGACGAAACTGCATATTAACAACACTGACTCTGGTCCGTGTTTTCTAGTATATTTTGTAGGTTTGGGTAGAACTGTTCGATTTCTTCTCTTGGTTTTGTTATATCAGGTGCAAATGTGCTAATTAGATGTAGAACTTAACTGTTTAGTTTGAGACTTACTTTCAGCATTCTGTTATGTGCATACTCAATATTTTCAATTGAATTTATGTGTTTGTTATGAAGTTGTATTCCTACTCCTGAATGTGCTCTTGTGTGTTTGATCAGTCAGAGTATATCAGCTTGTAGCTTTCACAGCTTGTTGCTACTTGTTCCTTCTTTTTAGTTTAGTTAAGAGCACAAATATTTATATTGTGTTTGTTCAATTCTATTAGAATATCTTGATCTTTCTAGTTGTTTTATTTTTTTGCCGTAATCGTGTTACTATTCTTGCCGTTGGTGCTGGCCTAACCCAAAAACCTTCCTCAATTTACCCCGGCTTGGGATTAGCAGTGGTACCTGCTAGGCTACTCAATCCACCCAAAAGCACCATAGGCGGGGTTGGGAATTATTCAGAATGGAAAATTGTATATGTAAAGTATTTACTAAAAATAATTTACAATAGGCTTATTTTTTTTCCACATCGATATCGTGCAAAACTTGAATTTTTATTTTTTTGCCTATTTCTTGTGTCCATTTTATAAACAATGTTTTATTATATATTACAAGCTCAATTATATAGTCTTGTACCAGTTGTCTTTTGATAAATGTTTAAAGTTAATACTCTTATCTCCTTAGTTCAAAGCGTTAGCAAACTTCATTCATTTATGTTTGCAGATCCTTTGTTTTCTTTGTTTCAGTAATTGCTTTGTAATTAATTATTTATAATTTTTACTGGTAGGATTGGTACAAAAATTGCTCTTAATTAGCAATTTAATTTATTCTTTATTATCTATATAAAAAAATAGAAAATTGTTTTTGTCTCTCATTTACATTTCTCAAGTGTTGTCTGCTTTTTTTTATATGTATATAATATACTGTAAATAGAAGACACTAATAATACATTTGGAGTCAGAAAATCCTCTTTTAGTAAAAGTTTAAATTTTATTTATTTTTAACAACATAACAAAATTCAATGTTATATCTGTAACTGAAAAACTCCACCTTTTATGGTATAAATTTTGTTTACTATTTACATAATTTATAAATTAATGTATATTTATGTTATGTTAGAAAAATTGCTACGAACAAGATTCTTATAGTGCCAAAAATACTTAAACCGAAAAAATCCTTGTGTTGACATAAAAATTTATCGACGCGGCATAACGTTTAAGTTCTATTAATAAAATACCTTTAATTTTTAGTGATCAATAATGTAAGTTGCCGCATCAACGTTCGATAAATAATTACGCTGAATTTATTTACAATCTAAAAAGGAAAACACAGATGGACACGATATTTCTAAAATAACTTCAGATACACGTTTTGGAAACCGAATATAGTTGTTAATTTGTGACTCTTCTTTTGATTAATCTTAGTTATTTTATAGGAAGCTACATGTATTTTAATTTACGATCGTGTTTGTATAGAACATTTTATAGCTACAATATAGATTTTCAACTAATTCACCTTTTTTCGATGTATATTTTTAAGGAAATCCTATAAATATTTAGTTTAGTCAAGTTAAGCAAGTCTGCATTCCACGTGACAAGACATTACCTGACATTTATATGGTAATGACGGATCTGCCACACTAGTGCTAAGTGGTCAAACATAACTTTTCGGCAAGAATGCAGTTTTATGTATATATAATTAAGTCATAAAGCTTTAATAAACAACGGTTATCAATTAAAAAAATCTTAATAATGCCGAAGAACATCGTTCGTCGAGCAGACGTTGCAATAGCCTCATGCAAACTAAATGCTATTGTGATCGAAATATGGACGTTGAAAAGCATTGGAAACACAAAGAGAAAACGCGAACCGATTTTATAATTTTTATGAACAAAGATGCATTTATGGGTTTTTGAATTTACTGAAAGAGGACGGGCGTTACGCCGCATGCTCTAAGATGAAAATCTTGTCATCCAAGTGGTTGTGGGAACTTGGTGAGAATGTTAACACATGTGCTCTGTTCCATTCATGTCTAACGTACCAACAATACTTCAAACTATTCATACAGCCTAAGATGGTATCTCTGTTAACATGCTCAAGGGAAACTACCCTACGGGAGTTAGGAACTGACGTGTCAGAAAAAGTAAAATTGGCTTATATTTACTATGGAGTGGTTCTAAGAGCAATACTAAAAAGGTTTTATAATTTTAAAGATTATTATATTTGCATTTGATAAAACGTTTTTTATTCTCAATTTCGTAAAATGCGCACTTAATGCTAACCTTCAGATTCAGTATAAAATAAATTAGCTTCTTGTTCTTTAATGAATCAATTAATAACATTCCGTACTTAATACCACTAAAAGCGAGTTTCTCACTAAATTGGCGTATTTTTCAAATCAAGTTATATCACTAACGTAATATTTTTAATTAATTAATTTAAAAACCACGTTAGCTTGATATTTAAATTTCTTAAGGAAACAAAATACTAAAAAAAATTTTCAAGTTCTTTGTTACGGAAGCGATAGGTTATTCAAGTCACTTACCGCATATCTAATAGTTACTTTGAGTTCCACGATGTTTTATGTTTCTTTTGATACACAATCGCTTTTAGATATTTTCACAAACTGAAATTTGACGTTGACAAATCAGAAACGGAGTTTTCCAAACTGATATTTGATATTAACGGAGAAAAAGTATGTTGAATTTACGGCGTTTGTTATGCTTGTGGCGTACGGCGTTCTATCTAAAAGTAATACATAAAATGTGTATCCTTAACTAACTTTGTACATCTACTTTATTTTTAGATAAAGTACTTTGCACTACGTGATATTCCTTTTAAATTTAAGTTGTGTATAAAAATTACTTTTGAAAAGTTCTCTTCGAATTATGATGCTAACTTAATTTATTTATATAGTGAATTACGTCTCATTTAAGTTTTAATCTGCTTATTTTCTAAATCGTTTTTATTTAATTCAACATTGTTTTTAGTTATTAAAAATACAAGTTTAGAATACAATTTAAATAAATACATTTGATTACAGTTTTAGTTTCTATCTGTAAATTTATTTATTTTTGTGTTTATAATTTTTACGTTTTTCGCATAGCATTTAGGATTGTGTGTGTTTGTTACTTTGTTTATTAATTGCAAATTACACAACCTACAATTAACCAAATTATTTACACTAAAAATTGGTTTTTATTGCAAACATTTAAAGGTCGCAATTTCTAAATTATGTTTATTAATTATTACATATGTTTTGTCTTAAACATATAATAGGAACTCCATTTTGCCTTTCGCGATTAAACAAACAATGCTTATTAAACGTTACTGAAAAACTAAATAAATATTTAAAAAATTTATGACTTTAACATCACACAGATGACACAAAGCGAATACTTTTAAATAAACTTAATTCAAATATTATTGCTAGAGGATATAATTAGCCTGTTAAAAGACATGTAGAATTAGAGCGTAGGTATATGAACCATTTGAGTTTCTAAAAATTAATTTAGAAAAACTTTAATTGAAACTTTTACTTTTAAATTTACCTATACCATATCCACTTTTTTGTTCAACACACACCTACTTCCTTAATCGTCAAATTATTTTTAGTGTTGACACAAAGTGTTTCTATTTTTGTAATGTTATCTACCAATATGAATAAGATTTTGGGTTTTGTTTGCAACGGCGTTCTTAACGAAATGATTAACAAAAGAATTTTTGGTAAATTTTACAGATATTATGCAGTTTAGAGAATTCTTTGAGTTTAAATTTATTTATAACTTCATTAGATTACATTGTTTTTTTTTGGTAAACTTAGATCAAAATCAATAGATTTAGTTTGTTTGCAAACTAGTTTATTGTACCACATTCTTTCAACTTAAACTATACAACAAATTGTTTAAAAATATTAACATTTTGCTACAAGATAAATTTTATGATGTTTGGCAACTATTTAGGTGGTTTCTTATAGTTCCTTCTAACTCGTTATTTAGATAGGTGTAAACTGTTATGTTTTGTGACATGTTTAGGTCTTAATCGATTTTCATATTATTGTAATCAACGTAATAAAAATGGTGATGGTTTCTTTTTTGACATGATGGTGTTTTAATTCACACTCACAAATAGAAACGTAGAAGACAATAAATTTCAACATAAATCGATTGGATGAATTTTATACCATGACAAGAAAGCGGATGTGCCATCATCTTTAAAAAACTAAATCAAATTTATTTATGTTTAAAGCAATTCCAAACGTATTATGTTCGTCTAAAGTCTAATTTCTCTACTAACATAATAAGCCATTAAGTTAATAAAAATAAGGAATAACAAAAAAATATCTTAAACTAGCTTTGGAACGAGTTTGGTAGGTAGCTGGAAATTGCATAAATTTAGCATACCTAGTCACATATGTAATCAATCGAGACTCCGGCGCATTTAGTCAGGCAGAAAAAAAATTATTAATTGAGCAACTCTGAGGCGAAATTGATAACTACATAAGGAAGCAAAGATAATCAAACTAATCCCTGGAAAAAATATTTGGTTTATTATTATTCATACACATCAACACTTTTTAAATATACGCATTTGGTAATTCTCTTGCCATTCTGCTGAATTTTTGGATTTGGTAAGATGGTTATAATATCCTGAGGAGTGACATCAAAAACGTCCTTCTCATCTATTTTGGAAAGATTTTTGCAAGCATCCATACTTTTTAATTGCAACATTTTAAATCTTTGTCTTAACCATAGTATTCCTCTTGCTTTACTTTAAACTTAACCAGAACAAACATTCCCTCTTTTGCGTATTAACCTCTTCATATTCTACTTTTTTCGCTTCTTTACTGTGAAATATTTCATCATCAACCTTTTCGCTTTTATTGTCAATTTCTACTTCTAATAAATCTTGACCTTCATCACTGCTATCTCTGGCTACACTTTTACCAGTACTCATTGTAATTGTTTTCTCTTCAGAGGTGCAGTTCTAACTGGAGTTGCACTATACCTTTTTTGCTTCAAATAGGTTAACAATGAATCGATGAAAACTACTGCGAATGATTCGATGTTTTTTCCATCGGGTAACCTTTTTAAAACGTTCTGGTTCTAACGGATTAATTTTGCATGCTAAATAATCACTGATTAAATCCCTCTTTGTAGTATTTCTGTCTCCGTTTTTTTCGAAATTGTCCATTTCTATGTAAAACCTGAGTTAGTAGACTTGGAAGAAAGAGAAATGCGATATTGTTTTGACGATACAGATTAATTACATCATCAGTAAAGTGCTAAATGATTCCCGCATGGGGCAAAAATGTTGAAGAGAACCAATCTATGAATCTATTCCGCCTTATAAAAAAAGTAATATCCCAAATGCCAAACCACAAAACATAACACTTGTTGCACTTTTACTGAAATTTGTAACATTTTCTTAATATTTAATTCATCTTCTACAGGGAATTTGCCTTTTTCCTAGATCGTCTGCCAAATTTGTCTTGTCATAGTTAAACAAATTTTTCGGTGGTATATTCTAAAGTGACTCGGAAAGGTTTGTAAAATATTCCTTAATTGCACTTACAGAGACAGCAGTTCAAACCTTTTTATATTTGCAGCCAGTCGCTTAGTTACATCAGTATTGTGTCTTTTCAAAAGCGTTTCCACCCAATCGGCTCCTGGCACATAATTTTTAAAATTGTTAATTGTTACCTCCAAAAAAGGTTTTGTGACCATTTGAAGATCCTACATAGTGAATCATACTTCAATCACTACAGATAACAGCTGCATTTATAATCGTTTTTCCTTCATCTATTGTGAAAACGAGTTGCTCTTCAGTTCTTTTATGATGTTCAAGGGCCTCTTCAAGTCTCTCATCTGTAAAATTACGATAGGTTCGTGAACCCACGAGAAATACATGTTCTTTTTTTATTTTGGTATCGGGTAACCGTATAACCAAGAAGTTTCCTGTAGCTTTTATTTACTGTTAAGCTACATAATTTGGCACGTCACATATCCCATTTAAATAAAATATTAGTACCACTTTCATTAGTAAGAACTTATCGTCTGGAGACTACTTTAAAAAAAATTTTGACGTTTTCCATATTTGTCTGCTTTTTTATCAGTATTATTTTAAAGTTTTGAAAAACAAAAAGTTTTTTTGTATTAGAATACATCTGAATTTTCGTTGAGTTGTTTGGTACTTTTCAACATGGAATATGTTTACCAGGCTAAAATAATGGAAATGACATTGTATGAAAAACACTTTAAAAGATACATATAAAAATAAAGCTTTTGGAGTTACTGGTTCACTCATTCTTACTCAAATAACCTACATTCTAGTTTGTAAAACTTCACTTTTATACAGTTTTTGTGTAATATATCATTATCAAACTGCTTAATTAGTATTTTGTCTGTGATACAGACCTACATGCTAGTGTTTGATCAAATTTATATAAATCTAATTATCTTCTAACGTAAACCACTGTCTGTGATAAAATAAATATACTCTGTGTTACTAATTCTGTTTTGTCATTTGTTCTATTACAGCTTCAGGTAGATTTAAACGGTGTCTCTCACCCTAATCTTTTATTGTTTTAGTGTCTATTTAAAGCTTATTTTATAATTTAGCACCACGAAGCTTACGACTCAATCACCGGAACAACTGAGTTAGTCGTCGTTCTTTTAAGTTACGAGAAAAGCCACGTAACAAGGTCAGGAACCAGGAAATTTTATTAGAGTAATTGCTTTTATTTGGCTGTAGACTTCTTTGGCGAGGTTGATTTTAAGGGTGTCCAGGTGAAATGAAATATTCCTCAATTTCTGAATTTAAATTAACGTCCATAGATTTTCTTAAAAGTGGTATTTAAGCAATAGGCCTTTTAAGTTTTTTTAGTTGCTTTCTAAATAATGTCATCTGCTTGTGAATGTTGTATATTTATTTTTTTAGATCACAATATGCATATAAAACGTAAAAAGTTATAACTAAAACATAATTTAATCGATATTATAAATAACAAAAACTTATGGTTTCAGCTTTTAAATACCTAAAGGAATTATTTATTTAAATTATAGTTACATATAGTAACAAAAGTAATATTTAAAAAAAAGTTTAAACAAGTTGATGTTTTGGAGAGACAATATAAACATTAAAAAATAAGAAAAAAATACAAAAGTGTAGTTTAAATTTAATGGTCAAATGACTACCGATATCTTAATGCTTGATGCGTTTGACTCTCGTTCTACTTGAAATCGAAATGGTCGATTTCAAAGGTAATTACAGGTGTCCCAAAAACAAAATGACGTTCTGTATGTAAGAAGTACATTTGAGGCAAAATTCATACAGTACGAAAATCACACAGAAATATTATTAACATAACATCTTACAATTTTTCGACTCGGAAGAGAAATAATTGAGACAAATTTAAGAGCTCCAAAAGAGCAGACCTGTGGAGGTAACCTAATTTGCTGTGATAATACAAGGAAATTAAATTGCGTCGTAAAATGGAAGTGAATCTTTTACCACAGCAAAACTACGGTATTTAAAAATGGAGATCTTACTGGGCGCAACGTTATTTCACATGCTGTCTTCCTCAACGTCAAAAAAGTAAAAAAACAATACTTCTTCATGTAAAAATGACATTTACGTTCCGGGACAAAATTAATACAACACACAAATTATACCAAAATTATTTTAATATAATACATTAGATGCAATTGGTGAAGAAAGACATGCAAAGATGGTAGTACTACATTTGATGATGGATCAACTAAATTGTTGCCATACTTTATACACGGATAATTTTTATAATAGTTTTGAACTGGCCCAACAATTAATAAAAAACGAAACAAATTGTCCAGACTCCTTGAGGGCGAACAGAAAAGGGCCCAAAGGAAAAATAACATGTAAATATTGTAATGGGGTTTTATACGTATCATTAGAATTTACTAATGGCATGGTAGAAAACAAGAGAAGACAAAAAAATAAAAATCTTGTTGATTCCAAAATATAGTTAAAACGTGAATGTAATTGATAGGAAATACAAAATAATTCTTGTGATAGAAAAACGCTTTATTTATGCAGAACAATTGGGGTGTATTTTATTTAACTAATGCTACTAAGCGCATACTTTTTATATAAAAAAAACTCTGGGAAATAAGCTCTCTTTTTATGACTTTAATCTAACTGTGGTAGAAGACCTTCTGAATGCAGAAACACCGAAAGAAAACCAGAACGTGAAATCTAAATCCAATGCAGCTGAACAACTTTCTGTCAAAATTGAAGAAACAAATACAAACGGTGAAACTAAACATTTGCAATAATTGTTCAGAAAAGTCAGGAGAATGTTTTGTCAAATATCATAGAAAATAACATTTGTGTATTTTTTTTCTCATTTGTTTGCAATGTTTTCCTTCTTTGGCATCGTTCCATGTAACTCATATATATTTGATTATAATTTTTTATTTCCACGCGAATTTAGGTTGAGCAGTAAAGCTTTGCAATTCTCGACCTAGTATATGCTGACGACGTGGATCTAATGTCATAAAACTGTAAAAAAACGTGTATGTGCTACAAGAGCTCCAAATAATTCAAATTTCATATGAGAGAATACACTATTTTTGCAAATAATACTTCAGTTATACATTGGGTTACTGTACTAGAGGTACGAGTTAAGAGTATCTCACTCCATGATCGTGGGACAGTTTAGAAAAGTTGCATTAAAAAAATACAAACTGCATTTGTTTTTACCACTCATATGATGTAACTGCAGAGAATCCTGAGATAATAAAACATTTAAGATTTTTGGGAAAACACATAAAAAATGATAAAGGAAATATATTCTATAAGTTTAAAGGAGCGCAGTGGTAGGGAAACAGTGAAGATAAAACATTATACAGTGTCTGGTTGGAAATCTTCAAAAAAACCGGATTAAAATTTCCTCAACCGGAGGAACATAATATGGGGGTCATTACTAGAAACACTAGAAATACAATCGAGTTTGAAGATGGATTAATACTGGAAAAGACATAAATAAATGATCTGGAATTAGGTTTGAACAATGGACCAGCTGAAGATGTGAGCATTGAAGATTTTAGCCACAATGTAATATTTCATTTGAATGAAAATAAAGAAAATCTCAAAAGTAATAACGAAAATGAATTTGACATCCTATAGTAGTGGATTCCGAAAAAACACAGAATTGTGACAAGATAAAAACGCAAAACGTCACTGAAGTTACAGTAGTAAAAGTATATGAGAAAGTAAAAGTAATGGACGAAAGTGGAGTATGTGAGCAGATGCACGAAAATAAGGAGCGTATTGAATCAGGTATATCTGGAACGCTATCATCAACCAAAATTTAAACTCCGACAAAGTAGGAAATTATCAAGTAGAAGACCAGCCTAATCAGAATGAAGCCCAAAGAGCCACCGAAAGCACTCCAGTAAAAGAATATGTATCAAATGAACAAGCAGATGCTACTCATAATGAAGAAGGAAAATTGTATTTCTGCACCTTTTAATAATCATTGTTTTGGCCAGAGAAGATACAGTCTAAAAAACCTCGAAAGAACAAAGAGAAAATATCTTCAGTCACAACATCATATGAATGGAAGCTGTACTACTCTAAGAAGCAAGAAGAAAACGAAAAGTTAGAAGCTAAAAAAGAACTACGAAAAAGCAGACGAGAAGAAAGGCACTTAAACGATAAAAATCAACACAATAAGACAATGAAGAAGAATGTAAAGAAAATAAAAAATGGCGATAAAATAAATCTGCAAGTAGTTCAGTTGGAGAAGAGTTGTCTTTACAAAGAAAAGATGAAAATGACTCTGCTAGTGGAAATCTGCCATCAAAAAAACCAATAATACTCAATTCTCAGTGAATCCAGGAATAATTAGGATATTGAAACTGATCGTGCCTCTGTTAGCACAATGCAGACGAGTGGTATGAACAAATGGAAATAGCCTCATGAGGTTGATGTAATTTGGTACTCCTTTGACGAAATAATTGAGAAAATTAAAGCACCTGAAGAAGCAAACAAAAGGGGATTTTTTGTAGTTAAAGAAATCGAAAAATATCAAAAGTTTCTTTTACAGTGATTTCTGAATGTTTTTCTTATTGTCAAATTTTTTACTTTTGCATATTAAACAATTTCAGTTTTTATGGTTTTTTCTCTATCCCTAATGAATTTCAAAATTTTTATCTTTGATAACAAAAGGGATCAAAATATTTAACAAATATAAGCATTTTTCACAGCGACTGCAATATGTACAGTATGTGACGAATTTAGGTACACTGGCGGAATTACGTTCCAGTGACTGTTGAAATTATGTACATGCAAATAAAATCGGTGTCTGATTAGGTGCTTTTGCAAATGATTTTATAAAAAAATACAAATTTGTCCTTGAATTAGAGACACTTACCTTAATATGTACTAAATACTTGCAATAGAAGTAAACGTGACACTAGCTATTAAAAAATAAGTTTATTATTATTCACGTCATAGTCTAGCTTTTTAGTAGTAGAAAAGTTGATCTTTAAAGTTGTAAGAATTTCCGAGCTATGCGGTAATATCGCAATTTAATAAAGTGTTTTTATCTTTAAAATACCTTAATAATACATTTTAAGAAGTAATCTATAGAAATGCTTTATACTTTTATGATACGATATCATCCTACATACCAATGAAGTTACACATTTTATTTAACTTCTTGAAATTTTTAGTGTCTCAGTTCTCATATAATGGAATTTTAAAAGTTTACAGGTTATCTATTTCAATCTTAGATTTAATTTCAAATAAGCTCACCGTATTGCTGCAGAGGCAAAGTTAAAACGTTACCTGACGATAATGAATATTTGTCAACATAAACTGACGATAAGGCAATTAGATAGTCTGTTTACAAATTGTACCAGCGATTAATTTAGTAATTAATATACAAAGCATCTATTAACAACACAATACATAGTTTTTATATGTATTATTTGTAATACGATTATTGCTTATGTACAATTAATCGCAAAAAAACTGTTGTTTTATTAAATGATTCGAGTGGCATTTTATAAAAGATTAATCTTACAAAAACCTGAAATCTTAAATTTTTTGTGTGATAAGCTTTTTTTAGTTTTTGTAAATTGTGTCAAGTGTATAACCTCTTTTGGGTTGCAAGATTTATAGGCGATGTTAAATACGCAATTCGATAGAATAAATAAGCGAAACACAATTTTTTATAAAAAGAATTTCTAAAAAAATGTATGTAAAGAATTACGTGTTGCATACATAACAAATTAAGTTGAGTTAGTTTCGTAATGCCGACTGTAAGTATTTTTATTATGACTTAATGTTGCCACGGTTACTTGCAAGAACATAAATTGGGGTTTTGTCGCATTAAGTATTAATTAAATAATAATTGTTGTTGTAATTAAAACATTAAGGTAGATACCAAGCAAGCAAGTTATTTTTATGACTGGAGCGCTATTAAAATATCTGTTAAGAATTAACAGCAAAATCGGCAACAGGTTTCTGTTTTATTGTACTTAAATATTTTAAGGTAGTATTAAAAAGGTAAAATTGAGAACATTGTCTCCTAACGCCTATTAGATATTTATGATTATGTAATTAAACCCTTTCAGAATCTTTTACAAAATTTATACTGCGTAATTACATAATTTTTATTAAGTGTTTACACAACCGATATATTTTAAAAATTTAATAGACTATAAACTGAAAAAAAATGCATGTTTCCATATTAATGTGAAAATTATGGTATGTAATAGACGTAATTAAACGCATTAACCATTTAAAGCGTTAGTGTTTTATAAATTATAAACATAAGCATAAAAAAGTTTTTGACAGCTTCTACAAACTATCTTTTGAAGTCATAAACCACAACTTCTCATCATTCACTTAATTTACGTAAAAGCCCAACATAAATCTCAAAGGAAATATCTTTAAAAAGGTTGATGCGATTTCTTTCAGCGTTAAAAAAGAGTAGTAAAAAACAGCAAAGAGCTACCTACTACCAATTTAAGTAGAAAGCATATTTTGCCTAATGAAATTTTGTAATACTTAAGTTAAAGTCTAACGAGTGTTCCGTTAAGTTTTCCCATTTTACTGAATACATTAAGAAATTAAGGTACATGAAACATGCAAAAACGTACTTTTCTCTAACACCACTGCATATTTTTAACGATCTGATAAAATAATTAAAGTCAAAGCGTAAATGTTGCCAACGCTGCAAGAAACTTCAAATCTTTACAATCTACACGTTTGAACATTAAAAAGCTTTATGTTTGTATTTTAAAATAAAACTTGTAAACGTAGGTATGTAACTAATACGTTATTTAAAACTTTAGATACAAAGTGGCGTTTAAGAAAAATTAAAAATAGCTTAAATAACAATAACTCAAACGAATTCAGTTTTAAATGTTAAACATTTTATTACTTACTTTCCGGCGTGAGCTTTTGTAAAACCGTATTAGTAAAAATTAAATTATGCAATCTCTTTGAAAAGTTGTAGTTTTTTTTTGGGTGTTTTAAGTGTTTATTGACAAATAAGAGCGTGGGCCATGTTATTATCGTAATAAATAAAGCATTTTATAGTACCAACTACCTGTAAACAACTCAAAGTGGTTTAATCTTGTAAAACTTTTCAATGTTGTCGTTACCTTTTTTATTGTTAATGTGCAATTTTTATACATCGATACGTTTATTTTATATTAATATTGTTTGTGATGTTGCCTACCATAAAAAATTTCCTACTGAGATATAAATACATTAAATATTTGATATGTTAATAAATAAAATCAATTTCTTTTAATGCGGTCACCATCGTATTATTATATGCAAATAAATTATTTTACAATATTTTTCCTCAAACTTTTGATTTTGTAAGTAAAGGCTCGTTTACACAGTATTCCCAAAATCGAGCACTAAATATTCAAGTGAACTCGTGTTTTAGTCCTATTACGAGTTTTAGTGCACAAACTGGGATATATACTATTTACACGAGAGAGCAGCTACTCTTGCTATAACTTTCTTCAATGTTGAACGTGTGCAAACAGGTGTTTTTAGTACCATCAAACAATATACTGCATTATCGGTAACCTAAAAGTAAAACTGACAATCTTAGAAGTCAATTAAATTATCATAGTGTGGTTTGCCGTTTATATGAGTTGTACATTAAACCTGGCAATAAATCGGATAGACATAACTACCGTGAAATTTATTGAATTGAACAGACAAATATAATGTTTGTAGAACAAATACGAGCTTTTTATACAAATACATAACGTAGTAATTACAAATAAAGCGTTTTTAAATAAAATCTATAAGAAATAAAGTGGTTTGGTCCTAAACACGAAATTATTCCACAATTTTAGGCTTTTATTAATTTGAAACAAAGTTACATTACGATTTTAATTTTGTTATAAACTTTAATGTAAATATACAAAACAAATCGACTAAATACTAATAATTATCAACTCTCAACTACTATCGTGTTTTGATTACACAAATTTAACAATTAGATAAATTAAAATAAATACAATGAACCTTACTAGTACTTTTTCTAGTGTTACAATAAAATAAAAATATAAAAACAAAGAAATAATAATGTTTCTGCACATAACAAGCATATTTAACGAACAATAAAATTAATAAATGTGTATTAAAACGCATAGAAGCTTCGAGATCATTCAAGATCATTCGATGGGATTACCGGAAGGGACAGAATGTTCTCGAAACAGATAATATGGAAATATAAAAGGTAACGGCAAAATTCTAGTCAGAAGATAAGATAAGAAGACAGATAAGAAGATAGGAAAATAAGAGGCACGTACGAGTTTAAATAAATACTACTAGTGTAGATAAATAAAGCGAAAGCTATCCGCGGGCATTGTTTGTAATTATTGGGTGATAGTCATATATAAATTACTTGTAAGTTGTCTTTCCTGAATTTCGTTATATTTTATTATGTTTTACATAGTTTTATAATAATCATATCTAAATTACGTTTAAATATTTAGTTTTAAATAAATTAGTTTCAAAATTTGTTCCTGTTTTGTTTTATACAAGAAATCAAAAGTTTTTTTAATTACTAAAAAAACTATATTAGTGTATTTTAATTATATAAAGTTCAGCAAATCGCTTCTTATTATTGTTGTTTATATCCGATATATTGGATTGTACGCACAAATGTTTTTTCATAATTTTATTTTATATAAATTTCAGAAATTATTCCTTAAACTGTTTCTTTACTTTTCTAAATTAGAACGGCGAGAATACTGATTGTGACAGTAATATTGGCGACGATAAACAAGAAAGATCTCAGTTATTTGGATCCAAAAATGTTGAAAACCCAATGCGAATATAAAGTACACAACAAAAATCAAGTTGATGGTAATGATGATGATTCAAAAACCTCTGGAGTTCGACTCAACCCACGTACGGACACGTACTTTATGCAAGAACTTATGGAAGAGTTCAGGGCATTTTAGGAAAATATTATAGATATAGGTATAAAAAAAATTGCTTGTTAATTCAGGGAGTACAATAGATAAAGAGCGAGAAAATAGAAAATATCGTGGCTGATTGTCTTTTTAAATTGAATACTTTTGACTGGAATTATTCCTTGGCGCTAATGATGAACCGTTGTCGTCGTAGTGGTTTAAGCACTAATAATAAGAAGAGACCAATTATAATAAAATTCATTTCATATCTTTAATGCAGCCTTGTAGCAATAAAAAGTATGTAAAGGTTACTATTATGCTCATTACGGAAATAAGAATACAGCATTACGAGTTACTTAAAAGATTTTCATTTAATAAATAAAATAAAGATCGTATAATCGTAAATTTCAATGAAGAAATTATCAACATTATAACTCAACTGGAAGAACTACAGAAAATCGAATTGAAACCACTCTTTAAGTGGTCCAGCTCAAGGAAACCGGCTTAAAAATAGAATCCAAAGTTAGTAAGTGCGTTCTTATTATTATTATTAATGGGAAAAGGTTCATCTTTAATTATTTTTATTGTTTGTTACGAGAATTTTCACGTAACTCAAAGACAGGCGACTAACTCAGTTTCATTCGGCAGGCGGGTCGTAAGTCTTGGTGTGCTAATCCTACAATAAACTAAAAAGGTGCCAAAACAAGTAAATACAGTAAATCTGTCAATTACTGAAAGAAACAATTTGTAAAACACAGATTCTAACAATAATATATTTATTTCCAAAAAGAGAGAATAGGATTTAAAAAAGATAAAGAATTGGATCAACAACAATTAAATAACGATTATAGATTTGTCGACTAATATCACAGCTATAATATTGATGTAGGCCCTTAGTTAATTGCTAACGAGTGTTATAAGTGATTGATTTTAATAAAAGCTAAATACTATTCGATCAATTACTTATTTTACTATGCAGTCGCAAAACAAGTCGATAATTAAAATAAAAAAGAAATAGAACAGCACAAAAACTTACTCAACGCACAACTCTTCGTCATAAGTAGTTACGTTCACTACTTCCTTTTGATTTAGGAACGAAATATCGGTGGTATATAAGCTTACGTACGACGGTTCTATTATGCGACCAAATTTTGGCTTTAACTGCGTTCAAATGATCGAAAAACCTTGACGGATATCACGTCAATGTACTCAACAACAATACATAAAGTTAATTCAAAGTTTGCGACTGCAAGAAAATTGAGTCAGTATGATGTATGTTGTAGTTACATATAATAAATGTTTTGCTTAAGGCTGACGGTTAAATTAATCAATTGAGTACAATAATTAAGTAAAAGCAAAATTATACGATAATATTAAGTAGTACACAAAAAGCTGCCATAATGAATTAGATAACTACATAAAATCACAAAAAAACATACACGCTATGCTACGTGAGGTGTATAAAGTTGATTGACTAATTATAGCAGTAACAAAACAATAAAGAAGTTATACATTCCCGAGACTTCAAAAAAAAGCGTGACTCATTTTTCGTCACTTCTGATTTACTAAATGCCGTATATTTGACAGGTTACATCTCCATGTGACAGCCGTGTATAGAGATAAAGTGGCAGCCCCCTCTGAATTCGCTAAAAGTTAAAAGATGACGCCATCTTAGATTACTTTCTCCTGGAACGTCGTGTAATTAACCAAACCGCTTAATCTGCTTAATACTTGAATAAGTCTTCCCCACCACTTCCGCTAAAATAACTAACGAGAAAAATTTTGCAGAATACAAAACTACTTACATTTAGCGGAGTAGCTCTGATACGACGTTAATCAGCAATTTCAAAAAAGTAAAAAAAGAGTAATTGACATTCAACAGCGATATCGCACTTATCCTCGCTTGTAAAAGTGAGTTGATAACTAGTAGCGGCGTGAAAACCAGTGCAGCCGTTAAGTTTAATTTAAAATAATATTATTGACCAACACAAAATAGCATATAACATTTTTCCTGTTTTTTTTCTTAAATATTGTATGTAACTAAAGTGTATTTTATGTTGTAGGTACGCTTGGGTCGCGTATTCGGACATAATTCAATTTTAGCACGCCAGATTGCCGTATAACCTTTTGACTTAAATACCGTTTTTTATTACTATTTTATGTTATAGTTCTTAAGATTACATCCTACTATTTATAACCATGGTTATGATTTTTAGCCCTATTAGTATTAAAAGAAAGTTGCACACTTTAATGTTTGTTCATAAATTAATAAATTTGAGAAAGTCAAGAATCTCATACTTAAGAATAATTTGGATGTAATATGTATGTATCCACGATAACTCTCGAACCAAAAGTCCTAGTAACTTGAAATTTGGTATAAAGCTGGATTTTCATATTAACTCGGCTTTATCAAAAGATAGATCTAATAAAGATATCGGAAGTAGGTGTATCCGCCATTTTGAACATTTTTTCTTATATAATTTTGTACGAATGTAAATTATTCGAATTATTTTTACAGTTTCTTATAAAGATAATTCTTCCTAATAATTTATTCAAATACATTTTTTTCTAACATTAACAGTTTATTAGATATTTAATTTATAATTTAAAGTGATTTCCATTATATAATCTAGGTTCGAATCCTGCCTGCGACGATTTTTTTTAGAAAAAATAAATAGCCGGTTGCACAAAAGTCTAGTTAATTGGGGATTTACTAATCGTTTTTAATACAAACGTATCATTTCAAAGTGATTTTATGACAATAACCTTATAAAAATACATTTCTTCATCATTCCTTATAGGAAAGTCGTGTGGTGGCCACACCAGTTTTTATTAAATGGTTAACACTCTTACTTGAATCATCCCAATGAATAGTAGTTTACTTGATCTTAATGTTAGTATGACACATCTATTATCACTATCTGTGATGTAATATCCGTTAGTGACATGACAGACCATAATTTAATTGTAACCATTTTAAACTTAAAACATCATGAGTTACTCCATCAATCTTCATATTCATATTTGGCTCCAAACGATTGCCATTAAGAAAAAACTTTCACCGTGGCTATCCGATAATTTTAGGTTCCTGATATAAATCCGAAAGAAGACTCTAACCAAAAGTCGGCAGTCGAGAAACTCAAACGACTGAAATTTTACGAAATGTGACCAATACTGCAGTACAAAACGATAAACGAGGTTACCCTAATCATTTTGCGGATTGTACAGGTGTTTCTAAATGACTCCTTAACACAGCTATAATGAGTAACAGAACTGTCTAAATACATATGAAATTGCAAAATACAGATATAATTAATTCATACTCTGTCAATTCAGTTCCCTTGATACTAGATGAGGGTCGAGACAAGCTAAATGACATTATGTCCGAATTTAAGTTTGTGACTAATCAAGATGTTATTGATACTAGATACTGTATTTGGTATAGGTACAAATGCTTCAGGTTTCGATAACTTTATTATAAAGCTTATACAGATGTATGGTTCTTTCATAGTTCTCTATGTAACACATTTGATCAATACAGCCATAATGGTGTGTGAAATTCCCATGGAACGTTGTTGTTAGTTTTTTGCCTAAAATTAAATATCCCAAAACTTTTGCCGATCTTTAACCGATAATACATATATTACCTATATTGTCTACAGTACTAGAAAGACGTCTGGAAGATTTGTGAATAATTATCAAATACTACATAAGATGCTGTCTAAGTTCCAACAAATTATAGCTGTTGCACAGCGTTGTTTAATGTCGCAGATAACATTCTATGTGTTATTGACAAAGGTGATATTTCAGTATTAGTGTTAATCGACTACAGTAAAGCTTTTGGCACAATCAACCACGTATTGCTTTTGGCGATATTTCATCAAGAGGGTTTTGGAATAGATGCCGCTCAACTAGTTTTTTCAGTAACAGATGGTTAAATTAGGAAATGGTACGTTTTCACATTTGCTATTTATGAAGTCAGGAGTTTTGCAGGGGTCAATTTTAAGTCCACTTTTATATGCTTTGTACACCAGTCAATTACAGAAAGTTTTTAAGACAGCTGACGATACACAGTGATGTATATCCTTTTTCTATAAGGAAGTAGAGGTATCATTCAATAAGATCAATAAAGACCTTAAGTTGCTGTATAACTTTTCGAAGACCCATAACTTACTCATGCATCTGAATAAATCATCTGCGTTAATTTTTGGCAATGCCAATTGTACCTAGTTTAAACTGCACATTTCTAATTTCTGTGATACGATTTACGGAACATGTCTAGATGCTGTTTTTGGTCTTAAACGTCATCAGCATATATCTAGAGAATTCTGGTAGCTAAAGATGGGTCAACGTAGAAAAGTACTTTCCTTATACTTGTTTCACGCTGTAATTACTACAGGGTATCCGAAATAGCTTAATGATAAAATTCATGTTATTGTCAATGCCACTTAAATTTAAATCTAAAAAAATGTATTCTAGATCATTTTCATGTAATGTAGTAACGTTATATAATACTTTTTTCTCGAATTGAAATAATGTTTACTACAAAGCTTTAAATTCAAAACGCGATTGTACATGCTGTGATTCTCATTCTACTTAATTTAAATTATGTGTGTACCTTACTTCATCTAATAAGTATGTAGCATAACTTAACAGATTTAAACACGTTTTTTAAAAGTTTAATTTTAATGATAACAGTAAAATAGATCCAAAAGATCGCCTATACAAAAGCAGAAAAGTGATTGAACAGAAATCTCTGGATGGATGGTGGTTTACAGGAAAACATTTTAATTGACGACTGTATGATCTCTTATTATGGTCGCTACTATGCACAGCAGTACATAAAAGGAAAGACAATTTGATATTGGTTAAAATACTGGGATCTCTGTGTTAGTAGATTTTTTCTAAATCTACACCTCAGCTTTAGTACCGGTTACATGTTTTTTTTTTAAATCTACACAAGAGAAAGAGATAAAGAAAATATGAAGTCGGAGAAGACGTGGTTATTTCTCATATAAAAACAACAAGCATTCCTCTAAATCATAAATATGAAATGTGTTGAAGATTATACTGCTTTTGTGGCATTATTTCAGGATTTAACATAAACAAATTATTGCGCTTCCGACATTATACGAGATAGCAGAACAGCCAAATATCTACCAAAAAATAAAAACGAAATGCAAATACAAGAAAAAATGTTTGTATGACTACAGAACTGACAAAGAAAACAAGGTTTGCTTGGTAAGATAGAAAGATTATAACGTACGTCATAAGTAGGTGTTCAAGATCGACAAAAAACTACTGTTATTCATCTTCAACTATTTTCAAAGTATAACTATAGAATAGGAGATGTTGACAAGATGAACCAATTAGTGGCTACTTATCGCACCAGAATGGGACAGAGGAAATAGTAGCAACCGATATCTTGTTATTTATATTATATGTTTCAGTTACTTGGCTTTTGAGGAAGTCGTTACAAGCAAAAAGTACGGATTACTGCTCGTTTTTACACTTTAGACGCCAGATATATATAGCTACAAAATTTTTCTCTATGCACGTAAAACCATCAAACAAAGACTAGACCCAGAATCGAAATACGTTAGGAGTGATTACTGTCCGGAGTATGTGAATACCGAGTGACCATGTCAAATCTATAGAGAAAAAAACAAATTCATTTGTTCTAAATGCAAGATAAATCTTTACCAAAAACCATACTTTTTAAGTTTCGCATAGTATCCGATTCAACTTTATCAATATTACAATTGGCTGACTCGATAACATTTGAACTAAGCATTATCTTAATTGTATTGATGCCAATTGGGTTAGCAGTAAGTATTTTGATAGGTAATGAAGAAGTGACGGTGAATGATTTTTTGGGTCGTGGTTTTTAATAATTTTATTTATAAATTATTTGTAATGGCAAATAATCGTAAAATATTCCTTTTTGTTTTAGGCACTATTACTGTAATCCTATTATTAAAACTATCTACAAGAAATAATGCAGATACATTTATACATGGTCAGGTAAAGTTTGTCATCTGCATTTTGAATAAAGCGATCTATATCGCCTGTTTTTAAGATTTTCGACTTCTGTAATCATCTGGTATTGGTGTACTGCGATATATCTAGATTTTTATAAATTCTTATACATGAACGTATCATAGAATATTTGACTATATGCTAAATTACTTTTTTGTTTCACTTTTCATTTCAAAATAAGACAATAATACGTTTTATGATACACTATGTTAGATGTCGTTATTTGTATATTTCAAAAACAATTATTCTAAATTAAAATTAACGAATGCACTGTTTATACGCCGCTACTGACAGTCAAATCTCTTTTATGAGTAGGAATAATCGCGATATTGCTGTTGGTTGATAGCTTGACGTCGTCACGTTATTTTTTACATTTTTAGCGATTTCCGAAGGATTCCGATTCACAATTGCCGTAGCAAGGTAATCTGTGCAAGCCACATTTTTTAATAAATTCGTAGTGACGAGATATGAGTCACACCTTCGTCTAAAGTTTTATATCGTATAATTTTAATTACTTATGTACTTAGTCAGTTTCATGCACCTTCCTTATCATAGCGTATTTTGTGATTGTGGTGTATTCGTTAATTAATTACGTCAGCTACTTGCTAGCATCGTATAACGTAATTTTTTTTATTTAATTGTATCAATCCTATAAGTTAACCGTCAGACTTAAGCAAAACAGTTATTATAACATCTGTAAAAGTTCTTCAAATCATTTGAACGCAATTAATGTCAAATTTGGGCATAAAACAGAAACGTCGTACATTAGCATGTTTCGTAAGTCAAATAAAAAGAAAGTAAGGAACGTTGCTACTGGCGACTAAGAATTTGTCGGTTGGGTGAGTTTTTGTGCTTTTATCTTGTTTTGCAACTCAGTATCATAATTGTCGATTATCGATTCGTTTTGCGACTACAGGGTAAAAGAAGTAATTGTTTGACTACTAGTTGATTAAAAACAATCACTTAGAACTTTTATTAATAATTGAATATAATTAGTGGTAAGGTGTATTGTCTAATCGATAGGGCTTTCATCGATATTATAACTGTGATATTAATTGACGCTTGCAAAGTTACAAAAAAATTCCATCAACAACCGCTTACATTATTTTGCACACATTTAAAAAAGATTAAATTGATCGAATTTGACACCTTCAACCACCATTGGTGTATTCAAACTATTTCAAACTCATTGTTCTAATAAATACGCTAATCATTTCTGTAAAAGGTTATGTAACACAACGAATTAGTGTAAATTTATTCAAAATGCTTGTGGTTTTCTAATTGTTAATAAAGAATCCAATTTTTGTTAAGGTGTTCTGATGTTAATTAACTAATTAAGAAAACTCCATTACCACCTACTGCGATATTTCCAAAAATTGCAAGTTCCATATATTTAAAACATTATATTATTGGTATCCATTTAAAGCACTCCTTTTAATTATTTAACTTTATATAAATGGTAATTTATTTTTTCTATGAGAATATTTTATCAAGTTTATGTGATGTTTAAGTGATGACGAAAGTTTTAGATTGCGCTTAGATTTTTTTAAATTAATAAATAAATTAAGTTTGCGTATTCCGTAAATTATTTAAATCGAAGCATTTGTTACAACATGCTATATTATATAATTTTATAAACTTCTTTGGTTTTGTGTATACCACTAAATGAAAAAAAAATCATGTTTGTTATAATAAAATATAATTAATTGAAGATATAGGCTTCATTTATGTTCTAAAAAAAGCAAAAGGGATATAAACATTTTTTTTATGACACAAAGGATTTTAATTAAATCTAAACAACAATACTAATCATTTTAAAATAATTTATTTATCAAGTGTAATAATCTTTTTGTATTCGTAGTATTTAACATAAATCTTTTTAAAACGGTTTTAACTTAGGTATAAAAACTATTGAATTGTTTTGTTGCTTTTACAAAAATCAACACAAGTACTAATTCCCCTTATTAATTGTTGAAGCTGAGTTATTTCAACTTCATTTCAACAAACGAAGTGTATAATTAAAGACTTTTCTATTGATTTTTAAACTGCTGATTCTAATTATAGTGGAAAAAGACTTTTTTATCAACAAATATTGCTACTGGTAGTAAATGTTTCTAACAGATTGCATTTGAATACATAAAAAAATCAATGCGGATACTAAATAGAAAATTAATATAAAGAACTCAATAAGGCTGTTTCCAAATGATTCGATATGTTAAATTAATGTTTATATTTTATTAATGAATCGATTATAAATAATTGATTAATTATGTTACAAAGTTAAACAGGTGACTTACAAAATCCCTACAGCTTCCAATAACTGCATTATAGAGGCGCTGTTCTTTATTGCTCACTGCTAACCGTTAGCTATAAATTCATCAAATATACAGTCGAAGAGAAAAAACTGTGTAATTCGTATTTATCGCGATGATTAATATTGCCAAAAGCTCAGAAGAAACGTTTTCGTGTAATTGATGTTTCTTACTGAAACTTATTGCTTGGAATGAAATATCTTGTTTTTTTATCCTTAACTGTTTATTTAAAAAAAAAAACTTAGATATTGCAGGCGAATGTGTTTATGATAAAGCAATTTGTATTTATTTTTTTTAACTCTTGGGTAAGTATAAATAGGGTTTCCAAATGAAAGTATTCAATTTGTCGCTATGACATCGTTAATAAATATTGTTAGATGAATGTGCACACGTGCATTAATTTTATTGTCAACATGTTCAAATTTACATTACCAGCAATTGATAGTAGGAAATTTTATTAATAACAGTTACTTTTATCTTTTGAGACGTGTTGAATATTTACAAACAAGTTAAATTTTAATATTCAGAAAACAAACCAATCGCATTAACTATAAACATATGTAACTTGTTATTTATTAATGTGTGAACGTCACTTTACGAACAAAGTTTTGCAGTGTCTTCATATCACGCGCATCCTGTTATTTTTAGCTGGCTTGAAATTGCAATTATGATATTTATTTGAATCACAATTTATTACAAAAGGTTGTTACAGCACGGTTGTTTATGCCATTTAGATCAAGCTACATTTGAACTTTTTTAGATTTGGTGAATATTTTTTCTATAGCGTAAAGATATGATAAATAAACATTAACAATTAGGACTAAATTTTATTAATTACTATATAATGACCTGGAATCAGTTATTCTTTTTCTGTAATCAATAGAAGGAATCCGAAGCTTCCACAAAATTTTGCTTCCATTACAATCAAAATTGATCCAAAAATGTTCTCAGTAGTAGATCTTAAATAGGATCGTATTATTTCGTTGATTTTTACTAAATACGTCGGAAATGTTGCTATTGTTTTATTACGAGATAAATTCATACACCGCACACTAGATTTTGACGAGTCATTTCAATCGTTATCTACGCATATTAAATTAAGAACTATTGCGTTAAGATTGGATTATTCCAAGACCCATAAGTCTCTTTGATTTGGACTGCAATAAGTAAAACTTTGACAAAACCAATAAACACAGAAAGTCCGGCAGTGTACAATGCCATTACAGCGATTAAAGCAAAATGCCTTTATGGTTTTTGTAGTGCATAAAAAGTACACATTCTGTACGTAAATCCCAGTACTATAAACAACGTAATGGTATAGTGCGTTTTCAATACTGCTTATTCTACGGCGTACACGATACGCATCTGCTACGCATTTTGCCATCACGTTTAAAACACATTTTTATTCGCAGATTATACGATTTTGTTCGGTTCTCGTCGCCGTCACCGTGAAATAGTTCGTAGCTCTTCCCCTACCCTTGCTTTTGTCACTTTTAGATAGATATACACTTATTTCTTTAGAGTTTAGACCATAATATACAGTATAGAAAATGTCAAATAAAAACCACAACATTAATAATAGTGTTTTCACTTTTAAAAAAAAAAAATGTATACAAGTTATGTTTCTGATGTCTGAAGGCAAGTGATTATAAAGCTTAATAGGCATCACATATGCACTTTTTGCCGTTACTGCCAGTCTATGTTGGGGAATAATAACATTGTCTTTATGCCTCAGCCTACTTAGATTCGTTTTGAAAGTGCTAGCATTTGTATGTACATGTAGGACAGATCTTAGTACATAAATTGAAATAATCGTAAAGATTTGAAGTTGTACAAATAATATTCTACAAGAAACACTTGACTTCTTAAATAGCATAGTCCTAATAATCTTCTTTTGACACAGTAAGACTTGATTTATTCTACTTGAGTTCCCCCAACATACAATAGCGCAACACAATAGACTGTGTACATGAGCAAAATAGTACATTTTTAAAGTTTTAATATTAACGCTTTTCTTTAACTGAAAAATACTAAATTTGTACTTGGCCATCGATTTTAAAACAAAATTGACATGCTCATGAAAGCTTAACCTAGAATCCATGTACAGACCTAAAAATTTTACAACATTATTAGGTTTTACAGATTCATTTGCAATAATTTTGCACTTCAACTATACAATTCTTTGCACCAACACAAAGATCTGCAACCGTTTTCGATGATATTATAACAGACGTGCCATCCGCGAATAAGTTTAGTAACCCACTAGATACTTCTCTTACGATATCACTAAAAAACAATATGAAAAGGAAAGGTCCCAGTGTGCTGCCTTGTGGAACACCATTATCATTAGAAACTGCACACGAGTAAAACTCTTCGTTTTTTGTTCTTAATACCACTTGTTGGTGACGATCACTTAAATATGATTGCAGCCAATTAAGAGCAACTTCCCTAACACCGTACCTATTTAGCTTGTTTAAGAGTAATTTTTTATTTACAAGTTTGATCGAAAAAAAGCTCCAGTACTTTCTGTTTTTCTTCGAGCTTCTGGAAAATGTGATTTATTATTGTTAATATAGCAGTTTCTATACAAATGCTTTTTTGAAACGCATGCTGATTTAATATATCACATTTTTTTAAAAACTGTACAATTCTCATATAATTAGCATTTTCATAAACCTTTGAAAACACCGAAAGAACGGACACTGCCCGGTAATTACTCATTATAGAACGATCTCCTTTCTTATGGACAGGAATGATGCTAGCTAGTTTTAACTCCGTCGGAAATATACCATCTCTAAACGACGCATTTACTAGTATTGTTAAGGGCTCTGCGATGTGTTGAGACACATATTTTAAGATCGAACAAGGAATTCCAGCAGAATCCTTTACTGAAACCTTTTTAATTATTGTACACATTTCGGACGGTGTAAACGGTATGAGAAACATTGATGAGGGGTTTACCTCTTCCAGCTTATCATCATCCATGTCATGGGACGTTTGATTCCTAAGATCATTAATCGACTTCACAAAATAATCATTAATTTTTTTCGCTGTGTCATTCCAATGATTTATTTCTTCCTTCGATTCATCTTTGAACTTCTCAGGATAACGCTTCCTTTTGTTCGAACAAACTTCTTGATTTATTATACTCCATGCAATTTTAGTTTTATTACTAGCTTCCTGAAATTGATTTTGATAATACAATTGTTTGGAATCCTTTACAACTTGTTTATGCCTTGCATTCATCATCTTATATATGTTATGCATACGTTGATCGTTTGTCAGTTTATAATATTTGTGCATCTCTCTTACGAGTGAACCCTGACGAATTATTTCCTTGGAAACCCAACATTTGGTATTGGTTTTAACTTTTTGCTGTCTTAAAGGAAATGCTAAATTTACAATTTCTTGAAATTTTGTTATAAAATTATTAAATTTTATATCCGCACTCACATTTTCATTTAAGTTTGTCCAATTCTGGCAGCTCATTAAATGCTTGAAATACTGAATATTTTCTTGATTATGAAATAACCGAATAAGTTTTTGAGATTCACTGTTTTTTTTGCTTCACACAAACGACTGTTTTAACAATTTGCATAAAGTGATCCGATAAATCCGAGTATATAATTTTGGGTTCTAGTGAAGTCTTCTCGACATTAGAAAATATATTGTCAATAGTAGTTCCAGTATTTCGTTGAACGCGCGTGTTTTGGTATATACATTGATGTAATCCGTATGATCGAAATATATTTGTGAGTTCCCTAGCTGGTTCGTCTAATATTTTTCCAAAATTTACATTGAAATCACCGCAAATAAAAATCTTTTAGCCTTTTTTAGTCACCACATTTAAAAATGAATCAAGATTCTCCTTAAAAATATCTATGTTTGCATTTGGTGATCTATATATACAAGTGACATTTATATTACAATCTTCCTGTAAACAAACGTCAATCGATATATATTAAATTATCGTGTCCTGTTGGTTTATTACATTTGGTGATTTTGTTATTACGTTTAGAGATGACTGTATAAAAATCACTACCCCACCACCTTTCAAATTCGAACGGCAATAATAGTCTGAGGCCATAAGCTGGGATCCATTGGAATTTCTTTCTGATCAGCATTTATTGTTACTTTAAAAGACGAATAAGACTCTGGATGTAACGAGTTTAACTGCTCACAAGATACTTCCGGAAAAGTAGGTTTTAAGTAGGAACACAAGTCATCCACTTTCGTGTCAGGGTGCAATCGGTACACATGCAGATAAGCTTGTTTAGGACTTGCTCTTGGTGACACTTTGCTGTGGTCTGTATTTAATTCTCCTACTATAGGAGTGTTCTTGGAACGGGTACTTCTGTGTTTATAAGATACTGTAGTAAATAGTTTTTCACGTCCTTCCGTTGAGAGATTAGATTTAACACTTTCAATGGCTTGCGTAACAGATTCCATTGTTAGTTTAACTTGCTTTTTCCCTTTGTCAGTTGTTGTGATGTTATTCACATTGTCACCTGATAAGCATGTGCCACTTTTAACAATAATTTGTTTATTTATTTCTGTAGTCTGGGAAAAACCCGTACTTGGCAGAGAAGTATTCTTCTGATTTTTAGAATTTTTCATTAGAGATGTCGCATATGTCTCCTTTGAACTCTTTACTGTGTTTGTGTTTATTAACCTAATTTGTTCCTGCAATGACGTTATTGCTATCTTTTGGTTGTCAATAATAATATCTTTGAGTTTCAGGATTTCTCTTAAATTTGATATTTCACTTAATAGGTTGTTATTCAAACTTACAGCGTTTTTTGAAGATATTCCAGTAGCATCCATTTTGTTAGAATTGTCCACCTCAACACAACAATCTATGCACTTATCGTTAATTCTTATTGTATTCTTTAGCAATTTTACACAACTAACATGCGAAACTTCCTTTTAGTGTGCAAACGGATGCTTCAGATTTTGGGTTAGGGGCAGTGTTAAGTCGAATGACCGATAAAGGTGCGACTGTCGTTAGGTATATTAGTCGCTCATTATCCAAAACTGAGCGGAATTATTCTACAACCGAAAAGGAATGCTTAGCAGTATTTTGGGCTACTGAAAAGTTTCGTCTTTATATTGAAGGCTCTCATTTTACAGTAGTGACTGATCATCATTCTTTGCTTTGGTTACATCGGCTACAATCTCCTTCTGGACGTTTAGCGCGCTGGTCTATTCGATTACAGCAATAAGACTTCTCTATCGTACACCGAAAAGATAAAGAACATGTAGTACCTGATCTCTTGCCTGTGACCGAGTCACGATGTTTCCTTGCAAGTTTACGTCATGGTCAGTAGTTGATGGCTTACAATATAAATCACGTCGAACTTCGTCAAATCGGTCTAACTGGAAGTAGTGGTTCATAAGAATTAACAAAAATTAATTATACAGCAATATCACGATCTTCCTACTGCTGGTCACTGTGGAGTTACAAAAACAACTCGTAAACATTATTACTGGCCTCATTTAAGAGCTAAGGTAACTAATTATATTCGGAAATGTACAGTGTGTGCTTCTCATAAAGTAGAACAGTAGGCACCTCCAGGATTTCTAGCTCCTAGAGCAAAACTAGTACGCCGATGGCAAGTACTCTGTATTGATGTTGTTAGTCCTTTAGCTCGATCTTCAAAGAGTAACTGTATATCTTGGTTGTGGTAGACTCTTTTTCTAAATTCACCTGTCTTTTTCGATTACACACGGCTACGGCTTCTGCAGTTTCTAAATTAATAGAGGAAAATATCTTCTTACTCTTTGGTACTCTTTAATATATTATCTCTGATGATGGCGTTCAATTTCGCAGTCGCGAGTTTACTCGATTATGTACCCAATATCTATTTTGTTTACGGCTCGTTACCGCACATTGGCTGCGCTATTCGTACTGCGATTCATGAAATTATTAGGATGTCACCTTACTTTGCTTTCTGTGGTCGCGAACATAATCTCTATGGAGACTTAGATTAGGTAATCCTCGTTCTCCGACAGAAAAACTTTCTAAACCCGAACGTGCAATACAGCCACGCAACGAATTCCACAAAAAACTTCGTTTAGGTATTCTACAAAAACTATCTAAGTCGTACGCTAATACTGGTCATCGCTCTGTTCGTTTCCGCATTTGAGATCGTGTCTGGAAACGTAATTTTGTGCTTTCTGACGCCAGCAAACATTTCGATGCTAAGTTAGCATCGAAATTTATTGGACCTTTCCAGATCAAACGCGTTTCTTCTCCTTGGACATACGAGTTAGCAAATCACGATGGAGTCTTCTTGGGATTTGGCATGTTAAAGACCTTAAACCTGCTGTTTCGGACAACTAACCGGATTTTTCTGTAGACTCTACTTATTTTCCTACTAATACCTTATCCTATTACTACCACAAACCTCGAAAACGGTTCAAGCATAGTAACTTATCGGTATTTTTACTTTTAGCGTTCTTTTATTGGTCCTAACGTACTCTCGGATTGACAATTTTTTTCTTCTCTAATTTTGACTATTTATAAATCTGATATCCTTATTCTTTAGCTGTAGTAACACCTAATATAAGTTTAGTAGTATAATAATTAGTATAGTATTTTCATTCTTTAGGAGTCAAAACTCCGCATTGGTATCTTTAGTTAGATTTTATTTTCTTGGGTTTACTTTGATAGTATAGTTAGTGATTTAGACGACAGCAGCGCCATCATTGTATATATTACGTTTTGCTTTGTTGTTTCTCGGTATTGTCTGTCTTTGATAGAAAAGTATATCCTTTTATTTGGTTCTTTTGGAAGACTTATTCTTGAATTCTTTTTATTTATTTTACTTAGTATGTAAGGTTACTTTTGGGTAATTCTATTCTGCTTGTCGGCTTTTGGATTGTTTAACACAGGTTTTCTTTTGGTTTTGTTCTACGTTCTTTTCTCTGGCTTTCGCTATGTGTTTCTCTTTTTTCTACCTTCTGGCTCTGATTTGTCTAGGAATCGCTGGGTATCGTATATGGGGTTGACAGAGCTTCTGTTTTGGTAAACCTAGTCTTGCTCAGACCAATACCTTTTGGGGGGGTCGTAAAGAGGGGACTAGTAGCTCAAGGGTAGCTGTTTACCCTTAACCAGTGCGATAGATCGGTGATTTTTGGTTTTTTCCTTTCTTTTCATTTTCCGTCTTTAAGGGTTGAGAGGATTTATCCTGGGTTTTCAGAGCACCATCTCTTAAAACTGGAGGGTTCTAAAACCTTGTGCTTCTCTTCATCCTGGATGGGAGGAGGCCGTGCACTCTGTAGGGAGTAATAGGAGGTCGCGGGGTTCGTAATGATGGAGTTTATTGGGCGGCCCGCCGACGCGCTTTACCATCATTGAAGCGAGGGCCGTCTCAGTGGCCGAGTCCCTATTAAATCTACAGATGCAGTCGTCTTCCTAGGAAATATCCTACCTGTAAGTGGGAACTTACTTTGGGTTACTGATAGTGTAACCTGCGTTTGATTTTCTTTGTAAAAGACCCCGTAAGTTTTTTTTTGTTTCGATTGATTAGTTTAATATTGGCATCAAGTGCTCGTTATTGTTGTTTGTGTGGTTTGAGTTTAATGGTATTTCAAGTTGTTTTCAATCATTATTAGTATTTTCTTTTAAATGCATAAAGATCCGTGGTTTTGAGTTTGAATTAGTATTCTACTGGTTTATCTTCGTAAAATAACAATTCTATATAATTTACGACTTCCTTTTTGAATGTAAGTTGATCCATTTTCTTGGTAATTACACTTTGTTTAGGCTGAGTCCTATTTGATTAAGCGCTATCTTGAGCCACCTGCAAAAATGCGAGTCTCAGCATTTTGGTGAGAAAGATTTTCGTCAAGGTCTACGCGCCAAGATGCACGCGACTAGTTATAATATCCATCTTTGTTCTTTTCGTTTGTTTAATGTTCTTTCTTCTACCGCGATTTTACTGCGCACCTTCAATTAGTTAAGTAGGGATACGTTTTGTTTTGGAAGATGAGGACACTCGTTCGTTGGTCGCAATAAGAGATACCGGTTACCGGGTGGTAATTGTGTGGTAAGGGTACTTTTACCCTGTCGTTATGCTGTACCGCGGAAGTTAAAAGAAAATTGGTACCGTGAAAATGAAGTGTAGTGGTGGAAAAGTTTGATTTTTTTCCAAAGTTCGTAATTTACGGGTTAAGCAAATTTCACGGTTTCCATAATTATAACTCAAGTTTCAAGTTGGATATGCAATCGTTGGGTTGTACTGTGTCCAATCTTCGCATTTGTGCGGATTATGTTAAGTGTTAAAAAGGAAATTCTTCCGCCGGCATAGAAGTTATTTGGAGTATCTTTTCGTTTGGCCACCTCGGACTAACCATAAGTTCGTTCCTGCAGTCACGACGAATTCAAGGTATTTATGTTGCACCATTTATTTAATCGTGAAGATATTATTTACGTGTTTTAAGTGTTAAAAGCTTTGAATTTTCAAGTAAAAATTACAAGTGTCTCGAAGTTAACGTTAATGTAACTAATTAATGACCGTAGTTTACGGTACTGTTTTAATCCCGAGTTAAAATTTATTAAACGGGACCGAATTATCGATTCAAATTTTATATTTATATGTTAGTTTTATAAGTATTTTTCATTTTGTTTTGAATTATTTCAACGCGCACACGGCCGTGATCTTAGATGAATTAAGATGTATTAATTTATGCTGTTTTATTTCTTTAAATTCTGTATTTTGTATTTTATTATTTTGTTTGTTTTGTTTATCCCATTAACTTTAAATTTGTTTTGATCAAACGTGCATGCACGTATCTTTTGTTCCTGATTTTTGTAATTAATTTTGATATTTTCAATTCAATTATTTTATTATTTTGTTCATTTTGTTTTATTCATTCAATAAATGTTAAATTTGTTAAATGTAAAGAGCTTTTAATTCCGTCGGCCTCCGCGTGTGTAACTTTATTAGTTTATTTTAGATTTTAGCGAGATACACCCTATAAGGTAAGTCCGTTTAGGGTGTATTCTACAGAAGTGGACTTGTGGTTGGCAAGGGTCAGAAGTCCATTAAGCTTTATTCCTTCCTGGCGCCCTTTGATTTCGACATTATTATTTATCGATTTTGTGTTTTCGTCAAGTTAATCCATTTCGATCACGAAACTTCTAAGTAAAACCCACCCTCTTCTCCATTGAGCTAGTGGCACAACCCCGTTTATGTTACTACATTGCAGGCAGTGACTTTGTGTTAATTTTGGCATGTAACAATAGTTTGTATCTTACTTTTTGGTATTACTTTATGCGCTTCGGAAATTAGTAAAACGTGTTGGTATTCTTCTTTGCTTTTGGATCAAAATTACTCTTGGTTTGATATACTATTCGCTTCGTGCGCTTCTGTTACAGTTTTGGTTGTCGGTATTATTAATGTTCTGAAAAATCTCTGTCTGTTCTGTATTTGTGGTAATCTGATAAGATTACACGGGTTGGTTTTGGATTTTAGGGTTCTGTCCTTGGCGTATGCCTAAATTTCTGTCTTCATTTTAGTTTTCGTTTTGTTATCCACACTCCACGCTTTCATCATGCAGGGGGGGGGATTCTGTTGCGTGCATAAATTTTAAAATGCACTACCCTGTATATTGGTTGAATTAAAATTATTTTTCCATTTCTATCCGGCATCGTTGGTCTCTTCCGATCGAGAAAACGACAGGTGGTCATTTTTACTTTGACATCGTTCCCTATGTAAATACAAAAAAATTACTCCGAATAAAGAACGTATAATAAAAGTAAATATAATAATTTGACCACGGCAGCAATCGTAAGCACAGACCTCTGGGTGTGAGTTTGAATGGAAATAAATACAAAGACGTGAACTCCGTTAATTTATTAACTATAACTTAATATAGTATTTACATTAGGGAACAAAGAACAATATTTGAATTAAACATATTAGAAATAAAACAGGATTTAAAATAAAATATTAGGGCGCCAACCACCTTTAAATTGGTGATAAAAACGTAAAATCTTACATCTAATTATTAATTATTGATATTAAATGCAAATGTCGTAAACGTTTGATTTGTTATCGAGTGCAAAGTTTTAATAACTGAATTTAATTACTTGAATTCAAAACGTAACAGGTAGTATTAATTCCAGTTGACTCACCACATGATATGACGTTATCGTATAGCTTCTATTTTTAGCACATTCTTGGTTGAAGTGATAATATTCGTCCAAACGAATGTAAATTTCCAAACACAACAGCAAGCAAAAACCAATGTATAATAAACTCTAATAACGAAAAATCCAGTAATTAAACGACAAAACCAAAATAAAAGATCCAGTAAATCCAAAAAAGTAAAAGATCCAGAATAAAAAAGTAAAAAGACCCTAAATATAAATAATTAGAATGGTTTTTTGAATGACATGCTGTGCTCACGATGCATTGAACAACGGCCTTCAAAATAAATTCCTTTGTCTAAATATTGCGTAACATTTTGAAATCACTAAAAATGTTGAATTCAATAGAAAAATTATATCAAAATAAAGGTAAACTCACCAATAATTAGATGGAATGTAGAAAAATTAAATTGCATGGGTTTTTACGCCATAATCAAGAAAATGTGTCTTCCCCGCATTACTACGACACGCACTCAAGTCGGCTAAAACAACGCGACGTTGCCAAACTGAATAAATTTACGTGCAATATTATTTGCAAAAAATAAACGAATGTAAAATTGAATTTTAATGTAATGAACTCTAACGGGACGTTACACCTACATAAGCTATGTCTGCGTGAATTTATTCCACGTAGGCATCATGTGCTACCTCCCAAATCTAGGTTTCCTTGTCTGTACAAGTTTAAAATCTACGTTGGAAAAGAAAGAAAAGAAAAGACCTATGAACTCATCGATACAACGGCAGACACAATTGAATTTCTATTCGGAGTCAATTGACAATTAAATAATACCACCTTGTACAAAAGTGCATACGTACTAGATACGATTACTATTTCACCTTGGAGGCAATTGATAACTAATACCACCTTGGACAAAAGGACATGTGTAACAGCATACGATACGTTTCGGTTCTCTTATCTTTATAAATGTTTTTTTTACCTGTTGTAGAGTTTGTGAGTCACCAGGTAGACACGATTATTTTCAGGTAGGGTAAGGTGGGGTAGGTTCGGACACGTTTTTTCAAAAATTAATATTGCAAAAATAAAAGAAAATTTTTGAGATATTTCTCGTGCTATGGATACCTTAGGCTATTTCCAACATTTTAGCAACTATTTCAATCAAAAAAATGCAGTTGTTTTCCTTTAGTTATATTTTTCCCCAAAAGATGCATTTGTCCGAATCTGCCCCATAGTGGGGCACATTTGGACAGGTAGTGGGGTACATTCGGACAAGTCTAATAAAATTAAGAATGTATTCATTTTTAAGAGAATAAAAGACATACATAATAGAAATAGTTTATTGAACATTATAACCGTCAAAATTGAAATAAAATTTTATGAGCGAGCACATCCTGGAAGTTCCTGGTGCTTCCACAGAGTTAAGTATTTTTGAAACGATGTCTTCTCTGGAAAAAGTCGAAATCGAAAGTCTGGAAAGCAAAAACCACTTTTATACTTTCGTAAAAAATTTACTGTATAAGAGCCATCATTATTGCAAGATTCCACTCTGCGAATGTAATGTAATGCCCTTTTGTTGGTCGGAAATTTGACAAGCAAATAATCATTAAAATTGATTACGTCGTCATCCAATAGCATGGGCACATCATTGTCTTGAAAATCGGACAGATCGTCAAAAAATTTTGTCTCATGAACAATATTCTGTAACAAATCCACATCAGAATCTGAGGAGTCACTTTCTATTTTCTTCAACTTTTTCTTTGGTGCCTTCTCTTTGCCCTTCTGCCTAGTTTTTGTATCTTTTTGGTCACTTCACCTCCACTTTGTAATATATTCCTCTTAGTGTTTTTTCGCTCCAACTTTTGTTTTTTCATAGTTTCCAATTCTTAAATTCTTTCCTTCTCCGGTATACTCGTATAAATTCTGGATTTCCTAGTCGAGACTTTCCATTTGTTTTCCTCGGGCCTGCTTTTGGTAATGGTGTGACGATGTGAACGGATAATATTTTAGCTTTTGGTTTTGTAACGCCATTTACTATCTCATTTAATAACATTCTTATCGTCATAGTCACTTCATCAATTTCGGAATCGGCCACATTGCTAGTGCTCATGCTGATGGACGGAATAAACGAATTGTTATATGTAATAGAAGTTGATGGCAATTCACACTGTTTCATTTAAACTTTAGGATCTGCCCGATCTGTGACGAATGACCCCATGAAATCGTCATCATTAAAAATCATAGAATTAATAGGCCACACGCCGGTACTGGAGAAGGTGCTGATAATCTTTTTTGGTGTAAAACTTTGCAGATAAGGATCTGCAGTGAGTTTAGCGATGTCATAAATTCCAAATGATTTTCCAGGATTTGAAATCATGAAGTCATTAAAGACAGCCTTACATCTGGTCTTAAATGGGCCATAAATGCACCTATCTAGAGGTTGCATCTTGTAAGTGGAATGGGGTGGAAATGATAGTAGAACTATGCCATTTTCACGACAATAGTTTATCGTCTCAAGTGAAGTGTGTGTTTCATGGTTATCAAGCAACAAAAGAATTGGATTTGCTTGGATACAACCAGTATGTTTTTGAATATGCTCCAATAACTAAAGAAAAATGTTTAGTCATCCACCCTGACTTTTCGGCAAAGCCTATTGCCCCAGGTACGGAGCCATACATAAACTGCTCCTTCATACGTACACGAGGGAATACATATCCCGGAGGAATTGTATTTCCCACAGCAGAAATAAAGCTGCACATTGTAACTAATACGCCCCTTTCAGCTGAAACGCACTGGCCCACTCCTTTTGTCCCCGTTTTGGCAATAACTTTTGGAGGTTGTCACACTAGTTTCGTCAGTATTCCAAATACGATTAGGAGAAAAATTGTTTTTTTGTTGAACTTCTGCATAATTCTTGAAAAACGAAGTAACATTGGCTTTGTTGAAAGTCGCTGCTCGTGCAATGCTGGTATTTTCTGCTTTCCGATAGGAAAGTCTCTGATGACGATTCATGAGTGATCTCATCCATTCTACCCTAGCTATTTTATTTTCGTTCCATGTGTCTGGAATTTTTTTACATAACATACTTGCATATTCATATGCCAACTGCCGCGTAAACTTGTAGGTCAACCCATAAAATATTTTGGAAGATTGCTGTAAGTAAATTTCCAACTGCTTTTCTTCTCCTGGAGAGAATATTTGACGGGTAGCATATTTTGATAAAGGACACGCATCCTCATCTGAAATACTGCTTTCATTTCCCGAGTCAATTAAATTCTTCTTACTTTTGAGTTTCTTAAGACGGTCATAAAGAGTTTGGGATATTGAAAGTGCTTGCAGCCATGCAAATCGACATTTGGCGATTGAGCAGAGCTTTAATAGATTTTTTTAAATCATCTTTTGGAATGTCAGGGCGATTTCTCTTTTTGATGAAGTTACGCACCATCCTAAAAAGTAAAATCAATCAAAATGTGTTTTCTTGATGTTTTCTTTTAGCAGTGTAGGTACCTATGACTTTATTTGTGAAGAGAGGCAGATTTGGACAGTCCGAAACTGCCCCACTCGATTTGTCCGAATGTGCCCCATTCACAAAAAAACAAGAAAATGACTGAATAAAAATTCCCGCGCGATTCACATTCCTTTTGATGAGGTTACATATCGCACAACATATTAATATCTACGGTAAATAGGATAAAACTTACCTCACTGTTCTTTTTAAGCTGATAAAGCTTACAATAACTCTAAAAAAAATATAAAAGTAGCACTGTTTTTCAATTTTCTCAAATAAGTATTTGGGAAGTAATTGATGGCGGTCAACATTTACGTATTATAGATCTACTACTACAGAAGTATATTGTACTGTCAATACGACGGTGTGATAACACTGCAAGGCGGTAAATTAGAATTGTCCGAAGGTGCCCCATGTCCGATCCTACCTCACCTTACCCTAGTTTGATTACAGGAAGCCAGTAGGAAAACGTTTTCTGGAAGTACACCTGAATCTTGGTAAGTCAATTTTTGATTTTACTTATTCGTTGTCGCTACGGTGCTGCTCATAAATTATATTTATTAATCGTGTCGAAACGTTACTATTACTAAATTAGTTTAAGTTAAATTGTTATCGCATGCCGATTACGTCAATTATTATTATTATTAATGTAATTTATTTACAAAAAAATTTGTATGTTTTGGTTGTTACAATCTTGATTTAATTGAATTGTAAGTTGCAGATACTTCTGGTGTTTTAGTACTTACGTATACTCAAATTGAATTTACCTACTGTGATACTATCAAATTATCTAATTGTTGTTGATTCAAATCTTAATCTCTTTATCCTTCTACATTAATTAAAGTACAATTGTTGTTAACGATTTGGTTTCTTTCTTCGTTTCCTCCAGCTTTACGAACCTTAAAAATTTTAGGCAAGCTTCGAGCCTCCTGTGCTGATCTAGCAGGAGCTATATCAGTAAAAAGAGATCTGGCACTCATTAAAATAAAATCACTTAAACATCCCCTCCCCTCCGACAGGTATTGTTTCAATCTTACAGTGAGTTGGCCGTGCAGGGTTCGTAGATTACTAGAAGCTTGTAGCAGGGCTATAAAATCATATAGAAGTTTACAGTATAAAAACTGTTTCTAAATATTATTTTAATTAATTACAACTGGTTCTAAAATATATTTTTCATTTACGTTTAGTAAAACCTTCAAAAGAAAACCACCGTGTACATTGCAACCCAATAACTATATGTAAAAAATTCATTGCGTTACTTTGTTTATTCGAATGTACTTTATACATAAAAAGAGTTAATAATAAATAAACCAGTTTCAGTTCCTTTTTTACATTTTTACATATTCGATTCAACATTAAAACGTGTCGTACAAAACAAATAGAATAAACAACGAGCGTTAACGTAAAATATATTCTTAGAAACAAAAGTTTGTACAAAAAGCGTTACAATGTGACAAAGTTACAGGTTGGAATAACATTGGTTAGCAATTTGACTCTATTATGTCAAATTAAAAAGAAAATATGGTAATTCTTTAGGTTTTTGTGTATTAGCAATACAAACGTTTTCAAACTTCTGTTTTCTTTGGTACAGTAATTTGAAATTATAATGCCGGCTTTATTTGGAACAGTTGACTCATCAAGTTTTTTTTTAAATATCAGTATAACAATGGAACAACTTAAATCGATATTTACATTTATAATGAAATTTGACTAAAAAAATGGAATTAATTAATACACGTTTCAAAAACCAGTATTTATCTAAAAATAAACGAAGAAATAGATAGGTATTAAACTCGGTTATATTCACATACTTGGTTTAAAATATTTATCCGGTAAACGCTTTAAGCAGAGAATACCAAACAAACACGTGGTAATCATAATAATGTTCCTTTCCAAATAACGACGCGTGATCATAAGAATAAACATCATATAAACTTAGAACCATATTTAAACACTTATAGTGTGGCGACACGTTATATCAACACTTGAGGCATCTTTATTGTTAAAACATTCTCAAAAAGAAAGCAATCAAAAACATACAAGTCACAGTTTAGGGTTTCTTTTTATTTATTTAATAGACTTACTTATTAACTCGTTTTTTGTTTAAAAACTACATTAAAAAAATTATAAACTTCAATTTGTTCTTTTAATTATAAAAATTATGCTGCGCTTGTAATCCGCATCTTTGTTTCCAATTGAAGTAAATCCTTAAATACGTCTTAATTGATTTAAATTGGTTGAAAACGAACATCTTTGAGAAGAATAAACTTGTACACAGTAACTGAACTGTAACAAAATCCCAAACTGGTAATAAGGTTTCTAAATCCATTACGTTCATTTACTTATTAACTTGAAATTTGTGTGGGTAAGCAATCACCACCAGTACTGATCAAATTTGATCTGAAACAATTGCAATTTAAATTCTTAATTTATTTTGTAAACAAGTTTTATAATCAAAGAAACGATAGTAATGGAATATTAATATAACGTATAATTTATGCACAAAAATGTATCAAAGAATCTTGTACGTTTAACAAAAATTAATGTATGGAAAAATTTCATTAATTCTTACTAAAAAAACTATTATTAACTTTATTCTGCATTTGTGTAATTCCTTTACGTAATTTTTTGTGATAAATCAACCGATTACAACACAATGAAAATTGAGAGTTTAGGTCAGAGATTACCAATGTTACTAATGGGAGTAAAAGCAATTAAGGTCGTCAAACATAGAATGATTGACATTTATTATTCATTGCTAATTTAATTGTTTCATATTTGTTCAATATTTATTTACTTTGTTATTTGTATTCAATCTCAACTTTTTTATTTGTCGTTTCAGTTTGTCGGATAAAGATTTGTTTTAAAAACGAATGATTAATTACGATAATTATCATTGCGAGTCATAATTAAAAATAGTATCTTAATTTGAATGAAATCGATAATGTAAATAAGTTTTAAAAAAATTAGGTAGATTGTATAAAGTTGTTAAGGTAATGGTGGTAAGGGACATAAGTTATTTTTAAGTGAGTTCGTTTATAATTAATCACTGAGAAATGGGTTGATAACGTTTGTGCTTTGTTATATAACTAACATCATATTTTGATCTATATTTAGTGTAAGTGTTCAAACACGTTATTATTTAAGTAAAAACATTTTTGTATAATTAGAAAGCTTCCTAAAATACGTTGGAATTGAAAATTAATTTTATAGATTATTTTCTAATAAGTTTAAGTAAAGCCAATTGTAGAACAGGTGGTCAAGCAGGACACGAAATTATTATTAATCCTTTTATAGCAACCTCTATTATAATTGATCAGCTTGCTTTTGTAATTAAAGCAAAATATCACTGAAGCAAAGACAAAAATTTATTCATTTCAAAGTTAAAATAAAAATAGTGACGGATATTCAAATTCTATATAAAGATTGTGTATATACTTAAATCTGTAATAGCTTAAATCCATTAGTATCTTAACTAATGTGCATGAATAAACTTGAGAAAAACATTCACCTTTATATAAAAAAATATTTTATATCTAAAAAAATTGAATTGTTTTGATTATTGGTATCTTATAGGCCGTTTTAATTAAATATTAGATTTGCATAGTTATAATCCAGGTCAAAATTTTAACTAAAATTCAGTTATCGTGTTGAAGAAATCAGGTTTTAAATTTGAAATAATGGAAAAAGAAAAGAAGCAATAAATAAATTTGAAGTCAAGCATTTTTTTGGAGTTTAGTATTTGAATTAGTCAAAACAAAAAACTGGAGAGTCATAGTTACGACTGCACCGGGGGGTATGGTGGGACGGTAAGCCCCCCATTACGCACATCCGGAGTGTCGTGCAATCTATCCCATTACTAAAGCAAATCCTAGCTCCTGGTCCTCACACCCCGGTTTCCGTTACACGGTGGGTGGTAAACCTAGTAAACCTAGAGCCCCCCTGCCGCAGATATCGCGACCAAGTCCCTTCGTAGGAAATCGGCAGTTCAGCGTATAACTCGGAACGGTCAGATTCTTTACTGACTCTTATTTTTGTTCGATGTTAGCTGGCCAGTGCAGCACCCCGAACCAGCTTTTCACGCGCCTATAAACAGGGGGTAGCAGTGCAACCAGGCGGGGATAGAGTGCCGTCACCTCCCCCTCTCTTAAGAGACATGTCGCACGACGGAATAAGTCGACGACCAACCTGTGCCAAAGCTAGTCCCCACGCCCCCCAGATACCAACACCAGTTGATAGAGCACCGGATAGCGGGTCCTTGGTGGGGCCCTCTATCACCCTCGGACACTCGTGTTGCTGGCACACCACGTTGAACGAGTCGCCGTCGCATTCTCCTCTATCCTACAAAAATGGATTCCTCTCCTACCTTGCAATGTTCGAACAGCCCTCGCCCTTTCCGCATAAATGCTATCCGTTCTATGGGTCTAAGGCGCAAGGCCACTCGCATAGACACCGGACGTATTGGTCCGCGTACGGTTACCACAAGATGCTTCCTCTGTCGGAAGGACTAGTCCACCCTGCCATGCTTTCGTATAATAGGACTCGGCCTTTCTTCTCTCTTCAAAGCTAGGTCCCGGTTTACCGGCACTGGTAAAACCCTAAGGCCCAGGCGGTGTCCCAAGTTCCTGTCTGAAGATTGAACCGAGTTCCAGGATTGGAGCTAGGTCCAGATTTACCGACATGGACAAGACGGGTTACGTCTGCCAGCCGTGCCTCCAGTTCCTGTTCAACTCCTTCCTTCGGAATTGGGTAGAGTGCCTTATTCTAAAGGAAGCGGTCAGATGACAAACCTTTCTCTCACGTATAGATCGTACACAATTAAGTCCACAATCCACGGACGTTATGCCGCCGTAGCTCATCAAAAGAAAGGCGTCAACACAACTACTACCACGTTTGGATAATGTACGTTTCGGCCGTTGACGTATTCGTTTTAAGGACAACAACACCACATGGTGAAATGTAGGCCCGTGTCAGTCATTTAGTTCACACCTGTACTGGAGAACCAGCACAGATGCTATCCAGAGTGCACCGCGAGAAGGTGACTAACATTACACTCCATAAGTAAATAAATGTTTGAAGTCACTTGTTTTAACAAAAGACAAGTACCAAAAATAGAAACCAAATAGCCAGGAGCAATTATGCAAAAACCGATATAGTACTTTTTACACATCGTTTTTCACTAATTTGAAGATCCTGTATCTATATACGAAGTTAGATTCGCGCAGAAGCCTATGTAAAATCCTATATGACGTTGAGCGTTTTTTACAAATTCCGATAAATCCAATATTTTGAACACATTCTGATAAATCCTGAGTGCTGTATTGTTATCCCATTGTAAGTAAACTATACTTGACGTATAGCTAATTTTAGTTGTTTCAAAAAAAAATTATTAGGTACAAAGTGCCGGTCTTATAAAGCTCAAGTCTGAAGTTTGACGACGCTACGTTGTTTAGCATTTGTTTGGTAGTCATCAATAGTAAAGGCTCTCAGTAATTTTTTAAACATGGAAAAAATGGATTGTTAAGTGAACACTTTCATTTAAAAAGCCATAGGCCAACCAATATTAAAAAAAAACTAGATTCTACTCGGGAAGAGTTTCTTTGGTTACAACAACAAAATATTGAGTGCAAAGTTTAAACGAGGCCGTGCGAGCTGTCAAAATTAACATTGCAATGGTCAAAACGCCAGAAATGATAAAGAAAATCCACAAAATGGCATTGGATTACTGTCGACTAATAGTGCGCGAGCTACCATGCAGAATATGTATTTAATATTTAACTAAAAATTTTGACCTAAAAAAACTTTGCGCAATTACACACAGTGGAACAAAAACAGCAACCTGAGAATGTTTCAATCGAATGTTTCGAAAAATTTGATGGTGATGTATCAATATACAAAGTTGAACATTTTGAAAAATCCTAATAAATTCTTACTATTAAATTACTATACCGTTGTAAGTAAGCAATACCGCTCTAACTGGTTTACAAAATAAAATCTTAAGCTTTCGCGGTAACTTTGGTTATAATTATTTCGGCTTTCGGTTTAAACCGCGTCGACGTCATAGTATATTTTATAATAAAATTAAAAGGATGAATATTGAAGCCTATAAATACATAACATAATTATTATAATAAAATCTAATAAGAAACTTATTTATTTAAAGGCGTGAAGCTTACTTATCTTTTAACCGTTAGCATCGCCGAACAAATGCAGTTTTGGTGTGGTCAATACTTGATTTATTTTAATCAAGTCAAAACCATTGTCGAACATAAACATTAACGTATAAATATTTTTGAATACAAAACATTTAAATTAATTGCGGAACCTAACGCATCCAATTCAAAATTCATTGAAATCGTAATCGTAAAACGCACTGCAAAGATCGAACAAAAGAAATCGTACGTACATATTCATAAACAAAATTTCGTATCCCAAAAAACAATGTTTTAAAAGTTACACTTACTCGTGCAAATTACATTTTTTTCTTTATTTAACTACTAAAGCACAAAGAATTTACAACAAGCTCAAACAACTTCGGAGTGGTAAATGTCACTTGAAGTTGCGAAACGTCAGTTTTTTTGGGTTCACGAACGACAATACTGCAAAATCTAGCGCGGTCACACACGCGTTTAAAGAGAAAGTCCTGTTTCGCTTTGGCAAGCCTAAGAGAGTAGCATCTGACAACGGAACTCCATTTGTAAACCAGGTTTTCTCAGGTCTCTTACGTGAGCGTGGAGTGGAACATAGGTTAACTCCCCCTTACACTTCCCAAGAGAATCTAATCGAGCGAGCGAATAAAATAGTAGGCACCTACAGCAATTAGAAGAGCTACGATCTCTTGCTCGGACACATCTTGTGATGGAGTTCGTGACCCAGAAACACAACTACAATTTAAGAAGGCCCTATCGCCTCACGGTGGGAGAATAGTGTACAAGAAAACCCACTACCTATCGAACGCAGCAAAAAAATTCTCTGCCAAACTAGCACCAAAGTTTTCTGGGCCATACCAAATAAACAAAATCTTGTCTCTGACTATAGTAGAACTCAAAGACCCCGAGACCCAAAAGAAGGTAGGGACAGTACATGTGCAAGAATTAAAACTCTCCTCCCACAAAGACGATCCTACCGTCGCCGACAGGCCGGTGATGGGGGAACTAGAACATAAATGAGCTCAAAACCAATCACCGGTCACTTCCCATTGAGATGGCACCAATAAAAGTACGCCGAGATAACCGACCATGGCCTTTTACGCTGAAACGCAAACGACCTGCCTTTAGAATCAGACCCTGGCAGCCCGAAGTGTATCGAACAAAAAGCGAGATAAGCTGCATCCAACAGAAACAACACGCCATGAAGAAAAGCCATTTGCAACCGAACACCAGGTGACTGCATGCACTGAGAAGTTGGCCTCCCTCACTACCGACGAGAAAACTCCTCCGGTCTCACCAACCCGTTCTAGTTTGGATGAAATACTAATGTCATCACCTATAGGCTTACCGAAGACTCCAAAAACCCCGGAACATTTGAAGAAACCGTCTCACCCCCACCAACCGACTCCAACGACAAAAGATGTAAACGTAGACATTTATCCTCCCGTCTTTTCACTAAAAGTAACTCCGCTGCAATGGAAAGACTCCCTTCTTCAGGCAATTAGCAACAATGTCTTTAAATACGTAGACTTGACCATAGAAGAGAGACGACCTTTTTTATCCTTGGAACAACGTTAACGACGAAATTGATCCGTCCAAGTAAATATTACAACGTGGATAATTTTTGGTATCGCAATTTTGTACAAGTTATGGTGGCAATAAATTTGTATAAAAATATTGTTGGTATTTCTATGTTAATTTTTATTTTCTAAGCATAGACCTTGTCTTTCCTTTTACTAAATGTATTTTCATTTTTTCTTCAAATAAACCAGAATAAAATTTAATTAATTACACGCATTTTTATGGTACAATATTTCACTATGTAAGGTATATTGTACCCAGTTGTGTTCTAAAGGCTTTTTGGGTCTTGTAAACGAACATTAAAAGGTATTATTCAAATTACAAAAATTATAATGGGTATGTAAGGTTTCAATTTGCTTAAAATCTCCAATGTACTTTTTGAGTTATAATTTGTTATTTTTAAATTTTGGATGGGTATACTTTTAAGCCGCAAAAATTGTTCTCGCTTTTAACCCGTCAATTCCCAGTATCACCTCCAGGTGCCTCGATTGTAGGTAGCTGTATTTGTCCGACGGTGCACAATTATATAATGAGTGCACCAGTAAGCGATAGATGGTGCTTTTCTTATCTTTTCAAACTGACACTTGTAACTGTCGAACAATAATTAGTTCGAATAAAAGCTTTGTTTACTTGTGTTGTTCACGATAATGGCTGAACCGTGTTCATCGAAACGCAAGAATGATTTTGAAAAGAGAAGACCGTAAGTATTATAATGGTACTAGTGAAAATTGGTAAACAAATATCGCTTGTTTCACCTAACAATACATTCAGCGCTACGGCGTTGTCACACAATTCACCAAATATTAAATGTCACCTACAGGTGACACTAAACAATACGCTACTATTGTGCATCTTCATATAGAACATGTTATAATCATCATTTTTCAGGCTCAAACTTCACGAACCTAATGAGCTTATAGAAGAAGATAACGAAGAAATTTCTGGCGATGTAATAATATTTCCTCTCCAAGATGGAGATATTACAGACGAGGAAGATGGAGATGAAGATGTCGCAGATCTGAATAATTTACCATCCCGAATGTTACGTAGCGAAGTAGAAATTGATTCTCACATTGATAAAACACCTGAAGTTCCAGAAATTGAGCCCGCAACAAAAAACAAAGGACGGCACGTAAGTCGACCAAAAAGCAGCCGAGCAAATATACATGGACTGAAAATGAAAATACTTTTTCTAAAAAATGCGAAACTAAAGATAAAGATGAATTTTTATTTCTTGAAGACAACCCTAATATTACAACAATTGAATGCTTTGAGATGACGTTTTTACAAGATATTATTCAATTGATTGTAGAAATGAGCAATTTATATTGTAGGCAGGTTACCTACGACCAAAATACATGAGAATGTTTTGGGAAGTTCAGTCTGACGTCCACAATACGTTAGTCGTAAACAGTATTCGCTGCAATCGATTTTTCGATATCCAGCAATATTTACATGTTTCAAACAATTTTGAGTTACCCGAAAATAACAAATTTGGAAAAGTTTCAATAAATATTTCAAGTTATTGAATGAAAATTTCATACAAATTTTTTCTAAGCGAGCCATCTATCAATTGACGAAACAATGTGTCCTTATTATGGAAAACACAGCACGAAACAACACATCCATGGAAAACCTCTGAAGTTTGGATATAAATTTTGGTCAATTGCGACTAGACTGGGTTATTTAGTTAGTTTTGGAACCATATCAGGGAAGCAAATCAGCACCATTGCCTCATCAGGAAGAGTGCGGATTGGAAGCTGGTGTTATCCTCTTCATGCAGACTTGACTTCCTCCTGAGTTAGGACCGTACAATTTGTACTTTGATCATTTCTTTACGGGCTTGCCATTTTTCGAAAAATTATCTGCAGTAGATTGTGGTGCAACTGGAACCGCTCGAGACAATTGTCTAGAAAAATGTCCCTTAGAAGACACAAAAAAGATGAAAAAGGGAACACGTGGTGCTATCTTCTTCAGAACCACAGAGACATTATTAATTGTCCGATGGCACGATAATAGCATTGTCATACTTGTTTCTAATTGACACAGTGATAGTCCTATTGGGAGAGTAAATTGGGTTCGATCTATTAAAGGTGTTACATGCCAAAGTTAACACAAAGTCACTGCCTGAAATGAGGTAACATAAACGGAATTGTGCCACTAGCTCAATGGAGATGGGGTGGGTTGTATTTAAAAGTTTCGTGATCGAAATGGATTAACTTGACGAAAACCCAAAATCGAAAAGTAATAATGTCGAAATCAAAGGGCGCCAGGAAGGAGTAAAGCTTAATGGACTTCTGACCCTTGCCAACCACAAGTCCGCTTCTGTAGAATACACCCTAAACGGACTTACCTTATAGAGTGTATTTCGCTAAAATCTGAAATAAGCTAACAAAGTTGCACACGCGGAGGCCGACGGAATTAAAAGCTCTTTACATTTAACAAATTTAACATTTATTGATTGAATAAAACAAACTGAATAAAATAATTGAATTGAAAGTATCAAAATTAATGACAAAAATCAGTAACAATAAATACGTGCATGCACGTTTGATCAAAACAAATTTAAAGTTAATGGGATAAATAAACAAACAAAATAATAAAATACAAAATACAGAATTTAAAGAAATAAAACAGCACAATTTAATACATCTTAATTCATCTAAAATCACGGCCGTGTGCGCATCGAAATAACTCAAAAACAAAATGGAATAAACTTATAAACTAATATATATATAATTTGAATCGATAATTCGGTCCCGTTTAATAAATTTTTAACTCGGGATTATAACACAGTTCCGCCAAATACGGACATTAATTAGTTACATTAACGTTAACTACGAGACACTTGTAATACTTTTTCTTAAAATTCAAAGCTTTTAACACTTAATCGCGTAAACAAAAATTTCACATATCAATAGGTGGTGCAAAATAAATACCTTGAATTATTTGTAGTCGGGCTTATGGTTAGCGTAGGCCAGCAGACGTCCGGAACCTCGATAGGTTACCAAATCCAGATGAATAATTTACCAACGGAAGTTCACTTAACGATACATGCGATATTAATTAGGAAAAACAGTGATCTCAATGAACCGTAATTACGAAAAGGAAAGTTTTATTTTCCACTTAAAGAATCACTGAACCATTTTCATATACTTCCGCGGTAACTGCTAGAAAAGGTGAATTATCACCCGCGATAACTACATTCTGACGACTGCCAACCAACTAACTTCGGACTCCCCGCATTTTCCAAAATCACATCTATATATCAATTTTTTTTCGACTACCCTTTCCACAAAGGCTGTGTTCGAAACTTCATGAACGAAAACACTCTAATTAAGAAGTGCAATAAAGAGGCAATCAGTCCCCATTACGTCATATTCATAGCATTTGGACATGGCATTTCGCTTATACGTGAAAATGTCAAATTGACAAAATATTATATTACAAGAATTTAAACTGCCTAATAAATTAAGATAATGACTTAATTTTTCCACGTAATCTAAACGATTGACACAAAGAAATCAAAGTACGACTGTACTGAGAATGCATTTGAACAAAGAACTTTTGAACCAACTTAAAATAAACAAACGGCGAAAATATATTTAATTACGATTATATCTCAGAAAGTAAACATAAATTACAACTGGAATTCTCAACAAACCAAGTGAAATACTCAATAAACAAAATCGCGAAATCAGATGGTTCACGGCGTAACAAAATACAAAACTTTATCAACAATTTAAATTGTAACTTTGAATTTAAAAATGTAAAATAACTTATTAAGCTCATTATATTACATTAAAACAAATTCAGAATACTGTGTCCATTACCAAAGATTACTTAAACAATCAATCGACTTTAAACGATGGTTACACCGAGCTAACAAATCGAGAAGAAAAAAAAATGTAAAAGAAAAGAAAACGCAAATTCAGCCAGCTGTATCTATTTATGGGGTCTGTCCTAAAAGAAAACTGCTGAATCTCAAACGCAGGTCACAAAGGAAAGAGAAACATAATCCAAGTTGACTGCCCCAATGTTGTCATGAAGTACAACAAATATATGGGGGGACTGAATAAATTTGACAAAAACGTTTCTTCTATTTGCATTCGGCGTTAATGCAGCGTGTCAAAATGCTTGGTACGTTTACAAACAAATTTCATCAAAGTCAATCACTTACTGTGAATACCGGAGAAATATTGTTCGGGTCTATATGGGACAATTTGTTCACAAAGAAGATGTGCAGAATGTCACAAACGTAAAAGATTAATGTGTAGACGATTTCAAGTGGGATTTCATGTACATTGTTGGTATAAATTTCATACCTCTAATAATAATAAAAAATAAATAAAAAAAAAATATTACAATGCTTTTAGTAGTTTTGTATACTCGGTGTCACCTCAGGGTGACATGCCCTTTGGGCCCTGGTTTAAATATCTTTTTACGAACAAAAAACTTTATGGTTATTTTAATCAGTAATAATTACCGAATTTCATAATAAAATATTCATCACAGTGGTCATAGGAATTGACGGGCTATATACATACTTTACGATATCTTTTCATAATTTGACAAACAGTAATCTTTATATAAATGATTGAATAATTGATAATAATGACACATTACGTTATTATTTTCTACATACTAAAATTTCTAATTTCCATTAAGTATACAAAAGAATTATTTATTAAATAATATACTTATAACTGGCTAACTGTTGCTAACTGCAGAAAACGTTAATAGAAATAGAAAACAACCTTATACCCATTAAAAATGTTTCTCTATTTTTGTCAATAAGACTGTGCGTTTGTGACATCGTCAAATTAAATACAAAGTATTTCTTAGAGATTTCTATTATTCTTCATTGTGTATGTTTTGTTAAAAACAATTACATACGACTGATTAATAGAAAGCAGCTGTGCCGAAGCTTTATTCGTAAATGTTTTATTGTAACTGAAAAAACTTTTAGTCGTTCATCAGTAAACACTTTGAAGAAATGAAGTAGTGTTGCCCAATGCCGACATTTTCTATTTATAAACACATTGTCTATTCCGTAATCAATAGGTGGTGTCTAAATGACTTTATTGTAGTGGTGAATTATAAACCAGTTTAAAGTTCTCGCACCACGAAAAGATTAAAACTATAAAAATGCTTTCTGGTAAAACATCCATAAAACTAAGCACCTGTATTATCATTTTCTGTAATTATTGTTTTATGGCCGTTCTCGTTTCTAAATGTGTAATATTGACAGCCACGTTACATAAACTTTGTCGTCTTATTTAATGTGATGTAGCATTTTACAAGAATGTAAATTTTTCCATTTCTTTATTCTAAGTTACGTCATCTTTTTACCTTATATTTAACGCTTTCAGTAATTGAGCAAAGTAGTTAAAAAATGTATTTGTGTCAGTGAAGACAAAGGCGGTTCTTTCCACTGTCGTAAATATGGAAAACGATACAATTTAAAACTCTTTGTCTTTGTTTCAGTTTAGTAAAGGGTGTAAAATTAGGTCAACCTTTGAAAACGCGTACTATTTTTTTTCTACAGCGATCCTTTTAAGAAAATGAAATGCAGTACACCGCAAATGTTTTTCTTTAATTACACGTAGACTGTAGCTAAGATGGTATAATTAGTCATGCACTTTACATGTGATGTTGCTCCATCTATTATATATTATTTTATTTTGTAAAAATATGTAGATGCAAAAAAGTAGTAGTGGCGTCTGTCAGTTTACCTATTATCTTGAACAGCATTAACTCGAGCATTCAACTCGTCAGATTGCGTCCGGACTCCGCGTCTAATGATCTTGATTGACCAGCCCAAACCAATCACGTTTACCTTCATCTTAGGTGCTCTTATTTACTTCAAGTCATCACAAGTTTTACGTGCAGACGTAATTATCTTGACCGGAGATGATCTTAAAAGCATTAAATATTATTAATCATTAATAAAAGTTTTCGAGTTACAAAATACATAGATTAAATGCAGATTAATTTTTACAAGCATTCGAGTATTGGTTAGGAAGCGTATCAACGTCCGAAGTTAAATTTCTGTAATAAAAAAAACATGACGACAGATTCACCATCCTCAGGCATTACAGTCTGCTTTTTTTATTGAGATTTTAACAAACAAGGTGTAAAATTGTAAAGTCCTGTAGGCTGTGAAATAATTGAATTTTTTGTAAAGTCTCAAGAATATTACAATTATTAAAAGTAAAATAAATTTAACCATGAAAATTTACGCATTGTAAAAAAATTTAGAATTTTAAAATCATCAACCAAACAATTAATATTTAAATGGTCGCATTAAGTTAATGACCCGTTCTAGACCCGTTCTTACTGAAGTACTTCGTGGTGATTAATCAATGTAAGAAGTACATTGTAAATGTCTTATTAATGTACAATTTTTTTTTATTGTTATTAGTATTAAAAAATACCTTAAAGGCTAGTTAGTAAAAAGCATTCGCTCCAATTATGCTGATTTACGTTTTTGCTGTCTTTCTCCCTTTCTCTCTCTTTCTTCGTGCCACAGATTAAAACCTAATATGTAAAAACTTATTTAGGAAATTAAGGGTAAAGCGTGTGTAAAAGTTTTTGTAGTCGCATAAAGTTCATTAAAATCGTTTCTCACGTGTTGCTCGACCAAACTCTCCAATTTCTTGTCACATATAATGAAAGGAAATAAATTAATTTTAATTAAATAACTATAAAGGTAAATTACTTAAAGAATAATTTATATCTAACAAAGATAGCGTTTTTATTGTGCTAGTGGTAAAAGGTTAAGCAACCACAAACGCGAAAAATCAATAGAGTATAAACAGAAATATGTATTAATAGACTCGTAAAAAGCTTACTTTGCCAACACCATAGAAAAAACCAATAATTGATAAAAAGTATTTTTCGTTTCAATTGGGAACGTGTTTTTCAAAAAATATTGATTTACACTAAACGATTAATCTTTATTTATTTACAGCTTTTGCTAACGATACTGATGTACTAAGTTGTCCAATTGTACATAACTGTACGTTTTATCAAATTACAATAAACCACAATTGATTAACACGTATATTTAAAATAAATAAGCAAACAATTTTGCAATTTAAAGAGCGTGTACTCTGAATTTGAAAAACAAAACGTATTTACAAAAGCTTGGTAATTCTACGTTCGTAATCGACATTACATTAAAAGAGAACAATAATACAAACTTTATTCAAATCTTAACGTTAAATATATAAATTAAATACACAATTAATTTTTTTCTGTAAATCCACACACAATTATTATTTTTATAAATTATTTTAAGTCTAATTTATATCCATCCTAATTTAAATTATTTAATTGTGTTTACAGAACAAATAATATTGTGATTATGCAAGTTTACATTCAAATTGCAATAATCCATAATTTACAAATAAACAAAAACCTGTTTTCTAGTGTCGTTTTGTTGCAATACGATTTCTAAGATCAGTTTTTTTCATATAAAACTTAAGCTTTGTAGTTCAGTTTTTTAAATTGAGTTTTGTATTTAATTTTTGTTTTAACAATTAACTGATGATGTTTACGTTAACGTTGAATAGATTTATTGCGTAAGCAAACAAACGCTTTAATTAATTTTGTTTGTCCGAAAATACATAATACCTCAAAAAGTTTTTATATACGAAAAATCTACGACAAAATGTAATATAACTTATTGAAAGTTGCAAGGCGTGTTACACAAATAAAATCAAACAATATTACAGCCAGCATTAATAGAAAAATAATATTTAACACAAATTGTTTTTTTTTAGTTTTTTCCAAAACTTTACAAACAGTATTATTACAATATATGAAAATAAAACTATTGTTGTTTTTAGCAATTTTAAGATATAAACAAATTTGTTATTTTGTTTTAAAAAATTTGTTAGCGTTATTCTAAACAATAATACACATAATGGTGTGTGTTAATAAATCTGACAGATTGACAGATAACGTTTAATTAATTAACGATTATTAATGCGAACTTCTAGTTATAAAATTCTACTACACTTTGCCGGCCTAGGCCGGAAAAGTAAAATTTCCGGTCGATTATGATGTCTGTAAAATACATCAAAACGGACGGAAGCACAAAAAAGTAATTACACGCATTGATTACACAGTCTGCAAAATTGATGTTGATGAAAAATACAAGAAACGTTTTCTGTTATTTGGTGTGCTGATTTCAAAAATGATATCCATTTTCTCCAACACGTCAGGATTTTTTATCAAATTGTTATTGATATCTTTGCTACAATCCTATTTGGTTTTTATCTACATATTTAAATCTATGTAAAATAATCTGGAGTTATCTTTTTCGGCCCAGATCTCTAGTTAGATCATTAATAAATCTGAGGCTAAACGCCATCTCGTAGGAACGGAGCTACGTACGAATTAATCCTACATGTTAGATCATTAAATTTAACTTGAGAGAAAGGCAGAGGTGAAGCCTCCAGGGGGCTTATACTCGGCATCAGAACTTAGAAGTTCTGGATGTTCCGAGTCTGAAGACTCTGAAAAGATCACTGGCAATTTAATTGATGACTGGCACAAGAGGTTCATGAGAAACTGAGCGTATGGTCGATGGAATGTTATCTGGATAAAAAATTAAGTTTTTTTAAATTTTTCGGTTTGTTGTTGCCTAGAAAGTCGATGATTATACATTTGAAACAATTCTACGCTATTTTTTCTTACTCGCTGAACCGCGTCGAATTCGTTGTCGTTTATTAGTAGCCAAATTTAATGACTCACAAAAATACCTTCTTTATGTTGGTTTTTTAAAATTTGTTTTTTATGTACTGCAAAGCTCATTGTTTCTATCAACACATTTGTTACATAAGGTATTTTCTTCTCCCACAACTATCTGTTTACTTGACCAACTTTTCACAACATAATGCAAAGGACAACTGTTATATTGGCAGTTGCCCTAATAACTTTGGATATTTATGCACTAAAAACATACATGAAAATATGCACTAGAAACACTAAAAATATGCAATGAATAATTTTTTATATAATACAAAACGTAATAAATAAATTACAAATCTTAATTCTGTTATCAGCAAGAACGTTTCAGTATTGTGAAAAAACTCGTTCTACATTGCACAACTTCAGTTACGTTATCCGTAAATTAAAAATGTCTGAAACTGGTTGGTGAATAAAATGTATTTGCTTGAATAAATGATGAGTACTTTGTGCTTTTCTGAGGTCTAATTTATTAACTTCCTTGAATCTAAAACTTTTACGAAATAAATCGCAGCTTCTATTCAAGTTATTATCGAGTAGAAGTCATCGTAGGCGGAAGCGTTATACTTTCTGCGATTTTTCGTTACAGTTGGAAACCAGTTTTTGTATTGCTTTACACAAGCTAGTAAAGCATTTTCGTATATAAGAATTTGTGGCGAGTTCAGAGATACTCAATTTTATGATTTTCACTTTTTGTTATAATTTTTCTACGGTTTTGCTAAATGGTTCCAAAACGTAACTTTTTCTTATTGTGGACTCTTTGGGAAGACTGCTTAGTATACTTTTACAAAAACTTCATTTTTTAATTATGCTAATGGTACATGCAACTCTTGACGATTTCGTAATTATGGGTTTTGGTTAACTTTGACTTTTGACAAAAAATGCTGAATCAATTGAAATTTTTTGATCGCATTCACAGACACTTTACAAAATAAAACCTTTTAATTCATTGTAATATTTTTCAAGTCTTTGGCAAAATTACAGATATACTTTTTTCTTTTGAAATTTAAAAAAATGTTAACATCAATGACAGTAACTTCTAACTAATTGAAGAAAAAGTAAAATTATTCAATTATTTCAAATCACTTTCTGCTCATTGTTTAACTTGTTCACGTATTAAAATTTAAATCCCTAGACAATAATCGCAAATAATATTCTTTTGTAAACACATTTTTAAAGAAAACTGACACTGATCCATGCTTTATTCATTTCTTATCGTATAGTCATTTACTCATTCGTAGTTAATTCTCAACTATTTACAAGAATAATTTAATTCAATTATGTAATAATAATTTAAATCCGTTTCGATTAATTGATAATCATCATAAGGTGGGAAACTGCAACAGTCAATAATAAAATCTACCTTACAACTCAATTTCAGATTTTTTTTTAAATTTTAATATCGTCCGTCTGACCTAGAGCGGCGGTTGAATATAAATAAGCCAAGACGGCTAGCAAAAGCGGCTTATAACACATATGCTGAATACATCCTTATACTAATGTTGATAATGCCAAATTATCTGAAAAAATTACCCCAGGTGAGTAAAGTAAGACACTCAGAATCTCACCTTATTAATTTATCGGGCGGCTTTATGCATTTTGAGGGGGGTAAGCAAGAGTTCCAAAGTAAAAGTATATAAGCGCAAAAAGCTCAAATATGGATAGCAACATACAATGACCGCACACTACGAGACAACGAGAAAATTAAAGAATCATGAAAGGCATTGAAGAGAATAAAGTGGGACATCGTGGGACTGTGTGAAATTAAAAGAACAGGAGAAAACTGTGATGAGAACGTCTTCCGGGTTTGAACCGTTTCATTGTTATCCAAACCTGGAAGACGTTCTCATCTTAGTATAAACTACGACCGTGGAGTTTTGCTATTACAGGATAAAACTGGATTAACCTCGACTCAAGAAACACGTCCCTATATAAAGAACTAACACCATGAATTAAAAAGTCCAAACATGTGTCTAATAGAATAGCATACCTAGTTTTAAAATTATCAGCAAAAGTTAAAATTAAAATTACATAAATATAAGCACCCTACATACACGCACCCAGAGAAAGAAGAAGAAAATTTTTATAAACAACTAAACGAAGCCATAAAGAATGATCACACTGAATAGAAAATTATTATAGGAGATTTTATTGCCAAATTGAGTAAGAAACAAAATAAAGACGAAGAATACATAGGAAAATTGGTAATTGATAAAAGAAATGTAAAAAGTGACATGCTGATGAATTCTTTGTGTAGACATATACTATACGCAATGAATAATTTATTTGAAAAAAGATTGATGCAAAAGTGGACATGGATATGACCACATGGAAAGACGAAAAACGAAATGGATTACATTTTTACAGATAGAAAACAAATAATACAAGACGTGACAGTACTGACTACATTTAACACAGGTAACAAACACAGAATCGTAAGAGCAAAAATCACCATTAACAAAGAAATAACGTATGTTTAAAAACCACAAGAAAAAAATAACGTTAAAAGAAATAAAAGAGAGAGAAAAGCAGCATATGAAGAAATAATAAATAAAAATCTAGCAAATATGGACAAGAGCACTATCAAAACTGTGGAAGAATTAAACAAGAATATGAAAAATGTATTGCGAAAATCAACAGAAGAATTTAAAAAAACGTGAAAAGACAAAAGAAGAATATTTATGTAGTATAAACAAGGAAATTAGGAAAATTATGAGGAAAATAGAATGAAAACACGAAAAGCTAGTAAATGACGTTATAGGGAACAATAATAAAATAAAATAAAGCAGACTTATGCAATACGCAATAAGAAAAGAATGGTATCATACAACAGTGATTTAATTTAAGAAAAACTTGTTTTTCTTTAGCCTTCCCACCTTTCAGTATTAGGCTTTAACTTTAACCTTCTATCTAGCGGTACCACAGTCGTAGGGAACCCACCGCCTCCGCCTTCCAAAAATGAGCGGAAGGAGCAGAAGCCGAAGTGGTTTGAATTCTCTTGTTTAAGTTGCTTCGTATTTTGTCGACTTTCGGAATCCTAGGCTTTGGTCATTCTCCTGGAAGTGTTCTGGGAGTCCGGTTTGGCCAATGATTGCAACTGGTTGATGATTCTAGAAGCGTGTGATCCTTCCAAAGCTGATTTGACCCACCAAACCTTATTCGTCGTGGTGTTTGTAGAGTTGTCGTCTTCTCTCCTCCCCTCTTTGCAGAGCGTGCTCTGGGTTAAGAGTATTAGCTTGTAGCTTTCTCTTAAGGTGATACCTCTACTCGTACTCGCCCTGTAGGTACAGAAGAGATCGAGAGGGTTTAGCCTAGGTGGTTAGCTATGGACACCATTTGCCCGGTTAAGCCTCGTCCACGGAAGAGCTTCACACGCCTGTTGAGTCTAGTTGACTGATCTGCCTCCCCCTTACTCATAGAATTTTTTCGGTCTTAAAAAATACGTATTCTATTAGTTAACTTATATGCCTTTGCCCTAGTTCCGTCCGTCCTACACCTAATACCTATGTATTACCTGTAATTATCTTTCTTCGTCTAAAATAAAAAGGGGTAGAGTTTTGTCAAGTATTTTTACTATTCGTTTCTGATTCGCTTGAGTTCGCTCCAAGTTTTCTTACCAGGTTAGTCTTTATTTCTACCCTTCTTGCATTCATACAGTATGTGTTTACTGTCGGCTTTCTCGCACTGCATAATCTTTCTGAATTTCTTAATTTAAACCTGCTGTAGTACTCGTAGAAGGGTCCATCCCCCGTAGCTACCCACACTGCTTCCGCTGTCAATTGCAGCGTTTCTTGTTTTACTGTGGGTTCTGTATAATTGTCTACGCTGACTTGCCTCGTGCCATACTTTTTGCCATATTTCTATTGTCTTGTCGATGATTTTTTGTTTGGCAGCTTCACTAGCTCTACATTCAACCGCTCCTTCCCTGTATACCTTGTGCGTCTGTGTGCTTTTTCATTTCCTACTGTTCCGTCGTGCCCTTTTACACATTCAATTTCAATTTCGCTGTTTTTCGTATGTATTGCTTGTGCTATTTTTTGGATGCATGCTATTATTTTTGATTTAGACTTTATTTGTTTAATTTGCGTTATTGCCGTCTTGTTGTCAGTTTTAATGGTAGCTTTGCATCTTGGGGCTGCGTGTATGTTTATCCATTCTAGCGCTAGTTGGATAGCTGCTATTTCAGCCTGTGTGTTACTATTGTAATCGGGTGTTGTTCTTTCTTCGTTTTTTGACCCGTCTGTCTAGATAACAAAATCTTTTTTATTTGTTTCTGTTATTTCTTTGAAGAGGGTGGCACTTAATTATTTCCGCCCATATCGGGCTTAATCCGACTTCTAGAGCCTTGTTGGTGTTGTTCTGTAGGCTTTTGTGATTCTTAGTAATATTGGTCTCGTTGTAGAGTCAAGAATTTGTTTTACTCGAGGGTCCGTAATCTTTTTCCCCCATATTTCATATCTGTATATTATAACTGGTTTTATTGCCTGCTTATACACTTTGCTTAGTATTTCCGTCTTCCAACCCCATGTTTTTTCTGCTACTGCTAACAGCTTATGTTGCCAGTTGTTCTAGCTTTGTTTTTACTTTCCGTAAGTGTTCTATGAAGTGTTTCTTTATGTCGATGGTGATGCCAAGATATTTTATTGGGTCGGTCATTTTTGTAAGCAGGTTTTTTTATTTTCATTGCCGGTGGTCTAATGTACTGTATAGCTGGAAACAAAAACATTTCTATTTTTTTCTCGGCAGTTTATGCGTTTGCACCCAGTTTGCGCATTCTTGCTAGATTTCCTTGTATTGATTTTTGATGTTTTTTCTGAGCTGGCGCTAACTATTAACAGTTGATCGTCTGCAAACGCTTGTACGTGCAGGTTCTCTTTAGCATTTTCCCTAATTTTTTGGAATCAGCTCTCCATTATTATTAACCAAAGAAATTATCTATTTATTTGCTATTGTGTTATTGGTTCTTGTTTTTCTAAATCCGTATTGCTCGTTGTCTAGCAAGGAGTTGTTTTCCATAAAGTGTCCAATGCGGTTTGTGCTTAGCTTATCGAGTATTTTGCCTAGTGTTGACAGTAGACTAATATACAACAGAGACGAAATATTAGAAGTAGTAGAAACAATTTTACACAGACCTTTACGACTCTAAAAAACACGATACGAAACAAATAGCGACAATAGCCATATAGAAAACAAAATAAAAAATGTAGGATTAAAGGAATAACTAAACATAAACATAGAAGAAGTAAAGAAGGCAATAAAAAATATGAAATCTAACTAAACCTCAGTAGAGGACTACATATCGATAGGTATGGTTAAAGAAATAGGAGAAAACCTAAAAATCACGGAATTGCTCAATAACTGCCTGAAACACATTAAGGTACCAAAGGAATATAAAAATGATATATTACTATTCAAAAATAGTGGAAACCCAAAACTAGAAAACTACTGGCCGATTAGTTTACTATCACACCTATATATGCTATTGACGAAAATTTTAACGAACTGATTAACAAAAAAGTTAGATGATTATCAACTTCAGAAACAAGCAGGATTCAGACAAAATTACGTCACTAATGATCACCTGCTCACAATGAAAATAGTAATTGAAAAATGCAACGAATATGGATTTCCTTTGTATATAGCATTCCTAAACTATGAAGAAGCCTGTGGTAGCACAGATTAATGAGCTGTCTATAAGGAGTTGGCAAGTAGCAGAATATACTTGATAAAACGATCGAACAAAGAAACCACAGCTACATACATCCTGCACGAGAAAACAAAACCTGTCCCACTTAAAAGACGAGTTACGCAAAGTGACGCGCTCTCATCGAAGCTCTTTACGTTGGCGCTGGAAGACATATTTAACAAGTTAAATTGGGAGTATAACAGATGCTTCATGACTTACACAGGAAATCCATTAAGGTAGGATTAAAGATGTACTTAACAAAAACCAAAATTATGCACACATGACAAGCAACGCGAGTGACAGTGGAAGTGGACGAAGCAGAAACAGAAATAGAAAAAGTCGTGCAATATATATATTTGAGACAGATAATAGAACTGGAAAGAGCAAACCAGAATGAAGAAATAAAAAGCAGAATAAGATTAAGCTGGCTTCCATTCAGAAAATTAAGTTTCATACTCAACGACAAATAAATTGTTCATCTTAAAACTAAAGTGTTCGAACAGTGCTTGCTGCTCGTCATTACATATAGGGCAGAAAACGGGACAACCACAAAAAGCAATATAGAAATATTAAAAGTTGCTTAAAGACGAATGGATAACAAGGAAGGAGTAAGAAATGATAAAATAAAAGTCTTCACCAAAGTAACAAATGTAGGAGAAAGAATAGCGTCCCTAAAGTAGAGATACGCTGGGCATGTAGCCAGAAGCACAAAAGAGGAAGAGGACGACCACCAATACGCTGGTACGAGGAATATAGCAATGATGAGGATTAGTTGTATTGTAAAGTCACTAAAATATATGTAAAAATCTTTTAAAAGCGTATTAATATTGTAAAATTTGCAAATGCATAACACGAATAACAAAACTTTCAGATTTTTACATATTTTGTATCGCTTGTTTTTTTTTTGTTAAAATGCATTTTATAGTTCCATAAAAGCCTCTTAGATTAACTGACAACTGAATATGTCATGAGAACTGACATCAATGCATTGCCATTGCCCATTATACAATAGAACTACTTTAAAACTAAATTAGATACATCAATAAACAGTTGGCATTGTTTGAGTACTGCAGTAGTTAAGCTAATCATTTGTAGAATAAAAATCAGAAAAGTTCTTTTCGTTTTTACAAAAATTATTAATTATGTACAGCGCAACTTATTGGACGTATGTATGTTACTACATAAAAAAACATCGTTTACAGTAATTATAATTTCGGTTATGTTATCAATTTTCTTCTCAGGTTTATTTCTAAACATGAACAATAACCTATTTTGTATGAGTTTTTTAGCTGGATTTTTACAATAATCACAATACCCTTGTAAAACGAATAAAAAAAATTAATCATTGTATTTTAAAAATACTTTTGCACATTTGACTTTATTTTTGCAGTGATATTTATTTATCCAAGTATTTTGACTGAACCACGTAACATTACCTTATTTAAACATCTGTAAACACATTATCTTCGACTTACTTTGTATTTTTTGAGTACTCAAAAAGGATGTCTAGTTCTTAGAATAACAATTTAATTTAACTACTTCTTATGTGATAATGATAACATTAGTTTTTGTTTATTTTTATTTTTAGTGTCAGCAAGAAGAATATTATAGTTCTTGAAACAGTGAATTAAACATATAAGATTGTTTTTGATTCCTCATTGTTGACAATTTCAACAAACTACTTAATGCAAAAGGTCTATCATTTTTAATTTATTCGGCTCAAAATGTTGATTTTTAAAAATATTTTATTAGAATTTTTATTTGAACATGTTTTACGTGTATTGATGCTATAATTTTACCTTCTAAACTAATAACTTGTGAGTCACTGTATCGCACTGTATGTATTTATTGCTTTTTAACCAATAAACATTTATATTCGTATTCATAGTCGATTTAGACCAGATTTAAACTTAGTCGTCCTATGATAATTAATAGGACGACTAAAGTTTAAACCTGGTCTAAATCGACTATGAATATGGCTATTATTGTTTAAATATCGGATATTGTTATCATTCGGTTATTGTGATCAAAAACCCCAAGTTTTAAAGTGATTCTATTAAGCGGCGTGCACTGTGTGAGTACTGTGTTTTAATAAATTACAAACTTACAACTGTAATCCAAATATCAATGATGTCATTATACAATCATTTGTTTGTCTTACAAAAGTGTTATGAAACCATCGGAATATCATAAAATGGAAAAAAGTTTAGTTGTTGTAATGAAGGAGTTTAATTTGCCACGCTGCTTATAGACAAAGCCGAGGACAAAGCACAGTTCTACAACTTATACTTTTTTTAGCGATGAAAAAATCTAATTTAAAGTTGAGCCATTATCCAAATAGTAGTTAGCAAGTTTATTTAGGTAACAAAAATAAAAACTTGATTAAGGTTGTACCAAGTTTTTATGAAGCTTTTGAAGATAAAATTTTCACGCAACCATTATGTGAACTGTAATTTTTAAAAGATTCACATGATATTTGTGCATTCATATACATACACACAGTGTTGTGCATTATCTAGATAATATTATCTAGATAAATCATCTAGATAAAATTTTGTTCTATCATCTTATCTTAGATGAAAAAACAGGTTATCTATAGGTATTAGATAACAGATAATATTTCGTGTCGGTAGTTAAAGCACACAAGATACCTTACTTTTAGGAACTTTGTTTTATTTAGGTCGGCACGGCAACGGTGTGACACTGTTGTGACTGCCATGACGGTCCGCGTGTTTGTTCAGTATGGCAGTGGTTAACATAACCACACTTCTTAGATTCGGGATTTCAGATTTTTTGGTTTAAATATGGAGAAATTCCTAGTCGGACCTCCGTCGAAGTCGAGAAAACGTGTCAATGTGGTCGTGGTCGACTTTGTGGACAATAATAACGAGCCGCCGGATCCAAAAATTTTAAAAACACCTTCCCATCATGAGGCACATTGAAACATTGTTGATGGCAAGAATACGAAAACACAATCAGAATCCTACATATTTAATGGAACATTTTTTAAAATAATCCACTTTGAAAAGCAAAGCATCAAGGCTCAATGAAATGAAATTGGCGATAATGGCAGCGATTGAAAAGAGATTCCAACACCTGTTCGATATAGAAAATCACCCAACTGATAGTAAAGCTTTCGTTTTGTCGGCGATGAGTCACCCGAAATTCAAAACCAAGTGGATTCCTGAGAGACTTGTAAATTATTGTAAGGAAATGTTCATCGCTGAATTTACTCTTTTGATATCGAACACTACGAATAAAGATAGTGAATCGGACACAGATGACAGCGATGATTTTTTCTATAAATCACTAGCTCACAATAATAATGAAAACACGATCAGAAAACTTGATAATTCTGAGGTGGAAATGTATTTCAATTGTAAAAAGAAAGAGTTAACAATGTTAGAGTCGTTTTCAACGGTTAAAAAATGTTTTTGAAGTACAACACAACCCTACCATCCTCAGCACCAGTCGAACGATTATTTAGCTTGGGAGCTCAAATCCTGATACCACGCCGAAATAAACTTAATGACAAACATTTTGAAATGTTCTTAACTTGCAGAAGCAATCTTAGAAAATAAATTATTACTTCCTAGTTATCGAACCAATATGGTAGTTATTTTTGTATGTACATATTTCTGTGTAATCCAATAAAAGGTAATTGCTATTTTTGTTTTATTTTTAAGATCTCTTGTAAACTACATGACTACATATATTTAGTATGAATGTACAGGTATGGAGCTACATAAATTATAAATATTGCTGCTAAATCCAGTACTTACCACCTGAACCACATTGAACCTAGCATAATTTTTTCTTAAATTATCTGTTGAATTATCTAGATAATTTATAGGTAATCTATTATCTTTATCTAGATTATTATTTGCAAGATCATCTTTTATCTGTATCTAGATAACATTTTTCATTATTATCTGTTATCTTATCTAGATAAAAAAACAGTTATCTGTGCACAAACTCATACACATAATTACAATGTTTGTGACATTCAGTAATTGTTGTGTTTATTACATATGAAAGAAAAAATCCTCGTCGTAATAGTATAGATTTTGAGTAAAAGATGAATTAATGAGTAATAAATAGTGGCACTCAAAAATTTGTAATTGTACTTTTAAATAGCTATAAATTCAACAAACGATGTAGTGACAAGCATTTTCGATTCGTTCAAATTTTTGTGTGGCGCTCGTGGGAAAAGTATTTTTTTTACATAACATACCGAATGTTTGATTTTTAAACGTCTTTTTAACGACGTAGTTTAATGTGGTTTATTTTGTTTTGCACAACGTGCATGTCGCAATTTTGTCAGTTTTTGATTGTGGCGTTCCTCTATTAATCACAAAACATTTCTAACTTTCACCATCGTTTTTTTTGCGAAGTTAGTTCCACAACGTATTACGACTAACTGTCTAGAAACGGTTCGTGGAAATAATCAAATAATTTGCTGACTCATAGTTACACTCGCTTCGTTTAGCACTCAAAGATAAATTACTAGTCGGAAGTTAGCTAATTGTTTATACTGCGACAGTGAGTTCTAATGCCATAAGAGTACTCTTGCGATAGAAGCAAAGAAAAGTTTGAAAAAGCTTGAAAGCTTGACAAAGCTTGGAAAAACTTGAAAACCAAGCTAAGTCTGTATCCACAAACAACTAGTTTAGTCAAGCTTGGTGAATTTATAGAAATGTTAATCGAGAAACATCCAGTCTACGATGTGATATTTTTGCATTGTGTGATACATCCAGAACAGCACACGTTTGATACCGTTGCCAAACGCAGTAATACCATAAACCTATGATTACAAATAATTTAAAGAATTTGCGTTTACTAGGTCAGCCCTGAACAAGTTTTCCAACGAGTGTAAAAATTGAAAAAAGAAATAGTTGAAAGTCAACTACAACACTTGATTCAAATCGTGCAAGAAATTCTGAGATTTTCAAGTTTTGTAAATACAAATTGGAGAATGGGATGATTGACAAAACCTGTTAAGGCCAATTCTTTGAATTTTAATTTTAAGCGTGTGTTTGTACAAAGCAGGTAGTTTAAGCGAACAGTTGTAAAAAGGCAGTAGAGTATTAAACGTGCTATAAGCAACATCTCCGCTTTTCTTACCTACTCAAGTGCAACGGCAAAGCAACAAAAATTACAGTCCACTAATTGAAACCAGCAAATCACTCAGCAACAAAACCTAACACGTCTAAATAATAGATTTTTATTCAAATTGTAATATTTTTTTTAAACACGATTGCATTTTAATAACAAATTTTTTATACTAAAAAAGCTTTTCTAAAAAAATTAAATTATTTAGTAACAATTTTCGTATTGCATAAATTAAGATTCTTTTTTAAGTGTTAATTTTTTCGAGTTAGAATGATAAATGGAAAGACATTAAATACATTACATTTGCAAGATATTTGATACATACAAAAATAAAAACATTTTTATTCCATTACAAGTAAATTTACTTAATGTTAACTTTTGTGTTTTGCGTAACTGTAAATTTTAATTACATTTTTACAATATTAAAAGTTGATTTTTCAAAACAAGAAAGTTTAGTTTGCAAAGAACGTTAACGTTTAAAGGAAAATGTAATTGCTGTTAAATGAAGAATGTAAACTTGCTGTCAAACCATTCATCTAAAAATCAAAGTTATTAATATTACATGCGCATGTACGATTAACAGTTAACTATTAACGTATAAGGAAATAAATAGTTAAGCGTAGACGTAGTTGTTTTATTTAGTTTATTTACTTACTGGTTTTAAAAGATCTGAAGCGTCATATAAAATAACGTTAAGCTAACAAATCCAGAAAAGACAGGTTTACTAGAACAAGCACATATACGTATTTTATAATTTGCACTCGCAAGCCCATAAATTTTTCATATATGTAATTAAATGAATGGCGATGTAAATATAACATTACAAACCACATACACAAAGTTGCTTTCAGAATGGTTGTATGCAGTGCTACGTTTAAAATTATCTTCAATCCAACTACTAATTCAATATTGTCTGTAAAAAATTAAACTGGTAATAAATTGGTTGTTTTGCATATGTACGCTTTGTACATAGCTTCTTTTTTGTTGTTGAATTTTGATATTAAAGTTTAATACATATCAATGAATACAAGTACTAATATAAATAATTTCATGTAGTTATGGTTGTTTAAATAGGAAGTTAAATGCATTTATTCCGCTTCGGTGGGCGACGATTCAACAACACAGGAAATACTCTATGGTTATAAATCCTATTACATTTCCTGTGATGAAATGAAAATAAATGATATTTTTTTTGAGCCAATCTTTCATCAAGCAATATGTAATACAGCACACAAACTACCACCCAAAAGGAAGTTTGCCCGCAACACTATTAGCGTTAGATAACCAAGTGCAAATGTTTAATTGTTTACAATTAAATAATTTCCTGTAGGCGTAAACTTTAAAAGTATTATACATTTAAATTAACTGAAAAATTCAAAAAATGCCTTCTAATATGTAATTAAAGCAGCAGTTGGTAATTAATATAATTCTTAGGGTGTATAACGGCGCACGAAATTAGGTGTGTCCAAAATTAGCAATGCCTTAAGGAGGTTTATATTAAAATTTTAACCGCGGTCTTGTTTTTATATGTTTATACCTTAGGGAAACGTCGGTAAATATGAGAAACTACTTGTATTCATTATTACTGTCAACGTTTAACCATGACACGTATTTAAAACTGTTTCGCTAATCAAATTGGCAAAAAGTTAATTGTGAATAGCGCATACACTCACTAACTTTAAATTAGTAAAATGGTAATTTCTTTTCGTCCTAAATATAAGTTGTTACCCGCTGAAAATTTAACTGTTGAATAATTTCACACATGTTTATTTTAATGTGAAAAATTATATGCGGATTTATTACTTAATTAATATCTTATGTGTTGAAAATTTTGATTAAGTATAAATTTTATATAAACGTTTATATAAAAATAAAAAACATTAATATACGTTTTTCAATTAAAAAACTTAATCAAAAAAATGTATGTGAACGTATTATAGATACAAATAGTTTATACAATTAAAATTTTGTTTGTTTAATAGTGTCGGATTTACAGTAGTACCTCATTAATCCGGACTAATTAAAACAGGACCCATCCGGATTATGAAAAAATCCGGATAAGTGGAATCATTATCGTATATACAAAAAATCAAAAACTAAGTCCATGTAATAAGTTTATTATAAAAATAAAAACAGAATTATTTGAATTTTTCAACTGAAAGTTATATAATTAGAAAAAGCTAGTCATTTTCGTTTGGGATAATTTTTCACTCTTCGAGAAAAATGCTCTTTCTTGAAGACTCTTCAGAACCATTATTTCTGCTGGTACAACATTATTTTCTTTCGCCCACTCTAAAGCAGTGTTTAGAGCTTTTACTGCTTCTTCATTCTTAATTTTTCTTCTAAATGGTTCTTCTTCATCATCGTCGGATTGAATTTGGGCACTTTCTTCCAAAGGGAGTAAATGCATCTCCGCAAATCCAGGACTGTACTTCAGCTTCTGTTAACTCAGCTCCTCCAGTCTGTAGTAACATAGAAGATATTAAATTCAAATCATTTCTTGTAGAATTGATCTGTGATTTTAAAATGATTAAAGGCAAATGGTCTTCTTCGTCATACTCGTTAGGATCATTAGCTTCGGAACCAAGAATGTTCGTCCATGATTTGGATATTGTGTGTGGTGCAATAGTTTGCCATGCACGAAAAAGCCAAAAGACAGCATCCTTCACCGTAAGAGATTTTATGCATTTGGAAATGTTATTTTCATCTGATGACAAAATGTGAGTCAGTAAACTTTTACGGTAAGCTAATTTCGTTAACTGAATAACATTTTGATCCAAAGGCTGAATAAGAGCAGTTGTGGTTGGAGGTAGAAACATAACTGTACAATCACTAGCTATTTTTTCTTCGCCTGGACCATGACATGTCGGGTTGTCAATCAACAGTAATGCTTTCTGCTCCAAATTTTTGCTTTTGAGAAAGCTTTTTACTTGTTTAACAAAACAGCTTTTTTGCCAATCCCGAAAGACTTTGGATGTCATCCAAGCATTTTTTGATGTTCTGTAATCTATTGGCAAATCTACATTTTTAAATGCTCTTGGATTTCTTGACTTGCCTATGACTAAAGGCTTCATCTTATACATATGTTCCATTCCTATTCACGCATAACAAAAAAGTTATCCTTTCTTTTGCAACTTTTCTACCAGAAGCTGTTTTCTCTTGGCTGTCTACTACTGTTTTATCCGGTAGCATTTTCCAAAACAGCCCCGATTAATCACAACTGTAAGTTCTAATATTATCTCTTTAAGTTTGGAAATAAAAGGTGGAACAGCAGTTTTATCACTTGAAAAAAATTTTTCACACACTTTTAATCTTCTTAAACCAAATCTGGATTTAAATTTTGCTAACCATCCTCTACTTGCGACAAAATTTTTGTTGCCATAAACTTCTGAATAAATTTTCTGTGCTATGGCAGCCAAAATGTTAAAAGAAATGGGAATATGTCGGGATCTTTGGGTTCAAAACCAATTGTATAGTCGTTTCTCCATTTCTGGATATTCCGCCTGCCTTTCTCGATTTCTCGATTTTAATCTTATTTTTTTTAATGTCAGAAACTGTCGATGTGCCGACATTATATTTTTGAGCCAGACTTTGCCACATTTACACCACACTGCAGTTTTTTCAATATTTCAAATTTTTATTGATTATTCAAGGTGACGTGCTTTCGTTTTGGGGCCATATTGCAGAATGCGCTTTAAACTAAAATAAGTTAAAAACAAATGGAAATGTACAAATTTCTCTTTGTTTCTGATTTCTGGGAAGTCCTGATTGCCGAAACTATAATAAATCCGGACTATAAGATACATAATGGGAAAACGAAGCAGTCCGAATTATTGGGTCATCCGGATTACTGGATGTAAAGATTAACGAGGTATTACTGTATTACCAAAACCTATGTAAACAGAAATAAATTAATTTGAATAGTTTTCTTCGTTTTGAAATTAAGAACAATAGTTCTACACTTTTTAATATATTTTTTATTAAATTGTATACTAATTTTTGTGGCGCAAGTTTGAATCAAAGTAAACAAAAACTTCAAAAAAGTTTTGTACGATAAAACGTCCAACGCAATTAAATTAAAAAATTCAAAGAGATCCTTAACATAAAGTGAAATGCTTCATAAAAATAGGAAGGCTTCTATTTCCGTCAAAATGTTGGCCGTGATCTGTCTTTTTATTAGCCAATTCAAACACTATTTTCAAATTTCCAAGAGATTTTTCTCCTTGACATTTACGTGCTTGGAGATGTGATGAAGCCTTTTAGGGATTTCCCATTAAAACAGCCTTAATCTTGGGATTTTTACTGCTTGCAACAGGTTCTTTGTCTTATTAAATTCATAACGACCTTGTCGTGTATGCGTGCGTTCTTTAGTTCCGTCTAGCGGAGCGGTGTTTTTTATAAAGTCGTCCTGCGACTTATTAATTTTTTTGAAAGTTGTGGCCGTTTGTTGCTTGCAGAACTCAATGACGGGTTCGAGCTAAGTGTCTTTTAATATGTTTTCATTTTTAAGAAACCATGGTACACCTAGTATTTTTCTAATTGTGGATGACTGAAATGCTTCTACTATGTTTTTGTTGGTTTTAGATGTATATACCAGCCAGCTAGCAGATGCATATGTAATAATTGAAGGGTTTGGTGCAAAAAGGGTATAAGTATATAAGTAGACAATTTGAGTTAGTGCTTTTATTATCGTTTTTGCAAAAAACATTGTGAGGTTTTAGTTTAGTGTGTTATGCTACTTCTCTAAAAATGTCACTGCTAAGATCAAAATGCACTTTGTATGTTTTTTGTACTAACAGAGGGTAGGTTTAACTTGACATATATGCGTTTTAATCAAAAATTTAAAAAAATCACTTGTACCCTTTTTGCACCAGACCCTTCAATTGGTCTTATGTAGAGTTTGTAAATTTGAATTCTTTGTTTCCTTGTTAAACCTCGGCTGCATGTCAAAATTGGGTATAGCATACCTCTACACGTCGAGCTTTTGTTAATATGTCTTCCGTGTGCTTGTGTATTTTTAAGTTTTGGTCTATAGTGACTCCCAGGTATTTTATAGAAGATTTCCACGGTAACAAGTCTGTAGCTACTTTAACCTGCATTATGTTGCACGTTTGTTTCTGATTTGGTAGGATTAATTTTCATTCGCCACCTAGAAAACCACGGAAGTGCCGTGTCAATTTGCCACTGCACTTTTGTGGCGCCATGACTAATATTTCTGTAAGCTGACATTCACATCACATCGTCAGCATACAAAGCACAATCTACTTTAGAAGATCTTGACTGGTCGTTTATATACACGTTCTATAAAGTTGGCAAAAGACATCCCCCTGTAGTACTCCGGCTTGAATTTGTTTAATACTACAGATTTTGTTCCCTACTCTTACACGAAATTTTCGGTTTTCCAGGTAGTTTTTTATAAGGCTTGTATAAGCTAGTGGAAGGTTATACATAGTAAGCAATTTGTAAATTAGCCCCGTATGCCAAACTTTGTCAAACACTTTTTCAGTATCAAAATATACAGCAACCGTAGTTTTTAAAATATTGCGATTTTTGGCGATTGAATCTATTACTCTAATCAATTGCAATGTAGTTGACTTGCCTTTGCGGAAGCCAAATTGTTCATCAACTATATTCAACAGCAGAGGAATTCGTCCAAGCAGGATTCGTTCAAAAATTTTAGCTATTGCAGGTAACAGCGAAATTGGTCTGTAGTTATTGGTTTTGGTTACATAATGTTGTTTGTTGGTGCCGAAATTTTAAAATTTCTTCTACCTTCCTACGAGTCCCTTCCATCTTAGGATCGTAGTCATTAGGTTAAAAGTTTTTTTCTAAATGCCCAGCGAAAATCTCCGCTTTTTATTGCTTCATTTTGTACAATTGCTCTACACGTTTGAAAAGCATTTATACAATCATTAGAAGTACGTTGAACATACTCTGCCCAATTATTATCATGATACTCTTTTAGCATAATTTTTAACGTGGCCTGCTCTCTGTTAAATTCTGTTTTAATCGCCGGATCCCTTGTTAGTTGCCATCGCCTGGTAAGAGTACGTTTATCTTTAATTGCTTGTTTTATATAGTCAGGTGTTTTGATTTACCTGTCATTGTCGTATTGTTTTGTTTTTTTATTAAACGCCTCACGAATTTGGTGTGACATTTAATACATGATGTTTAATGTCATCAGGGGATTGTATGTCCGGGTTGCCTGTGGTAATTTCCCTTTGCAGCGTTTCATTAAACTTACGCCAGTTAGTGACGTTTCTCTTTTTCCTTGTTGCGGTTCTAATAGGGTCAGCATTCAATTTCATAATCACCGGTAGATGATCGGAATTTAAGTCCATTCGAACATCAATATTTATAACAAATGGTACATTAGTGTAATTTTTACATCGATTACGCCTGGATTATCATGAGAATTCGGAGGTGTCCTAGTTGGTTGATCCGGGCCTAGAATTTCATAATCTTTTCCCTCAAAATGAATTTGAAGTTGTCTTCCAGCTAAATTTATCCTGCTAGACTCCCAGTCTGGATGCTTAGCATTAAGATCACCCGCAATTAACGTAGGTTTATCGCTACTGGCCAGCAAATCGTCAATGTCCTCCATTAATAGGGGAGTACTAGGACTCCTGTATGCTGATATTATAATAACGAGGCGGTCGTTTATTTTAATTTAGCATCCTGTGGCATCCATGTTCGTTTTGGGTAAATTAATACATTGGTGTATTGAATTCCGTTTAAATAAAAATATCTGTACCGCCCGATCCCAAATTATGAGCTGATCTGTTGTTGTTTGTATATGTTAGGTAATTCGCAATCTTAAATGTATCAGTGTTTTTTAAGTGCGTCTCACCCAGCATACATATGTCGACGTTGTAATCATATAAAAACTGGCCAAGTTTGCTACGCTTATTTCGAACGCTGTTGGCGTTTCAGTAGACCATGGTAATTTCGTTGGTTGTATTATTGCATAGAATCTCGCTGACTGCCACCATTATTAGCAGAAGAATAGACTTACCTTCACAGTACGCATTACATATTTTTTGAATTAATTTTATTTCCTGTGCTTACCTTGTGTTTTTGGTAGAGATTCATTTTCTTTATGTGGTACTTGTTGCTTGATGATAGGTTGGAAATTTTCTTGCGTTTTCTCCTGTAACAATTGTAATGGTTGATGTATTTCTATTGCTTGTGGCTCTTTAGGTTGTTGTTGTATTTGAAGTTGATGTGACTGTTGTCTATTTGTAACTGTTTTGTCTTATCGAAGAGCAATAACAGCAGCATACGAAGTGGATGCTTGGTTGCATGGTAAGTTATTGAAAGCAGAAAGAATTTCGTACATTTTTAAGAGTTACCAGAAAGGTGTTGCAAGGAAGATTGTTTCTTCCTGTTAATCTTCTGCAATACACCACTGCGTAACCACGCTCTTCAAGTTCTTCTTGAAATTCCTCATTTGTTATGCTAGTCGCTATTCCCTTAACTGCAACTTTTAATTTTCTTTGGGCAGCGACTGTATACGTTTAAAATTCTAATTTCGATTTTTGGAGGTAATCCTGCACGTGGCGAAATTCAGATGCAGATTCACAATAAATTCGCACACCTTCACCATTTGCCTTAATTAATACATTTTTCTGTAGAATAGTTTTATGGTTTCTACAGTGGTGTGTAAAATTAACTATCTTTTCAATAAAAATTGGTGGAATTTTTTTCAGATTTTGACGTGATTGATGATTTAACCGAAATGTGGGAATTTTTTTCATCTCCAGATTCAATGTTTGAGTTGTTAGATATTTGCCTTTTATTACTTTTACGTCTTTTTGATCCAACAACGGGAAACTCATCTGGTGAAGGCAAGAACTCTATCGATTGGATGGTATCAGAGGCATGTGTTTGACTGTTATTACTAATACTAACTTGGATGTTATTGTCATCGGCACTAATTAAAGCATTCTTCAAAGAAAGAGGTTTTTTCTTCTTTTTCTTTCTGACAGGTTGGAAACTGTCAGCATCGTCAGCACTCGTAGGTGGAGAATGGGTTGGCTCATCAGGCAATTGAGCTAACAACTGGTTTAACCCGTTGATGGCACTAATTAGTTCAAGGCGTGACATCGCCGCACGGGCTTGGTATGGTTAAAATGATTGAAAGTATAAATTAACCTACTTTTGGTAATTTAACACCGAACACTAAGATAACTTGTAGGAATATACAAGAACAACAAACCAAACACGAAATGAGAAAACAAACTCGCGTTTGGCAGATATAAACATAAATACATATACGAAATTAGATATGAACTAACTGTCAAATTTGATTTTGACGTTAAGATTCACGTGCGTATGAGTTTTGTGGTAGATCTAGTTATGGAGAAAAAATGGCATGCAAGCGATATTTCAACGAAAATTTAAGAAAACTTAACGAAAACATTAATTTTACATAACTGTCAGTTGTTTGACATGTCAGTTGTTTAAAATAACTGTCAGTCATTGACAGAATGTGCTCTGCAAATATCGTTTAACACAGATGGATTGGTTGATAAATAATTAATTTATCATTTGGTGTAATTAATTTCAATTATACAGTAAGTTTTTGAAAGGTGTTTATTCATCACGGTAAGTTAAGAGCAATCACACTAAATATTGAAAGCTCAATTTCATATAGAGATTTTGGTAGGTTTTAATAGACTGTTTCAATTTACTTGATATAAAGAGGAATACAATAGAATATTTTTTTATTGTTAGTAGAATTTTTGTTTTTAAAAATTTCAGCAATTAAACGTACAAACATAAGTCGCAGAACTCGCAATGGTGCAAGTCAAAGAGCACTTTAAACTGACGAGCAACGCGAAGCGTGGAATGAAGTTGAACGGAATCGATATAATCAAAATCAACAGCATGTTTCTTTTAACCCTTATCGAGCTGTATTCAATTATAATGTGGAAATCGATTACAGTTCACAGCAAATCCTTGCTATTGGATCAATGAACGTTGTGTGCTAATATTGTAAAGCATTTAAATTTAAAAATGAAGCCCCTGGATTGTGTTGCGCAAGGGGTAAAGTCAAATTAACGCCATTGGTACCGCCACCAGAACCTCTGCATTCATTGGTTTTCGAAAACGGGACAGATTCTATAATTTTTTTGGTTCATATACAGCAATACAATAATTGCTTTCAAATGACGTCATTTGGCACAACAAAAGTTATTCAAGAAAATTTTATGACAACTTTCAAGGTAAGTATGTATATTGAAAAACAATAAATTTTTACCACGAGGTGCCTGATACAAAATTCGATGGTAACTATCAATTGTAATCGTGTATCAATTAAAATAGCGTAAAGTAGGTCTATAGCTAGGTGAATAGCCAAAAGCAGCCAGAAGTAAGTATGATTGAAAGTTGATGGGGAAATGGCAGTGCTGACAATGTATCTTGAAAGCCACATGGAGCTACAAACAATTCGCTGTACAATATTATATATTACATCTATTTATTGTCTGTTTACCATTGTAAATTTATGGACAAATATATAATTTAACAGGTTCCTTATTGCTAACGTTAGATAATAAATATAAATTTTTGCAAATTTATTTTATGGGCGACTCAGCAAGACAAGTCGATCAGCGCTGTGCACACAATAAATCGGCGAAAAGACCAATTGTGGAACAACTCCAACAATACAACGAATTGGTTGCATTTTTCAAGACTGCATTAGAACGCATTCCATTTGATAACCACAAAATTGTCACAAGACGCTATAATGCGCCAACAATTGATTAAGTCGCTATTGTTGTCGTGGGTGAAAATTTAGAAAACCGAGATATTGTTTTACAACGGCGTAACAATCAACACATAGATCATATGATGCGTTACAATATCCTATCTTATTTTAGCAAGATGAAGATGGGTATGACTTTTTAATGAAAATAATAAATCCAGTTATAGGTAAACAAACCACGTTCATTACCTTCATCACAACGTTAATTTATGTTATTATAACACGAAATTTTGTTTATAGGTTCCGAAACTAATAAAAAAATTAGTTCACTGAATTATTATTCGTACAGACTGATGGTTCGGGAAAATGAAAACAATCACATCTTAAAATGTCGACGTCTCTTTCACCAATATGCTGTGGATATGTACGTGAAAGTTGAAACTGAACGATTGACCTTTATCAGGTTGAACCAGACAAAATTCTGTTCTGAGGAACACATTCATCTTCAGGATGCCATTAATGCTGACGGAAATGCACAGAATATAGGCAGAACAACTATTCTCCCAGCAACATACGTCGGAAGTCCGCGACATATGCATGAATACGCTCAGGATGCTATGCAGAAGATTGAAGTTGATAATCGTTGGGTTGTTCCGTTTTCGCCGTTACTTTCCAAGACATTTAAAGCATCCATAAATGTCGAATTTAGCCATTCCTTAAAATCTATAAAATATATCTGCAAGTACGTGAACAAAGGTAGTGATATGGATGTGTTTAAAGTTGCTGCTAAAAATTCAAACGATGGGATCACTCATTTTCAAATAGGCCGCTATGTTAGTAATAACAAGGCGATGTAGCGTATTTTTTCATTTCCTATACATGAAAGATACATTGACCAGCTTCTTTGAAATGTGCCAGAATGATGAGTTTGTCAGGACACTGCTTTATTTTGAAATGCCAAGATATACCTAATCGTCAAAGAAATTTCAACGACGGAAACAAGGACAGCCAGTTCCATGTCACCCACAAATATTTTCCACCGATGCACTAAGATGTCCATCCCAGCCAAAACGAGTGTTTTTATTTGCGTTTACTATTAGTCAATGTTCGTGGCCCTACATCATTCCAACATCTGGGAACTGTTAATTGTGTATTATGCGGCACATACAGAGAAGCCTGTCAACGTATGAGATTGCTAGAGAATGACACTCATTAGGACCACACTCTCGAAGACGCTGTAATTTCGTCAATTGCAAAACAAATACGAACATGGTTTTCCATAATTTTGTCTACGTGCTTCCCTTCCCATCAAGACCGATATATTTATGAAACAAATATAAAGATCATATGGCCGAAGATATATTACATCAGAAGCGACTTAGAACGTCGAATCCAGATTTGCAAATTAACGAAGAAATTCACAATCAAGTTTTAATTTTAATTGAAGACAATTAGAAATGACAACACCTAATCGACCAATGCACGACGCATTTATACAAGAGTTGACGTGAAACCCATTATGATTCGGAAGCATTAAAAAAAATCGTTCTAAGAAACGTTCCCCTTTTTAAATGAGCAACTAAAATATACCTACGATACGATTATGAAAGTAGTAAACGATGGAACCAGCGAATTTTTTTTAGATGCTCCTGGTGAAACTGGGAAAAAGTTTCTGATATCATTGATTTTGGTAATGATTAGAGCGCAAAATGGTATCGCACTTGCACTTGCTTCGTCAAGTATTGCAGCTACGTTGTTAGAAAGCGGTCGAACAGCTCATTCCGCACTTAAGTTGCCCTTGAACATGCAAATAAATGAATCTCCAACTTGCAACATTTCGAGGAATTCTGCGATGGCCAAAGTGTTGCAGAAAAGCAAATTGAGTGCACGATGGCACACAAAAAATCTTTGGAAGCATTAGCCAGGACGTTGCAAGATTTACGAAAGAACCAAAACCGGTTTGGTGATGCAATAATTTTATTGGTAGGTGATTTTTGCCAAACATTACCTGTAATATCACGGTCAACGCCAGCCGACGAAATTAACGCATGTTTAAAGTCGTTCATTTTATGGAAATACGTTAAAACGCCGAAACTAAATATGAACATGAGAGTCAGAACGACCAATCTGGAGAAGTTTTTTCTAAACAATTGCTCGATATTGGTGATGGCAAAATACCTGTTGACTTATCATCTGGGTACATTACATTACAATTTTTTTCACTTTACTAAATCAAAGACCGAACTCATCGATAAGCTTTTCCCAAACATTGTTCAAAATTACAATAATCATGTTTGGTTGAGCGAACGAGTTATATTGGCTGCAAAACACGTTGATGTCAACGAAATGAATTTTCAAATTTAAAATAAGATAACTGGCGAGTTGATGACATACAAATCGATCGATTCCGTCACTAACCAAGATAATGTTGTCAACTATCCAACGAAATTCTTAAATTCGCTGGAATTGCCCGGATTACTAACTCATAATCTGCAATTAAAAATCGGATCAGTAATAATTATGTTGCGGAATAGAAACCAGCCATAATTTCATAATTTAAATGTTGCATACTTAAAAGCAAAACATTGATTTTGCTTGCGTACTAGCGCCGCTAATTAATCATCCTACCTTCTTTGTAAACTAGATTATACACACAGAATTATTGTTTAAAAATATTTCGTAAAACAAAAAGTACATATAGCAATTAATACATAAACTCTCGAATGTGTTTTAAAACAAAATTAAAAAGTAATATTTAAAAACACATAAGATACAGGTCTTTTTTATAACGATGTGATATAAATTAAACATTAATTGCTACTTAGTCTGTTAGTAAACTAAAAGTTATTGCACTTTCCTCAAAGTTCGGAACAAGTTTGTAAACTTCCTTAGTATGTAAATTTTGTTATTTTTAGCCGAGAGTTACTAATGTCCCTAAGTATCTACAAATAACAATTAACCGGTAAGTAGTTGGTTGCCAAACTTCAATTAATAAAATTAAGGGTTTTCCTTAAACCAAAGTGGCTTAATTGAATGACCGAGTTACGCCAAATATTATTTTCGAGACATTTATTGTTTATTCGTTATATAAATTGTTCAGACCTTTATTGAAAAGGTTAAAAAAGGTTACTTACGTAATTATTTTATAATGACCAACCGGAATATCGTACAGTTTTTGAATATTGATTTATTAATAAACGTGAAATTCACTGAAAAGACGTTCAGACTCAATCGCAAGGATAATTAAAGTTGACGTTACAAAAAAAAAATTGGGTTCAACATTTTTACGTGGGTTACGATAACATGGAACGATGTCATAACTTTTGCCATAAATCTTTAATTATTCCACAACGTCATCAAACAAGACAACATTGTAGGACATTGCATACATTAATGAAGCGTTTGCTTATTTTTTTTACATAAGTCTGGTAACCTATTTATATTTGATGCCGCTACTGTCAGCTATGAAAAATATTATTAAGGAAAATGTTAACACATCGTCGCTTTAGCTTTAATTAACAGGAGGATAAATAAATATGCTAACAAGATGTGTTTTTATTAGGATATTATTTTGGCATACGACTGATATACAAAGGTTTGCTTTAAAACAGTTAGTTTGTTGTAAGATGTTCTTTATGCGTGTAACAAAACCGCAGACAAGAAGTTAGAGCAGACTTCAGACAACACGGTTGTAAATAATGACAAACAGTCTTGGTATTACCATTATGCCGGCATACGTTACATATGATTGCAATACAACATGAACTCGTACATACAAAATGCCTGCAACAACTGTTAACCTGTAGTCGTAACGTGTCCTAAGCCACAACGTTCATTATTGAATGCTGTTGATAAATTACTAATATAGAAATACGTTTGGATAAAATTAAACATAAAATTGTTATTATAGATAAAAGTTAAAATGAAATTGCACACAAGAGACTGATTATAAACGTATTTTAATAACGCAGCGATCACGCCAATGAATGTAGGCACCGGCAAAGCAGGAATGATAAATAAACAGATTCAATATTTGAAAACCGCATGCGGGTAAGTAATGAAATTGAGTTGTGCTTAAAACGAACTGATATATTACTTACGTATATTTTACGCGTAAGAAAGATGAACGGCAAAATAAAATGTCCTTTCGACTATATGATAATAAGTATTCAATGGCAATCAGTTCGAAAATAATATTGAATAAATTTATTTAAAAGAAACCGTTTTATAAGATTAAATAAAGTAAGGGAACGTATTTCGCTAGACAGCTAGCAGCTTTGCCGTCTACTGCTATTCATATTATTGGATTTTTGGGATAGGAAATTGGATCAGGCGATATATTAGCTCCGGAAAGTGAGAGGCGAAGGGAAACACAAGGACTGAAAAGGATCAGATTAATATCTATCTTACAAACACATTTGTCTCAATGCATCCAAAACATTAGGGTTCTAAGGTTGACTAAATAAATTAATTGTAAAAAACCGAACAACAAAAAGTTGTTCCTTAAATGCGTTCGAATACACGCTTTAGAGTACGGTGGAAAAAACTTTTATTGAGTTAAAAAAAAACTGTTATTGGTATTAACATAAAAGAAATACATTGATTTAAGTTTCAAATTGCAATATAATTTCGTAGAACTACCATGCTGTTAATAATTTTAAAAAAATTTTTTGAATATAGAATTATAATCGAGCAACTTTAAATCTTTAATTTTAAAGAAAAAAACTGAACGTTTTTTTGTTAAAATTTGCTTGTAATTTTAACAAAATGGAAATGTTTTTGTTAAATACGATGAACATTTGGGAAAAACGTCACGCTCACAGTCATTTTAATTAAAAATTATTCTACCATATTTAAATATATTTAATTGATTATCTTAATAGGCGAAATGATTAATTACCAGAAGGTAAGAAACCTTAACATAAATGTTTCTTGATGAAATCGGTTTCTTGATCCCAAACACTATAAATGAAACAGATGCTATATGTTATAACACCAACCTTGGTAATTATTTGTTAAATAAACTTAAATAAAATAGAAATGCCTAAGCATAATAGTGTATTTTGTTGCCATTTGTTTAAAATTAATTAGCAAAGACTTGTTTGTTTTGCAAAATTAAATTAATTAAGGCAAATTTTATTAAAATATTTGGGTAGAAACTATATTAGAGTAAAATCAATGAGATACCGCAAATCGACTATACAATAAATAAAACTTAAAAGGCGTTTTTTATAGGTCAACAAAATAAAAATGATAGTTTTAAATAATTAGGACTGTAACAGATCAATTAAATTAAACGTGGCGATTAAACTACTACATGTAGATCGCCGTGTCTCTAAGCAAATTTAAAAAAAATTAATGAACTACAATAAAGATTTTCACAACCAAAACTAATTAAAGTTAAATATGAAAACAGAAATTAACGTATCCAACAAATTAGAGCTATAATCTACGCAGTATGATGTATCACGATACTATAAATTACAGCAAACTAATAATTTCAACGTTTACAGAAGAACGCCACTAAATAGAAATTAGTTTAGTATAAATAAAATTTAATCTGATGTTAAATATTTAATACGAAAATACGCAACAATAATTGCAATTATAAATGTACAGCAAAAACACTATAAGTACATCAAAAAAATATTTGTTGAACAATAATTAAAACTTAATTGCTAACACTACACTGAAATAAATGTGTAATTTTACTGAGAGGAAAATTACATTATATTTGTTACAAAAATATTTGTAAAAAATCATTACACATGTAATTTTTACATGCATACTTAGGTAATTTACTGTAAGCAAGAAACCAGTCAATAAAATACAAAATCAGTATAATTTATTCAGTCACTTTTTTATCTAATGAAATGCTAAATCAAAACATTTCGGGAATTACTTTTTATTTTAACTTTATAACAAAAATGATATGAAGTTGAGTTTAGCAAAATACTATGAAAACTTACTATGTAAAGGCTTTTACAAAAAAAAGCTAGTGCGGTGTTTCTAGTCCCCCATCGGGCGCTTCTCCTGGTGGCGGATGGGGGAATGCTTCCCAGATATGGGTTGTACAGCGAAAATAATACCCAAGGCGGACCAAAACTAGCACGGCAGCTCGCTGTTTCAGAACTGACCACAACGGCAGAGTGGTAACCATAAAAAGACGTTTAGACATCGACGAAGGAAGCAACGAGAAACTACACCCTTATCCCTCCTTAATTATAATCAACATGGCTATTACTGATAGTGAACAGATAACTAATCACGGGACATGGAACCTTAGATTTAACAGGAATGGACTATCTCAATCAGACTACAGAGCCTGCAGGTCGTCATCCAACAAAATCCCTAGAAAAAACAAAAACAAAAAACCGTTTTAAAACTCGATAAGACAATAAAAATGTGTACTTAGAATGTAAGAAGTATGTATACGCTTGTAAAAGCCGCCAACATAATGCAGAAATTGAACATAGAAATTTTAAACATTAGTCATGTCAGATGAAGTGGATTCCGTACAAAAAAAATGACAGAATATTTGATTCAGGAAATAATGAAAATCACCAAATGGAGTAGCAGTAAATGTATTAAAGAATATCGTACCGCATATTAGTAACTTCATATTGGTTTTAGACAGGGTCATGCATTTGCAAATACACAGAAACAAAACTAATCGTAACATTGTACAAACACCATCACAAACAAGTCTAACAAAGAAGTTGGTTCCTTTTATGAAGACATAATCACAGTATTGCTGACAAGGGAAGATAACCTTGATCTCAGGGGACTTCAACGAAAAGATTGGGAAAGGGAAATGTGACAAACATGTGAGTAAATTCGGACGCGGAACAAGAAACGAGAGATGATACTGATACAGTTTTGTCAAGAGAACGATAAATATGTACCTTCTATAAACTTCTTAACAAAAGATCGTATACTTGAAAATCCTCACATAATAACAAATAAAGAACAGGGAGAAATTAAAAAGATTACATACTAATAAACAAAAGGTACAACTATTCAATCAACCAGAACATATCCGGATACAGATGTTTTTTCTGATCATAATTCCTTAGTAGTTCAAATTCAGGTTAGGTAAAAAAAACACGACAGAAAAACAAAGTAAAATTGTTTTAAGACAACTACAAGAACAATACACACTATAGACAAAGGAAAAATTAATAATAATTTAAAACAACTACAAAAGAATGAAATTTACGCATAAATGAAAAATGGAAATATTTTAAGCAGCGCTAATAGAACCGAAAGTTTTAACCAAGTAAAAACATGCAACAAAACAACCGTAGATGACCGATGAAATTTTTAAGTTGATGGAAAAGAAAAAATACTTTCAAAGTAATAAACAACGACTAGTACAAGATCACACAACAAAGAATAAGACAAAAGTGTAGAGCTGCAAAGGAGCATTTTACATTTAGAAATAAAGACGCTACAAGCCAAACAAGATTATTTTTGCTTGCATTTATTTATAGACAAACCAATGTAGTCTTTGGCAAAAATCATAATAGACATGCAAAAAGAATTGTAGACATTGACGAAAAAGGAGCTTAAAAAATAGAATAGCGGTGGGACCGGACCAATTACCTACAGGGATTTAAAAACTGACAGAAAAAGAGCAACTCCAAATCCAAATCATGGTATTCAATACTATCTACAAAACAAGGATTATACCAAATGAGTGGTTGATATCGATTTTTATGTCTTTATCGAAAATGGAGGTGTTACGATAAAAGAAAAATAAAAATAAACGTTTGACAGCGAATTGCGCTTATCCCTAATCATAAAGAAGATTTGCCCGTCAGTAGCGGTGTATACACAATGCAGCCGTTAATTTTAATTTAGAATAAATATTTTGAAAAATACAAAATAACATGTAACAAGTCCCCCCAGGAAAATTAAACTCTGGGGACTACAAGAAAAAAATTATCAGAAGAAGTTTAGCCTAAGCCAAGGATCAAACCCTAAAATCCAAACCCAACACAAATACAATTAGTTCGCACAAACAGTTCGCTAAGTATAATCAACCATATGTGTCCCACAAATCGCATGAAGCGGAATAATACTTCCAAGAACTTGTTGCAAAGCCGACAGAAGTCGCAACGCTAGAAAATCAAGAAAATAACGCAGCGTAATAGACCTTATTGAGCAAAAATCCAAAACAAACCCAAAGAAAAGCAAAAGATATAGAAAAGAAAGACGTTTAGACCACGGTCAATAACAGTACCCTAAATATCCCATAAAACTCCAATCCATAGATATTAATCCAACCCTAAATATAAGTCGCCAAAACTAATAAAACTCGAGAACTAATAGAAAACCAAGTATCTAGAAGATCCAAAAAAAAACAACCTGAAACAAGAAAAGAAGATTTTGATTGAAGTCGACACAAATCGGACTACTCAACAAGCAGAGAAACAAATCAGCAATTCGAAAGTCACAACCACAAAAAAAGTAAATAAAAAAGAATAAGAAACTTCACATGCTAATCAAATAATGTAAATGCCTGATTCGTTCTTCGCCCCGTAGAAGAGCAAAGCGGCGACTAAACGGATATAATTATATACAGACGGAAAGGTATTCTATCTTGAAGTAAAGTGGTGAAGAAGAAAACCAAAAGAAATTTAGCAGAAACTTGACCGAAGAAAAGAGTATCGGTGACAGCAAAATGGAAAAAAGCAAACAGATAGCATTTGAAACCACAAGCAACAAGATATTTACGATGCATCCCAAGACACAAATCATCAAAACCAAAAAAAGATGTAAACCCGAAAAATAGAAAAAGTCGAAAGCCAAAAAATATAACTTCGTCATACTTGGCAATGCGTGACATCACGACCTAACAGCATAGCTTTGTTATGAGTTCGAACACGAAGAACTATGAATTGAGCAACTTTGGATCTCATAGGCGGCAAGTAGAAGCGACCGCGAAGAGCTTCCGAGGTATGCCTAACACTGCTGCGAAAGTAGAAATCACTACAGGTGATTCCTGAACTGTGTCACTGATCTCTGATGTTAAAACGTGTAAAGAATTACGAGAGTTGATGTTTGACCCCAAACACTTGCCTAACAATACTAAGTGCAAGATAGATGTGACCTCAATCAACGCTAACGGAAATTGATAAAACGGCGTTAAGATTTTGCCAGATTATCTTGAACTATATCTTCTCTGAGACTGGTTCTGATAGCTGACGAAAAGGATGTTGCATGGTGGTAACGTAAGTACCAATGGATTCGTCACCTCCCATCGTACGACTGCAAATAGTATCCATTAAGCGCTCATCGTAATCCAAGGGCAAAAACTCAGACTTCAACAGAGCTGCAACATCGTTCCACGAATGTAAAGAACTTTTGTCCTAAAAACAAGTAGAACTTTGCCAGATAAATCCGCAAAAGAATAAAATTTGATGCACGAGGCACTACGAGGTACGCACAACTTGTCAATCCAAAGAAGAATTTCTATAAGTAAAGAAGGATCTTCACCAGAAAAGTAAGTGGTCGTTTTTCGTCTAAAGAAAACATATCTAAAACAAGAAACTAGTCAAACTTACAAACCAAAGCAGAAATCCAAGTCTCTGACTAAAAATTCAATTAAAATAAAAATAAATCGATAACTAAAGCAAAGTCGACCAACGTACTAACACGAAGTAGTAGCCTTAAGGTCTGCCAAATCTATTTAATGTTGAACAAGAGGAATGCGGAATACGTCGAAAAACTTCATCGGGAAATTTAATTTCCTGTCACAGCCAAACTTCAAATTTTGCCACAAAATGATCACTTTTGCGGTTAACACTATTCAAATTGCAGTAATACTGTGCAAAAACGATTCTCTCATGAACTGTACAAGAGTAACAAATTCGTCAACATTTCTTTGAAAATGGTTCCTCAGAAAATCTAAAACTTGAACTTTTCGAATTTCAATCGATTCGCGACAAAATTTTTGTTGTTTAAGTCCATATGTGTGATAGTTTTTTTTCCTTGTTAAAATGCCACTAATGCAACCAAAAATCACAAGCACAAGATAATGTTACTTTAAACTACAAAATTAAAGAACACTTAAGATAACGGCACTGACAAAGATAACAAGAGAATTCTCTTTAAACTTGTACAGCACTTTGCCCGCTCGTAAGAAGACGAAAAACCGGCGTATCGAGAAACTACGGCGGGTATCGACTATAATAAAAATACAAAGCAGTGGCGTATCATATTTGTATGTCTATTTCTGAAAGTATCTAGGTATTTCTCCTATTTCTCTAATAGGTAATTTTGAATGTATTTTTCATATGCATTTATAAAAAAACGTATACCTTCGATTGCTTGTACCGCCCCTTGCCACAGGATGACAATAAAAAAATTCCTAATATTATAATTATTAATGTTTAGGGAATAATTTTGACTCCAATTGATTATGGTCTGAGTTGGCCTACAAAACAAATCAGATATAAATGCTATATTTCGACAAATTCTTTACTATTAATACGGCTTTTAAGGACACAAACCTGAGCTTTCTAATCTTTCTAAGTAACTAGAGCTGTCGTTAATGGATGCAACTTTCAAATTGAATTTATATCTTGTGTACGTTTCTTTACACAATGCCGACAAGCTTACCAAATTTTATGATTACTTCCCATACTCGAAAAATACCCATTATTGCAAAGTTTGGAAGCTTATATCTCTAATTGGGATTATATAATATACAACCTTTTGAGTATAAAACTTGCAGTAGTACTACCAGGAGAAATTACCATAATTTCACTCTTATCAGTAGAAGTTGAAAATTTATATTTCGATTGGGTTTTTCAAATTATAAACCACAGTGCGTAGGAAGTAATAACAGAACCAGATATTTAGCATTAGCCAAAAGCTTTACCCATGTCACTCCATAGCGACATCCCCCATTCAACATTTCTTCCATACCATTGACGTACACAAAAAACAAGAGAGGGCTAAGGAGGCATCCTTGTCTCGACAACTACAGTACCAATCACATTACCCTTATGCCAGATCTTTGCAAAAGTTTAAATTTTGTAGATTTCTAATAATTTCAGTTGGTACTCCTAACAATGATGATTTATACATAAGCCTTCCCCTATCTACTGCATCAAAGGCTGAAGTAAAATCAACAAAGACAATAGAGTCGTGACATTTGGATACTACCCATGCACATTAGTAAAAAAATATTATCTATTCCATTATGTAACCGGCCTGAAATTCCTTCATGAACCATGACGTTTTTATCCAAGCATTAGACGAGTCAATAAAATTCTAGTAAATAATTTTGCAATTATACGACGATACAGTAAGGTTTCACGAAAACTGATGAGAATTTCATGCAAAATAAAGTCGAGGGCATATTTATAAAATTCGTATGGAACACGGTCCATATTAGGTGCTTTATTTAAAACTTGCTTTAGTATGTTATTAAACCTACAATGGGTGATTGTGGTGAGTTCCAAGTGAATGGCGAGCTAGGACTACACCAGCTTTAGACTTTCCTTAATGTAAATTTTAGTAGTGTCGTTTCGGAGCAGGGACTTCTGACATCTAGTCAATGAAACCTTGCCGCTAAAGGTACACATCATTGCCGCTATAACAACCCGGGCGAGTCTAATGGCACAAACATTGGTGTAAATGTAATTCATAATTCGGAGGTATGCAATTTAAGTCTTGTTTAAAAATTATGTTTTAAATTTGAGTTACATTAAGTAAAGGCAATAAGGTCAAGCACATTTGGCCCATGATATGGAAGAACTAGAGAACAATTATTCCGAAATTAAAAATGCATTCCCAAAATTGGCCAGTCAGACTAAGTATATAGTATAATAAAAATGCATTACTAGTTTTAAACCTACAATCTAATCTGGTCTGAGGCGCAAATGGTATTAGAGTAATTTGATATCCATCTATGTCTCTAACAACACAACGATCAGTGCCAAGTGATTTTCTAATTTTGTACAGACCTCTATAATCATCCACTGAATATAATTATGCTGATTTCCTTAATTTATCAAAAGACGATTTATTTCCGTGTTGAATTTTTTGCATATTGTCCGACGCATTGTCTCTAAATTGAACTAAATCTCTGCAATTCTCTTGATAGAATTCGAGAAATACCCTTAAGAAATTTATAACCGCTTTTGACTGATTAATGCTATATAGTATCTTACTCGGTAAATTACCAAATACCCTATGAAAAGTTTTGTTTATAGCAAATTCTACTAATCCTTCTCGTAGTTGAAAATGTGGGTCGTTGTGATTCTCCATATCATTCTTAATGCTACTTATGAATGGAGCCTTGTTTTGTTTGATAGACAAAACTTGTTCGAAGGTGTTGGACACCAAAATTAAAAGATTTAGCACTGTTCTGAAACTATAACAATCGGTAACTATCTTAAAGTCTTTCCCTAACAAATAAATTTGAAAACGTTTGATTGCGTTAATCGCCGCTAGACATTCTAATTCGAAACTATGATATTTGCCTTCGCACGACGTTGTGCGATTGCTATAATAAAAAACAGGTTTGAACCTCCTCATTCTTGCTTCTGAAGTATAATTGCGCCAAAGCCAACGGCATTAGCGTAACAATACAATTCTGTTTCCAAACTTGGTGAATATACAGCCAGCAAAGGACGCGATATCAAATCAAATTTATTTATCAAATCGTATAGAGGTTTAGCAAAAAAAAGAAAATTATGGTAGAAAATTTTGGAAATAACTAACTATGCCGATGAATTGGTAATTGGGTGATTTGTGATTGCCCTTACGTTGTCTAAACTGGAACTCGTCCCTTCATTACTAATCAATTATTCTAAATCTGAAATATTAATGAACAAAAAACTTGCATTTATCTAACCGGAAAACCAAATGAATTTTAACAGCTACACTTCTTTTAATATCACCAAATGATCCTTCTAAGTTTCTGTCGCAATGATGATATTGTCCAAATACTTTTATCTTGATTCAAAAGGTCCTTGAAAACCGAATGTATAAATGGTTGAAAAACACGTGGAGCGTTTGTTAGACCGAACGGTATTCGAAGATACTCGAACTCACCTAGCGGTGTTATGAAATACGTAAATTTAACAGAATCTGGATGTATTTTTACGTGGTGAAACCCATCCTTAACCTTCCAGTGCTCGCGCTTTTGTTTACAACATAATTGCTCGCCGCGGACTCTCAGTCCGCAATAGGGAAATAGTTGATTAAAAATACATATATGTACTTTTAAAGGTTACAGTAAATTAAAATCATGTCTTTCAATATGTTTCAACGGTATTTTATTACAAAATTATAAAATATATCTTCTAGTACTACAAGGAAAAAACTGAAACAGGTAACAAATCTCAACAGAACATAATAAGATTGAGGTATATTAAACATGGTTTCTAAATTACGTAACAAAACATGAACATAAAGTGTGAAAGATAATGTTTAATTTCCCAAAAATCCATCCGAATAGCATTCTTCGCATATGAAAGTTAAATGTTCTAAACACATGTACTTGGAACACTTTTTGCACGAATATCTGGTAGGCCTATTTTTTTGCCTATCACAATAACCACAACGACCTCGATGAGTTGTACCCTCAACAGTTGATTGTGTTGCTTCCAAACCTACTATTTCTCGAATTCTAGAGCTCATTGTCTTTGGTAGACTACTTTGAGTAGCACGCACGCTAAGATGACTGTCATGTAGTTAAAAAGATAGTTTTGGCAGAAATATCCTTCGAATAAGGCTGTTGTCGGGACTATTTAATGAATATATGACCATAGAGTTTATTCCAGCAACATTTAGTAGAGCGTAAGAAGTGACCATGGCCATCTATGCGTGTTTCTAGCACAGTTGTAGCCAGCACATAACTTGTCGACAGTATCGACGCCTCTTTTAGTGATGTTGTAATATGTGATTACTTTGGGTTTTTCTGTGTTTTCATCAACGGCGTCGTCATGGTGTAAACTTGAAACTACTAACACATTTTTATTTATTTTTTTGGAATAAAAGAGACTAGTGTTGCATTGTGTCGGTATGCAAACATGCTGCTGCACTACAGCACTTGGCGAATTGCTGGTTTCGAATAGTCCTGCCAATTGCTTTCTGACGTAGACTTCCATGTTCAAAGTGTTATACGTCTTCGAATCAACTAACGCAAAAATTTTAATTCCGTACTTGTGAGGTTTCAACGGAATATACTGCTTAAAACTGCATCTTCCCCTAAACGCTTCCAATTTTTCGTTAACTGTTACAAATTCAAAAGGCGTGTAAGCGCTCTTGCAGTTTTCAATAAACGAATCAAATGTTTCTCTAATTGGTGCTAGCTTATCCGTATTTTTACGTTCGGCGCGCGTATCGATGTCATCAAATCTCAAATGCTGCAAGAGAAATCGAAATCTGGGTCTGGACATAGTTAGTCGAAATATTTATATTCCTGTGCCATTTGATTCTCACAATTTTTCAATATTTAAACGATCTGATTTTTTTACTCCAGCAAAATAAAGCAGTCCAAACAAAGCCAAAATTTCTGAAACGTTTTAGTTAGCATCCCTTTCTCGATTATAATTATTTTTTGCATATTGAACAATATGTTTATTCGTACATGTGACAATAAAGCTCACCATAGCATCATTGAAAAAATGCTTCCAGACTTCCAATGGAGTTTTTAAACTTTTCGTTATTGCTTTTACTTCTGGTAGATGCTTTAGTATATTTTCTGCTCTTGTCCTTATATTTTTTTAGGCACATGCTTGTTCCACTTTGTCGAATTATCTTTCCCAATAAAAAATAGACTTGAAGAAAATACTTCCGAATCAGATATTTTATTACCATGGTCCTAAAATTTCTGTTCCGTGTCACTACTTTTATTTTGTACTTCTAAACTATCCTCTTCGTTTAAATCTTCCTCATCATCATACTGAATTTCACCTTCATCCTATGGTAAACATTCTTCCATTAACTGCCTCAAGCGCTCTTGTTCTGCTTCATACGTCCAAACCATTCTAAGAATAATAAAATATATTTTTTATCATCTTTAAATGTTAGGAACATTCATTTGTTAGTAACATTTAAATTAAAATTTACCTTGTATTGTATAAGCTCAGTTTTCACAAAAAAAAATTTCTTATTTGTCAGTACACAACTGCTCGCCGCAGACTAACTCTTCGCATATGGTTATTCTGTCAATACCACACCACACCTCAAACTAAAAATTTTCACTAATAAGTATGAGCATAAGTTAGGTACTGAAAATCGTAGATGCGCAGGGCTGGGATGCTACAGATTGGACACGAAAAACTATTCGTGCGGACTCGTAGTCCGCGCGCGCGCACTGAAAGGTTAAGGTCAAGAGAAGTAAAGTAAATTTTATGACAAAGCTTATCCAAAAGATCGCCAACGGAGGTGGGTAATTGTCTTTAATAGTAATTTCATTCAAAGCTTTATAATCAACGCATTATAAAATCGTGTTCGTTACGTAGTGGTAGACTATTCTCTTTAACAAAATCAAACTACAATTCACAATCTTGTGTTTTAGTTGACTGCGATACATTTGGATTAAAGCTTAGGTCTGCATCAGCATGATCTACTTCAATGTTCAGCTTCTTCCTCTAAAAACATATGTCTTTTTACTATTTTTTTTAATTTGTATGTCGCCGCATTGGAATGACATTTTTACTCCTTTGTTAGATAAAATACAATCTCTGCCAAGGAGACTTCCGAACGTGACTTTACATTGTAGTGCTTTGTAACCTCGTTCATCACACTTAAGACAGCTACCCCATTCTCGCTTTAGCTTGCTGCACTCTGCTTGTAGAAGTCCAAACATGCCGCAATTGAAACACTTTGTTTCGACTGATCTTGTAGACGGTTTAAGAATGATCCTCCGCTACTTGGAGAAGTTTTTCTTGGTAATGGGTCACATGGTCTAGGTTCCGTTTGCATTACTGAATGCATTGCTTTTAGGATTGCAAATTTCAAATGTCAAAGCCATCTATCACATATTCAATCATGTCATTAACTTTCAACTTTTTCAGCCCATGTTATAACGTCCGTATTTTCCGAATTACCATTAAACTCAGGTATTAACTCGAAAAGTTCTTTATTACTTAGATCATTCATCGACGTTTCACCTTTTTGTCTTGGACAGCTCAATATCGAACATACGGTTTGTTCAATGATTTTGTTCACACTAACTTGAGTTGGGCCTCCATTGTTTCTGTTTATCTGTTTTTTTCTCCGATATCCCACTTCTGAATTGTAGGGATGGTCGCTAAAAAATAAGTTTAAAAATATATATTTAGTTTCTACACACAAAAAGGTGACCTAATTTACAAAAATGTGCCCCTAGTTCACAAAACTTCTTATTAGAAGTGGCTCTTGTCTGTTCAACGGCAAATTTAAAATTTATTCCCACACTATCGACAAAACGATCATCCTCAACATGGTAGCCAACGTGATGAACCAACGACCGTTAAAACGACAATAGTACCACAAGAAGAAACACCTTTCCATATTGTTTTTTTTATAATTAACACCTAAATTTTATTATAGATATCAAGGTTCTGCTATAAAATTAATAAAAATTGTTTTTGACTAAATGGAGCAATTTATTCAAATAAAACCACCAATTTTCGAATTTTGTTCTACAGTAAATTATACTCATTTTTATTTACTTTGTCATTATTATTATTAACTGTAATAGCTTTTCTTTTTTTTTTTAAAACGAACAATTCAAAAAATAGTTAGTTTATTAGGTTCCATTTAAGCGTTAAATAATTAAAAAAACAAAACAATATGACAAACATTTTTGACTTTAGAAAAAAAATTTTTAATTAAAAACAAGTTGCAATTACTATATAAAAATAGGAAACCCCGAAAAAACATGCAAATGGCACATGGTTTAAGTAATTGTCTAAAGTTTCTATAAAAACGCCAATATTTGGCTGTTACAATTATAAAAAATTGAAAAAAAAAACAATTCAGCTAGTACTTGCACTATAAACTTTTCATGTTTTGTTTTTTATTTTATTTTTTTTTATGTTTAAACAACATTGCTTGTCGTTAAATTCATGGCATATTTTGTGGAATGTTCAATTTTTAAAAATTTTATTGATTAAAACACAGTTTATTTGAACTTAATTGTGTTTTAGTGAGACTTTTGTTTTGAAAATTTATTTTTTACTTGTTGAACAATTTAAACAAAATTACAATGGAAGTATGCAAATTTTGATTATTTAACATTTAATTTAATAAAGAACTTATAAGCTATTTGGCATTTTTTTAATTATACATAATCTAAATACAATTTTTTAATTTATTGCTTTGTTTAAATGTGAATTATTAAAAATGTTATGAAATCAAGAGCAAGGAATTAATTTTTTTTAAAAAATGTATACATTTACAAAACCAAACAAACAAACAAAATATAACAAAAGTTGTATGAACATGCTTTTCTGCATAAATATTTTCAGTATTTTATTATCTCTCATTGGCAATTATTATTTGCCATATAAATTTAAAAAAAAAATTATTTAAATCCTAATTAAAACCTGTATAATACACCGCAAAAAAATTCCAAAACAAAAACAAACTTTCTTAATAGCTTTAACTATTAAAAGTATATTAATAGAATCCTCAATAATTATACGTTTTAATTATTAAAGCATATAATTTAATGTAGTTTATTTGCGCTTATTTTAAGCTAGCTAGAAACATTATGGGCGACATAAATAATAAATCATTTGTAATGACCGGAAGTTAAAACTATTCTTAAAACCAGATAAGCTCTCTCTTCCTATCACAGACCCGTGTAAGCCGTATGATGGCGGATTTGACGATAAAGGTTTTCTATCTAACTGATAGCACCTTTCGCTTCATTTAAATACTTCTAAAATATTCAGTATTGCAAATCGGGATAAACGCGGAAAATCTCATTTATGCAACGTTTCTATTACTTACAATTAATAAACCTTATTATATTTAATTAAAAAGCTCATGGATTTAACAAAACTTTGAGTGTGGGTTTGCAATTAAAAAAATTAATGAAAATATCTATTCACAAAAAAAAACACAAAACTTTTGTGATTAGAATAAAAATGATTTAGATTTTTTTTATAGCAACACATTATATGCACAGAATGTTGTCATATGTCTTAAATGCTATTACCCTCATCAGGTAATCTGACGTTGATTGACCTTGGTCAATTTACCTAAACGCTCTAGGATTAACCAAAAACCGGTAGAAAAATTTACATAAAAACATCTCATAACTTACGTCACATCTTTGTAAACAATTTCTGAACTAATTTAATAAATATTTAATATTTTCAACTGCCATCTTACAGAATTTTTTCTTTCCACGAACATTAATGTAAACAAGTTTTTATAATTATAAGTTATTTGTAATGATCATCTATTTTGAGAAGTTTGGAGTTATAATTAACATTTTCGAACAATTTAATCTGTCCGAGTAATATATGGATTTCTAAGATGTTGAAATCCTTTGATGTCTTCTGCTATATATCTATACCTATGAAATGCGCATATTTTATGTCACTATAGAACTTCTTGTATCTATCTAATCGTTTCAGGAACTTTTTTAATTAAAAAAATTCGATTTCTGTTTGGAAACATTTACCCACTCGACCAATTCCAAATATGTAATAATCTAGGTTTTATTAGTGCATAATTTATATACGTGTACGGTATATAAATATTATTAAATTTGATATATACCAAAATCATTATATAGTGATATTAATGCTATGTGAAAAAAAGTAATAAATTTTTTATTAAAAATCTTTAACACGCTAATGTTCACTGATATATTACGTACATATTGTTTGCATTTATTTTTATAGTAAATTCCAAAAATTCCCGAATTGTGAATGTTAGACGAATGGATAAACTATATTAAGATAATGTAATAACTTACTTTACAAAAAAGACCATTAAAATAAAACACTTATATTGTAGCAATGCAAATACTAATTCCACAAAATAAATCGCTTTACTCGCAGTTTCCACAAAAACAAAATTTATTCAAATAAAATCAGTTCCGTATGCTTTAACTGGTAAATACTTATTTTCAACTTACCATCAAATTATCTTAACGTTATTTTAAACATGTATTTATTTTGCCAACGTAATACACCAACTTATGAGTAAATAATGTCTTCGTCAACATCTATTGTTATGCTATTATACATACTAAACCTTATATTTATTTAACTCATATTTGTGTGTGGTGCGCAAATTTCTTGTTTGTAGAGAAAAGTGTCCACAATATTAATTTCTATCGTTAGTAACTGTCGGGTTTGAACCAGGGGCGTCCGCGAATAAGGAGCATTAGCACCCATTTCACATCTGCATTGCAAATAAGCAATTCACTCTAGCTTAGAGAAGATTCGCGATAAATTGTGAGTTCCATAAAATAAATCGTCATCTACCTAAATCTGAAATTGTTATTTTTACGAAAAAAAGTCAATTACTTATTTTATGTCCAATTATTGTGTTACAATTCGTTAAATTTAACTCGTACTGACTAATAATCTTTACGTTACATTTTTTAACAGCACGACAAGAAAATATTTATATTGTTTAAATTATGATAGTTGAATAAAAGTATTACTTAGAAGACTTTTATAATAAGAGTACATTGTATAAACTTACGTTCCCATATTGTAAATTACACATAATTACAAAACAGTGTAATTGTGTTAAGGAACACAGGAAATTTATGACATCTTGAAATGTGTTTTTTATTGTCAACACGATTATACTTAAACATTTTTTTTTGTTTTCCTACTATTAAAGACAGAAAAACTAATTTTGTTTGTTTATACAATATTATTTTATCAAAAATATAGAATAATCAATTCTTATCGTTAAATAACATACTGTTTGCATTTGATATGCATCCAGAATTCCTAGTTCCAGAATTGATTAAAATATATTAATTTATTAAAACATTTGTTATTGACTTTTTGTATAATTATAACATAATTAATGCTGTAATAACGACGAACTTTAAGATTGCATTTAAATTGTTATTTTTAATCTTTCACAACTGATATGTTATGTTAAAAAGTTGGTAGATCAATTTTCGAGTATAAAAATTGTACAAGTATAAAATTTGTCCTTCGACATGCCGGCTGTCAAAATGAATTTATTTTCCTGTTTTGTAAAATACGGACCGTTCTTAGCAGTCTCTCCTGTCCAACAAGGCTTTTATTATTAAATTGTTTCATGTTATTCCACGTGAATATGTGGGCGAATTTTGCGTATTGTTGAGTGAAAGCTTATTTTGGGGTATGTGATTTTATAACGTTTTTTGTATTGAGGGCTTAAATTAATTCTTTAGCGGGTCCGATTCCTCCATCTGTAATCTTATCAGTGATATTGGTAAAACACCTGCCTGTCGAAAAGTTTCCATGACGCCAGGTCGATGAAGGCTAAGGGCTTGTACACCACTTTATGGAAAGAAATACTTACATAAGTGCGAAGTTTATTATAGGGAAGCTCGGTACATTCTTTTACGTCAAATACTGTAGGCATTAAATCAAATTACTTGTGCTAACACTGTATGTACGCTTGTGTCAAATTGCATATTACGTTTTAGGTCAGACTGCTACGGAATTAGCTAATCCCCTACTGGATAATACACAATTGTAAGTATTACATTTTCTATTTTACTTCGTTGGTCATGTCGATTATTGGAATGGCCACACGTACATACTAGGTTGTAATCACTATTATTATTAAACTCTTTTTTTGTGTGTCACATACTTATCGGGTGCGCTTTGATTCTCGATACTTTAATTTTCGTATTTTTGAAATTTAACTTAATAAAGTAAAGTCATTCCTTCGTTAAATGTAAAAATTAGATCGATTAGGGCACGTAGGTGCGCGACGTGTTGCCCAAACAAAGGGCGTAACTTATATTTGGCCTGTGATATCAACTCATGTTATATTGTTTGCAACGTTTATATAACTATACTTATGTACTGTTACCGTCTACTACTTCTGTGATACAATAAATATATATTCTGTGTTATTACTTCTGTCGTGTTATTTGTTCTTTTCTAGCTACGGGTAGAGTTAGACGATATCTACCTAATTCTTTTTTTAGCTTTAATCAATAATTTAGCATCACAAAGCCTGCGACTCTTTCTCCGGGGAAACTGTGTTAGCCGTTGTCTCTTTTTTTGTTGTTACAAGAAAACCAGCGTAACAATGTTACTTGGTGGTTATATATTGTTGTCTGTTTAATTTTAATTAAATATTATTATTAAGACTCATAGAGTATACTAAAGTCATATACAAAACGAAATTAAATAAAATTATTATAACATTATGGTATTATAGTATACGGACACTTGCTGACAATGTATTTTTTTAGTTCGTTTTTTAAATATTGTTATAGATTTTTTTGGTAGATTCTTGTAACAACTAATTCCTTAGTTTGAGGAATATTTTTATATTTTGCTGTTCCACAATGGTTAATGAAAACATTTCTTGTTCGTGTAACATCCTTTTTTGTATTCTAAACACTCGAATAATTTCAGAACAATAACCCCACAAAACAATACAATATTTGATAGTACTATACGCACTCCCATAATAAAAATTTAGTAATACATCTTCAGTCACAGTTTGTTTTAGCAATTTTAAAAAATAATAATCTCTGTTTAGTTTTTTACAAACACTATTAATATATTGCAACCAGTTTAATTTGGAATCAATAACTATACCAAGAAATATGGTTTTTGATATCCTTATTATTTCTTTTCCATCTAACATAATGTTAAGTATTTCGTATTAGGTTGTAGCGCCACCTACCATTTAGTCACAACCCAAACACTGCATCGTGCGAATGCTGTGCTGATGCGAAGGCTATTCCTGTCTAGTCGTAAAACGGTAAACATAGCGACACCGTATAGTAGTTAAAAGTTAACTGCAATTACCTATTTTATAACAAATAATTATTTTCGGGTTTTGAACCGCGTTCCATATTTACACTTTTCACAAAATTTATAAAACTTAGAAAACTTACAAACTTTGAAAAATTTACAATGTTTGACGTTTCGACGGTCATGTCGCTGTCTTCTTCAGAAAAAAACAGTTTTTTCTGAAACGTCAAACATTGTAAATTTTTCAAAGTTTGTAAGCTTTCTAAGTTTTATAAATTTTGTGAAAAGTGTAAATATGGAACGCGGTTCAAAACCCGAAAATATTTTTTTGTTAAAAAATCATAGCCGCGAAAGCCTCAAATAAAAATTTTTATTTTGTAATGTAAGTGTAAGTAAATGATGAAACCAAAACACCACAAGTGGTGACCGCGACATAATAAAAAACGTGAGTAGAAATTAGAACAAAGAACTAACGTTAAGTGTCGCTCGTGTAAATGCGACAAGATGGCCGTTGAAGCTCAAACCACTTCAATCAACCAAATAACCGCAACTTTAGTGACTTTACCCCCGTTTTGGGGTAATAAAACCGAGCTCTGGTTTTCGATGGCCGAGGCGAAATTCAACCTGGCATTTCCAAAAATTACGCGAGAGGAGACGAGATTTTACCACGTAACTTCCGTTCTGCCCCAAGAAATTGCAAGCGAGGTTTCTGATATTATTACCAACCCGGATGACACAAACTTAAAACAAGCAATAATATTCCGGAAATCGGTCACTGAGACGCAGAAGCTGAAACAACTGATTGCAGGTTAGGAATTGGGAAATCGCAAACCTTTGCAATTATTGCGACACATACGGTCCCTTATGAGTAACCCTCATACGATCGACGAGAAGATCCTGAAAGAATTATTCCTGCAGCAAATGCCTCTGAGTATACAGCCCATGTTCGTATCTCTCACAATGAAATTAAACCAGCTGGCGGAAGTAGGAGATAAAGTCATAGAAACGACGCCATCCTCCATTGCCCCAATAAGCGCTGCAAGCGCATGCTCCGAAACAAAAACCGCCATCATGGCCGCCGCGCCGATATCCCCATCTGACGACCATAACAACACATTACACGATTACCGTCAGCTAATTTAAAGGATCGACGAGCTAGAAAAACCATTAAAAGGAAACCGACATCGAAGCTCCAGTAGAGGCAGATACCGATACCGTAGAAGCAAAAGCAAAGAAACGTTAAGATCACCTGATTTTCGTGAAAGAAGGTATTTGGATTGATATTATTAATTTCATGTATTTTAAATTTGTTTTAATGAATTTTAGATTGATTTTAATAAGTTATTTTACGTTTTTAAATTCAAAGTGACAATTTAAAATTGTAGATAAAGTTTTGTATTTTGTTACGCCGTGAATCATCAGATTTTCCGATTCTGTTTATTGAGCATTTTTCTTTGTTTGTTCAGAATTCCAGTGGTAATTTATGTTTTTCTTCTGAGATATCATTATAATTAAATATATTTTAGCCGTTTGTTTATTTTAAGTTGGTTCAAAAGATCTTTGTTTTAAGTGCAGTAAGTAAGTAAGTAAGTAAAGTTGTACTTTAATTTCTTTGTGTCAATCGTTTAGATTACGTGAAAAATTAAGGCATTACCTTAATTTATTAGGCAGTTTAAATTCTTGTAATATAATATTTTGTCAATTTGACATTTTTACGTATCAACCAAATTCCGTGGTCAAATACTACGATTTTGACGATATTTGATCTGTTTGCCTCCTTATCGCACTTCTTAATGAGATTGTTTTATTTCTTGAAGTTTCGAACACAGCCTTTGGGGAGATGGTAATCGAATAAAGTTATATAAATATGTAAAGTTGGTGATAATAAGAAGAAAGTCAGTTAACAGTCGTCAATATGTTCTAGTAAGATAGTTAGTGGGTTTTGGGGTGGTAACCACGTCCCCTTTTAGAGGAAGTAGTATGCCGAACGCGTGAATTTTTAATGCAGTTAGTGCACTCCTCCAAATTCGTAGAATCTACGCTGTTCGTCGATTGTTACGACGCGGCTACATCTTCGCCTAGGTGGCGGCCCTTGAAAACCTCCCGTTGGTACATAGTCCTTTGGGGATACCTTCCAACGTTTCTTCCCGTATACAGTTGGCAACCCAGAATCAACCACAAGTTCTTTCCTGGAATTACGACGACAATTAAAGGCATTTATTAATACCGATTATTTAAATATGGTGAAATTTTTGTTTACGCGATTGTGTTTTAAAAGCTTTGGGTTTTAAGTAAAATCAGAAGTGTCGCAAATTAATGTAGTTAACAATAATGTAATTAATAATTGTAAGTATTTGTTGAAACTATGTGACAAAATTTCGTTGAAGTAAAGATTTATATTGGACGTTAGCCGTGAAAATTTACGATTAAAAATTTTCATCTTGGGTTAATTAGACGAATTATTTCTTTTTATATTTAAGTAATTTCTATATAATGCGCACACGGCCGTGATTTAAGTAATTAAGATTTACCAGTGTTCTTATGTTTTATTTTTTTAAAATTTTGTTTTTTTAATATTTTTTTTTGCGTTCATTCAGTTAACTTTTAATTTTGTTTTTGTTGTTTATCAATCGTTTACGTACATTTTTTTTTGCTTGCTTTGTTTTGTTAATTTTGTTAACTTGCGTTAATGTCATTAGTTTTTTTTTATGTTTTCAGTGTTCAAATAAATGTTAAATAGTTAAATTGTAAACAAGCTTTTAATTCCGTCGACCTTCGCGTTACGTGAATTTTGTTTTTAGATTATTTCAGATTTTGGTGAGATACACTCTATTAAAGTAAGTCCATTTAGAGTGCATCCTTCAGGAGCGGGTTTGTGGTTGGCAAGGGTCAGAAGTCCATTAAGCTATACCCCTTCCTGGCGCCCGTTGATTTTGACTTTATTTCGTTTTGATTTTGTGTTTTGTCAAGTTTTCCAAATCAATCACGAAATTTTGAATAGAACCCACCCCGTCTTCACTGAGCACCGGCATAACACCGTTTATGTTACTGTATTTTAGGCAAGTGTCTTTGTTTCAACTTTGGCATGTAACAAAATCAAAAATTAGATATTTAATAGACACAGGCGCGGACCAAAGTGTGCTTACATATAAGTTTCGCAATAGATATGCAGATATCAACTCCCGTTTTCAGTTACAATCTACTAGTGGTACGCGCATCAAAATTTATGGTAAAAAAACAATAGTATTAGATTTAGGTTCACGAAGAACATTTTCGTGGACATTTGTGATAGCAGACGTAACAGACGCTATAATCGGTGCCGACTTTCTTAATTATTATAAACTGTTAGTAGACTTATCTAAGAGTGGAAACAGATGACGTATATCAGAAGCTTGTACGTAAATACCCTGACCTGATCAGACCTACGAACAAGCTACGAGAACCGCTGCATAATGTTGTACATTACATTGAAACAACTGGACCACCGGTTTATAGCAAACCACGAAGGCTTGCACCTGAAAAGTATCAAGTAGCTCGCCAAAAGTTTAAAGAAATTCTAGAAGCTGGCATAATACAACCATCATCCTCCCAGTGGTCAAGACCATTCCATCTTGTACAAAAGAAATCAGGAACCTAGAGAGCTTGCGGCGATTTTAGAATATTGAATGCAAGAACAATCTCTGATCGGTACCCGATCCCCCACATCCAAGATTTCACTTATTATCTAAGTGGCAAGAAAATGTTCTCATCAATAGACCTAGTCAAGGCGTACTACTAGACTTTGTATATGCCTACTTGGATGACATAAAGCACATAGACAAAGTATTAGAGCAATTAAACCAACATGGTGTTGTAATTAATCCAATCAAATGTACATTTGCAGCAGAAAAAATGACTTTCTAGGTGTACCAGTGTCATCAGAAGATATACCACTAACAAAGAAAGTTGCCATAATATCAAAATTGGAGTTTCCAAAAACGTCAAAAGAACTACAAAGATTTGTGGGTATGGTAAATTACTATTGCAGGTGGCTACCAAAAGCTGCAGAAGTACAAAAACCACTAAACGGCTTACTCAATGGATGCATCCAAAGGAACATACCCATCATTCCAAATAAACAAGCAATTTATGCTTTCAGTAGTTGCAAGGATGACCTAGCGGGTGCTGCGAAATTAACATATCCGAAGAGATATGCCAAACTAAGTATCGCAACAGATGCCTCAAACATAGCAATCGGGGGTGTTCTTAAACAGAACGAAGTCGGCGCGCTGATATCAATCGCATTCTACTCCCAGAAGCTTACCCCAACTGAACAGAAATACAAAGCCCATGACCGTGAACTGTTAGCAGTATAACGAACTATACAACATTTCCAACACTTCCTGGAAGGTAGAATTTTCACCATTTACTGTGACCACAAACCATTGTCATTCTCATTTAATAAAAAACCTGAAAATGCAGTCCCAAGCAGATACATATGGATATCGTAGGGCCACTTCCACAGTTAAAAGGATTCTAATATATGCTCACGATGATAGATCGTTTCACCCATTGGCTAGAAGCGATCCCAATCAAAGACGTAACAGCAGAAGCGTGCCCTAATGCTTTTGTAGAGAATTGGCTTTCACGATTTGGAGTCCCAGTTAAAATAACAACAGATAGAAGAACTCAATTCGAATCTGCACTGTTCACTTCATTCACCGAATCAGGACAACAGCATTTCACCCGAACTCAAACGGATTGGTGGATAGATTCTATCGTAGTCTAAAAGAAACAATAAAATGTCACAATATTTTTTGGACAAAAGCGTTGCCGTTAGTATTGCTTGGTATAAGAAGGTGTTAATTCATTTCATTCTAGCTTCGTTGTTTTGTTTTCTTGCCTTTTCGCAGTCTTGATCGTAGCAGTCTCCCGTTTTTTGTTTTGTTATGTTTCTTCCTGAATTTCTTCTGCCGCTATCTGTATATTTTGCTTTGTTTCTCTACTTATTTTTTCTATGTCCATTGTGTTTATCTATTTGTTTTGTTCATTTTTTGTTTGTTTTTTGGAATTTTTCTTCGTTTCCATGCATTGAAGAGTTGTTCTTGTTGTTTCTCTTTTAATATTGTTGTGTTTCTCTATTTCTATATTTCTTTGTTTAGCTATTACTAGATAATGATCTGATTTCGTTTGTGAGCTTCTGTACGTCTCGTATCCATTGTATTGTTGTTTATCTTTTTAATGTTACCTTATATTTTTTGGAGTGTTCATACTTTGTAGACAAGAGAGTCATATTATATGCTCCTGCTAGTTGGTATGATTTGTGTCTATTATCGTTTGTTATTTCTCGTATCGCGCTTTTTCTCCCTCATTTCGCTTAGATATGGACTTACCTTGTTTGGGCGTTTGCGTCTCCTATAATTATAGTTTATTTTTTTTGGTATCCTTTCGCATAGCGTTCTTAGTTTTTCGTAAAAACTGTATTTTTCATCTTGCGTTGCGGTTTCCGTTGGTGATTAAATGTTAATAATTGAGATGATCGTGTTTTTTATCTTTAGTTTTAGTAACGCTATTCTGCTATTCTCTGGTGTAAATTCGATATTCTTACCCAACTCCTTTTTTATGTAAATAGCTATACCGGTATTCCCTCTTTTTCATCGCCGCTGTATACAAGCGTGTATTTGTTTTTAGATATTTTTCTTGATCCTTTTTATCAAGTTTCTTGTATGGCTGTTAAGTCTATATTGTATGTTTTTAGTTTTTTCCAGTTTTACTTACTATTTTTGAGCATTGTCCTTTGTCGTTAGTCGGATCGATTGTCTTTTTAGATTTATAGCTTGGTGCTGGATTAGTTTTTTGGCGTGTATCTACTAGTTTTTGTTATTTTTATTTTTCATTTCTTAGGTATTCTTTTGTTGGAGTTTTTTTGCTTGATTTTCTCCCCACCTCTTTACCAATCGTAGTTTCTTTTGGTTTTGTGTTGGTTTCATTTTGTACTTGGATTTTGTGGTTTTGTAATACTTCTACAAAATATGATATATCGTTTATAACGATTTTGTTATTTCTAATTATCGCTTTATCGCCATTTCCTTTTACCTCTTATGTGTTTCACTGGTTTTTTTCTTTGTCGCAATACTTCTTTTCTCCTCACTAATTTTCCATTTTGTTTTTTAGGTTTTTGGTAGACTTTACGAACTTCTTTATTTTTATCATTATTGGTCTTTTTTTATTTCCTTCTCTTTTCCCTATTCTTTTGATATCCGTTATGTCTTCCTGCGGTTTGATTTTGACTCCTATATCATTTATAACTTCTATTATATTCTGTTGTTGAGTTTCCTAGTTCTCGTATTCGGTCTCCTCCATGCTAAACATCAGATTTATCTTTCTCTTTCTCGCCATTCGATTTTCTTTTGTTGTGCATTAAATGTACATTGTAGTTAGTGATTTTCCAATCGTCTCTCGTGGTTTTCTATTTTTAGATTCAATATCTCCGACTGTAACGCGTTTTGTTTGTTTTCTATTCTGTTTTCTCATTGTTCTAGTTAACAATTTTTAATAAAATAAATCGAAAGAATTTTTGTAATAAATTTAAACAATACCTACCAGATAAAATACGTCAAATGTAAACTTTACCAAATAAGTGAAACTGTTGTAATGCACACTAAATACGGAAAAATCCTTAGAATGATGTATATATAGCAGGATTAGATTTATATTGTTGTTACGATTTTTACAAATGCATTTAATCTAATTAAAGCGTTGTCGTCTACGGCGTCGATTTAAAGTATTCTAGTCCAAATAAAGTAAGTAAAGAGTTTGTGCTGCGTGACTTAAATTTTAAATTTAATCGATTGAAAAGAATCGTTTTATAAATTAGACAATTTATAGCATAAACACATTAAATAACTAACTATGTTAACAATAAAGTTTTTTCTTTTACAATTTTTTCGCATATAAAACAAAGTTTCTTAAAATATAAAAACTTATTCATAATTGAGAAACTAACAAAGCAAGTTAAGTTTATTATTATACATTAAAATGTAAAATTATACGTTTTTGCTCCTGTAAACGTTAATATAAGACACAAAGCATTTTGCTTAGGATGTCATGCATTAGGAAACGTGAGTTCAAACAGGGTACAAACCACCAAGTTTCGTGTTAATACTATGTGGTTTTTACTACGTATGGTATATGTGGATACTAACAACATTAACAAATTTAGTTTTTATAAAAACATTAATTAAAAGTAGTAGTAAATATAGTTTAATCACATTTTTAATTAAAGTCGTTAGTTTAATTTACGGTTAATTTTTGTTATTGCAGATAATTTTACACATTAAAATCAGAAATTACAAAAATTTGCTGTTACGTAAATTAATTACCGTCACAGTAAAATATTAGTTTAATACTTAAAAATTTACCGACATCGACGTTTACATATTAAATTTAATCGACTACTAATTTACATTAACGTTGATTAATGGATAACGTGGACTAAAAAATAAATAAAATACGTATTCCAGAAAGTTGATTAATGTTTTGATTTTACATATGACGATGCAGAAATACACGTACGATGTACTGCACTACCAAAAACTGGACAAAGGAATATCAGCTTATAATTTAATTATGAAGCTAGTGGAAGCCAAGTTAAGGATTATAAAAACGTAAGCCGTAACAAACTCTAGATTAAAATTTAATCTTATAAAACCTACTCTTTATTTAGAATTTAAGCGTGTTTTCTATCTACTTTAAATTTAAATTATAGAATGAAATTATTATATAAGCTAATCATATGTATATTAACTGATCGAGTAAATAACCGAGATATAAAACTGCAAAAAATCATTCCTTGTCAATGTTTGAACGTTTCCTTATTAAACAAATATCGATTAACGTTATTTTTGATGTTTACTTTTTGATAAAAAAAAATTAATAAATTTGTTTGTTCAATAAAAAGAAATCTACAAAACTTACCCCTGTTTAGCTTTCACAAATTTAATCGCATATTCGCGTGAAACGATGTAAAGGTGCAAACCGCGCCGGGTGTAAAAATGCAGAGCTCGTCGATGGTCTTACAAGAAGTGAAATTAAATATGCTGTCAAAAATTTGACATCTCGACGAAAAAGTAGGGGGTTCTAAGGACAAATTTCATATTTGTAGAGAAATTTTTATACTCGAGAATTGAACTACTAACTTTTAACATAACAATTTACTTAACTTTTTTATCTTCAGGTAAATGCATAGTATTTACGTGGTAAATTATCTTATTAGTGCCAAATTAGCAACAAATATGAAACGCATAAATGGTTATGAAATCATAAACGTTATTTCTGTTACTAATAGTGACTAAAACTACGGATAAAAAACATTACTTAAGTAATCATGCAGTCTATCAATTTCATTCTCATGTCTTCAAATTTGTCATATGAATTAGCAATATAAACTACAATGAAACTTTTAACAATCGTTGAAATGTAATGTTATGCAGACTGATAAAGACGAGTGAATGTTAATATATAGACGTTTGTACAGTTGTCACTGTCTTCTTTCTGTCAACCAAATTTTCCATTCATCTCTATTGTTGTATTTGCTCTCTTGAAACTTTCTATTTTTCATGTGCTTGTACTTCGTTGCGCTATAATATTATTGTTCTTGCTCGTTTTTTTTCTTCCCAGTCTATAGTCAACTGTGTTTGTCCTCTTTTGATTGAAGTGCTTCAGTTACCATCAAATTTAACCCAAAACAAAGTAAAGACAGCGGCAATTCTAATATCGGAGAGTGGCGTGGGTAAAGAGTGAGTACAAATTGGTCTACGACCAACGGGCATATTTTAACTTATTAAGAAGGGCGCCAGAACGAGAGTACTTACAGGTACTTGTACGCAACTGAAAAAATACAAGTAAAACACATATAAGATAACGAGAAGTAAATTTATTTTAGAATCGACGCCTGTAAAGTATAAATTTGACAATATTTATAAATTCAAATCATAGTAGATGCAATTAACAAGTAAATTACAGATACAAGATAAGCAACACAGTGACCTACAAGGCAAATATACAAAACAAAGAAATTATATGATTTTTAAATTGAAATTTAACATCAAATGAATGTAAATAACTGGAGGTTGAATAAAAATAGTGCACAACAAATAAATTAATATGACACCGCTAATATTTGTGATAACCAAATAAATATACTCGGCCGAAAGGCATAGAAGTGCAACGACTGATTCTATAAGCTAGGACCATTAGTTTCCCCATTGTAGTAGAATTTTAATATAAATCGACTGAATGGCTATTGATTCTGCTTTATTGAACATTAAATTACATGTGTTCACTTTGCAGTTTGCGTGTAAAATGTCAAAAGAGTGAATCCGAAGAAAAAGCAAGTTGCTACGTTACTCCATCGCTGCTAACTAAAATTCCTTTTCGTATTTCCTCCAAACCTCAATTTTTGTTGCTGTAAGCTTTCTTTCGTTTTTCTGGTTGGCAACCCATAGTTTTGCTTGGTATGTCATCGCCCATTATATTCTGTACAATTGTACTATACATTTGGTTTTTAATGTTTTTAGTTATATCTCATAAGTTGAAATTTAGTTGTTTTATAATTTTTTTTTAGTTTGTCCCAATCTGGTTTCCATTTTTTTTTCTGTCGTTGGATTTTGTCACTGTAAGTTCCAAGTAGAGAAAAATGTAATACTTTTAAATTTCGCACCTAAATAATTCAACTGCAGCACTACATATGCTAGGTATAACTTATATTATATATGAAGGTACAGGTGTTTGTGCTAATTATTGTCAAAGTAGCAGAACTGTTTGTCGAGGTAAAAAGTTATAAATTTATAAGCATGTACAAATTGTTACTTTTCATTTCAAATATAAATTTTTGTAATAATCCTTGTATTGATATTTTAGTGTTTCTATTATATTAGAATTTAATTTTTCATAAAGATTAGTCTATGTTAAGTTCTGGTACACATTTAGATAAATATATGTAGTACACACTGAAACTGTTTCACTGTGCACCATTTCATAATTTTAATGCTACTTCTCTAGATCGCCGTACTAAAAAAAGGATAGAAATATAGAAGCAACTACTGCAGAGCAAATGTTTGCAGCCATCAATGTGGTGATTGAAGAAGGTGTGTGGCTACGTACTGCTCTCGAAATGTTGGCTAATAAATTTTAAACATTGCACAGATATGTAAAAAAAAGTAGTTAGTTTAACTATAAAAGACATAGTACCAAATTATTCTGATCGTCGTACATTAACTAATAATCAGGACACACTATTAGAGGACTATATAACAACTTGTAGCATGATTGCATATGGTTCATCTACTAAAAATGCAGAAAAATTGCGTTTGACATAGCAACGCAGAACAGCATAAATTTATTAAATTTTTGGCATTCACTAACATGGCTAGTTTAGAGGAGTTAAGGTCTTTATTCTTCAATAATTTCGAAGATATATTCTTCAGCAAAAATCTCAGTTGTCTGATGGAACTCGTATATTTAATTTAGAGTAACTACAGTTCACAAACTAGAAAGTGACGGGCTGTAAACAAGTATATAAGTGAGCAAGTACTGAAGTAAAATTTCGGCCAATGGAACAGACATTCAATTTGTCTTACTTTTTCCTAAAAAAAATTTAAAATTTATAGGTTGGGTAATGCTTCATCTGGTTGTTTTGGCTTAGCCAAAACTATTAGATAGACAAGCAGTGACACCTGAAAATCCACAACTATTGAAACGTTGACCCTCGAGACCGTTCACGAATTTGTTATCAAGAACTAGAACGTTTGGAAAGAATGTAGAAGATTCTCGAAAGATAGCGGAAATGTATAAAAGCGATTAAAACGAATCATAGGAGTAGTTATTTGAAGTCGACAGTGTTAAGAAGATGTTTAAATAAATAAGTGATTAACCGTGTTCGAGATAAATACAACGAATTAAAAACGTACGTGACTTTAATGTAAACAAGTGTTAGTTTTTAAACAAACAGAAGTTATTTGCGGACATTATTTGTCGAGTGATTGTAATACATAAATTAGCGTGTTTTTCTTAAATATTGTTAGAATTAATTAATTCGTTACACTATTAATTATGACAACCATGACATCCAAATGTCGGTAATTGTTGAAGAAAAAGCAAATAAAATAGGTGTTCTATATTAACATTGCCATAAACTGCAACCATTTCCAATCAATGTGTTTTGACTTTTTAAAGGGTACTACATTTTTGTGGATTTGTGGCTAATAAAAAATTTGGACATTCTATTGTCAATCTATCAAGAAGCACTGCGTTTAAATGAAAAAAAAATTACTGAAGCAGATTTTTAACATCGTTAACAGTACCAATACCACACGTTGTGGTTTTATCCCGACGAATTTTTCAAAGCTTATTTTGAATTTTGCGGGTGTAAAACTAACTCAACGTATTTACCATCGTTTATAGCTATCTACAGATAATTGAGTTTCTGATTATTCACATTATTGACACAAAAAAGTCGGACGTTCAATGTATAAAAATGCCAATTCTAGCGGTTCTTTATTACATTATTACCACCCATAAAGTCAAACTCATTATTTGCAAAACCGTGAAAAGCATTGTTGGTATACGAAATAAACTATAGCAAGTACCATATAGTAATTTATGGTTATCGCGAAATTTCAATATTAAGGCTCATATTAAGGCTCATTTTGATGCTCTTATCTCCATGGCAGTTAGTTATATTATTTTCACAATACGGAACATTTTTCTTTAGATCTTCAGACGTGCATAACACTTGAATAGTTTTTGAAATAATAAATAATAGTACTTGTTTCTTCTAATACACAATGAAAAGATTTCGGTCAGGTCCACCTGTAACATTAAGTAGTTTGTTGACACTGTTAATAAAAAGCAATGAAAAATAACTTATGATGTTTAATTCACTGTTCTAAGAATCAGAAATTTTTTCTCAGTAATTTGCTGATACTAAAAATAAATACAAAATAACGTTATCACATAAGATAGTTAAATGATGCTGTTATTCTAAGAACGCATATGCTTTCCAAATTAATTCTCGAAGATAAGGTATATTTACTGATATTTAATGCAATGTTACGTAGACAAACAAAATACTAGGATAAATAACACTGCAAAAATAAAGCTAAACATGGAAAACAAGTACAATGATAAAACTTTTCACCCTAAACAAGCCTGTTGTGAAAACTCATATAAAAGATTCATGCAAAATATGTTATTGTTGATGTATAGTAACAAACCTGAGAACAAAATTGACAGCATAAACCGAAATTATGATTACTATAAACTATTACTATGTAGTAACATTATCCGTGATTTCAATAAGCGACGTGCACTGTATATATAATTAATACAAAGGAATTTTATTACAATACATTATTTTATTATTTATTTTTGTTCTATCCAATACTGCAGTATTTTTTAAATGTTTCATTTCTTATTTAGTTTTAATAGTTATAACTTCAAGAGTAAACAAACAAGATTTTAAGACAGATCAGCTGTTAAAATTTGTACTAGCACAACATGTAATTATTGCAATTTAGCATTCAACTTATATTAATTATTTATTTAATAAATCCCTACTTTCTTGAAACGTTTCTTTTGATGAGACTTGATATAATTGTAATTTGTAATTAGATAGACATTGTGTGATAGAAGAAAAATTTTTTCCACTAATAGTTTGATTATATTTATATAACTTGATTACTAGCCGTATACATTTCATGTGTAAACCTTCTTAACTTACTTTGGTAAGGTTCTAATTCAATTTTGTTGACCAGTTCGACTTTTGGTTTTGGAGTGAGTCTTCGGTAAGATCAGATTCTTTCAATACTTCACCTACTAACCTAAAAATACTTACCAAATGTTATACAAAGAAATTTAAATAATCGTTTTAAAACGTAAAAAGAATATAACGAGTTACAACGTAAAATGGAACCAAAACGGGAACGAAATTAGAAACAAATACTTGATAATTTTGAACAAAATTTTGCGCGGGTTAATCGTGGTACGTAAGTATATTTTACAGGGTGTTTTTATATTTGGTAGCATAGTAAATACTTAATAACTATTTTTTTTTTCGTTTTGTTGGTCTATCAGGACTTACTTTTCTTTTAGTTTATTTCCCGCATTTTATTTGTATTTTATACATATTCTACATACTCTACATTTTCTACATCAAATGTGTCATGTAGAAAATTATTTGTGAAAAAAACGCCCAATTTACACAGGAACTCGTTAAATAAATAACTATTATTGTACTAGTACAAAAATTATTTGTATTTTACGTTTCGTTGTTTAAATATATTTTGTTTTTTACATTACTGCAATTTATATACGCACACTTGGTGAGCCTCATTTTTTGGTAAGTAGTTGAGACACATATGGGCCAACGGGTAATATGGCCCACAGTTCATAACGTAAAAATTAAAGTACTTGCCTGTATCGATACCAACCAATAACCATGTAAGCGGGCGTCTGGCATAACGCTTTTGTTTGCAGATGTTAGTTAGAGTCTGGCCGCTATGTTATGCGTATACTGATATAATTGGTTGACCACGTTTTTATACTAAGAACTAAAGTAAGCTGGGTGCACAATTAAGTGTTGTTAAATATCTCTGCACGTAATATTGATTCGCTACTGAAACCTATTTTACCTATTTTATTGTCAAGATGTCGTTTCGGCTAATAGGGCTCAATGAAATAGCGGGCTAAATGGATCGGGCCATATAACACCATGTTACCCAAAAAAATATTTTCAACACTTTTAACTAGAACCCAACAGTGAAATGGTAAGGACTGGAAGTGCCTTGAAAATGTTCCTATTTTTTTCCGAGTGGCTAGGATTTGAACCTAAAATTCGCGATTCTATTGGCCGGTTGCACTAACACGACTTAAATTAACCAAAGCCTAAAAACTGAGATACAATTGTTAAAACCATAGCAACGATTGTTTTTAAGCATTGCTTAAGTTTAAGTCGTGTTGGTGCAACCGGCCGTAAAAGTCGTGAATATTAGGTCTTTACTATCTCGGCAACATTCCTCTTAAAATGTTTTTCCTTGGTTTTAGGTTTGAGTTGTCAGAAGTGCAGAATCTCAGCAAAACATTTGTACTAGCTTGTCCGCAAAGAAATTACGTCGTTGAAGTAGATTACATTATCAGCAGAAGAGAAACTATGTGCAGCGGATTAAACGATACTGTGAGATTAGACTGCCGTTCACTCCGTAACTTGTCCGACATCAAATGTTTTGACATTGTGATATAAGTCATATTACAATAATTTTAAGCTTGAAAAACAGCCTGTTGTAAAGGACTGACTGTTTTTGTTCCTCAAAAAACATGCCGATTTATCTCTACGAAAAGCGCAACCTATGAACACTCGTTATGTCTGAGAAGGGAGTAAAACGGATTCATATGGTGATAAAACTGTATTTCGCTCTTTTGAAGCACACTGGAACCAGAAGCTTTTACGATATTGGAATACTTGCCTTCAACGAAGCCTGTTACGTGCAAAAGCTAGAACAATGAAACTTGCCTGAAATAAAGTAACATAAACGAAGTTTTGCTGGTGCTCAGTAAAGAAGGGTGTGGATTATATTTAAAATTTGGAAAACTCAAACGAAAACAATCAAAAGATAAAATCAAAAAGGCGCCAGGAAGTAGTAAAGTTCAAACGGACTAGAGGCCCTGGCCAACCACGAATCCGCTTCAAATGGATACACTCAAATGGGACTTACCTTAAGAGTGTATCACACGAAAAATCTGTAATAATCTAAAATTCACATACGGGAAGGGCCGACTAAAAAAACTTGGTGGCATTTAACAATTTAACATTTAATACAAAAATCGAAATGAAAATTGGACAAGCAAGCAAAATAGGAAATTACATTTAAAAAAATGAATCAAGTTAACGCAAATAAAATCTTAAATTAAAACAAAACTGATTAAAAAAATTAACATGGTTAATCTGAATGTACACGAAATGAAAATAATTTAAAAAAAACTTAATTACATTTAAACAAAGAAAAAAGAAAAATATAATGCACGGCCGTGTTCGCATTAAAAAAAAAATAAAGTACATATTAACATAATGAATTTTGTAATTGTATAAAATAAAACAAACTTAAAAATCTTAAAATTATGGTACGCAAATAATCGATTCTTTTCTTACTTAACGTCTATAAAACACTTTAAACGTTGGTTCCAAATCGTCTTTTACTTTTCTTGCTTAATAATAATAATTAAAATTAAAATTAAAATTAAAATTAGCACAAATGAACACCATAAAATGTTTGAATAATTGAAATATTCAATAACTATCAATGAATCATAATTAATTTCAAAGCTTTTTAGGCACTGAACTCGGAGATAAATAGCTAAATTAACGTCAGCAGGAACTTTGATAGGGAACCCCAACCATTTGAAAAGTTACCGTCGGAAGATTTTTATTAAGTCTCCACCAAGGAGAAGATTGGATTGTAAAGCACAAACTTACGCACAAACCCACGGTACGCTAATACAAAACCAAACGGGCAGCCAGTTTAATTCAATAAGCCATAATTTATTTAGGAAATTAGAAAGCTTTTCCACTTGAAGTAACTATTCACTGTTAGACTTCCGCGATAATACTTCATCTAAAGAGGGTAAATTTACCACCCGATCAACTACATCCCGATACTTAAGGTCTTTCCAACGACTGCCAACTAACTTTCTCTCAAACCAAAATCATCTATATGTATCAACTCAATCCGCCACCACTTCTTTAAATGTTCTGTTCGAAACCTTTGCGAAAGAAACCACAAAAAAGTGAAAAAAAGATGCAAACAGATTTAAATAGGACGTAATAGTAGACGGGCTTTCCCATGCCAACATGCCGCGTTAACAAAAAAAATCAAATTCCAAAGTATTAATTATACTCATAAAGATTACTTGTTGAAACCTCAATCATAAAACTGTCTCTAGAAGTAATAAATTATAAAAATGACTCAATTCCAATTCAATACAATACAGCATGAATAAAGTAAATATTCACTGAGAATGTACTTGAAACAATGAACTTTTAAACAAACTTAAAATAAACAAATTGCTAAAATTATTTAATTGCAATAATACCTCAAAAGGGAAACATAAATTACAACTAGAATTTTGACAGGACAAAGAAAATGCCAAATCAACGTAAATGCAGAATACGGATGTTTAAGCATCGTAATAATTTCAAAACCATTAAACACAAAAACTTACTTACAACTTTTATTGACAAAGATGAATTTAAAAACGTAAAATAACTTCCTTAAATCGACGTGAAATCAATCAATGAAGTACATGAAACAAATAAAATCAATTCAATCACCGGGTCTTTCACAAAAGAAATTGCACAAACTCAAACGACGGTTACAAGCCTAAATAAGGCCAGATTCAACATCATTTTTTTTGTTTGTTTGGGTTAAGTACATGATACTAGAAAATATTATCAGCGGATTTAGAAGTACTGGATTGTTTCTCCTAAATCCCGATGCTGGTTTGCACCTTCTTTACCAACGGAGCGACCCATGCCTGATGCAATAATCGTAGTCCATAAGGGAGATACCAAAAAGAGAAACAAAATACTTCCAACGGCAGATGGTGATATTTCTTCAAACAATGATTTTTTATTGGCAGCTAGAAAAATCAATTTAGTCCGTCAGCAATCTTCTCCAGTAACTTCAACGTCAGATTATGAGATCTCTTTAGACGATTATGTTCTATTGGGTGCTAAAAAATTAATGCAGTTCCTTATCAATCTCCTCTATTTACAATTAATAAGCTCAGCAAATAACAAAGGCCCTTTTCTCTAAAAAATCTGGCTAATCATACAAGAGATCTTCAACCCCAAAACTTGCAGTTTCATCAACTTCTAAACAGCGAAGTGCTATCCCTCGGTCTACTTAACAAACTACACAGGAGTTATGGTTATGTGAAGCTTTTGGTGCAGAGGACCAACTTGACATGCAAACGTTGGTAAAATGTCCAACTTGGTTCAATGAGGCATGCGTTGGCCTCGAGATTGATGATAAAGATTTTGAGTGTTGTTGACTTCTTTTTGCATTTATGTATTTTTTTCTCTTTTGTCATAAAATAAATTAAACCATATAATCCGACCATATTGGTAATATGGCCCAAATGCAGTGTCAAAAATTTTTACGTATAAATGTAAGACGAATCATTTCTGTCAATTTAAGTTACATAGGTATGTCAGCCTCATACTCACCAACTATGATGAAAAAAAGTGCCTTAAAACATTCAGGTTTAATTAAAAACACAAATTACATTAAGGTATCGATATTCTTATATAATTAAATCGTCATTAATTAACAACCACAATTTGTAAAATATTTATAAGTACCAAGATGTATTAGAAAACCTTACAAGAAATTCTGCCGTATTCAATTTAGTAATTTTGATTTTAAATTCGTTTAAAACTGAAAACGAAAAAGTATGACGTATAATCAAATTGTGTGAAATGTGATATTGCCAAAAATGTTTATTGATCTATTCATTTTAATTTAAGTAAAAAAGGTTTTATAATTAAAATGCGTTTACTTTATAAACTAAAAAAAACACAATTACTGATAAATACTTGTTTTTATTTACAAACTTTACAAAAAAACTTAAATTTTACACATAAATAAATAAATGAAGTGCTCGTCTATTAGGTCCCAACAATAAACCATAAATATTGCCAGCGTGTAAAATATAAAAGGTTAAACGAAAAAACTCGTAATAACAATCTGCGTTGTTTTTATATTTGAAACCGATAAAATGTCATTTGTCGATGCTTCGTAAAGTTTGCAACTAACGTACCGAAAACAATTTTACACATTTTTTCAGCTCAACTTCCTTGATCAATCTGAAAGGGACGTTTATTAAATTTTCTCATTGTGAATCTTTGATAATACCATTAAAGCAAATTATTTGTACATTTCCCGAAGTTAAAAAGACAGATGAGACGCGTAATTTGAAACTGTGTAAAAGCAGTTCTGAAACAAGGAATTCTTTGTGTAAACGAGCATTTTTGTATCTGTAACAGGGGAAGCACAGAACGATCAAATGTCGACATGGAATTTGTCATTTGAACCTCCTAACGTGATCTTTGCTGTTACTGTTTTAAAGTACACAGTTACTCAATTTTTCGTTAACGCATTGAACGAGCTTCATCGACAGATGGTAAGTGTACTACACTTATATTTTCATTCATAATCTCTGTGAGAAAAATTCAAATCACAAGTGCTTAGATTTTATGAAAACTAAATTGTTTCAGTTTGTAAAAAAACCGTTCGGTGATCATCAGAAACCAATCGGTTATTTATATAATTGCTGGAAACGTTCGAAACGGAAGTACTTGTGACTAAAAAGGTTAGCATATTAAAATTGATCGTCTGTGATAATTTGCCATTTCCGACTTCTAATCCGTTCTAGATGATAACATGAGGTATATTTATTTCCGTTTCCTTCTCCCACGCAATCAATACTTGAAATCTATTAAAAGACGTATTTTTATTTAACATCTTTCTAAATAAAATTCAATTTTCATGTAGTTTTTCTTATTGTATTACACGACATGCTTATTTCAAACAATACTTTAAACCTTTTTTTCTTCTAAATTGTAGCCATACTTTCTAAGCTGTCGCAAATTTAATACGGATTTAGTAAATGCCTCACAATGAGGAGGAGTTGAAGAATTCACACTTTCCGCGTTCAAATAAAAACAAAAAGCTCTTCTAGAGAACACGGCTTCTGACATATTAAGGACAAATGATGGTAGAATACCCCTTAACGATGCTTTACACCAACTATCGGCTTGCACAGATAAAAACTATCCCAGTGACAAATTACTCGACTCATCTGTCTGTCGCTGTGTACAAAATTAGACGCACTTCTAAGCTTGTACATTTAACAAATGAAGTTTTGTAAACGCCTAACATATTTTTAAAATCACATCCACAAAAATGCTGCCATGCTCTAGTTTGCTGGAGTTTAATGTTACCAGAAACCTGATAACGTCACTTTTCTTGTTTATAATTAAAGCGGTGCCGAAACAAATGTGTTTTAAGTTACATTTCACTTTTTTATTTGCACCAGCTGAACTACATTAAATTGTAATCATATGCAATATAATTTTAATGAGTATTTAATAATAAATTATTGCTCATTTAAATAATTTCAACAATTTATACACAGATGTCACATTTATGAATTACAAATGTTTATGTAAAAATCAAATCGAATTATAGTGTGTAGTTTTTAGTACATAAAACTGTCTAATTGGAATATTAATATGTTTACTAGATTTTCTTTTCCATATTTAATGAAAATAACGATTATGAAGTGTCAGTAGACTCAAACGTATCTGAACATTTATAAATAAATTTAATTGCTAATGTTGCTTCATACTGTTAAAAATGTCAAACTTTTCATATTTCAACTGATAAAATAATTTTTTTTAACGTAGTTATTTTTATGTTTTCAAATTAATGTCCACGAATAAAGTATATTTACGGAAAATATTTAAAATTACGAGTAGTAATATTTTTACCACACAAAAACTTGCTGAACACGTATTAATACTATTTTTTAAATAATTGCAGATTTATTTATATATAAGATAATTAAAATTCTTGCTTTTCTTTTTATGTTAAAATCAACTAAAAAAGTAATAAACAGATGTTAATGATTTTTATTTATTATAAATATGCTTTTATAGTATTAATAAGAATGCTTTACTAATGTAACCAATTTGAATATGTATAATTATATTTAATTTCACTGAAGTTTACTGAAGCATGGGCGTCCATACAGTAATTTCCAGGGGGGGGTCAATTTCGGGAAGATCATTAGCTGTTTGGAAACGAGAAACGAAAACATAACTAGTTCTACAAAATCAAACTTTTTATTCTATTTTAAAATACGTTACTAAAAGTCGACTAACATTTAATATAAATAATATACAGTGTGTCCGAAAAGTATGGAATATATTATACAGGTCGATAAATATGCACTTTACACGAAAAAGTTGTAAATAAAAGTTGTTTATCACTTAGTCATCTACCACCTGGGAGATATCAATTTAAATTTTTGCTGTAAACAAAATCGCAACGAATAACGCTTACATTTTTTTAAATGGCAAGGCACGTCTTTATTATACTCATTTGATAGAGTCTTTTTTTCTCTTTTCAACGATATGAAACTTGAATACCTTTACATCAAAAAATTTTTAAGAAAAACAAGGACATGTCTAACAAATTTATTTTACTGAGCAGTATTAATCAGGTACGTAATATGTAGCATTGAAACAATTGAATGCACTTTAGAACACTGTCACACTTTGCTATTTGTTAGTGCTTGAAATATGGCTCAATTATCTGAGAAACATAGAATTGAAATTTTAATGATTCTAGGATATGGAGATAGAAGAACCGAAGACGAAGTATGTAATTTATTTAATAACTTGCATCCAGAATTAAACATTTCGCAGTCCACGGTAAGCAAAATTTGGCGGAAATTTCAAGAGACAGGTTCGGTGAAAGATGCGAGTAGAACTGGTAGACCTTTGTCATTAAGTAATGTGGAACGAGAAAATGTGTTCTTGTCTGTTGAGGAAAATCCACAAATTTCTGTTCGGCAAATTGCTAGAGACCATAATTTGAATAAATCGGCTGTACATGACGTTTTAAAAAAAGAAAAATTTCATCCTTATAAAGCTTGTGTAGTTCAAGAATTATTTGAAGACGATTTGGACAGAAGGCTGGAGTTTTGTGAAACAATAACAAACAAACTTGAACGAGATGCACATTTTCATAAAAATATCCTTTTTACTGATGAGGCCACGTTTTGTTTAAACGGCACAATTAACAAACAAAACACACGTTACTGGTCTTCACAAAATCCTCACTGGTATCTAGAAGGACACACCCAATACCAGCAGAAAGTCAACGTCTGGGTAAGAATGATTGGAAGTCAAATTTTGAGGCCATATTTTTTTGAAGGTAGTTTAACGGCGAATATTTATCTCGATTTCTTAAGATTTGAGTTAGTTCCTGCTTTGGCCGAGTTATTTCCACATGAAGTAGATCCAGATATACCTCATAACAGAATATGGCTTCAACAAGACGGGGCACCTCCACATTTTGGAATTAATGACCGCCACTTTCTTAATAATACTTTTCAAAATACATGGAGAGGCAGAAGAGGTACGATAGAATGGCCTGCTCGCTCGCCGGATTTAAGTCTACTAGATTTTTTTCTTTGGGGCTATATTAAAAGCAAAATTTATGTAAATAGACCTGATAATGTTGAAGATTTGAAAAATTGCATTAGAGTTGAGATAAGAGCTATAACTCGAGATATGATTTCAAAAGCAATCGATGGTTTTAAAAATCGAATTTACCACTGTCAAATTATGAATGGTTTACATTTTGAACATTTGTTGTAAGTTTAGTTTAAATACATTTTTTTGTTATGTTACATGCCAAAGTTAAAACAATGTCACTGCCTGAAATGAGGTAACATAAACGGTGTTGTGCCACTAGCTCAATGGAGAAGGGGTGGGTTATATTTAAAGTTTCGTGATTGAATTGGATTAACTTGACGAAAACACAAAATCGAAAAGTAATAATGTCGAAATCAAAGGGCGCCAGGAAGGAGTAAAGCTTAATGGACTTCTGGCCCTTGCCAACCACAAGTTCGCTTCTGGAGGATACACCCTAAACGGACTTACCTTGATAGAGTGTATCTCACTAAAATCTGTAATAAACTAATAAAGTTACACACGCGGAGGCCGACGGAATCAAAAGCTCTTTACATTTAACAATTTAACATTTATTTGAACACAACAAAAAAAAATGAATAAAATAATAAAATAATTGAATTGAAATTAACAAAATTATTCACACAAACAGTAACAAAGAAAGCAAACTGAATGTTTGAATCAATACACAATATAGAACAAAATAATAATAATAAAAAAAAATATAATATTGGTAAACATTAATTACCAAAACAAAACAAAAATTCACGGCCGTGTGCGCGTCGAAATTAATTAATTATAAAATCAAATACACTTAAATACCTTAAAACTAATATATATATATAACTTGAATCGAGAATTCGTTCCCGTTTAATAAATTTTAAACTCGGGATTATAACAGTACCGCTAAATACGGACATTAATTAGTTACATTAACGTTAACTTCGAGACACTTGAAATTTTATTTAAAATTCAAAGCTTTTAACACTTAATCGCGTAAACAAAAATTTCACATATCAATAGATGGTGCAAAATAAATACCTTGAATTATTCGTAGTCGGGCTTTTGGTTAGCGTAGGCCAGCTGTCGTCGTCCGGAACCTCGATAGGGTACCAAATCCAGATGAATGATTTACCAACGGAAGATTTATTATTGATCCGCCCCCAAGGCGAAAGATATGAGATTGCGAAACAAACTCACGCACAAGTTCACTTAACGATATATGCTATATTAATTCGGAAAACAGTGATCTCAATGAACCGTAATTACGAAAAGGAAAGTTTTGTTTTCCACTTAAAGAATCACTGAACCATTTTCATTTACTTCCGCGGTAACTGCTAGAAAAGGTGAATTATCACCCGCGATAACTACATTCTGACGACTGTCAACCAACTAACTTCGGACTCTCTTCATTTACCAAAATCACATCTATATATCAACTTTTTTCGACTACCCTTTCCACAAAGGCTGTGTTCGAAACTTCAAGAACGAAAATACTCTCATTAAGAAGTGCGATAAAGAGGTAATCAGTCCTTATTACGTCATATTCATAGCATTTGGACACGGCATTTCGCTTATACGTAAAAATGTCAAATTGACAAAATATTATATTACAAGAATTTAAACTGCCTAATAAATTAAGATAATGATTTAATTTTTCCACGTAATCTAAACGATTGACACAAAGAAATCAAAGTACGACTGTACTGAGAATGCACTTGAACAAAGAACTTTTGAACCAACTTAAAATAAACAAACGGCGAAAATATATTTAATTACGATTATATCTCAGAAGGGAAACATAAATTACAACTGGAATTCTCAACAAACCAAGTGAAATACTCAATAAACAAAATCGCGAAATCAGATGATTCACGGCGTAACAAAATACAAAACTTAATCAGCAATTTAAATTGTAACTTTGAATTTAAAAACGTAAAATCACTTATTAAACTCAATCTAAAATCCTATTAAAACAAATTCAAAATACATTAAATGAAAATCGTCAATCCAAATACTGTGTCTATTACCAAAAATTACTCAAACAACCAATCGATTTTAAACGATGGTTACACCGAGCTAACAAATCGAGAAAAAAAAGAACACCGCAAATTCAGCCAGCTGAATCTATTTATGGGGTCTGACATAAAAAGATTACTGCTGAAATTCCAAACGCAGGTCACAGTTATAACAATTTTATGTAAAGATATTTAAAGTTTAATATTTGTTATTGTGACAGTGCATTCAATTCTTTCAATACTACATATTACGTACCTGATTAATACTGCTCAGTAAAATAAATTTGTTAGACATGTCCTTGTTTTTCTTGAAAATTTTTTGATGTAAAGGTATTCAAGTTTCATATGGTTGAAAAGAGAAAAAAAACTCTATCAAATGAGTATAATAAAGACGTGCCTTGCCATTTAAAAAAATGTAAGTGTTATTCGTTGCGATTTTGTTTACAGCAAAAATTTAAATTGATATCTCCCAGCTGGTAGATAACTAAGTGATAAACAACTTTTATTTACAACTTTTTCGTGTAAAGTGCATATTTATCGACCTGTATAATATATTCCATACTTTTCGGACACACTGTATATGTTATAATTTTTAGACCAAACAAATAATTTTAATTTCATAAGTTATGGTTCAAGTACTCTTTCGACCAACGATTCCAAAACGATTGAAGAATTTGATTTTGTCTTAACCAACGGTTACGCATGTTACGTGACTCAGGAATAGGATTTTCCGGGTTAGAAAGTAAAGGTGACCCTATTAAAAAATGACCAGGGCTGAGATAATCACAACACTCCGAGGGATCTTTAGATAGGGCGCACAAAGGACGACTGTTAAAAACAGCTTCGATTCTAGCGAATAAGGTAGCGTATTCTTCGAATGTGGCTGATGCATTACCTAACAAGCGATAAAGCAAAGCTTTGGCAGATTTGATAGCTGCTTCCCACAAACCTCCAAAATGAGGGCCATATGGAGGAGTAAACTGCCATTGTACTTGTCGTGTAGATCAAAAATCACAAATATCAGTGACATAAAGAACGAAAAATTTGTAAACTTCCGTTATATGCTTACAAGCTCCTATAAAGCTACGTCCATTATCAGAGTAAATAACTGAAGGTAAACCCCGTCTAGCTACAAATCTATCAAGTGCAGCTAAAAAAGCATCAGTGCTCAACTCAGATACAAACTCAAGATGTACCGTTTTAGTTATAAAACAAATAAATAAACATAAGTGACCTTTAGTGACCACTAGTCTACGTAAGTGTTAAGATCTTACTGAAAAAAGCCCGGAATAGTCTACACCTACTTGTAAAAAGGGCGAAGTATATAAACTCTAGAAACAGGAAGATCAGCCATTGGAGATTGGAAAGTAATACCACGAAACTTATAACAGGTAAAACATTCTCGTATGCATTTTCGAAGCAAACCACGAAGCGATAAAATCCAGAACTTTGTTCTAATAAGAGCTTGAACAGTGTTAGAACCAGAATGTAATGACAGATGATGATAATAAAAACATATTAATTTAGAGAGATGAGCATTTTTGGGTAGCAATAACGGGTGCTTGGCTGCTTCATGTAAAGGGGACTAACGTAATCTTCCGCCCACCCCGAGGAAACCAAAAGAATCAATAAAAGGCGATAACGATGCTAGGTTGCGGCTTGGGTACGTTTTATTTTGGATTTGTTTTATTTCAGAATGAAAATAACGATTTTGAGTAATTTTTGTAAGAGATAACGTGGAACTTTCTAATTCTGCCACGGATAACGATCCAGAAATACGTACGACATCTCGAAGCCTTGAATTGTGAATAAAACGTCTTATCCAAGCAAAAACACGACGTAATCTTAAGAAACTTGAGGTATTATTAATTTTGTCTAATAACGGATTTGAGGTTGTATGCTTAGTAAGTAAACAATTGAAGTCTCGTTTCATTTCAAAATGCGACGAAGAATGCTTATTATGCATTTAAAAAGGAGGTGGCCATTTTTAAATTTCTTTGTTCAAAAATGTAAGACCATTAAACAAAAATATTTTGATATCCGGACTAACAAATTGAGATATAGTTAATCCTTGTGAAGGAAGGTCAGCGGGATTGTTTTCTGATTTAATGTAAGACCAAACACAATTTGAAATTTTTTCTGTTATTGTAACAATCTTATTACACACAAACGTTTTTAATAAATGGCGTGGAGTCATGATCCAAGATAAAACTATCTCTGAATCTGAAAATAAATGAACAGATTTAATGAAAAATGGCAAAGAAACAATCACTACTGATTCGATCAAATTAGCCAATAAAACGGCGGCGCTCAATTCCAAACGAGGAATAGACATGATTTTAAATGGTGCCACTTTGGTTTTTGCCTTCCAAAAATAGGAAAAAAAATTTGAATTTCGCTAGACGCATAAGTACAGAGCAACAGAATAACCCTTTTCTGAAGCATCACAAAATCCCGCAATAAAAGCAGGTTTCTGTGGAAGCACGCATCTAGGGATTTTAACGGTAGCAAGAAGAGAAATGTTTTCTGTAAATAGTAACCATTTTTTTTCTAGTGCTGGTGGAATCAAATCGTCCCAACCAACTTGGGCTAACCACAAATGTTGGAGTAGAACTTTCATCGAAAAAACAACGGGTGCCAAAAAACCCAGCGGGTCAAAAATTCGTGCGATATACGATAACAAATTTCGTTTTGTAGTATTATCATCGTAAGGCAGCACTCGAAACAGAAGAAAGTCATAGTTTGGATTCCAAATCCAATTGCGATTCTATAAGATCTTTAGGTAACTCGGCTAAAACTTCTGGATGACTACCAGCCCATTTTCTGAGTTGAAAACCTCCGCCCTTAAATAAATCAGTTAACTGGTTTCGTAAATTTATAGCAGAATGTACTTCTTGATGTCCAGTTATCACATCATGTAGAGTTCATGACGACACAAGACGCATCTGGATATCGTGCACCATCATCGTGAACAAGTTGATGTACTACGCGTATTGCCAAGTAGGCGAAAGGAGTAAGACCATAAGTAACAGTATTGAGTTCAAACTCTAGTACATTGCCATCAGGGGAAGCGCGCTAAAGAATATGTTGTACAACTCTATCTGAATTGTTATCTGACGGTACATTTTTTGCATATCTGCACATAATGCAACAGGATAACAACAAAATTTTAATAAGATTTGAATAAGGTCTGTTTGTAGTTTGGGTCCGGGCAGTAATCGCTCGTTAAGAGAAACTCCTGTTGAATCGGGATCGGAAGCGTTAAATACAACGCGAATTTTTGTTGTGGAACTTGATTGTTTAGTGACGACATGGTGCGGTATTATATACGTAGAAGGAGAAGAAGCAATTGACATATGTTCTGATATAAAGTAAATCATTATATTGTTTGAATTTTTCGGGAATACTGCGTAATCGAGTTTCTAATTTTAACAAAGATTGTAAACCTCGTGAAGAGTTTGAAGACAAAGGGCTCGAATTAGGTTTAAATGGAAGCGCTACAACATGTCTTCCAGTTTCGTCACGTTTGTGAGTCTTTATAAAATGTTGTTCAACATACAAATTTGTTGGATCAAAAGGTAGAGCTCTTCTTTGGAGACTAGAAGACATTAAGAACATTGTCTCATCATTCGTTAAAAAGAAATGGCAAAGAGAATGGTATAACCTAGAAAATAGGCTTAAAAGCATGGGGGTCACACTAATTTGACTCACTTTTATTTTTTAACAAGCGACGAACCACTCGCATGTAATGATTTTCAATGTCGTCTAACAATAAAACACATTATAGCGGAATACAAAAAAAAAACAAATTGTGGTGTACACAAACTCAGCGGCAGAACAGAGACTGATCTAGCAGATAAATCTATCAAACAACTACTCACTTGTTTACAAGACATTAATGTATTTCATAGGTGCTACAGAATTTTACACTTATTATTATCTTGAATATTTCATTTCGGTAGTAAAAGTTCAAGTCATAATATGTAAGTGTTTAAATTGTGTATTATTTAGTACAGCAAACTTACGAGGCTAATGACCGTAAAACTACATTCAAACCATCACCTTAAATAATATTTTTTACATCAAATTTATCAACGCATCAGGCTTTAGTCACAGGATTAAATAGATCTTTAAAACAAACCAATTAATAATATTTTACAACCAAACCAATAATTTTTATACAAAATTAAAAGACAAATTTCAAAATGAAGTAAATTCCAATATAATTTACAAAATTAATTGTAAAAGGTGTCAAGGGTGTTACATAGGACAAACAAAACAACAATTAAAAAAATTAACTAAAAACCACAAATACGATTTCGTAAAAGAGAAGAAAGACACAGCTAGTCACCATAATTAGTCAGGATACATGATTGATTTTAGATACAGAAAATAATTATAATAAAAGATTAATATCAGAAATGATTTATATAAAACAGTATAATGAATATATTAACTTTAAAATTGATGTGCAAAATTTTAATATAGCTTACAACTATTTAATTAATAAAATCAAAAATAACTATAAATGTAACTTATTAATTATAACCATTCATAGATATCATAATTTAATTCATTTTTTATCACATTCCAATAATTATTACGTATATAAAATAAATATTTTAAGATAATATTTTGCATTCTTGATACTTTAATCTACATCACAACGTTTTACTTTGTGCAATATGTACGTTATGAAATTTATCAATAAATTTTTTATGTGTGTGATGTCCTGAAAAATAATTAAAAATTAATATTAATTTTAATATAAAGTAGGCGTATTTTACATAAAAATAAACTAATTTTCAATTTACGACAGCAATAAAAATTTATCTTTTAAAAAAATGTTTACTACAATATTTAAAATATATATTATCACTTATTTTTAATTTTTGTATCGTATTTTATGTTACATAATTTTTGTTAATTTACAAGGATCTGTTTGTCAATTTAAAATTTAATGTTGTGTCACTTATTGATTATTGTTAATTATAGTACATTTTTTTGTGAACAGATGGTTCGATGAAGCAGACACATAGAACTGCAAAACGTCGCCTAATTTAAAAAAAATTTTTAAACAATTTGTTAATTAAGACCACTTTTCTATTAGAAACAAATTAAATAATATCACTATTTAATTAACACTATTATTTTTTGTATGGCTCAAGTGGTGTGTTTAGGGCTACACGATAACAGTGGCGTAACTAGCATGGGTGACACCAGGGGCGGATATCGATGGTGTCACCCCATGAAAACTGTGTAAATCGACATTAAGTAAAACAAAAAATTAGTTTGCTGTATAATGTTCAATAAATATCCCTTTTTCAGTTGGTTAACGCTCCCAACAAGTTTTTTTGCTCAAATAGAATGACGAAAAATTTGAGTGCGTCTGTAGGTAGACATGGCATTTGCTATATATTTTTTCTTATTAGTATATTTAGAAAACTAACTAAATAAACAAGGAATACACATTTCTAATTTAATCATATTTTAAAAATTTTAGAATTTCTTATTTTTAGCTTTTTAGCCGCAAACTCGGAAATGAAATCTCCAAAATTAATATTTTGTGATGCCTCATGTTTGATCGTTAACATGGCAAGATTGTTTGGCCTCGTGTTGCTCATCGTTGACCGTAAGTTAGTTTTTAATCAATTTTCGTTTACTGAAGCTCCTCTTACACGAAGCAACTGATAAGCAAATTGTAATATATTAGTTTAGAGCAACAAAAGGTCTAAGGATTTAGAAACTATAATGTTGGCTGCTTTTAAATGTTTTCTCAACCTTGGTGTCTTTAGGAGTTCTACTTCGGTTACCTTATTATAAAAACCAGTAAATTTTGATACAGCTTATTTCATTTCCTCGATGTTTGCTGAAAGTAAAGAATCTGCCTGAAAAACTTCAAACGATGAAGCTATATCTTGAATCTAGTTTGGAGTTCACTACTGAATCGATGTAGACATTTCAACATATACTTATGATTCTCAGCTCTCAGTGTAAGTCCTACATCGGTGGCCAACTCACCGGTTATTCGTTTTTTTACGACTAAGTCATCTTTCTAATTGAATGTTGTAGTCCTCCGGTTTTATCCCAGAAAGACCTGAACGAAATAAGTCTATTTTTACTACTTTTTAATCAAGACTCAAGCCTTTACTTTGCAATGCAATCTGAGCGCAATTTATTTCCCTTAATACGTCATTATATACGAAGATAACAAAAACAGTAAATTTACATATTTTTCCAAAAGCCTGCAACTGGTTGATAACTCAGCAATTCTTCGCACAATCATCGAATAAATTTCAATACGTTTTTTGTCACAAAATAAGCGGATGGCAAACAATTCTTTTTAAAAACTTTACTAGGTATTTAAATTACCATGTGCTGGCTAGCAATTTTCTGGTAAAATGCCAATGCGAGATGTAACCAAAAGCAAGAGAGAGAAATCCAATACTACCAACTGAGTTTAAAATGAGCAAAATATACATATGGCGATGAACCATAAAAGGTTCTTTAACATGACAATATTTATACTTCTTATCTGGGTTACGAGAAATAACTATAAACAATCTGCTGTTGGTTTAGATCATTTTTTAACATGTTTAAATGAGTTGTAACAAACTTTACAACTAAATTTATTTATACTAATTATTAACACCATTTTAAATCTGATTATTAAATATAACTAACTTTGAATTGAACTAGCTAATAAAATGTAACATATTTGAAAAAACTTACAGGTAATTTATGTATGACTATTATTTTGTGTGTAGATAACACTTGATGAACTTTTATTTATCTTAGCACACGTGTTAAGCACTTTATTTATTTATACCGACACAGTGTTGATTCTTCAAACTTCTGAATGGAATAATTTTTACTTTCTTTGTCTACTTTTTATATTCTTACATTATCTCGATCTAGAACATTCTCTCCAAATGGTTCAGGAACACTTCAATACTTTGCTAGTAATTTAATATCACACTCAGTTTATATTCAGCATTCAAACCATAATGTGATTCTTACTTTATTGATGGAATATGGCTCGCAAAAGGTGTGTAATTTCCCTCAACTGTTATGTAAGTGGTAAATAGACAATAAAAAGTCAACAAAGAAACATAAGTAAGTTTATGAACAAAGTTCATTTTGTGTATTTCAAACTTGGAGATCGAAACAAAACATGGGGTCTGCATAAAGTGTGCAGATAATGCAAGGAGCAACTTTTTTTGGTTTACCGGCAAAAAAAATTAATTTTGTTTTTGCATTTTTTTTCCATAGAAGGAAATCTGGTGGTAGTTCTGATGCGGAAGCAGGGTCGTAGATTACACAAAAAATTGGTTGTTTATCTAATCAATTTTAAAGTTGGGCGCCAAAGGAAATGAAAACCACAACTGTTTCCCCAAATAATGTACATTTATTATTTTAAACTTAATCTTCATTGGAATGTAAACAATTAAGTGACATATAAATTCAAAATTGGTTTATTTTTTATCGGCAATGTATTTTAATAAATACGTTTGCAGATTATTACAATGGACTTCCAAGATTAAGAATTTATTATAAATAAGTTTCGATTATCAAAATTAATAGCACAGCAACCTTGCCATCAAAGGTCAGTTCTTTTATGCCAAGTGTGACTATTTGTATCTGTAGGATATGTTGGGGTTGGAGAAAAACAAGATGGATTCCGGTGAGTACTGGCTATTTACGACAAACGGGCTCTTTACCGTTAGGCAAACTGAAAAGTTCTAGTCGGGTGTTCGGACAGACATTACTATAGAGCAGGTACTCATGTATTCAATGAAAAGCTACGGAAGTTTGACTTGGAGTCGTGGTATAACTAAGACCGTGCTCACCCGATGGACACTAGTAATAATAAATTTTCAAAATATATGTGTTGAGGATGAGGATTTCTGCAATTTTAATGCACATACCACTAAGTAGCATGTAGAAATGAGACCTTAACGAATTAACGAGATGAAGCGGATACACAGAAGCTGTGAGATTCGTTACTTCATCACTCTCCATTCTCTAATGCGGATGTTATCACGTCCATAAGCAGTGGAATTGTTGGAGCGGAGGGAGTCAACTGTCTCATGGCTAGAGATATTGGCAAGGAAGCAATCTTAAAAGTTGTAGGAGAAATTTAAAATGAAGAATTTTCTGCTGTTAATACTGGGCCTATTAATTTTTGAGGAGACAATCGTGCCTTAGATTTTACAAAGTGCGATTTATCTGAATACTGAAGAAGATGCTGATCTGATCGTCACTATAACAAAGACTCTAATTTTAAAGTAGTAGTAGTAGTTATTGTAGGTGAGAACATAAATTTACTGGTAATCCACAATGGTCTCGTGGGTTCCACACACAGTAACATCCACTTTCAAAAGCGTGCAAGAGGAAAAATTCCAGATATCTTTTACTCAGCCACCTCAATGTCTTCTGACCGTCATCTCCTTTTTGCAACCAAAACATACTTTAAACCTTGCCAGGCTACCTCCCACTCAAGAGGCTCCCAGGTTCTACTCACTTAGGACGTACCACCAGGTGCAGAGATGGCTTGGTATAAATATCACTCCGCTTGAATGAGGATGGGTTCTAACAGCATACGGCCTTTTCTCAAGCATGATGTCAAGGATTGCGACTCCATCACATCTAATGCAGATAATCTCCTGCAACTGCAAGAAGATATGTGGCAATAAATGTAGCTGCAAGAAAGCAGGCTTTAAGTGTTCTATTGTATGTATCCAATGCAGTGGACAGTCCTGCGAGAAACGACCAAATATCATCGTTGACATGGACACTTCCGAATTCGAAGACTTACAAGATGGCGATAAGCTAATTGGATACTAGATAAGGAAATTGATTAATCTGAAAAAATACAGGAAAACATGGACACGGAAGCTAAACGGCATTTTAAATATATGCTTTTTTTTTAAAACTAGAATTTTTTGATTGTAATAAATTAACTCTATTCTATTCTTATTTTTAAGATCTGACCCAATTGTATAACTTAACATTTTAAAACTAACATTGATAGAAGATTTGACAAACTTTGAAAAGTCATTTAGGCAACTTTAATATTTTTTTGGAGAGCCGTATCTCAAAAACTATTAGATTTGTAATAACTATTTTGGTCTTAAGTTGTAGCGAATTTAATGTACTTTTAAAACGATTACAGTTGTTCTTTATAAAAAAAATGCTGCTTTAGGTCAAAATTGGCCAAACGTAAAAAAAGTGCAAAAGTCCAGCCATATTTAAGCGGAGATTCGGAAGGTCGCCGAGGTCGAAAAATTGGATTTGGCATTTATTAGGTTTCTGGGCTATGGTGTTTAACAATTTAAGTGTGATAAGATTACGAATAATATAATTGATATATGTAGGTTTGGAATTCTGGTTGATTTGAACCAATTCAACGACAGGACTTTTTCCAAATTTTGGTTTATTTAATTGATACTAAGCCACAAAGAACTAAAATATTGAAATCAAAAAGTTTTTCTACTAACCCTATGGTTTATCTTATCATCAGTTCAAGTAAGGTAGCATGCTTGCGTTTGGGCAATTGCCAAACTTTTGTGCCAAAACAAAAATCTTTATCCGCGGAAATACCTGACCGTCGATTAATCAATTTTATATTTTTCTTTTTATTGACCCCTACAATATAGGCAACTGGTTTTTTCCTTAATGTTACATTAAAAACATTACAATGTTTATGGTCTCATGAAGTGCTTATAATTAGAATCTGATTTATCAGAATGGCGTTGGCCGTTCATAGGAAAAAAATCTATATTAACTTGTCTGCGATTCTTGAAAAAATCAAATATCAAGAGCATCAATGGAAGGTTTGTGTTAGCAATTGCGAGTCATCCTGTATATATGTATTTTTAGGAAATGACGACACGTACCGGAAAACAGTATGATGACGGGCATGTAACTTAAAGATGTAACCAATGTAGCCATATTATTAATAAATGTACAAATCCTTTGAAGTCTTTTACAATTGATTATAAAGGTACAAGCATAACAGAATGGCGATGAGGACGTAGATCGACCTAGTATACGTTTACGTCAAAGGTTTACGTTACAAGTGCACCTTATAATTTTACATAACCTTAAACAAATAGGTGACAGCCTTATGGAGAAAGCACGCTATTAAGAAAATTATACTACAGTATATTACGTTTACGTTACATTACACAATGCCGAACAACGAAGCCGTACCAAGTGCGTCCACAACCATGAATAAAATAAACTTCAATTTAGAAAATTTCAATCCAGAGAAAAGTACGTGGCATATATGGTACTTGCTGTTTGAAGGGGCTTGCACAGTTTTTGGTGTAAACGAAAACATGAGTCCGTACATCATACACTACATGGGACCAAAAGTGTTCAACTTCCTATGTGACAAATGTATCCCCCAAAACCCGTATGAGTTGACGTTCGAAGATATAAAAAAAGAAAATGGAAGAGCACTACATGCCTATACCTTAGAAGTAGCTGATATTTTTCGTTTTAAAAATCGAAGTCAAAAAGAAGGCGAAACACTACAAGAATTTGTAGCAGCACTCCAAAAGTTAAGTACGAACAGTAAATTCGACAATTATCTGAAAAAGGCGCTACGAAATCAATTTGTGTTTGGAGTTACAAGTAAGAGGATTCAAGCCAGGTTGTTCGAGACAAGAGATTTAACGTTAGATAAGGCAATCGAAATTGCAACATCCACGGAGCTGTCAGAAAAAGATGCAAATCAATTTCAAGACAAGAAAACCAATAATGACATACATCAAATACAGAACAAATCCCTACACCCTACAAAGAAGAAGAGGCTTAGCAGTAGTTTTCAACAAAATAAAACTAAGCTAAGTAGCACTAATAAATACAGTACTAAGTTTGATAAAAATGTCTGTTATAGATGTGGTGGTGACTCACTTTTAGCTTATAAACGTACATTAAGTCGTAAAGTAAAGTTGTCTGCAAGGCTTGTGGCTGAACAGGGCATTTACGGAAGGTGTGTTTGGAGTCATCCGCTAGCACTAATCAAATAGAAGTGGAAGATATTCTTCTCATTGAACATCCTCAATACAGAAGAAAATATTACACGACAATAAAGGTACACGATATTCAGGTAAAATTTAAAATTGATAGTGGTGCCGCTGTCACGTTATTAAACGAAAATCAGTACAGATCATGTTTTGCACATATACCACTGCAACCTACAAATTTGCAATTGCTCTCTTATTGTAAAAGTACATTAGGCATTCTAGGAGTTATAACAGTAACTGCCAAACACCTAAATATAAATAAGGAATTAAATGTGTACGTTATAAAAGGAAATAGGGAACCATTATTAGGCATAGAATGGATTAGACAATTAAGTATAACATTAGAGGGGGAAAATATACATTCGGTAGATATGAATACCACTAACACAAAGGTTGCAACCTTATTACAAAATTACAACTCAATTACAAAAACTAATTTATCAAAAATTAAAAACATTCAGGCGAGATTAACGGTAAAAGAAAATGATAAACCGGTGTTTTTAAAAGCTCGTACCCTGCCTTTTAAATTAATTCCTCTTGTCGAAGAGGAACTAGCTAACTTGGAAAAGGATGGCATTATAGAAAAAGTAAGTACATTAGAATGGGCTACACCCATTGTACCTATTTTAAAAAAAGGAAATACAGTGCGCATTTGCGGAGATTTTAAAGTCACACTCAACCCAAATTTAATCATAGACGAGCATCCATTGCCCACGATAGATGAATTATTCTCATCCATGGCAGGTGGAAAAACCTTTTCCAAGCTAGATTTAAAATAAGCTAATTTACAACTTGAAGTACACCCCGATTATAGAAAATTTTTAGCTATAAGTACGCATAAGGGATTATACCAATGTAATCGATTTTTATATGGAGTAGCATCTGCCCCAGCGATTTGGCAGAGGGAAATAGAAAACATCTTACAAGGTATTCCTGGCGTTACGGTGTTCTTGGACGATATTAAAGTAACAAGAATGATGATAAGGACAGTAGTGACGTTATGGGTATTTTATACAGAGCTTCACTTAATAAAATTATGAATGGTCTGAAATTAGATAAACCCTTATCCTCAAACGATCTCATTGGATTAAGACAAAATGAATTTGCAATACATAAGGAAGTATTGATGCGAGGAAACAGAGTAGTGATACCGACAAAAAACCGGAAACAAATATTACAAGAACTACATACAGGTCATTTAGGCATTGTAAAAATGAAAGGTTTAGCACGAAGTATTTGCTAGTGGCCAGAAATTGACAAACATTTAGATAAGGTAACGAAAAGTTGCACAAATTGTAACTTAACGAAAGACAACCTTAGCAAATGTTATAAACACATTTGGGAACCAGCAACTTCCCCATTCCAAAGAATACACATAGATTTTGCCGGCCCTTTTAAGGGTTACAATTTTCTGATTGTGATAAACGCATTTAGTAAATGGCCAGAGTACATCTAATGAAAAATATTACAACCGAAACCACAATAAATAAATTACGCCACTACATTTATGAGTCTTAAATTTCAAAACTTTTTAGAAGTAAATGGCATAATACATAAAACAATAGCGCCATATAATCCATCAATAAACGGGCAAGCGGAAAGGTTTGTTCAGACGTTAAAGAAGAGTATGAAAAACATCCTTGCTGATGGAGATGACCTAAGTTTGGATTTACAAAAATTTCTATTAAGTTACAGAACAAGTGCACACCAAGGAACGGGTACCTCCCCGTCAACAAGAATGTTCGGCAGAAAAATATGTACACAATAAGACCAAATACATCCAGATTTCATTACAGGAAAACAATATTAGAAAATAAACGAGAATAACAGGTGTAAAAGTTTAAAAGTAGAAAACAGAGTAATAGCTAGGAATTATGTAGGTGAAAACAAATGGTGTTTTGGAACCATAGAAAAAGTAATGGGCAAATTGCATTATAGTATTAAGCTTGACAGTGGTATAACATGGAAAAGACACATAAATCAACTTAGAATGGTGGAAAGTATAAACTCAACGTCAGATTTAGAAATAGATTTTAACTGGCCTGTTGAAAAGGACCAAATAATACCAACCGCATCTGCCCTCACAAAGCAGCAAGCCTCAGCAGAAGAGATCACCACAGCATCTAATAGAAATATATGTAGACGACCAAAGCGTGTTAGACGCCCACCAGTTTGATATAGGAATAATTAAGTTTAGTCGATAAATTTTGTACTGTGTAGAATTTATTGCTTGTGAAGGGAGTGTTAGCAATTGCGAGTCATCCTGTATATATGTATTTTTAGGAAATGACGACACCTTCCGGAAAACAGTATGATGACGGGCATGTAACCTAAAGATGTAACCAATGTAGCCATATTATTAATAAATGTACAAATCCTTATAACGACAAAAACTTTATGGTAACGAATAACCTTTAATCGTGCCATTTTATAACGTACTCATAATTAAAATAATAAAAATAATGCACCGTACTAGCTCTTCTGGTTTTATTAATGTATAAACAACACACAATAAATTATTAGAGCAATGAGCCTTATTCAAATTATAACCAGGGTCGGGGTATTCTGATCGTACACTAATATTTACAATTCTAATTTGACGTAATTTTAAATATAATTTGGAACATAATTTGGGCTCCACAATATTTTTTATATTAAAATGGTTAAATATTGAAACCAAAAAAACAAACAAACAAATCTTAAAACGAATACTTAAGTTATTTACATATGTGTTAGATTTGATCTAATATCCGTACAGATCCAATAACCGGAACATCGTAAACAAACGTACCGTATGATAATCTTCATTCGAAACATCCAAATCAAATTGCATCAGACGTAACCATGAATAATTATCGATTTTCACACATGAAAATCATAATTCGTAACGGAAATTCTTCGTAAAAGCGACGTTGTGACTAACATCAAACGTGCTGCGTAAATTATATCGTAGTATCACATTTCAAACCTCAAAATCGTAAATAGGCGTACGTATCCAAACCAATTTTTCGTAACCATAAACAAATTCATACGTACACAAATCGAAAAGCATCGAATAAATCAGAAACGTAGTCGTATATCGTAACCCATAGTAAAAAAAACTTCCAGTTCGTACGTATAGAAAAAAAAAGAAACTAAAACGCAAAATCCAAAGGTTACACACCACGTGTAAGGATCAAAGAAATCACTTACCCCTTTTAGATTACGGGTTTCTTTAAACAAACGAAAGCATAAATAAAATAGACAAAAACGGATATTATTACATACGACGAACGCAGAATTCCACCGTACAAATTTAACATGTGGACATTTTCTGCACGTTGTGCACAACGAATACGTCCTCACGCGGTGAAAACCGCACCCAAGATGGCATACGACTTAAGAAGAAGAACTCATAACGCATGTGCTGTGCGTCAAATGCATTGCGCAAAAGAATTTATATAAACAGTGAACACAAAAATGTTAATTAAGATCAGACGTATTCAATCGGAAAAATTGTGCACGTTACATCCATTGAAGTCTTTTACATTTGATTATAAAGGTACAAACATAACAGATTGTAAAGATTTAAAAATACTAACCATGTTGGGTCACCTAGAAGGTTATACAACATATTCTTGCTTTTTTTTGTTTATGAGATAGTAGAGCCAAACAACTGCACTAGACAAAACAGAGTGGCCTCTTAATTTCTAACTGATCCTTGCTATTTGGAAACAATGAAAGACAATAAGAAAGAAGCGTGGGACTTTTAAGAATGTAGTGCACAACTTTTTGAAAAATACTAAAGGTCCTGACAACAAAAACATTATACAACGCATTTTGGCAGCGTATGAAGCTCAAGGATGCAAGATGAGCTTACAAGTTCATTTCTTACACTCCCATTTTGCGTGGAAACTTGTGAACCTACAGTGAAGAACTAAGTATACATAAAATATTGTATAAATATCAGAAAACATTTTTTGATTAGTTTAGACAAAGTTTTATGTTTGTGATTATGTATGCTAATTACACAATAACTGGCTTGTTTGATCTCTCGTCTTGAAAAATACTGTTTTTTTTATTTTTTTTATGTTACGTTTTAGTTCAAATGTATATGCCACATATTTAGTTAGACATATGCTTTTCTTACGGTATTAAGGGGTATAATTGGGCATAAGCGAAAAACGTAGCAACGGGGCGTGACTGATGTAGCTTTAGTTTTGTCAGTAAACTCAGAATAAATAATATTTCGCTAATAAATTTAAATATTTTAAGTTACGTAACTTGCATTTTATGACTTTGTTTTTCTATTAATTATTGTTAATTAATTTTTTTTATTATCTTAAAATTTATAAAATTTTTAATGTTACAAAAATTATTAATTAAAAAATTTACTCATGTATTAGTAGTAAAAATTTGATTCTCACCAATGTTTATAATTTATTCAACGACAGCGAAACTATCTTATTTTTGAAACAAAATTATGTATCTTTTTTAGGTAAACCTATAACTTAATTTTTTTTTCACAAGGCAAACACTAAAAATGACATTTTTATATTTTATAACAAAAATTACAATTTCATAAACGCATAACTACGTTAAACGTTTAGGAAAATGACAAAATTGTAAATTTATGAGTGATTATGTTTATAGTTAAAAATCCGTAAACTGACTTTTAGGTCTTTCCCGAGCTTACAGTTCAGGCTTACGACGCTATATCGACCTCAGGTGGTCTTTCTTTATTTTCATAATTCTGACAGATATTATTGTGTAAATATAGGTACAAAACAAATGGCTTTATTAAAATACATAACAAAAAAATGTTATAAATGAAAACTAAATTATCTTTAGTCGATATATTCATTTCTTTTTAATTTGTAAAATTAAAAACACGTTTTTATTGCATTACGTAGTCGAGACAAATTTGATATATGTTGTTTAATAAGTGCTTAATTTACAGCTCTTGTTTTTGTTGGTAGATGTTATTTATAATAAGTATAAATCACGCGACGTCGATAATTGATTAGAGTTCGTATTATAAGTTTCATGCGTGCAAATTGACATAGGGAAAAAAAGAAACGGGAAAGTTAATTTTTGTATCAAAAGCATTAGTATTGATTGATCTAGAAACGTAAACGGACTGTGACTGATATTGCAATTAAAAGCTTGCAGCTTGATCTTGTCTTACAAATGCCATTACTTGCCGGTAAGATTTCTTAGATTTGTGTGCACTCTTGCAATATAAACTTGTCTTTGGAATGTAGAAAAGTGGGGTTATTAACTTCCTTTAATTAGTTATAGCTGCGTAACGGGTCATCACTATACCCGGCTAGGTCTAATTATTCAACAAATTATTTTATGTTCAGATTAATTTGATGTCATAAACGTTACTTGAAAACAAATACAATACTGTAATTTTTAGATATCAAGTTTTAATAAAATAACAAACGACTACAATAATTTGTTAGTGTGTGGTATTCATAAATTTACTAATATGTTATCTGTCTAATGTACAAATGATAATAGTCAAAATAGAGTTATAAATAATTGGTAATTGGATAAACAACATTAATTATACGATAAGCAACTTAACTATTAGTAACTTATCAAAGTTTACATATATATTTTTTTTATAATTCTTGTTAAGGTCCACGACCCAGGTAAATACAATAGTTAATCTTTTTTACATTTTTATGCAGATACAGCGTACTGATGATCTCCACCGACCGTGAAACAATCATTACTCAGCAAATACATGCTAACAATATCTCGTCCAAAGAAACAACCATTTTTTAGTTGTTGGAATTACAACTTGCATTACTTGTAGTCCGATATAAGTTTTTAAGTACCTTAACGGATTTCTACTTTAACGAAAATAGTGAAACTTTTCTATTTCATGGCAACTTTCTAAACCATCAATACCTTACATTGTTTAAATTGGAGTACTTAACCTTTTCTAATTTACTTTTATAGATTAGATGAGATACAATTATGGTAAATATTTAGATTAGCCATGAATGTTTTAGAACACAAACTAGATTTCTCCTGTTATTTAACAGCGAGCTCGATAAACGTTATAGAACATTACTAAGCTTAATAGCTTACGGTGTTTCACACTCATCTACCAAAAAACATACATCTAACACCAGCTTAAAAAACTTATAGCTGCTCTTCGTTATATAATTAATCAAAAACAGTTTCGTGTAATTAAGTAAATAAATAATTGAATCTCTTTGGCAGCGCCATGCTTTTACAAAACCAAACACAAACGACATCATAACATATTTATGAAACTATAAAAACAATTTAAAGACAAAACTGAAAAGAATCAGAAATTTTATTGCTGTTATTTATTGTAAATCGAAGCAACCTATTATTTTCTAGAAAAAGAAATAATATTTTAAACTATAAAATAGATCAACACAAAAATTCAATTGACAGTTTAGAAATGTAGAACGAATCGATGTCATTACGTGCTTGCACTTACCAAAATACGAGAAAGGAATTTCATATTGTTAAATTGTAAAATCAATTTTTCCCAGAATACACTAGCTTTTTTTTATATACAACATTTTAAATATATTTTTTATTGTTTTAGACATTTTATGAATGCTTTCTGAATCTGTTACATGCAAGACTTATGATTTTCGTTCACGTCATTAGTAAAATAATACATTTTAGCAACCGTTCTTTGATATATGTTTAGTGTGCTAACGTAAGTAGTTATTTACTTTCAACCTTTAGATATTTATGCATCGCTTGTGTTTTGAATATGTTCTGAAAACTCTTCAAAAATTCTTTAGGATTGGCCTTTCGCTTAGATGCTTGCAGCCCTTTTGCGTTTAATGTTATTGATAAAACACACAGAAATAGAAAATTGAATTTGTATTTACTCGTCAACATAACTCTTATATAATAATAAGTTTTTCAAATATGTTAGACTAAATTAAAAAAACATAAATTAATATAAAAATTCGTTAGTATTGTTAATTAATGTTTTTTATTAAAATTGTTAGTCTACCAATATATAAATGTGTTGATTATTTTAATTATATTTATTTATACAGTGTGTCCGAAAAGTATGGAATATATTATACAGGTCGATAAATATGCACTTTACACGAAAAAGTTGTAAATAAAAGTTGTTTATCACTTAGTTATCTACAACCTGGGAGATATCAATTTAAATTTTTGCTGTAAACAAAATCGCAACGAATAACATATAAATTTTTTAAATGGCAAGGCACGTCTTTATTATACTCATTTGATAGAGTCTTTTTTTCTCTTTGCAACCATATGAAACTTGAATACCTTTACATCAAAAACATTTTCAAGAAAAACAAGGACATGTCTAACAAATTTATTTTACTGAGCAGTATTAATCAGGTACGTAATATGTAGCATTGAAACAATTGAATGCACTTTAGAACACTGTCACACTTTGCTATTTGTTAGTGCTCAATTATCTGAGAAACATAGAATTGAAATTTTAATGATTCTGGGATATGGAGATAGAAGAAGAACCCAAGACGAAGTATGTAATTTATTTAATAACTTGCATCCAGAATTAAACATTTCGCAGTCCACGGTAAGCAAAATTTGGCGGAAATTTCAAGAGACAGGTTCGGTGAAAGATGCGAGTAGAACTGGTAGACCTTTGTCATTAAGTAATGTGGAACGAGAAAATATGTTCTTGTCTGTTGAGGAAAATCCACAAATTTCTGTTCGGCAAATTGCTAGAGACCATAATTTGAATAAATCGGCTGTACATGACGTTTTAAAAAAAGAAAAATTGCATCCTTATAAAGCTTGTATAGTTCAAGAATTATTTGAAGACGATTTGGACAGAAGGCTGGAGTTTTGTGAAACAATAACAAACAAACTTGAACGAGATGCACATTTTCATAAAAATATCCTTTTTACTGATGAGGCCACGTTTTGTTTAAACGGCACAATTAACAAACAAAACACACGTTACTGGTCTTCACAAAATTCTCACTGGTATCTAGAAGGACACACCCAATACCAGTAGAAAGTCAACGTCTGGGTAGGAATGATTGTAACTCAAATTTTGGGGCCATATTTTTTTAAAGGTGGTTTAACGGCGAATATTTATCTCGATTTCTTAAGATTTGAGTTAGTTCCTGCTTTGGCCGAGTTATTTCCACATGAAGTAGATCCAGATATACCTCATAACAGAATATGGGTTCAACAAGACGGGGCACCTCCACATTTTGGAATTAATGTCCGCCACTTTCTTAATAATACTTTTCAAAATACATGGATAGGCAGAAGAGGTACGATAGAATGGCCTGCTCGCTCGCCGGATTTAAGTCCACTAGATTTTTTTCTTTGGGGCTATATTAAAAGCAAAATTTATGTAAATAGACCTTATAAAGTTGAAGATTTGAAAAATCGCAGTAGAGTTGAGATAAGAGCTATAACTCGAGATATGATTGCAAAAGCAATCGATGGTTTTAAAAATCGAATTTACCACTGTCAAATTATGAATGGTTTACATTTTGAACATTTATTGTAAGTTTAGTTTAAATACATTTTTTTGTTATAACAATTTTATGTAAAGATATTTAAAGTTTAATATTTGCTATTGTGACAGTGCATTCAATTGTTTCAATACTACATATTACGTACCTGATTAATACTGCTCAGTAAAATAAATTTGTTAGACATGTCCTTGTTTTTCTTGAAAATTTTTTGATGTAAAGGTATTCAAGTTTCATATGGTTGAAAAGAGAAAAAAAGACTCTATCAAATGAGTATAATAAAGACGTGCCTTGCCATCTAAAAAAATGTAAGTGTTATTCGTTGCGATTTTGTTTACAGCAAAAATTTAAATTGATATCTCCCAGGTGGTAGATAACTAAGTGATAAACAACTTTTATTTACAACTTTTTCGTGTAAAGTGCATATTTATCGACCTGTATAATATATTCCATACTTTTCGGACACACTGTATATGATTTGAGCATATAATTATAAAGCTCATCTTCAGAAGGTCTACAAAAAACATAAACAACTTGTTAAACAAATATAAGATTCCAAATTTTTAACTTACATTAAATCAAATATTAATAAATAAATATTAAATATTATTAAATACTAGAAAATTTAAAAAAATTAAAATTTTTAGAAATTTTAAAAAAGAAAGATTTTAGTTCAAAATCATGATTGAAATTAGTTTGATCGTTTAACACAAAATTTGCAATTGATATTTTAATATAAATCAACTCTAGTAATTTAAGAATTTGTTTGTTATTGTTATTAAAAAGATGAAAAAATTTAGAAGAAATAAGGGAATGATGATTATCTAAAACATGTTGTGCAAATGTAGATTTTACTAAATTTAGATTATTAACCCTTAAGCACTACCCCCGGGTCATTTTGACCCAGGCACTAATCACAACTAATGAACTCTCAACTTTCGAAATGGTGGAAGGCACGAGCGCTTGGTAATTCTCAACTGAGTAATAGACGAGGTAGTTGAAGTTGAACATCGTGAGTGAAACTAGTGAACGTATTATTATATTTTTATGCGTGTCTGGGTCATGCTGACCCGGGGATAGTAATAAAGTCGGTAAGTAATAGTACTTTACTTTTTAGTTTCTCTAATTAATTCATGGTAAAAATTTATTATTTTCAAATGTGGCTTTTATTACCATAATTAAATTATTTATTATAATAAATTATGATTTTGAGCTGCAGTATTTTCAAGAAATACATATTTTTTGTTTTCTTTTTTTCAGATAATGGCAAATAAACCACTGACGGAATCTGATCTGCTTCAAATGATAAACAACGAAGATTTTTGGGAAGACTTGGAGAATGACGCGATATATGAAGAAAAATACAAAGAGAACCCTGCTGAAGCAAGTACTTCAAACGACAATGAAGATAAGCGTAGAGCTTGTTTACAAATTTTTGGAAACGGCGATATAAGCGATCATGAAGTCGATGATGAAATTTTCAGTAAACATGACTCGGAAAGCGAAATTGAGTGGAAATCAAGTGATAAGCAGGATATTTCTCAGGAAGATCTGTCAGGCGATAGTGATAACGAATCATTAGAAGAGAACAAGAAAGTTTATTTTGGTATGGCAAAGATGGAACGAAATGGTCAAAATCTGTTCCTACAAAACGCAAAACTAAATAAAAAGTATCATTAAAATTCTCCCTGGTTTGAGAGGCCCAGCTGCAAGAAAACCTCCAAATTCTCCTCTTGGAGCTTGGAAATTAATATTTACGGATTCAATCATTGACAAAATTCTTACTCATACTAATGTAAAAATTCGAGATATGCAAGGAAACTATTCAAAATTTAAAAAACGAAATAGCAGACATGTTTTCTCTCCTTGTTTTATTCAAGGAACAGACAAAGACGAAATACTGGCACTCATCGGTTTATTATATTTGATGGGATGTTTCAAGTCTGGCCACGAGGATCTTCGATCTTTATGGGCTACAGATGGAACTGGCAGGGATATATTCCGCTATTTTGATGCGTATACTTAATTACTTTGAAAACAATAACATTTTTTGTGAAAACCAGTTTGGTTTTAGAATAGGTAGATGTACGACAGATGCTGTTATGAGTTTTGTTAACAAGACGTTAATGTGCTTTGAGGAAGGTGGTCACTGTTTGGCAACATTCATAGACTTAACCTCAGCTTTTGATTGTGTTTCACATAGTTTATTACTCGAAAAATTAAAATTCGTATATCACTTTGACTCAACAAGTTTGGCCTTGATAAAATCATATTTACTCGATCGATCGCAGTGTGTGAAAATACATAATATATGCAGTAATACTCTTCCCATCCGTAGAGGTGTTCCACAGGGAAGCATACTCGGACCATTATTGTTCCTTATATATATAAATGATTTATCTATATATTTAGAAGGTAACACTGATTGCATACTTTACGCTGACGACACTACCTTTTTTGTTAGTGGTACAAATAAGGAAGATATTATGTTTCAATCAGAAATATCTCTCAATCTTGCAAAAAACTGGTTTGTAGCTAATCAATTAAGTATTAATAATTCAAAAACAGAAAAATTATTTATGTCTTTAAAAAGTCATACTTTTCATAACCCAGAAAAAGTTAGATTTCTGGGTGTATCTTTCGATGCGAAATTAAATTTTAATATACACATTGATTATATATCCGCAAAATTGAGCAGTAACTAAATGCGTATCCGGTGATGTGCTAAAAAATGCATATTATGCTTTATGCCATAGTGTTTTTAGTTATTGTATAATTGTATGGGGAACATGCGGTTCTTTAAATAGACTGTTTAGATTACAACGTCGTGCTATTAGAATTATCAGTAATGTTGGATATCGTGACGATTGTCGTTTTCACTTCAAAAATCAAAAAATTCTAACACTGCCTTCAATATATATATATTAGAGTGTCTTTCTCATGCCAAACGCAATTTGTTTAGGTATACCAAACAAATGAATGTACACAATTATGTTACTCGCAAAAACTATGAAATTCGTCTACCCTATTGCCGATTAAGCAAAACATTAAAATCTCCTGAAATAATGGCAAAAAGATTTTTTAATTGCCTACCTGCTGAGGTACAAAATTTGGAGTACATTATATTCAAAAAAAAGATTAAGAATTTCCTTATAAGCAAAGCATTTTACTCATACGATGAATTCTTTAGCTGTAAGTTTGAAAATCACTTTAATTAATTATTATTATTTTTAATATTTTGTTTTCTTCTTATTTGACGTATGTAAGTAACTATGTTTACATGGCATAAATAAATTATTATTATTATTTTTATTATTATTATTATACTATGCCATTAGCACGATTTTCTTTCCTACTTTGCTGCCTTAGATTTGACGACGTAAATACCCGAAAAGAAAGGGTAAAAAAAAGTAAACTAGCTCCTATTTCAGAAATTTATAATGAATTTGTTGAAAACGCAAAAAACTATTATTCTCCTGGAGAGTTTCTGGCTGTTGATGAAATGCTAGTTCCATAGTTTTGTAAAACCTGTCGCTGGATCAAATAGAAATCTAACAGGAGACAATTGGTACACTTCCTTAGAGTTAACAAATGAACTGTTAAAACAAAAAATTACATACGTAGGAAGCGCGATGTCAATTCATCGTTGTTTGGATTTACATGAACACAAACTATAGTTTCTTATATACCGAAAGTAAACAAATCGGTAATATTAATTTCCACAATGCACAATTATAATATTGTGGATGATGTAATGAAAAAACGTGATATCATTTTGTTCTATAACGACACAAAGGCAGGTGTTGACTCTCTTGAGGGAGGTTTCAGCAGTACTTCCACCTCCTCAACGCGTACCGACATCAAAAAGAAAAAAATGCACTTTTTACCCCCCAAAAATGTGACAGAAAATGTAACACATATTGTGAGAGTTGTAAATCCCCTGTTTGCCAGCAATGTTTCAAAAAACTCTGTTTAAGGTGTCAAATGTTGTTTAAATTGACAAAATGTAACATATTTTCAAATAAACGTTGGTTGTTTCCTCAATTTTGAATATATTTGTCTGAAAAAAAAACATGGGTTATAATGACCCGAATTTATTAAGTTATTCGTGTTTTTCATCAACGTTTTATCAGTCTTGTTCCGAGGCGATACTTGAGATTTGTGAGCAGTTTATCTATTTCACAAAGGATAGGTGGCTGGCCTCGCCCTTCAACCCTCCTCCTTTATCCGGGCTTGGGACCGACAACGACATCGTTAGGCTACTCAGTTCACCCATCGATGTCGCAGGCGGAGTTAGTTAGAAACAAAAACTGTCAAAACGAATACATACGAACAAAAAACCATGGTTTAAACCAGAAGCAAAAACATTAGCGCAAGAAAAAAAGTGTGCTCACTTGACATACATATCTAACAAGAATCCAAGAAACTACATTAACTACATAAATATATGAAATAAAGTGAATAACAGATTAAGAGAAATAAAAAGAGAATATTGGAAGAAGTAAAGAAATGGAAAGTGACCTATACGGAACACAAAAGCGCATTTGGAAAATGATTTGAGCAGTTAAAAGAGAAGTCAACAAAACAGTACAACTAAATAACATATCGGCAGTCGAATGGACCAACTATTTCCATGGCATGTACTCAGGAAACCAAGATAAAATCGAACCAACGGATCGACAAAAAGAGGTTGCCAGGGACATAGAAAGCTTGGAAAAAATATCCGAAGAAGAAGTAATACTACAACTAACACAGATTAAAATGTAACGTGTAAATTTCTACTGCGAGTCAAAATCCGCCTGAGGTTTAGGCAACTAACCGTAACATCGGTGTCCTCGAACCGTAGTTCGAAATCACGCCTACGGAGGCGCGAAAGTTGTTAGTCGTCGACGAATTATATTCATTTTTATGCTGTTTGTGGATCGATTTACAACAGGGGAACATCGGAGAGGTGAGGTAAATTGAATTTCTTTTCATCTGGTAACATCTTCTACACCGACGTTTATTTTAGCCTTTTGGAAATAAATCCGATTGAACCTCCGGTGCAAATAAAATCGGCACTATGTCTTGTAGACGGCCAGACACATAAAGTGGGTTAGTATTCTTACACGTGTTAGTAATGGAGGCCAACCAACTAATCTTCACAATTTTTAGCTTCTTTCTTTGGGTCTTTTTCTGTCCTTGTTACGTGGCGGGTGATATTAAAGTGGATGCTGGATACTCGATCTTCGCTTCGGACGTCTTCGTCTGTTGTTCTGAGGTAGATCTGCGTGTGCTGTTATCTGTAATCTAAGGGAAATGGTGAACGCGCTAAACCAGTTCGGATGTTCGACAAAGTAAGGAAAACTACTCCGACACTCGAGGTATTTATGACACCTTTATATTGGAGTCGCGGGAGTCTCGCTGTCGACCTTATTTCGACCGAACGCTGTAGCCTTCGTTTAGCAGCGGCCGCGATGCGGGCATGAGGAAACAAAAGATCGTGTTCGTGTCGCCATTTTAGCCCATATTTCAACTAAAAATTGATCTGCGTATAAATATACATAATTGATTGCGGAAGTGGGAGACGACGTCGAGTATAATTATTTTCTTATTTAAGTTAATATCACCTAACGTCACATTTTATTGTAATTCATAACCTTTTTATACAATAATTCTGCCACATGTAAAAATCACCTAACGTCACATTTTATTGTAATTCATAACCTTTTTATACAATAATTCTTTCACATGTTAAAATCATCTACTGTCAAATTTTATAATAGTTCATAATTTATTTTATACAATAATTCTTTCAATATTTTTAACTGTGTAATGGTCAAGTCATTACAATTATTTATGATAACTTCTCAATCACTTACAGTAATTATTAAATTTTATCAAAGGTAGAATTTTGGGAGTTACCCGTATCTCTATATTTAGATTGATGATTATTATTTACCGGTCCTATGACGCTTGATCAAGTTGTCCCCAGACTGTACGTTTAATTAGCGGGAACGCGTTTAATTAGTAAATCATCGCTACCGTAGCCGCGGTAATTATTAGCTACGTAAACGATCTTAGCTTGTGTGGCTTCCAAACTCTATTTATTGTTACTTATTATGTGTACTTGTAATTGATATTTGTGCTTAATAATTTTTCTCTGTGGGGTTATATAAATAATTGTCAGGAGTTACCAGTGGCGTAACCGTCGCAGTTGTGTTGCTTCCGTTGGAAGGAGATAGTGAATCATTTTTTTTAATAAATGATTATTGTGAATACTACATATGTTTTCTTTTGGGGAGACTTCGGGTCTAGGCTTTCCTTTTCTCTTCCCTAGACCATAATTTCTGCGGATAACAGTTCGAGAGAAGGTGGCGCACTTGGGCATTCAGCTTACCGGAACTAATTAAGTATCTTAGGATTTTCTTTAACCCGACGACCACCTGCGGCGAGGCTAGCCAAAAAGGTAAGCGATAACATCTGGTTGATTACTTTGAAGTGATACTGTTCTTCATTCCTTGTTTCTTTCTCCACCTTTCCCCATTAGATCACAATAAATATTGTAACAAATATTTCTGGCACCTACAACGTGGGACTTTCGACGATTTTCTTCTTGAACGGGTTCTGACGGTGAATAAGTGCTACTGTTTACTTGCTCAAATTTCTTATTAATTACTACCTCCTGCTTATTATTTTTTTCTAGTAGTATAGAAGCTCAAGTTATACTTTTCTGAAGTTTTACTCATTAGTTGCTTGCTTATATTTTTCTACCTAGTGGGTGAAATCTTTTTTTTTCTTTTGCTAGAGTTTCGAATACTATTACGTGGGTTCGCGTTTTGTGGACTGCTACAATTAATTTTAGTTTGGGATTTTGTGTTTAGCTATAGGTTTTGCTTAAGGGAGCCGCTTGTGTTGTCAATTTTAATTATACTCTTACCGATTACTCATAGGATTATTTGGTGTTAAAATCTTAGTGTGTTATCTCGTGTGAACCATGTATTCTTTAGAAGACGAACTTCAATTTCTTACTTCATCGGATTCTGAAGCGGAAATAAACTTGGCCGATTGGGATGTAAACTTCTCAGGTGAAGATCCTTTTGAACTAATGAACTTTTTAACTAGAGTCGACGAATTGTGTATGTCTCGCGGTGTTTCGCACCACCAGCTTTTTCTTTCAGCTTCTGAGGTACTGTCCGGTAAAGCTCTTTTTGTATTTAGAGCCCGACGCTATTCTTTGCGTTCTTGGAAGGATGTTGCTACTCTTTTGAAAACGGAATTTCTACCGTTGGACTATGATGAACGTCTACTACATACTATTCAGAACTGTAGGATGCAACCTAACGAATCGATTGGAATGTATGTTGCTACTATCCGGCATCTTTTCATGCAATTGCTAGAACCAGTCTCGGAGAAGACACAACTGAAAATCATACGTCGCAATCTGACTTTATTTTATCAGTCTCACTTCGCACTCATCGACATTACATCTTTTTCACAATTGATATCCTTAGGCAAACGTTTGGAATCTAATCTTAGCTCAAATAATTCTTTTAACTTTTCGACATTTGAGGAAAATGATCGACTTCTAGAACCACCTTTGGGTTATCCGAACAAAACTGCTGCCTCTATATCTTCGACTAAAGCTGTCGCTGGTTCTCTTCCAACTTCGTCGGTTCCTTCTTTTGCTACTACTTGTGTTCACTGTGGTCCTAAAGCTCAGAAAGCTTTACGACATGTTCGTTCTTTAGCTTCGCTTCCACCAAATTTTTCTTCGATTGCTAGATTTATTCGTCCTACTACCGATCCTTGGTATCTAGGTCTAATTGCTAAAGCTTCTACTTTTCCGCGACGTTACTCTCGTTGGTGTATTGTGGAAAATCTGTTATGCAAACGTGTACGTATCTCTCGATCTGATCCTTGTGTATGGAAATTAGTTGTTCCATCAGATCAACGCAAACAGCTAATCTCTTATCACCATCTTCCATCTAAGGGTGACCATCGTAGTGTTAAAAGTACGTTAGACGGTCTTCGTTCGCACTTCTACTGGCCGCATATGAGGTCTAAAGTTGCTGAATACATACGGTCTTGCTGTTGTAACTCGCGACAAAACAATACTATGGGATCACACTCTCGCTTATTGCCAAGTACTATGAAGCGTTCTAACAATAGGGTTGCTAATAGGTTTTCTACCCATCGACATGAAGATACTACACCTGCTCAAGAGGTAAAAGCTGCATCTTTCTCTTTTCCATCGAGTTCTTTGGTTTCTTCTGCTGATGCATCGACGTTTCTTTCTCTTGATCGTTCGCTTTTCTTTCATCGGCGTCGCAAGCGTCGTAAATTCTAACAACGCTTGTTGACTCTGGATTGTTGACTTTAGCTATTAGTTTGGCTTGTGTATTTGGACTTTTGATTGTACTCTTTTAATTATCTTGTTGGTATTTTGGTTATAGTAACTCGGATGCTATCCATTTGCCTTCTTCCAATTTGCTGCCACTGATTTGCTGTTCTTTGGATTAAGTTGCTTCACAATTTTCTTTTGGTTTTCTTTCTTTACCATCTTATTTCGGGACAGACTACCCTTCCGTATTGTATATAGTTGTACCCGCTTCGTCGGCATTTTTTTGGATTGGTATGTCACTTATAGGATTCTCTGCTTTACTGTTAAATTTTGATTTTTTTTTTGGGATTTCCTATTCCGCTTGTCGGCATAAAAGTCTTGAAATAAACTTTTCACTTTGGGGACAGCATTTGGGACACATTCGGTTATGACTAACTACGATATCTCTTCTCTTCTTTTCTCCTCTCTTTTTAATCGGGTGGTTGGTTGGGCAATGAAGGGCTGGTCACTCCCTTTCGTTTCTTCTACGGAGAGAAGAACGAATCAGACATCTACATCTTGTCTTAGCTTTCTCCGTCTATTTCTTTTCTGCCTTTCTTGTTTTTCTTACTTCTTATTTTTTTTCTTCTTCTTGATTGGTTGATCACCTACATGCCACATCTCTTTCTTTCTTCTCCTTCCTCCTCAAGGTTTACCCTTCGGGCGGTTGGTTGGGCACCGTAGGGTGGTCTCTCTTTTCATTCTTCTACGGGGTGAAGAATGAATCAGGCAGTTACATCAAGCCTTATCTTTCTCCGTCTTTCTCTATCTCTTATCTTTTCTACTTTTCATTTTTTTTCTTCTTGATTACTTATCACCTACCTGCCATATCTTCCTTCTTTCTTCTTTCTCCTAAAGGTTCGCCTTTCGGGTTTGGTTGGCAGTAGGCTAGATCCGTACAAGAACATCGTGTACTCTCTTTTCTCTTTCTGTCTTTCTGTCCTTCTTTCTTACTTTCTTTTTCTCTTGGGTTGCTTGGACACTTGCTTCTTTTCTTTGCTAAATTTTTCTCTTGAGTGTTCACTGCAACTATGCTTCTTCTTTCTTTCTAAGTTTTTTTCTGCTGTTGAATTGGGTTTAGTGGGTTATTTGATTGTTGAGTAGGTCTGAAACTTGAGGCAGACTATCACTCCGCTTTTCTGTACTATATGTACGCCCGCTTGGTCGGTTTCTTTGGATGTGTGTAGTCATTCTTAGGGTATCTCTTCTGCCACTTATGCTTTGGTTTTTCTGGGAGTACTCTATTCCGTTACTCGGTTTCTACGTCTCATTGTGACAGTCTAGCGCAACAATTGATAATCTACGAGTTTCGATTAGCAACAGATAATTATGACTTCTTCTTATTTCTACTTCTTTCTTTCCTTCTCTTAGGATTACTAATACTGGGCTTTTGTCCCTGGGGTTGCTTAGGGGGGTTCTTCTTTTTTTTTTCTTTTAAAGATTACTTTCTTTGGAATTTTCTTCCAAGGTTTTGCTTAATGATTGGGGTTGGGATTTCATAGAGTTTTAGGGCTTTTGGGGTCCTTGACGCTAGTCTAAACTTCCGTCTTTTTCTCCTCTTCTTTTTTTCTCTTAGTTGTCTTGGATCGTCGCTCCGTACTTGGAATAACGTCTCGTTCTTTATTCATACCCGGAATCACTATTTGGTGGCTTTAACGAGCACGTTAGTTTCGTGATATTGGCCTTCTAAGTTCTTTGAAGTTTGGTTACTCAGGCAGTATCATTTTGCTGTATGCATCTCTAGTCCAAGTTAGGTTTGATTGATCTTAGGGAACTTCGAAAGGTTCTGTTCCTTCATCTATCGGGTTGGGTTTCTGTGGGTTTTGGTTCCTGGGTTGGGTTATGGTTTTCAATGTGCGTTTAGTTGGTAACGAACTTCATGGCAAGTTCCACTCTAAGTTCTTTACGGCTGCGTTCGGATTTGATTTCGACCGTGGGTCTCACTTCTTGCTAGGGAATTTGGAACGTGTAAATTTCTACTGCGAGTCAAAATCCGCCTGAGGTTTAGGCAACTAACCGTAACATCGGTGTCCTCGAACCGTAGTTCGAAATCACGCCTACGGAGGCGCGAAAGTTGTTAGTCGTCGACGAATTATATTCATTTTTATGCTGTTTGTGGATCGATTTACAACAGGGGAACATCGGAGAGGTGAGGTAAATTGAATTTCTTTTCATCTGGTAACATCTTCTACACCGACGTTTATTTTAGCCTTTTGGAAATAAATCCGATTGAACCTCCGGTGCAAATAAAATCGGCACTATGTCTTGTAGACGGCCAGACACATAAAGTGGGTTAGTATTCTTACACGTGTTAGTAATGGAGGCCAACCAACTAATCTTCACAATTTTTAGCTTCTTTCTTTGGGTCTTTTTCTGTCCTTGTTACGTGGCGGGTGATATTAAAGTGGATGCTGGATACTCGATCTTCGCTTCGGACGTCTTCGTCTGTTGTTCTGAGGTAGATCTGCGTGTGCTGTTATCTGTAATCTAAGGGAAATGGTGAACGCGCTAAACCAGTTCGGATGTTCGACAAAGTAAGGAAAACTACTCCGACACTCGAGGTATTTATGACACCTTTATATTGGAGTCGCGGGAGTCTCGCTGTCGACCTTATTTCGACCGAACGCTGTAGCCTTCGTTTAGCAGCGGCCGCGATGCGGGCATGAGGAAACAAAAGATCGTGTTCGTGTCGCCATTTTAGCCCATATTTCAACTAAAAATTGATCTGCGTATAAATATACATAATTGATTGCGGAAGTGGGAGACGACGTCGAGTATAATTATTTTCTTATTTAAGTTAATATCACCTAACGTCACATTTTATTGTAATTCATAACCTTTTTATACAATAATTCTGCCACATGTAAAAATCACCTAACGTCACATTTTATTGTAATTCATAACCTTTTTATACAATAATTCTTTCACATGTTAAAATCATCTACTGTCAAATTTTATAATAGTTCATAATTTATTTTATACAATAATTCTTTCAATATTTTTAACTGTGTAATGGTCAAGTCATTACAATTATTTATGATAACTTCTCAATCACTTACAGTAATTATTAAATTTTATCAAAGGTAGAATTTTGGGAGTTACCCGTATCTCTATATTTAGATTGATGATTATTATTTACCGGTCCTATGACGCTTGATCAAGTTGTCCCCAGACTGTACGTTTAATTAGCGGGAACGCGTTTAATTAGTAAATCATCGCTACCGTAGCCGCGGTAATTATTAGCTACGTAAACGATCTTAGCTTGTGTGGCTTCCAAACTCTATTTATTGTTACTTATTATGTGTACTTGTAATTGATATTTGTGCTTAATAATTTTTCTCTGTGGGGTTATATAAATAATTGTCAGGAGTTACCAGTGGCGTAACCGTCGCAGTTGTGTTGCTTCCGTTGGAAGGAGATAGTGAATCATTTTTTTAATAAATGATTATTGTGAATACTACATATGTTTTCTTTTGGGGAGACTTCGGGTCTAGGCTTTCCTTTTCTCTTCCCTAGACCATAATTTCTGCGGATAACAGTTCGAGAGAAGGTGGCGCACTTGGGCATTCAGCTTACCGGAACTAATTAAGTATCTTAGGATTTTCTTTAACCCGACGACCACCTGCGGCGAGGCTAGCCAAAAAGGTAAGCGATAACATCTGGTTGATTACTTTGAAGTGATACTGTTCTTCATTCCTTGTTTCTTTCTCCACCTTTCCCCATTAGATCACAATAAATATTGTAACAAAAAATGGAAAATTTCCAGGCCCGGATAATATACCAAATGAACTGCTAAAATGCGGGGGAATAGAGTTAGCCAAACAGCTCACTAATCTGTATAACAAAATTTTAGAAGAAGCGATAACACCAGAAAGATGGAAAAACAGCATAACTACACCACTGCTTAAAAAAGGAAAATTTTCAAAACCATTTAACTACACAGGAATATCTTTACTGGATACATCTATGAAATTATTTACTCGTCTTTTGCAACAACGCATTCTCAACCATATCTCAATAAATGAAGTGCAACAAGGTTTTCGGAAAAATCGTTCGACTGTTGACGCAATATTCATTGTTGGCAGGTCGCAGAAAAAGCAATAGAATCCGACAAGTCAGCATTTATGTGCTTTTTAGATCTAACGAAAGCTTTTGATAGGGTACGCTTGACGAATATTGTGAACGAATTAAAGAGTAAAGGAATACACCCAAACATTATCGACACGATAAGGCAGCTCAATACAAATAAGACAACTATAATTAAAACAAAATCTCTGACAACTGAAAAAATTGAGCTAAACATAGGTGTTCAGCAAGGAAACAGTCTCAGCTCTCTATTATTCAACTTAACAATGGATAGAATTATTGAACAAGTTCGCAACGTAAACCACGGCTACAAGTTGGGAAGACACTATATCAAGATCGTATGCTATGCTGACGACGCGATACTATTCGCAGACACTGAAGACGGACTACAGTGGTTATTACAAGCGTTCAAGATTGAAGCTGAAAAATTAAACATGAAAATTTCTACTAAAAAAACCAAATGCTTGGTGATTGCGAGAGACCCGCGCAGATGTAAACTGGAACTGAATGGCAAAGTAATTGAACAAGTCTCTGAGTTCAACTATCTAGAATTCACCATAGCACCGTACGGAGACCTCAAGATTAGTGTGAGCCACCAAATTAACAAATCAGCAAGAATAGCTGGAGTCTTAAGAACAACTATATGGAAAAACAAACACATATCAACAGAAGCCAAAGTAAGGATTTACAAAACATGTGTTAGACCAGTTATGAATTACGCAACAGAAACAAGACCCGATACTGTTGAAACTAAAAGAATGGCTCACACCTTTGAAATGAAGGTACCTCCCATGATCTCGGGAAAGACGATTAGAGATCTAAGAAGAAGCGAAGACATCCGTGAAGAGTGCAACGGTGAGGATGTCGTAAGATGGACACGTTCTCGCAGAAGGTTCTGGAACGAACACGTATCCAGAATGGATAATAACCGGCTTGCAAAAATTGCCAGAAACTATAGACCAGCATCCAAACGACCACCAGGAAGACCTCCAAAACGATGGAAGGACAGCTGGTCTTCAGCCTCCCAAGAAAAGCAATACTCGGTATAACAAGCCTCTAGGCTTTCGAAAAGAAGAAGAAGATTCGTGTTTTTTATTATGTAGAAATAAAATTAATTTCAAAATTAAATATTTTAATTAAAAATTTATCAATTTTATATGTAGAAAAATTAATAAAATTTACAACTGGTCTAATAGGAAAATTGGGTTTATGAATTTTTGGTAAAAAATTAAAGTGAAGAGATAGAAAGATTAGATACTTTCAAACTAGACAAGTGAACACTAAAATAATTAAAAGTGTGTGTTATAATCTATTAAGAATAACTGTACAATTACCTTTATCTGCTTTAGTAATAATTATATTGTTATCAATAATTTTTTTTAACCCACTTAGAAAACACATGTTTCTAAACACCCAATTTTCTTACAAAAAATAATATTATGGAAAAGATATTATGATGACATTTTTGTTCTAATGATTTATTAATTTTTTTAAATAATAATAACACTTTCGAATTTGAAATTTATAGAAAACCTACTACTACTAACCATTTAATACCGTTTGACTCAAATCATCATATTTCTTCACAAGCTTCATTCCATTATTTTTTCAACAGACTTCTTACTATCAATTTATCAATTAAAAATTATAAAAGTGAATTAGATATTAATTTTTATTTAGCTTATACTAATGATTTTTCTTCTGATGTTATTTACAATTTTTATCACAAGCACCTATATAAACGTTGTATTAAATCTTATACTAACTTAATACCAATTTCAACTAACAAAAATAAAAAGTTTTTTTCTGTTCCTTTTATACCAGATTTCCTTAATTTTTTTAAAAAATTAAGAAAATTTAACAATTTCAAAATTTCTTTTTCTAATAAACTATCTCTTTGGAATCTTCTTTTTGTAATAATAGTAATAAAAATAATAATTTAAATACAAGTGGAGTTTATAAATTAATTTGTTCTTGTAACAAATTTTATATTGGTATGACACGAACATCTTTTCTAGACTTAATGGACACCGTAGATATTTAAAAAATAGTTCAAAATACATTAATAATCTAAATTCAGTAAAATCTACATTTGCACATGTTTTAGATAATCATGATACTCTTATTTCTTTTAAATTATTTAATCCTTTTAATAACAATAACAAAGAAATTCTTGAATTACTAGAGTTGATTTATAATAAAACATCAAATAAAAATATTCTGGTGAATCGCTAAGTCGGTTATTATAAAAGAAGAATAATCAGTCAGAATAACAAGTTTGTCGGGTTAATATCGTAATATAAATTAAGGGTTGTCCGGTAAATAGCAAGGTTGGAATACACAGATTAATTCGGTTTGGTTTCAGGTATAGGAGATTCTCGGAACAAGAGAGGGCTCTGAGAAAGAAGCACCCTTTTAAATGCCTGTCTTGGTTCCGAATGGTACAGGTGCTCGGACTGTCCCATTACATAACACTGCCTCTTGGGAACACGGAAACATGGGTATCTTCTGAAAGATGATTCTCGTATTTGACTCCACCCTTACAGAGTAATGACACTTACGCCTAGACTGCTATGGGTGACACACGTATCGGTTCAGTGTTCAGACGTCTTTAGATACGTAAATTACTGTGTTATTCCCATCTAATTGATATATCCGCGGTGAGGTGTTCCAAGGACTGACCATTCAGCATAAGGGTTTGTAATCTTACGTTTATTGCAAAGAAATAGTTGCCTGTAGTTCTAGCTATTTTTCTATTCGTTAGTATAACCCGAGTGCGTTGATTCGCCGTTAGCTGCGTATTCTTGCTCAAAAGAGCTTGTATTCTGAGACCGATATGACTCTTGCGAATCCCAATCTATAAAACCATAAAACTTACGTCCGTAGATGGTGACGGGCATAAAATACGGAAATCTATAATAGCGGCTTCAGGTACGGTAGTTTTCTTTTTGTGGAAAACCTGCTTGACGGTTTGTAATCAAGAAGTCCATTTTTGCAGGTTATGGGTGCCTGGGGGAAGTCAGTTTTTCCTGTTTCCTGGTTTGGAACACGTGTAGTTGCAGGAGTATACGCCACATTGCTAGCAGAAGAGTATGAACGGTCCTAGGCATTACGTTCTAAAATGTCCTCTTCGTCCGCATCGCCAGCATACTTCTGCGCTGTTATATAGGCGAGGTCGTCATTTGGTTTTGGGTTGTATTTACGGAGTGTTCGTTCTTCGTATTTACCGTCGCCTATTCTTCTTGTACGGTAGTACATCTGACGGGTTTCATTTGAGGAATGGCTTCAAAATCACGCATCAGTTCTTCCAGCTCGGAAAAGTTCTTAAAATCTTTCGTTCCATAAAAAATGTGTATGTATGTGTAGATTTTTATAATCGCAGTGAAGTTGATCTTCCGGAGATATTTTCTTATGGCGTCGTTTGAGCGTTTTTATTGTCTCGACGCATCCTTTCGCTTTTTTGGTTTTTTTTCTGTCTACGAGTTTGTATAACATCGTCGAGTTGCCATTGGTATCGCGACTCTGCAAAATTATGTTTAAAATTATTTAAAAAATTCTCCCATTTGGTCCATATATTTTTATTATTGCAGTACCATATGTTACGTGTCGTTAATCATTACTTTTAAAAAAATTCGTTTGATAACATAATTTTTGCCATACTACTGGTTAGATATTTTGGGATAAATCAATGTTTACGGTAGAGAATGTTTTGTCAAATAATTTCATTGATGTTACCAATAGAACCTACTAAAACAAAAAGTTGCTAACACATAATAGCGCGTTGTTTTGAAATAATTTGGGAAGCGCTTGTGTTTTCAGGAAATGCGTAACGGGTTTTTATTTCTTCGATTTTTTTAGGAAGGAAATAAAGTCCATTTTCCCATCAAATTTTATTTGTCTTTTGCGTACCGTTTCTCATAAGTGTGGTGTCGGACTGTTTCCCAAAACACTGTAAAACAAGTGGGGTGAATGTTAAAAGTCTCCGCGTAATTTATTGAATTGCCTGATTATAAATTACAGGTACTCAGGTTTTCTTATTACAGCACAATAAATGAATTGATGAAATGATTTCAATGAATGAAGTCGACGAAAAAATGGTCGAGCGATTTGTTTTTTACAAATGCTGCCTTAACGCTAAGAGATAATTAAATACTTTCTATATGACTAAAAGTTATATTTAAAATTATTTTTAATCTATCACGGGGAATTTAAGTAGGTAATCTTAGATTCTTATTAATAAACATTTGCGATAAACATTTTATCTAAATAAAAATTCTTATATCATGACGTTATCCCTTATAAATTTTTCTAGGATATCACCCAGAAAACAACAAGGATATTTTTAGTTAATGTTTTAGATTTTTTCTATATTGTATGATTTTGAAACAAAAAGACAGTCAATAAATATCTATAATTATTACGCAAGCTTAATTTTGTTTATTTTAATAAACTTATTGAAACTTATTTTTGTGGGACGTTTCAGTCCAACCAACGTTTAATAGTATGGATTTTAATCAAGGCTTTTTACTATTTCTGATTTTTAAATGGTTCCTAAGTTCTTGTAATGGATTGATTAATTTTTATATTTTCAATACCAAATGTTCTAGACAGTATTGTTTTTTGTTATACATAATTAAATGTATTAAAATCACGTTTTAAAGAAATCTATGAAAGTTCATTTAGTTAATTATGAAAAAATATTCCACTTTTCTTTGTTCCTATTTAACATTTTCAAGTTCTATTAGTTATTAATTCTTTATGTAAATTAATTCCTGCTTCGTTTTTTGTCGTATACAACCAATACTTTCTACATTTGCAGCATATTAAAATAACTTGCGGAATTATTATAACGCATTTTAAAAGTAAAGCAAAACAATGTTTTGTAAATCGTATATCGTGCGGAATAAATACTTCCAAAGAAAGTATTCAAATTATTTCAATGCCTATTCGTTGACTAGGCTTCATCATATGTCTATTGTAGTAAAAATTCTACAAACTTTGCGTTAATCCTAACACAAAAGAGTTTGTATTTTCTACAAAATTGGTTATTTAAAAGAAAATGTATTGTGGTTTGAAACGGAACTACGGTCATAAACGAAGAATCTGAAGGATTAGTAACATGAAGGTTTTTATTTCATATCTTTATTACATATTACCATAATCAGTTTCTGTTTATTTTCTAACGGATGTGTGTGTTACGTTTGTGCACGAATGTCTTTGCTTTTCTAACTTTTATTCTATAGAAATATGTTTCTGTATTGTCTATTTATCAAAAGTAACAACATATTGAATTTATTTTCTTCGGTCACTTGAGATCGAGAAGCAATTTATTTTATTAAAGTACACAATATTCACGTGTTACACAAACAGATTTTGTTACGTAAAATTATTTGTTATAATAAATGGATTTTGCAAAATGTTATTAAACTTAGAGAAAACTGTAAAATTATATTATTTGAAATAAGTAAACGTATTTTCTTTTATATGTTTATCTTTTAATGTAGTAAATAATTTAACACAAGAATCTTTCATTAAATAGAATTTTGTATTAATTTAATGAATAGTAGACAAAAAATTATTTTCTATAAAAATATCCATTGTTTTTCAAAATAGGTAATGATTATAAGCGACTTTCGGCTTAAACACCTAGACTTTTTATGCTTGGTGTTAGTCTCTTCTTGAGAGCCAAAACCAGAAGTAGAACTTGATCTTTGCCGTATTGTCGTTCGTAAACTCTAACAAACTGACGTTTCGCAAGACGCTACTACCACTTAACAGACCTAGAATTTCTAAAACGCTGTCGAGACCACAACGTATTGCCATCAAGTAAGAGAATTAAACATCTTCTAAATTCTCATACTGAACGAATTTTTCGCAAAACTAAGCGGTTACGTGAGAACAAGGACATTTTAGTACTGAGAGCAGATAAAGGAAACGCCACAGTCGTTATGATCATATAAGTTCCAACAATAAAATGACGAACTTACTCTCGGAAGATTGCTACAAACGTCTACCAGTGGCGTAACTACCGCCAGTCCAGCGGGTGCAACGCGGTGGGGCCCCCAACTACAAGGTGTCCCCATTTGAGTTTTTTTTTGCTTGTTCGTTACAGTTGAGAACAAAAAGTAATTATTTATTTTAGTATGATTTTTAAAATTGTTGAGATACTTGCTAAGTACAATGTGACTTTGCAGGAACTGATCGCGAAACCGGCGCGTTCAATACGATATTTGAGTCCAGCAATTCAGTACGAGCTGATTCATTTGTTGAGTCAGGCTGTTTCCAACAAAATTGTAAACGATATAAATTCAGCGCTTTTTTTCTCTATGATAATGGACACGACCCAAGACATCGCGAAAATCGATCAACTTGTCGGTACGTCACTGTAGTTCAAAACGAATCTGGAAGGCCGACCGAAATTAAGATCAACGAATCGTTTCTGAGCTTCAAGAAGGTTGACGATGGTTTGGCGCATGGTCTTCAAGAAGAAATAATCGACAGCATCAAAAGCAAAGGTATTTTCGATCTGGAGTATTTTTATTTTTTACTCAATATGCATTGTACAATGTTAAATGGTTTTAATATGCATTGTTGATATGGTTTTCAAGTATCGATTTATCAAAATGTCGAGGGTAAGGTTACGACAGCGAATTTTGGCCGAAGTTGATCGGGCAGTTTATGTACACTGCGCTGCCCACAATTTAAATCTTATGTTGAATGATGCGTTGAATGGAATTTTGGAGGTCAGCAAGTTTTTCACAACGTTAGAGAAACTGTACGTTTTTTTCGATGTCAGCATCAAGCGTTGGGCCTTGCTCTTAGAAATACTAACATCAGCGGAGAAGGCAAGCGACCTACGATTGAAGCGTTTGTGCCCTACCAGGTGGTCCAGCAGAAATGATTCGCTTTTGGCTGTTCGTCACAAATATTCGGATATTTTACGCGCTTTGTCAAAAATAATCTTAACCAGTAAGAACCCATCTGAGCGAGCAGATGCGTGCAATTTAAAGAAAGAAATCGAGACGTTTGAGTTTGTCTTCCAAGTTGTGCTACATTCACATATCTTGAAAAACTCCAAAAGTCTGATTTTGATTTGTGGCAAGCCCGAGATCTGATTGAAGCAGCCCGGTAAGATTTAACGTAATTTAGAGGTCACTTCGACAAAGCCAAATCCGATGCAGTAAAGCTTGCTGCCGCATGGGGTGCGAAATCGGAATTTTCTGCGAAACGGGTTAAAAAGATGAAGCGCTATTTTGACGAACATTGCGAAGACCAACGTCTGTCTGACGGCGAGAAACGATTCCAAGTAAATGTTTACTATGCGTGTTTGGATATTGTAGTCACTCAATTGAGACACCGATTTGTTGGCTTGAGCCAAATTGTCGATTCGTTCGCGATAATTCAGCCACAGAATTTATTGGAGTTTTCTGAAGAAGAACTTGCGAAGCGGTGCGAAAAGTTCAGCGAAATGTACTACGACGACGTAACCGACCAACTGTTAAATCTTGTCCCTGCAAAGCTGTCTGAAGGATCAATTGTCGAAAATCCGTTCCATCAGGCAGTTGGCAAACTTGGTTCTGATCGAGGACGGCAGAGCGATCATTCTCGAAACTGAAGACTGTAAATAAATATTTTTTTTTATAATAATACATATTGATTTACGTCGATTTTTTAGTCTTGCGAAAGTTGATGAAAGATAATAATGGGACAAAAATGGATGAAAATACTACACTGATGATGCAATACTGAAGACAGAGAACTTGCAACAACTGTACAGATTTCAAAAAACGGCAAAAAATTACATAACATTCGAATGTCGGCAGAGAACAGGAAAACAATGATTATAACGAGAGAACATGTAAACTGCTGTAAATGCCTACACCGAGAAACTTTTTTTTAGATGTCAGATTAGAAGTCAGTATGTACGCAGCAGAGTAACGGTCAGAAACCTATACTATCTAGACAACAGAAATAAAAACGTTATGAGTTAAAGCTACCATCGTCAGTGGAACCTGTTGATCGAGCATGTTTGGATCTTGCGGCTCGTCTAACATATTATATCGTGTATGTGCTCGCTTCCAACATGCTTGACGGATTTGTTGAGTTGGACGCTCGGTTGTATAACTACCTCCAACTCCAACCGCGCACCCAACATGTTAGATTTTGAATTGATAGCGGTCGAGCGACGAGCCTGACACGGGCTCAGTTCTCTGCCTACCCTAGTCCTCGTAGAGTAGTATACAGTAATCATTGTTATTTGAAAATGTCTTTAATGACAACAAACAGTTCTGGGCAGAATTTATAGAACTGTACATAGATCAACGCTCGTTGTGGAATGTTAAAAGTAAAAATTACTGTAACAAGCACATAAGCAAAGAAGACTAAACTGTGTTGATTGAGAAAGAAAAATAATAATTTCCAGAGAACGACTGCTACTACATAATGGTGAAAACGTTGCGCAATAAATAAAACATTGTATAAATCGCTTTGTTGCTAAATGCACTTGTATGTTGCAATTCAAGAAAAGTATCATATGACTGAGTTTGTTTTGCTATAAAAGCCATTGCTTCGCTTACACCCGTGGCGCTTTCTTTTTTTTTTATTAATCGGAACACAAGAAACACAAATAGCTACACCAGATTTAAAATCTATAACATTACTAATAACATTGGGCTAAATGCTCAATCCTGAATTCGACTGTGTATGTAGCTCATCGAACATGTTGAGTTTGGTGTTAGTTTGGGCATCAGGTATAGTTTGACTATCATATTTGATTGTCGATGGGGTTCTTAAGAAATCAAGTAAAAAGTTCATTAGCTAGCGAGAAACTCAAAGCGCAAGATAAAGTTTACAAGAGAGACTTTAACACTGGAGAGATCAAGTTAATAGAATTAAAGTAATAAATGGGCAAAATAAACCAAAGACAAAACAACCAAACACAAAGAGATCATCTAGTCAAACATCAAAAAGATAACATAATCGTTAGACTTTCACATTGCAAAAGACTTAACAAAACAGTCTTACTATTAAGAAAATGTAAACTTAAAACTTTTTGATATTAATTTTTACATACATTTTATGACATCTGAAATATGTGACCTTTATTAACGTTTATCACGAGTCAATCTGCTTGCAATAAAGACACAAATCCTATATACTTTTACTGTGTGCAGGCCCCGAGCCATTGCAAAATATAACAAAAAGTACCTTTAAAAATACGTTTTGTTAGTTCTAATTATCAGCTTTAAAAGATTTTTAATTATATAAAAGAATTAAACTGCAAAAACTGAGCTAAATACAATGTCTTTGAGTCTATCGTAATTATAATAAATGTACTTAATCTTCATCTCCGCACTACTAAATATAAACAAATAAATGTAAATAAGATCTTATTCTTAAAGAATTTCATAAGTAGTCTTCTTTTCTGAAAATCTGAAAAACGTCTTCAAGCACCTCTCGTCATCATTGCAACATGTTTTAGGTTGCATTCAACCTTCCATTTTCCTTAATTATAGGGCAATTTTTATTGGTCGATAATAACAAAAAAAAGGAAAGTGTCCGTTATATATGAAACAGATTAAACAAAGAAGTTTTAACAAAAAGAAACCAAGCCTTGAGGCGGTGGGAATATTATTACTACCGACAAAATTATCTATTATACCATTCATTATACAAGGATTATTCTTAAGAGAAAACAAATGTACAATAGACAAACATCCTTATTAACTAATAACTAATACTATAAAAAAATTCTAACTACAATAATTACGTTTTCAAAGTTCTTATTATTGTCACTAGCAAATTAAAATTTGTTCGTATCTTTAAGCGAAAGAATACAAAGTCTTGATGCAGCTCGACGCACATCATTATCACCTGCAGTTTTTACAGTTGCTGCTCGCACCACACCATCAGTACCAGGATGCGTGGCGAGCAATCGCCCTTTTTTTCCACTGAAGCGACGAGGCATTGTCTTGTCCAAGAATAACTATTTGACCAATTTGTAATTGAGAGCCTTTGGTAACCTTCCATTTACCCCTTGATGTAACTGCGCTAGATATTCCGTAGACCAGCGATTCCAAAAATATTAAGTCACCTGTTGGATCCTTTGGGTTTGATAATCAGACTCATTCAGTTCAAACAATGAGCCGCCAATCATGAAATGAGCAGGATTCAGAAATGCAAGGTCATTGCGATCATTGCTTATAGGAGTGAGTGGTCTGGAGTTCAAAATAGCCTCAATTTGACACATTAATGTACACATTTCTTCAAAAGTCAGTGAAGCTGTACCTGCTACTCGTTTTAAATGATGTTTGGCTGATTGCGCGGCAGCCTCCCAAATACCACCAAAATGAAGCGAGTCGGAGGAAATGAAATGCCAAATTAATGGGACTCTAAACTTTCTACAATTGAGTTATGGTTATCTTTTACGAATTTTTGACAAACCTCTACAAAGTTCGTTCCCTTGTCCGAGTACAAATCTGAAATTTTTCCCCTTTGCGCAATAAAACGCTTAAGCGAGCAATGAAGTCAGATACAACTACCATATGCACGACACGTATAGAAAAAAGATTGCGGCGTACGCCTTAAGCGTTTTCTTGCTTTTTCGATTGCCTTCCTTTATTACAAATGGGTCGCAATAGTCGACACCACTGATTAAGAATGGCCGTGAAGTAGTGACACGTACTGAGGGGAGGTCACCCATTAGTGGATGTAAAACCCTAGGACTGTCGCGAAAACATGTAACACATTCATTTATGATTTTCCTTACATTGTTTTGAGCATTTAAAGGCCAATAATTCGTTCGCACGCAAGGTAAAGTAGTACTGCTACCAGCATGTAAGTTATTTAAATGTTCTTGTCTTATAAAAAGATTAGTGAAATCATGTCTAGCAGGCAGAAGTATGGGATGACAAACGTCGTAATGAATTCTTATTGGGGTTTTTAATCTACCACCGACTCGAAGAAGTTCGTTTTGAACTAAAAATGGAGTTAAAGATAGTAGACGACTGGATTTGCTGATTGGCTTGTACGCCGTTAGAGACTGAATTTCAGTGAGAAATTGTGAATGTCGTATAATCTTGATAATATGGTTTCTAGCAGATGTAAGTTCCGCTTTACTTAATAGGCCATTTCGCCGATCTTGTTCATTTATAACCCTTGTATTCTTACAAAACCGAATGCAGTAGGCTATTCTAAACTATTCTCACCAATTTGTTGAAAGACGAATATTTGGAACATAAATATTCGAAATCATTGGCTATAACTGTAATGGTAAGAGAGGCTACGGTTCTCTTCGAGTTGGGCAATTATTTTGGCATGCTTGTTACATTAAGCGTTGGTCTAGCATATTTGTCTGATCTCAACCATTTTGGGCCATTCCACCAAAAACTGTTATTAATCATGTCTAAAGGTTTGATTCTCCGAGAGACTAAATCCGCAGGATTATCTTGCGTAGGCACGTGATGCCAGTCGCAATTAAAATTCGTGTGCTGCTGTATGTGACTTATACGATTTGCAACAAACAGATTCAGAATTTAGCCACGCTAAAGCAATGGTCGGGTCTGTCCAATAAAAGGTTTTATAATTAATCAATCCTAACGACTTTAGAAAATTTCAAATCAAATTGACTAATAACACGGCGCCACAAAGTTCTAACCGCGGTATGCTAATTGACTTTAAAGGGACTACTCGCGATTTTGAACAAATTAAGTTTGATTGTATGGTTCCGATTTGGCCTCGCTGCGTATATAAACGCAAGCACCGTAAGCATTTTCGCTTACATCACAAAATCCGTGAATTTCAACTGAATTAGGCTTATCACTAGGTATGATACACTTGTTAACAATTATTTCATTAAGGACCTCAATGGATCTACGATAATTGCACTAGGAAGAATATTTGTCCCAATCTATTTTTAATTTCCATAGCTCTTGTAACAGAATTTCTGTTGTTATGGTGACCGGAGTTAAAAATCCTAAAGGGGCAAAAATTTTCGTGATGTCTGACAATATAATGCGTTTTGATTTTTTATCACGATCTACAAATGGCTTAATGGAAAATTTAAACAAATCATGTTTTGCGTGCCACTGCAAACCTAACATTTTTAGCACTCGTCTGTAGAAGTCTAGAACTACATTTTCTTCACCCTGTATGCATTTTACAACATTAGCATTGTTTGATAACCATTAACGCAAGTGGAAACCAGCAGTACTTAAAATGCTGACAATTTCTTTCCTAATTTTATTCACGTTATCAACTGTGTCAGCACCTGTCAGTAAATCATCAACGTAAAAATCCTGCATGATTATACGCGAACCTAAAAGGTACCTTTTGATGATATCTATAGCAGCTTGCTGAAGGCACCTAGTAGCTGAAAATGAAGCCGGGCATGTACTATATGTGACTGTAGATAGCTCATAGGTATTAATTTTATCTGATGGTAAAAACTGCCACAGTATGCGCTGAAACCTAGTTTCTTCAGGATTTACTAAGACTTGCCTATACATGTTTGTAATGTCGGCATTTAGAACATATTTATGCGTTCTAAATCGCGTTAATATAGAAACAAGTGACTCTTGTATACTATTAAAATGTCATTTAAGGATTTACCACTAGTTGTCTTAACAGAACCATCAAACACTACTCGCAACTTTGTGGTCAGACTTTCTTTTTTTATAACACAGTGATGTGGCAAATAGAAATATTTAATATTTTCCAACTCCTCGCAGTTAGAAATTTCTTTCACGTGACCTAACTCTAAATATTCTTTAATAAACTTATCATATTCATGATTTACGTTAGGTGTGTGAGCTAGTTTTTTCTCTAGATTTAAAAAACGTTTAAATGCTATATCCCTAGAATTACCCAGCTGACCTGGCTCTGATTTGAATGGTACCCTTACGAGAAACCCTCCGCTTGCGCGTGAGTAATTATCTAAAAAATGTTTTTCACACCGTTGCTCTTCTTAAGAGTATTTGTCGTTTATCGAAATATTGTCTATTTGCCAAAATCTCTCTAATTTCTGGTCTAAGCTATTCGCAACAAAGTTGCAACTAACACTAGATTGAACATTTCCAACCCCAATCTTGCCTCCAATAATCCATCCTAATTTGGTTTTTTGGAAACCTGCTTCAGATTTACGACCCTAAATTTGCCGAATACACAACACCCAGGGGAGTTTGGGTCTGCAAGAGTAATATTTTTACGGATGTATGAATATTATGCCGTGATTGGCAATAACGGTATTTTTTCAGTGATTCTGTTTAAAACATAACAGTTCGTGTCTTCGCGATAGCCATTTAAGCTATAACCTATAACTACGTTAACTTTATGCTCGACAACATTATTAGAATTAGCTACACCCGTCACAAAAAGCCGCGTATATTTGATTGGAAGCCCTAATTTATTTGCTAACGCCTGAGTGAAAATTTGTCTGAGATCCCGAATTAAGGAGATCCCTGCAAGGATGCCAGTTTTCCTTGTAATCTAATATGTTAATTACTGCTGTCGATAAAGGCACCTGATCATGATTACTGGTATGGAAACACTGAGAAATATTTGTTAAATTTGCAGACGAGGTACTAGGCACTGAATTAGAAGTTACTTCCTTAGAACTAGTATCTTGAGCAGACGACCTAAACTTAATTCTAAATGCAACAGCGAGTTACCTTTCTTATCAGACTTACCGCATTTTTAAGCCTTGCAATAAAACGTAGTGTGATTTGACTTAAAGCAATTAATGCATAAACGCTTATCCTTTATTTTGGTGATTCGCGTTTTTATTGGAAATGATAGAAACACTTCACCCGTACTAATAGCGTGATCTTTGTTGCAACATTGACAACTATTACTTATTGAAGCGGTTTGCAGTGTGACTCTTTTATTTCGAGGCTCCCTATTGTTAACAGAATCATTCCGTTTATCAATTATTTCTAGAGTTTGACACTTTCTTTCTAAAAATTGTATTAAGTTATCTAAGGTGGGATATTCCTTATCAGGAACCGTTATTTCCCATTCCTTTAATGTGGTTACATCTAATTTACTACATAACAAGTGAATTAAACGATCATCTTAATACTCCGTCGAAAGCTTTTGAACCTTGTCAATAATAGACCGTATGCAGGTTTGAGATTCCTTGCTAATTCGTGGAATGTCAAACATGGACTTAATGTGCTTTGGAATTATTAGCCTTTTATTGTCATACCGATTATTTAACATGTTTTATGCAACGAGATAATTTACCGCGGAAATTTCAAAAGATTGTAACAAGTTCGCGGCCTCTCCCTTTAAAGATGATTTCAGATAGTGCAATTTTTGAGTCAGCTATCGTTTCGTTATTATGGACCATAGCTTGAAATGTATCAAAAAACGACATTCACTCCTCAAAATTACCGGAAAAAAATAGACAAATGTGTTCTGATTTAATAAATGCAGAAAATATACCGTCTATGTAGCTGCTGCACAACTACACGCACTTTTTCGTACGCGTTGCATTAATAATAATAAGAGGTTTAATATAAAAATTATATTTGCAAACACCACTACATATATTTTCAAATTATTATTCTAAGTAACCGTCTAAGCAAAAATAGAACTAACTATATTAAATTAAATTATTGTTAGGTTGCGTTCAACCTTTCATTTCCCTTAATTACAGGGGCGATTCTTATTGGTCGATAATAAAAAAAAATATATGAAACAGATTAAATAAGAAGCTTTAACAAAAAAAATAATCCATGAGGAGGGGGGAATATTATTAGTACCAACAAAATTATCTACTATATCATTATTTATACCAGGATTATTCTTAAGAGAAAACAAATGTACAATAGACCAACATCCTTATTAACTAATAACTAATACTATAATAAAAATTTTAATTACAATAATTTCTTTGAGGCAGTGCGACAAGAATATTTTGTACTGTATCTGTAACTGTGACAGAATGCAACAGATCATACAGACATACAATAAAAATCATTTAAGAAATACTATGCGCTAGAAGAGGTTAAATTCATTGGTTGTGATTTCTATTGAGCATAATTTAGCTAAAACGCTAAATTGTGATTTTTCGGCGCAGAAAGTTAAAAAAATACTGTATTTTCTTTGTAATAATATACCTATATATGTATATTTAATATGTCTATTTTAATTGTATGTGTACATACATGAAAATATTACTCAAGCAATGCATTTTTTTATCATTGCACATATCCATTAATTTTTAATCGCAGAAACAAAATGTAAAACGACTTTATGACTAAAAATTTTCAACTGAGAGTGGGGTCCCCATTATGTGTATTTGTGATGGGCCTGAGGTGTGTGTGTGCCATTTCTAAACCTAGAAAAAGTGCAGCTTTAAGTATATATCATTTTTTAAAACCATTAGTACTAGATAATCTTTGAAAAGCACTATAGTGTTTTCATGAGATTTAAAGGCTTAAATTACATATTTTTTAACTTGGATTGATTTATTTTCTAAAAACTTGATTATTTTACAATGTTACGTGATACAGACAGAATTGTATAAACAAATAATTACGAAAAGAAGTTTTAAATGAATTAAATATTTGTAACAAGATGACATCGCCAATAAAATGCTAACAAACCTACCATAATTATTAGATTAACAAAAAAGCATAAAAAACGCTTAGTAAACGTAGCTGAAAACAGAAACTTTTGAAATGATTAATAATGAGCTTAATTATCTCTACGTATTTAATTTTTTGCTCACTTAATAATTAATAAATAGATAATTGCTTTGCATAGCATTTTTTACACAAATTAGTTTTAGAAGATCATTAATAATTTATTAGCTGCTTATTAAATATTACGAACAAATTATCAATTAGCGTATCTAACCCATTTTGGTTGAAATAAAAAAATTAATGCAGTTTCTAATGGTTAACGTAGGAAGTAGACGATTATTATTAACGAAACGTATACTTTCAGTTCCAGGCATTCCGTCTGTATCTATTTTGATTTTCTTTTAATATCTGAAATTAACGGCTACAGATGTATTGACTGCGATTAAGAATTCTGCGTGCTTTAACACTGCAACGTGTGTGTTCACCGTTGATCTGTGGGTTACTAATTATACCGGAAAGATAATTCTACTTACTCCCGTAGTAATATACGTTATTTTTTAACGTAATCTCATTCTGTGTGTAATAATGCGTTCAACGTTTAAAAAATTAACTTGCTTGACAATTTTTAAATGAGACAATTACTCATAGACAAAGATAGATAAACAGTAAAAAGGTCGTTTACCCTAAAGCGGATTAAAACAAAGTTACAGAGACCACTATCTTCGCTCCCTGATGTAAAATAACCCTTTTAAATGAAACAAAGGCCTTGTAGCAAATTTCCCTATAGTCTAGGCAATCTGTTTCCGAACCAGTTCAGCCAATTATACAAGTTTTAACTCACCAACATACGGAAATTGTACAGAAATCCCAGAGGGCGAAACACAGCCTTTTAGTTAAATAATAATGAGCTTATTATTTTCAATAGCGAACGAAAAAGTACAAGAAACGAAGAGTTTACAGTGTTAAAGTTTATCAAACTTTCAAAGTAATATCGATATTTTTACGGCGTTCAGTGTGTTTAGGCGTCGCTTGAAGTAGTGGTCGACAAACACGCCGCTAATTGGGTCACGTGGATCATGTTTTAATTGCCGACATGTTTGCTTAGTGGCGTTTCGCTTCACCGGGGGTGCCGGTATTGTGTTACTCGTATAGATCGTGGTTTTTGACTTGGAAACTTTGGAAATTACGAAGCGGTGTACATGAGTATGTACTTTTAATAACACAAATAGAATCTAATTCTAAAATGTAAACACATTGTGTAACTTTATAATCAACTAAATAACCTTGTGTATGCAAAGGTATAATCGTCTAAAAGTTAATTCAATTATTTTCAATTAAAAATTTGTTGAAACAAATAAGCCATAAAACAATACATTTCATAATGCATTATTTTGGAAACATTAACAATACATTAATAAGAAGTTAAATTAAAATCTCTTCTAAACGATCCAAAAAATATTTATAAAGTACATTTATAGAAGTTTTAGTGTTTTTAAAGCTTATATGCAATTTAAGATAGTTTTGAATTTTTTTTCCTGTTGCTACCGGCTTATACGTACTTAGACTATACAAATATTTATTTAAGTTTAAAAAAGGCTTAGTTTTAATCTAAATCTAAATCAATAATTTCTTTTTAAACAAAATTAAGTGTTGCGAAAATAAACAGTTATTGTATAAAAAATAATTTGTCTGAAAACTCTAAAAAGATCAACAAAACAAAAAGTTGACGAGTTTAAAAATGTATTAAGAAAAATACAATTACCTTCCAAAATGTCTAATTTTTTGGTAGTGATGGTATGAGCAAAAAAACTCTTTCAGATGATTTTTACTACTCAAAATTCTAATTTTCAATGAATGTTGTATTGGTAGTCGATTTTGGTAAACTGATTGATTGTATGCTATGTATGTGTACCTATATACTGCGGCGGATTTACTAACGATGTTGCTCTAATCACACTAATTTAGGGCGTTCCCAAAAATTGAATCCACGACAAATGGACGCGCGACAAAAGAACGCGAACATTTGGACGCAGCGATATTTGGTCGCAACGTCATTTGGACGCGACGACATTTGGACGCAGACAAATCGGACGTAGATTTAATGTATTGGGGTATTGTTTATTTAATAAAAAATTAATGGTTTTCGTGTAGCAGGATGTGGACAGTAATACAAGTCATTCTAAATTAATAATCATCGTCTACACTGTGTGGTGTGGTATCCTTTAATTGAAGCCCTTTAAATAAGCATCATTAAGGAGTATTTAAAATGTTGTGTACTTATATAATGCAACTGACTTGCAATATAGCTCACAGTCGTTACGTTGCTCGTGTCGCAAGGATGGTGCTTTAATTTGTGAAAAGTAAAAAAGGCAACAATATGCTTCTGTATGACGGATTTATTCATAAAAAAGAACGCATTAGCGGTGAAAAGATAATTTGGAAATGCGTTAATTTCAACAAGTCCGAGTGTCCCGGTCGCGTACATACGTTGGACGAAGAAATCGTGAAAAGTACTAGTCACAATCACGTTGCTGATGCTGCTAACATAGAAGCTAGGAGAGCCATAAACCAAATGAAAACAACAACTGAAGATTTGCAAATTACAACTCAAGGTGTGTTGGCTATTGTAGCAGAACGTACATCTTGTGCAGCAACAGGGCAATTACCTTTGGTGTTATCCATGAAGCGAACAGTACAACGTATTAGAAAACAAAAAGAAGGTGCGCCGGCAACACACAGAAGTTTGATGGAGCTAGTTATTCCAGATGAATACCTACAAGACAGCAGAGGGGAACCGTTCCTTCTATTTGACAGTGGTCCAGGCGAAGATCGCATTCTGCTATTTTCCACTGAACAAAATTTATCGTATATGGAGTATAGCAGACATTGGTATATAGATGGCATCTTTAAAGTCGTTCCACCGCTTTTCCAGCAAGTACATACTATCCATGGTGTACAATACAATAATTTAATCCCAACGGTGTATGCATTGCACCCCAACAAAACTGACGGCACGTATACACGATTATTTGAAAATCTTAAAAGGTTGAAATCAGGATTACAACCGATTACTGTTATGGTCGATTTTGAAAGAGCAGCTATTAATGCCGCGCGAGGTCAATTTCGAGAAGCTACATTATGTGGCTGTTTTTTCCACTTTACCCAATGAATATGGAAACATATCCAAGAAGCAGAATTACAACGAAGGTACAATAACGATCCGGATTTTGCCTTGCAATTAAAACAAATAGCGGCTTTAGCTTTCGTACCCGAGGACCACGTAATTGCTTCCTATGAGGAATTAATGGACAGTGATAATGAGAATATTCTATGACCAGTCACCAATTATTTTAAAGATACTTGGATATGTCGTCTAGACAGAAGACGACGAAGACAACCACTATTTCCAATAAACATGTGGAATGTTTATTCAAAGGTGGTGGAAAATTTGCCACAAACAAATAATGCGCTAGAAGGATGGCACAATAGCTTTGTCTCCACACTTAACACCAATCATGCATGTATGTGGCGATTTATAAAAGCATTAAAAAAAGAGGACAGTCTCAATTGTGTGAAAATAGAGAAATTAAAAGCAGGCAACATAGTCCCACAGAGAAAAGTGTATAAAGACACAGCAGAGCGCATAAAAAATATAGTTGCTGACTATGAAAATCGTCCAATTATGGAATATCTACGAGGAATTTCACATTACTTTCAATTCCAAGTGTAGATAATATGCCTATTTGAAAAACTTCCACAAAAAAAATTAAAATAAAATATAAAAAATTAGAAGTAAAATGACCAAATGTTTTGCAACATAGAAATAATTTGAATAAAACAAAATACACAAAAAAAAACTTTTAAACACGCCAGTACAAGTACTGTCAGTCCTAAGCCAGGAGAAAGTGTGAAGGAAAGTTTAGGTATCTATTCGGTGTACGTAATGGTCTGCGTCCAAATGTCGCTGCGTCTAAATAACGTTGCGACCAAATATCGCTGCGTCCAAATAACATTGCGACTAAATATGGCTGCGTCCAAATGTCCGCGTCCAAATTTCCGCGTCCATTTATCGTGATACCCCAGAAAATTCAGTGGGAATTACTTCATACGATATAGGTTCTTAATGATGGTTGTTTATTTTGAATTTGTAATATACATACAACTACTCTACTCTACTGCACATGGAATGGCTACTACTATTATCTACTAGAAGAAACTACTTAAATTACTTGTAGGTTGTAGGATGTAGAAATATCTAAATAAAAAAAAATAGTTTAACTTCTTTCTAGCTTTAGCATTTGGGAACCTATCAATTATTTCTTCGCAATCCATCTTCTCAAGCGTTTCGTATTCAATAGTTAATAAAGCAAATGCGTTTAACCTCTGTTCACTTATAGTCGGCCTTAAATAGCGTTTCACTCGTTTTAAAGTGGAAAACGGCCGTACTCCGGAGCAAATTGTTGCAGGAATACTAAAAAAAATGCAATATCTACGTTTGGATTAACTTTTCCTAATTTATTTTTTCGTACAATAGTCAATAATTTTAATGGCGTTATCTGTGATGATTTGTTAGGTAATTGTTGTTGACAAATATGCACTGAAGTGGATGCATCAAGGTGTCTTTGAGATCGTTTGAATATCTTCAGACTTTAATGTTTGCGATTTGCTCAAGAACGTGAATTTTTTGTGGAGTATACTACATACTTCACTACGATGATTTAATTCTACTTTTAGACGGTCCAAAATTGTATTGTGTTAATTCTGAAGTATTCTCGCCTAGTTTTTGCATGATAATCGTTGTTATTACTTTCATCAAAATGAACTTTACGTGTTTTGGTACGTTTTAAATCATGTGTATACATCTTTATTTAACATAAATTTTTTGCTACCGCTTCATAATGCTCAAAATGTGTTGAATTATTTCTCTAATTGTGTAAAAATTAACTAAGTGACGTATAGAATTGCATGACGGTTGTCACATCCACATTCACCTTTAGAAGCTTAGCGCTAACGCTGTTAAAACGTTTTAATATTGTGTTCCAAATCACCACTAAAAAGCCAGTTTCCAGTTGTCCTAATTTGTTCAACAGATGCTTCGAGACGATCTGTTAGAGGTGTAGTTCCATTTTTATTTATTGTGTAACCTAAAAAAGTTATTTGCTCTTGACCAAATGTACACTTATTGAAGGTAATGTAGATACCATACTCAACGAGGCGTTGAAAAAGTACGTGTAGATGTTCCATGTGATCTGTTTTTGTTTGTGAGTCTACTGATACATTATCCACATAACAGTAGCAAAAATCTAGGTCCGTTGTGACCTCATTAATGAAACCTTGAAACGTTTGTGTTGCATTGCGCAGCTCGAATTGCATTCGTAAAAACTCAAAAAATTCAAAAAAGGTTATTACTGCGGTTTCTGCTACGTTGTCCGGTTGTACTAATATCTGGTTAAATACCTTTATTAAATCAGTTTTCCCATAAAGCGGATGTGTAAAATTTTCAATACAAGGAATTTGGTAAAAATCATGAACTGTTCCCTACATGGACAAAATCCACCATTCTTCTTCAATGCGAGATGAATTGGTGAAGACCAATTATTTTTTGAAGGTTGGGTAATACCTTGTAGCTTGAATTTAATTTTTTTTTTGCTGTGGCCAGGCGATCTGGTTCTAATCTAAGCGGTTGATTACTAACTGGTTGTAGAGGGGTAATTATGATACGGTGCATTGTGGAATACTTCACTGTTTTTGGAACTGATGGATAATTTTTCGTGAGGAAAAGGAATTCATTCAATATGCTATAGTATAAATTGCCACTTGTCACCGTCCCGGTGGTTTTTGGGGCTGAGAGTTTTTATCCATATATTTTTTTTTATTATGTTGTAATTACGGGTGTGTTTAGCATTTCCATCGTTCATTAAACTTCTTTGTATTTTCGAATTGCGTATTTCTTGCTAACATTTTAAAAGTTTCCATTGTATTTACTTTACATTCATTTAAAATTATTTATTAACTGGTAATTGAATATCTTTTGGCGTGTACGTGCCTTAAACCCATTAAATTTTTGAAACTTGAGTTTTGGTTTATGTTAAAAAATATTTTACTTAGAATTATTCTTTGTTCAGATGTCTCTTTGTATACTTTAAGTTTAGATTAGAGTAAGATTTATGTTTCTCAACGCGTTTATCACTCTGTTCGCATGGACTTGCTGAGCTATCATTCTTGTTATATTTCATGATCAGAAGCAAGTGCTGATTTATCTGTTGCGTAGAAAGATTCGGATAAGAATTGTCACGTACCTAAATTATGTTAAGTTCTTTGTCTTAAAGTAAGATGTAATTAATGTAAGGTTTTGTTTTTGAGAAGGGGCTCTTCAAGCTTCATTCTTTCCAGAGGAAAGTTAAGTTCCTTTTTGGCCCTCGTAAAGAAAGGTCAATTAATATAATTTCTACTCCAATCAGAAATTTTGTATAATTAAAATTTGTAAAACAAAGAGTTGATTTAAGTTCGGTTCAAGAAATCAAGTGTTTTATGCGGGTAATTAACACCGAGTTTTCGGCGACGCATATTAAATACAGGTGATGAACATTACGTTACTTAAACATTCTAATTCAAGTGGCAAATTAGAACCGCACTTTTGTGTTTAATTAAATAAAGAAGGTGAACTACGAAAATTGGTTAAAATCAAACGTTTGAGGCGAGAATAAGACCTTGAGGTGAAAAGTTTGGTAAACGAAGAATGTTAAAGTGTGGGTAGTTGAGCAGCCTGAACATCTAAAGAATCGAAGATCGTAATAATTAGTTCCGGGAAAGTTGCCGGTTGTTCTCCCATTTGAGAAAATAGTCGCTACTGCGGACTTTATAAAGTTTTCCCGGCTAATTGTACTGTATCGACGCGTTTTACCGATGCTGAACGCGTGTAACGTCTTTGACGGAGTTAAGTGAATCGAATCTGACAATAAGTGTTGAGTTTTTGTTTTAAACTAACGATTAGTAGCTGTCAAACTGCAGGCATACCTGTAAGTACCTTTAACAACTTATCACCTCTTCACCCGAAGCACTCGCCTCCAATTCGATCGTTAGAGGAACATCACGGACACCAGTTATTTTCGACGCGTACTTCTATTTGATTTGGTTTTTGGTTGATTTAAATTGTTGGTTAAAGACAAGACGGGCGAATTGATCAGAATAGAGTCTTAGAATTCAATTATGTCTTGATTATCAAACTTTAGACCCCTCTGACTCGGTTCGCAGTCTTGATTTATTATTTTGTTTGATGTTTTGTTGTATGCATGCTTTAGTTGTGAATTAAGTTAAGGTAGTTCTCGAGTAGCGGCAATTATCGCTTGCGGCGAGTCGTACGTACGACCAAGCGCTCTGCGGCTGATTCCCTGTGCGACTTTTAAATTTAAGATTGATTTGAATGATTTTATTAACCATCTTACTTGCTTTAAATTTTAATATACGAATTATTATCTCATATTTGACTTTCTCTGAATCGCCTGTTTTCAATCTACGGAGTGTTCGAATTTCCGGATTTGGCGAACATTTCACAGTGACTAAATTCGACCCGCCCCTTCCTCGACTACGTTAGCTGGCAAACCACCATCCCATTGTTACCTTCTCTAAACCATCGTTTTAGAGTGTAACAAATTGCATTCGTAAAAACTCAAAAAATTCAAAAAGGGTTATTACTGCGGTTTCTGCTACGTTGTCCGGTTGTACTGATATCTGCTTAAATACTTTTATTAAATCGATTGTTGAAAACACAGTTTTCCCATAAAGCGGATGTGTAAAATTTTCAATACAAGGAATTTGGTAACAATCATGAACTGTTATTGCTTTATAGTCCCTACATGGACAAAATCCACCATTCTTCTTCAATACGAGATGAATTGGTGAAGACCAATTACTTTTTGAAGGTTGGGTAATACCTTGTAGTTTGAATTTAATTTTTTTTTTTGCTGTGGCCGGGCGATCTAGTTCTAATCTAAGCAGTCCATTACTATACTGGTTGTTTTCCAAGTTTGCAATCGTGTAATTAAATTTTACTTTTTATGTTATTTTAAATTGTGTTTTAACTGGATAAACCATAAGGCTGGTTCTTCTCGTCGGAATTTTGGAATCTTAAACGTGGTTGTATTTTGCTAATTTTGGCAACTTTGCCAGGAACGTGTTCGTTATTCGTGCCCATTTGTTCTTTTTGCGATGCAGGTGTTTTTTCTTAACAATAGAATATTAGTATAAAAACTTACTCGCGTTATTTCCGTTAATTAACCGCGTGTTCACTTTAAAGAGTTTATAGAAAAGGCTTCTTATACTACCACGTATAAAATTTATGTTTTATCTCGGCTAAGTTTTCTGATGAAGTGACCTTAGTAATCAAGTTGGTCCCTACTATTGTTTATTTTTGCTGCCATGTACTTGTCAAGTAGTGATGAGATCCACTGCTACAAGATTATGCGTTTCAAGTTCCTAAAACCATCTAAAACCAAGTTTTTATTGAAGAAGAAGAAGAAGAAGAAGAAAACAATTTTTCAAGAATATGAACAAAAACATTGTACAACGCATCGTATGAAGCTCAAGGATATAAAATGAGCCTAAAAGTTCATTTCTTACACTCTCATATTAACTATATTCCTAAAAACTAGGGAGCCTATAGTGAAGTACAGGGTGAAAGATTTTACCAGGATGTGATTTTAAGTAACGCTGCCAAGAAAAATGAAATGTTGGATGCTCAATCAAACCAAAAAAACTGGTGTGGTCACCACACGACTACATATTCTATTAAGTTATGTTGTCATAAAAACCACTTTGAAGTAATATGTACCCGTTTGTATTGACTTCCTAGCATGTTATAATTTTTTTGAAATTTTCTCCTCATTTTCATTAAGGTATAATCGAAATATGGCAAATTGATATTGCTTTCCCTTTTAGTAATCAAGTAAAAATTATTGTTTTTAACGTATCTTGCTTTCCCTTTAAGATATGGAATTTTTTTCTAAAAGAAATTGACGCAGGCAGGATTCGAACCTAGATTATATTTGTGAATTCATTTTAAATTATAAGTAAAATATCTAATAGACTGTTAATGTTAGAATTTTTTTTTAAATAAATTGTTAAGAAGAATGTATAAACATCAAAATCAATTTTTGGATTATTTGTAAGAAAATAAATATATTTAGTTCATTATAAAAAAAATGTGTTTTTGATAAAACTTGTTGTTATTTTGCAAAAAACCTATACGCGATGGGTCCTGCAGTCCTCTGTTATCAATAAAAGTAGGAAAATCTACTCATGTATTTTTAATCTCTCTTTGGATAAAAATTGGTTTCAAAAATTATGTTTGAATTTGTTAATGTAGAGGTTTCTACATAAAAACATACAAACATTCTTTCGAAAATATAATATATGTTCAAACTATGTATTTATGTAATTTTATTATTGCAAGGTAATCAATTCTTTCTGACGACGTGGAGTAGAGTAGATATTATCGATTTTCAGCAACAAATATTTAGTAAAATAAACAATTTTGAATAATTCATATCTGAATCAAACTACAAGTACATACCTATTTTCTACCTTTATTTAAAAGAAAACACCACAAATCAACTAATTCTTAATTATCACCACAATACAGATAAAAACAGTAGTGTGATTTTGCTATTTGGTTCATTATTTAATTACACAACTGATTTTTTTTGTTAATCAAATTATATTGTTGCTCGACTCGTCATTAACATTAAATACTTTATACAACACATAAAAGGTTTATACTATTTTATATAACCATTTACACAAATGAAAAAAACTAAAACAATAAAAATGCGGAATACCACTTTGTTAATTACAATTGCACTTATTCGAAGTTACTGAAGTGTAAATACCAACAACAGCTGCTCTTGAGAACGTCACGTTACATATTTTTTATAAATAAAATTTATATATGTATGCATTACGTTAATTTAATTGAAACTATTGTACTTTTTTCAATTCCAAATGCAACTACTGAACTGAATTCATTCCTCTTTAAATTTATTGTTTGTTACAACTTGCCAACGATTATAAATTGAATTAATAATTATTATCGATTATTTTAACAATTTATGATGTTTCGTAGCACTCACTAATTGACTAGACAACTTTTAATCACCGCTGAAGAATAATATTACGAAAATGCGGTTAAGACTCATTAATTAGAGGATTTTAAAACAACAAAACTTAAATTAGTTTGATTTATGATAATGCCACAATTTCAAAAGTAAAAACAACAAATAAACTTTCGCAAATATCGTTTTTTCAGTTTTCTAACTACATTATAGTGTGGAGAAAAAGAAAATCAATTTTTGTGGATGCAATTTTAAATTAATACAAAATTTTATTTACTTTATTTATTGTTAATCGACGATACCACAGTTTGAAATACATTTTTATTAATATTACACATTATTTATCGATTTTTTTGAATGATGTGTTTACTTTTCGTACTTAAAATGTTTAACGTTGTAATCAAGATTTAAGTTAATTAAAAAATTAGAAATATTTTTAAATTAGTTTACATAAAAGGAAATTGTAATTAATTTTGTTTATAAGGAAAATACATACAAAATAATCAACAAAGTTTATACAGTTTAATTTAATTTATTTTTAAACATAATTTCTAGATTTTTTTTATTGATAGATAATAAAAATTACTTAAACATGAACCGTCTAGTGATGTTGTGTAGAATAGAATTCATAATTGGAAACTAAATTAGAAAAATATGGAGTGTAGAAGCTGAAAGAACATGACAAAGGCAGCAATCTTACCAATATAAAAAATTATTTTGTAAAAAATCACAAGAAATGGATTAAAGAGAATAAAACACAATTCTAAAGTTTGGCCAAATTAATGACCCCTTCTTTTAGGAGGTTGGACAGAGGCAACTACCTAATAGCGGATTTTGGCTTTATCTTTTTAATTGCAACTTTGGAGTAAACAAATAAATGATTAAAGGTTATGTTGCAGCTTTTGAAACACATTTAGTTTGACTTAATTATAAAAAAATTAACCTCCTGGACACTATGCTCAAGCTGACACCCAAAGTAGTCACCACTAAAACCAATTATCTTATTAGAATAGCTGACGAGCAATTAAGCTTTAGAACAGGAAGATCTTGCACCGATGCCGTTTTTGTGATGAGAAAAATTGCAAAAAAGTCCATAGAATATAACAAGCCAAGTCTGCATTCCTATGTTTTATCGACCTACAAAAAGCCTTTGACAAAGTCCATCTGTAGAACGTTATAAATCTATTTCATAATAGAGGAATACTGACAAACCATGTTAAAACCATCGATAATATATCTACTTCAAAAACAGCATACAAGCACGAATAAATAAAAGATGTACAAATAAAATACCTGTAAATAGCAGATATCGATAAGGAGAATCACTGAGTCCGCTCATATCCAATATTGTAATGGACGAAATCATTAAAAAAGTTAAGACCAGTAACGGTTATAGAATGGGCAATCAAGAATTTGTAATATTATGTTACGTTGACGCCGTAATTTTTGCAGAAACAACAGACGTAAGTTACAAAGAAACCTACACCTGTTTAATTAGCAGCAAAACAATTTGACATGAGTTTAGCCGCTCATAAAACTAAATTCATGACATGGAATGAAGTTATTTGATGTAAACTGGAAGTGATCAAAACATAATTAAACTGTACTGCCATTTAGGTACCTAAAAGTTAAATTATCAAGCTTCAGAGATACAAAAAATGAAGTATCCCAGCAATTCATGAAAGCTAAAAAAATTGCAGGATGTTTAAACAATACCATATGGCAGAATACATACAGACCTGACACAATAGAATTAGATTCATTAGTCTCGGGAAGTCAGTATTATCATTATCGAATGTTGGTTCATCATCGGAGAAATATATACCAATACGTCTTTTAACTCTAGCCCTCTCACTTTTTTTCTTTCTTTCTTTTTTGTTTCGCCCTTCTTTTCTTGTAGGTCATTTAAAAATTACCTTTCGGTAAGAACACTTTGGTACGTATTTCTCTTCTTGATGATGATGATGATGATGATGATGATGATGATGAAATACTTGCTACCGGAATTGGAGAAAATTCGTTTAGTAATATAAGCTTATCAGTTTTCTCATTTTTGATATGAGCTTTTAAAGATACATTACTAGAAGTTGAAGCAACAGCATCGCAATTTAATAGGTAAGTGTGCGTTTTTTTCTAATTTTTTGACAGTTGTTTGTTTATGATATTATCCAAGGATATCTGTTGCAGCACTTGGTAAATAATCAGGAAAGATATTGCCGATGAATGGAAAAATGTCGGTTGCCTGAAATCCACTAAGAGCTATTCTGGCCGTGGTTTTATTGTAGGTTCTTGTAAATAATGAAGCTATTTGGTATATTGAGACAGTTCTTTTTGGATGTGCCTTCAACCATGTCGTAACTTGGGTTGATTGCTAAACGACGTCTAGACGCTAAAGTTAGCAGGTACAATGAGCTGGTAGGCAAAATAGTTTGACGTGGTTTTTCTTAGCAAATTCAAGAGATTTCAAGTTTCAAGATAATTTACAAAGTGTTTAATCCATTTGAAGAAGAGATCTTTAGTAATATATGCTGATTCCCAGTAAACACAAAATTGATAATGTTTAGTAACAGTTTCAAAACAAAAAATTTATGATTCACTCTTGTTTCAAACATAAAAGAAACCTAACTGCAATAAAATAGCTATAAGTCCATCGCTGTTTCACTTATTTGAATCAGTATAGTTTCGGTATTTTAAATTCAAATCTGTTGCAAACTAAATGTTGCATTCGGTTTACGTTTTAAAAGCTTCGTTCTTGAACTGATACTAAATGATCGATACATGTATGATTTTTTTGTTTCAATAATGAACTAAAACAATTCTTTCAATAATATAATAATACATTTTCGAATGCACGTTTCAAATTTTATTGCACAATAAATATTTTTAAATACAATATCACATTGAGTTTTTTACATATTGCAACTTTCCTAGATGTGGTCTTTTCACGGAAGCCTCTAAAACTGCATCAGTTACTGTTGGGTAGCAACTTTTAACCGCATCTGTAACATAGAAATAAATATTTCATTTATATACATACATAATCATAGAGTTACACAAAATTAATTACATTTTTTTAATCAAAAACAACACGAACTTAATATAAATATCACTTTAGCAATCATTAGAAAGTTATAAAAACACTGTGAATACCTTTAGCTGTACATAATCGTATAGAAAACTTGAAGAATTGAACTGTAATTATAAATCCTAAAGTATCATCAGATTTACGCAATAATCTACCTTAACGCAACCATGTGTGTTAATTTACATTTTTTAAATACAAATTAAAACATGATACATAAAGAACAGAAATGATAATAATATTGATTAGATTTATGGATTATAATAAAATGTTTCGACTTACCGTTTATTGTTCCATTTTGTAATTGTACACACAGCATCACTTATCAAACTACAACCGAACAAGTGAAAAGATATCAATTTGCAGCGCAAGCGTTGACGACAGTAATCAAAAATATAGCAAGGACTAATGCTGACTAATCACAAAGTATTCGTTTTTCCTAGAACGATTCCACTGTTTTGAAAATAATTCAATCTTATTTAATCGATCTTTAACCAATTCTAGTTATTCAAAAAATATTCGGTTTTAATAAATCCGTTTTTAGACGGTTGCTGATTATGGGATAAAAATTGCAAGTATTGAAACGGTTTAAAACTGATTAGTTCCATTTATATATCATTTACATGTAACTGACAGTGAATAAACTGAAAGAGTTCCGATTTGTAACAAACACGAAACAACGTAATGAAACAATTGTTTTAATTTTGTGACTGTAACAGTTTCAATCCGTGTTTACTGGGTTCATTAAATAATGGAACTGTACCTGGTGGAGCGCCATTATATAAATCTTGATTCATTTTTTTCTTAGAAAAATCACAACTAATGGAATAAAAATTCTACCGTTGCTTATACACAACACCTGTAGTATGCAGACTCTTTTCCTCACTAGTTATTGCGGCAACTTGTTTTTTCCTCTTCTGGCGATTATCTTTTGAAACTTTTGTACAGTTGTGAGGTTAGTTTAAAATCATTGTTGCTTGTTTATTATTAGTTTGAATTGTTACTTCCAACTTTTTGAAATAATTCTGTGGTCTATTAAAGAATTGGGCAGCGGCCGAGACATTTTGTTACATCGCGGACAGGAATATTTTTTTTTTGTTGCGTCTCCGCAATGTTGCTTGAGGTATATTGATCGTAATAGATGTTTTTTTCCAAGCCATCCTCTTATCATTTACCGCTTCTATTCTAATTCTGTTCGTCACTCCACCAGAATTATCGATTCGATTTCTTGTAAATAGACACTATCTGAAGCAAAAAGGTATGGGATTAACGTACCCAAGGCTAGACACCAAATTCTGTATTTATCTAAAGCAAAATGACATACCTCATGTGTTATTTTGCCACAATGCGTTGCAGACACGAAACTATCAACTTGCAGGTTAAATATTTAAGCAGGTGGTTGTATGTAGCGGCGATTAAAAGATATCAATAATAGGCCTTGCACACAACAAAGAGATAGTTTGCTAGCAAAATTAGTATGGCAATTTTTGACTTACCATTGATCTTGAAACGTATTTTTTTAACACATTACAGAAAGCACTTCTAACGTTTTTAATGTGACTCATGGCACGGTGAATACTACAGTTGCAGTGTTGTCACGCACAAAAAATAAATTCCTCGAGAAAGCGCCGAGAAACAGTCGGTATGTCGTTTTGCCTTGCGTGTCACTTTGTCTCACTCTCCTCTATGTAATATAAAAAATATTGCAGAATGGACATACAACACAAAATGAGAATAGAATGCACATATAGAAATAATGAGGCAACCAAAGTTGTCAGAAAGTCAAGAAATAAATCCGTTTTAAGGAAAAGAAACAGGTTCACCAAGCGAAAGATTAAGTGACAACTTACATCTAAAGTAATAGGACTACGGAGGATCGTGTTAGTTCGGCATGAGTAATTTTTTCGTTACACTTGAAATTGTTTAGTACTGCTCTATTTTTTATTATCACCATTTTCTATAAAGATTTACAGGTAAGATATGGTTTTTATACTCTAATTGTCATACATCTTTTATAATATGCGCACCAAGTACATATTACGAGTAAGTAAGTAAAATGGAGGCGTGGGGCATATTAGTACGTTTTTTGAGGCATTTTGTTGCGTATGATTGTACCCCTGATTGAGTATCAATCTACCTCGTGATATAATGGTTTGATCTTACATGAAAAAAACTGACAAGATTAATGTTAATAAAGCAACTGTCAGCTCGGCGATAAATGAAGTTATCGATTAGGAAATCAGCAGATAAATATAATTTGAAAGCTGCAACATAGAATAGAAAAGAAGAGAAGATTACTGCCAGACGGAAAAAAACATGAATTTTTTCCCCAATACTTTCAATAAGTTTTCAATAAAGACCAAAAACATTTGGTAAACGACTAGATTATGTAGTGTAGTAAAATGCATTATGGTTTAACCCTTATACAAGTACGACAACTTGCCTTCAAGTGAGCCAAGAAGCTGATATGCCGTTGTACTGAGTCATGGAATACTACAAAATGTGTAGGTATGGACTGGGTAACTGGAATTTGGAATAGAAATAAGAACATAAGCTTAAGAAAACCAGAAAATACAAGTGTCGTTAGATATTTTTTTTTTAAATAAAACCGCTGTAGAAGAAATTTACATAAATCTTGAAAAACTTTTGGAAAAGTATGTTTTAACTGCTGACCGGATTATTAATTTTGACGAGACAGGAGTTATAACCGTGCTTAACACTCCTAAGGTGCTAGCGTCAAAAACACAGCGCCAAGGGTGTCAGCTAGTTTCTGCTGAGAGAGGGGAACTATTTAAATTTGGTGGAATTATACCAGCTACTGGAAACGCAATTCCTCCTGTTTTCGTATTTCCAAAAGTTTATTTTAAAAGGAAGTCTGAGTTTATCATCTAGAGCTGGGTCGATAAATTTTCACACATCGCACAAGCTACAATCCTTAGATGCAGTCTTTTCTCCATTCAAAGCCAAACTCGAAGTGGCATTTAATAACTGGCACATAAATGACACAGGAACATTTCTATCCATATATGATATATCTGGTTAGGCAAGAATCATTTACAGGAGAGAATATTATAGCGGCCTTTTCAAATCCTGGAATTTGGTTTTTTAACAAGTTGGATTTTTCGAATGATGATTTTGCACCTTGCAATGTATATAATAATGAGTAGACTTATTAACAATTAGATAGAGTTGTTCCAGACCAGCTATCTACCAGCTCTGAACCAGAATTTAAACACCTAATACCACCAGCAGACGATTCTGAATCTGAACTAAGACACGTATCTGTATTATCAATAATCACGAATATATCAATTAACTCGCAACCTTCTACATCCAATGCATCTAAAAAATCATAATCCTTGAAGCTGTGAGGCCACTAGCAAACTCGTACGATTGGCGTTGAAAAAAAAAGGAAAAGTTTAGAATATATACTGATAGACCCAGAGAAAAAATGCTTTGGCGCTTGTCAAATATAAAAATCCAGAAAGAATATGCAAAAAAGCAAAGACAATGCAACGTAGTTAAAAACTGCATGAATGCCATTACGATTTAGCAAAGAAAGTAAAAAATGTAAAAAGTCACTAAAACTGCAGAATGTGGAAAGTGTTTCAAATAGCAGTTGCAGTGACTTTAATACTAAAGGTTTCTCATCAGCATCAGACCTTGGTTTTTCAAATGATGAAAGTTCCAACAATGAAATAGTTGCCAAATTTGATTCTGAATATCTTAAAGATGGAGATTTTGTTAAGCTTGAAACTAAAAAAACCGTGAAACGACGCATTATGGGCCAGGAGGTATGAAAAGCTGGCAATCAACTAAACGCGCAGAAATTTTTAGATAAATTTAGTGTAAATAATTTTATTGGATGGTAAATAAACAAAATCTAAAGGAGAAATTTTAAAAAATATATTGCAAGACACAAAAAAATGTGTTCATTAGAGTTAGTATGTGTAACAAAATGAGAAATAAAGATACAAAAATTCTATCTACTTCAGATTTCCTAGTGTTGTTTCGTGTATATTTCTTAATCTTTATTGCGGGACTCTTGTGCCTCTTCGTTTAGTTGTCCTATAGACACTAAAGCATTGGCAATTATGTTAGGCCCATTGATAAGTATTTTGTAAATACTCGGTGATAATGCAAACCATTCATGAAGAGAAATAAATGCGTTAGCCGTCTCCCAGCAATAGTTTCTGAATTTCTTCAAGTTAATTTTATGCCCACTAGAAATAACCTGGAGAATTTGTAAATAATATTCGGATCTATTTACGTAATTTCCGCAGATTTTATAAAATTCCTGATACATTTGCTGGCAGTATTTCCATCGTTTGAGCTGCCGAAGCCAGGTTTCGGCTTGCCCACAATCAACACAAGTTGCTCCTTGAAACTTCGTTGTATTTTTTCTTTTCTTTCTTGAACGCTCTTTTTGTTGGCTTTTTCTGTAGCTTTCCATTTTTTTAAATCAAGCTTTTATGACAAATTAAGAATGCACTAAAAGGATCTGATCTAACCTTAAAGAATGGACAAGCCGAATTCATAATCATCCTTTTTTGGTTTGGCTGCTAAAACTTTTTTAATGCCGTTAAAGTCTTTTGATGAAGTGTTAGTAACAGCGTTACACATCTTTCTATCTAACATAGTTAACGATAATCTACGGTTTATTAATGGTTTCTTGCCATTCATTGTTATGCTGGATGGTACTAACTTTTTAATTTGTTTTTCTACATTTGCCACCTCTGACTATTAATTCTGTAGTTTCTTTGCAGAATTTAAATTTAATAGGTCTGCAAAATGTGGTCGAGGACGGTATTAAATTTTTCCACAAAATGTTGTGTGTCAAAGTGGGATCCCTACTTATTAATTTAATTGGCACCATAGAAATTATAAAAATGCTTCCGTCATTTTCGATACCACCCTCGAAAATTTGTTTATACTCCGCTTGACCACTGAAACCATTTAAGCCCCTATTCGATATCAAGTGGACGTTTCTATAATTCAAATTAATATTGCTTTCTTGGCTCATTGCTAGTCGCTGAACAGTGTGGTTCAACAAATCCTGCAACTTCACTTCCGCTGAAGAAGGTTTTATGACAATTCCATGAGGATAGCATGCTATTGCAAGTTTAATATACAAAGGAAATTTAGCTTTATCTTTTCCCCGTACTAAATTGTACTGAAATTTTGTAAATTTTTCGTCTATATATAAAGCCAAAGCTTCTTCAACTGGAAGAGGTTCTACTTCTTTAATAATTGCTTGCTTCGCAAAAGCAACCCTGTATCTTCTTGCACTTGTCGGTCCTATTGATGTAGCTTCTTTAACAATTTTTGCAGCATCACTTTGGCCTGATGACCTTAAACTTATTGGAGCTACGAATATAAGCTCTTGCGGTGAATGTAATTGTCGGAGGTGCTCGGTTTTTTTCCTTTTCGTTCTTTCCGCAGATTTTTCAAAATTTAATGTGGGGCGACCTCCTTTATTAGTATTATTTTTTGGAAATTATACAGCTGTATCTAACCAAATACTATTTTTTTCAATACTTTTGGTTTTAATCCTACAGCAAACCTGCCATTTAATCGTAAATTTCAAAGAAAATACACCAATCTTTTTTTTAGTTCTCGCAGATGCTCATCAGGACATGCTGTCCGTATTATTATTTAATTGGTTAAATATTTTAACTTTTCGTTGATTGTTTCATTATTACATTCCTCCATTATATCAAATAATCTCCTTCAGGTCAAAAATAACTCATTCAATCCTGATCCTAAACAAATTGAACGGTAATTAGTACACTTACGTCATTTGAACGTAGATGACTGCACGATTTAGGGAAAAAAGTAAAAAATGTAAAGTCTCTAAAAAGCCACTAAAACTGCAGAATGTGGAAAATGTTTCAAATACCAGTTGCAGTGATTTTAATACTAAAGATTTATCATCGACATCAGACCTCGGTTTTTCAAATGATGAAAGTTCCAACAATTAAATAGTTCCAAATATTGATTCTGAATATCTTATGGATGGAGATTTTGTATTAGTTAAGTTTGAGACTAAAAAAACCATGAAACGACGCACTATAGGCCAGAAGGTATGAAAAGCTGGCATCAACTAAACGCGCAGATTTTTGGATAAATTTAGTGTAAATAATTTTATTGGATGGTAAATAAACAAAATCTAAAGGAAAAATTAAAAAAATATATTGCAAGACACAAAAAAAATTAAAACAAGTGTTGATTTGAGTTAGTATGTGAAACAAAATGAGAAATAAAGATAAAAAAAATTTGAAAAAACTAAAAAAAATTAAGAATTTGGTTTAATTGCTATCTATTTCAAAATCTTGAACGGTAATTAGTACACTTATGTCGATAAATAATATAAAAAAAAGAAAACAATTTTTTTCCCATTTGAAGAAAAGCAGTCCTTGTTTTTTAATTTATAAGTTACCACAAAGAGTTTTTTTTTCTAGATTTGTATCTAATCTAAAGATTCATAACATTTTTAAATAATCTGAAGAAGCTAATCTAGTTAGCGAAATGTTATTGTCAAAATGTATTTTTAAAAATGTAGCAAACTCAGAAAACAAAACGTTTATTAAATTATATTTATTAAAAAATAGCTGCTTTTCTTCAAATGGGAAAAAAGAATTCGTTTTCTTTCCTTATTAATCTTCTACATATACAGCCGTATAAAACTAAATTTTTTTCCAAAGGTAGCAAAAAGTAGCTACAATTCATTTTAGAATACTATAGGGGGATGTATAAACTAAATAAATTTGCAAAAAAAATGAGAACAACAGGGGATAACACTTTTGAATTGATTGTACAATTTCAGTTTTTACTAGAAACTGTTGTACCTCCATAAATAATTTTTTTCCGTTTTTCTTGAATTAAAACATCTAATTTTTCTAGATTTTATTTTGTATATACCTGTAGCTTTGTCATCTATATTTCTGTTTCAATAAAAAACCACTATAACAATTAGAAAAATACTGTAGAATGTATCGCTGGTTTGGCCATTACTGCACTAGAACTCAATTGTGACTAAATTGCCCACGTGTTAAGACAGTAGATGAAATCCTATAGTTGTAAAGGCTCAAGTAGAAAACTAGTTATATGTCTCCTACAATTTTTGTTAGTTTTTAGGTGTCGGCGGGCAGTTTCATTTTTTGGGTTTCTGCCAGCTTTTTAACGTCCCGTCCTATTGTGCGACGTCTGGAAAATTCGTTTATTCCAATCAAAGCGATGATGTATTTGTTAGTGTATTTGACATGGTCTTAAAACTTTCTGCTCCAACCGTTTTCAAAGGTACCAGCAAAATGGCATCACTTGTCAGTTTTAAAACTAATGTTTATAACATTATGCAGTTATTTTAATGTTAAGATTTTTAAGTGTCGAACTTTGTTTTTGTTTAATTCAGGTTTAAACTCTACATTTTGTTTTTTTCTTAAACAGTAAGTAATCATTTTTTTTAATTAAAACTACCTGTTCTTAAGTGTATGAATCTACCCCGCTTAAGAGGCAGATTGATTTAATGGTAAGAACTTAAAAAAAATTTTTTATAACACATATTTTCTAAAATATAACCAAATTACCACCTAACTATGAAACTACACAACCAACTAAATCAATTTAGTTGAAAATTTTTGCGAACTTTTTTTTTAGTTATTTTATTTAAGAATTAAAAAAATTATCCCAAAAAAAACCATTTCGTTTTGTATTTTAATTCAAAATTTTTAATTTTACCAAAACTACAAATACTTAATATATAACAAATTGATTCATCATCAGCAATCATGATTGAAAACTGATGGCAGAGCCATTTTATAGTATAAATGACTATAGAGATGGAATATTGAATAAACCGCGGGCTAAAGTCACAACGTATAACTTTGTAAGGTTACAATGTCAATGCGAATTTAAAAATACCGCTAGAGTAAACACACTGGACGGTCGTTTCGCCCTTTTTGGGCTCTTCAGCAGTAAGAAAACACTCTAATGTACTTCCACAAATGCATTGACAGACCTGTAACTTTATATTAATAAATAATGTTAGTAACATGACTAAAATATGATAACATTGTATAAATTTTTTACGCATGAATAATAGTATGTAAACTGCTGTAAAGATGGAGGCGCTGAAAACTGATTTTATACCAACGTAATTCAAATAAGTTTTGAATTACGCGATTTTCTATAGCCATTTGCATATTATTATTTATACGTAGCAAAAATTTATACTATGAAATGACTCAAATTTAGAGACTGAATCAATTTAATTAAACAGATGAAATAGTAAAAACAAAAAAAAAACAACTGTAGAATCACTGAAAAAAACGCAGAAACGTTCGTACAAGAAAATGAAGTAAATCAACAATTTAATTTAATTAGTTTAATTTTTGACTATACAAACCAAAAATTCTAAGTGTTAATTAATGTTAATTAACAAGTAGTGGTCAAGAACACAAATTTTATTATGATTGAAAATTATCTTTTACTTTTCTGACGCATTGCCAACATTAAAATAGCACAATACTTAAAGTGTTACCATAGATAATACAACAACTAACAAGCTTTGTTAGCATTTATTTATCTGTTTTAATAACTCTCGGCAAATTCAAATTTTTTTAAAATAAGTAACGTCTAAAGCAATAAGCAATTACAATGCCCAATAATTCTTACTCAACCTGCAGTTTCTTTATTTGACTATCTATGATTAACGCCACAACTTAAAAAAAATGTTATTGTTTATAAAATTAAATTTTTTTATGTAATAAGCATTTAAAACTTCATATAAAAAACATTTTCAACAATTAGAATAAAAATATAAAAGAATTTATTACACGTAATTAAATACCTTAATGTGTAAATTAAAAAGTTTGTGTTGTTAAATCAGATAACATAGTTTTTAATATTAGTGTGAGAATATTTTATAGAAGTATTTACCAATTTATTTTTTTGAAACATGTAAAGTAATATCAATTTGTTTCTTTCTTATATTTTATACGTATGAGTAGTGGTAACAAATCAGAATGAGTTCTTGTATGTTTCAGTAAATTAATGTCTGCATCCGCATAAGTAATAAAGGCTATTAGATGTAAAAAAACTTATACTATTACTTTAATTAAAGTTTTATTGGTTACGAACGCGTCAGCATTCCTTTTAGCAGTATAGAAAAATGCTTAATTAAATTTTCTTAATAAATGACAAGCGCAGCAGTTACAAAATCATTGTATTGTAAAAATACCAAAGCAAAAACGTCTGTAGTATACAGCAACACTCAAATTACGTTTTTTAGTGCAAGACAAGTTAAGGTAATATTTTTCTGTATATTCTAGGAGATAACTTCGAAGTAGATGTTCAGGTATGCTCGAACCACTTGTCCTACATATACTTATACAGCTATTGACCTGACTCCATTGCTTCGTAGTTGACTAACACATACAGTGCATTTTTTTAAGAACAATAATTGCGAGTACTCCATTTAAATCGTTTAACCCGAATGATAAACTGCCTTAAGAATTGTTGAATTTAACACATTACTAATTTTAGAAATGAATTAATTTTTAAAATGGAAAGGTTAATTGGCAACATAATTTATAAAGAATTTTATAAAAGCAAATGTTTCATTTAGAGTTGTTAAAGAACGATTCCAAGTAATAGCAACGTTTTTTATTTAAAAATTCTGACGTAGGTATCATTTTACTTTATTCAACAATTAAGAAAGATGTTAAAATATAAATCACAATAAGATATACTGCAGGAATGTTTTTTATCGTTTTGTTTCGCAATAAAAATGCAAACTTTTACTAATTATGTGTCAAGCGATTTTAAAAAGAACTTTTACTACACGTTTAAAATTATATTACTCCTGAGGAAATTGCGTCGAGTTTTGAAAGCTTTGAAGTTAAACACGGGCAATTAAAACAAGAACAAGTTGTAAAATTAAAAGTAGGAGAAATTCTTAATTAATTTATCAACAAGTTTTGTATGCGTTTCAGTTAGTCATCTTCACTATTCAGCTATTTATAAAATAAAAAACTTTATTGTGTTATAATTTTTATACAAACATTTGTTTCAGTTTCATAAATTAAGGAAATCGTTGGAGTATTTAGAAAATGTAAGTAATTATTTCAATTATTTAAATCAACGAATAAGGAAATTGGATAAAATACTTTATGCTTGCGTTTGGTTAGAAAAAATTACCAATAAGATAATTTAACTATTTGGCTGTATTAAATACAGTTGTTAGTTGTAGCATAACGAATTCTTATATTTCTTTATTAACACGCATACTGCTCATACTTATAATTATCTTCGTAGTCCCTTTCGATTCAATAGAAAGTTTTCGGTACAAAAAACATAATAACAAACGTAATCAGCTCGAGGGCATACACGATATACTGATCTAGTTCGCAATCATAAATATTTGGCATTTTTCTTAATGCAAAGTGATTTATAATAATTACGCTTAAAGAAACATCAACGATTTATATAGATAATTGTTACTTATATAAACAAAAATTAAAAAAAAATAAATTAAGGAAGTGAGGTTTTTCGGCTTTTGTGTAAAGGCACAACGTTAGCGTAAATAATGAGCCAACACACCCCGACAATGGGCGTATTTGACAATTTTACAATAGAAACTGCCTATACAAGAATATGTTTAAGGTTATTCAAAAGAAAATCTGTGTATTCGCTTTGAAAATTTTATTTAAAAACTCGTTTATCGTGTATGTATATGTAAATTTGTCTATTACACTGTTTGAAGGTTCTAAAAATTTAGAAAAGAAAAATAAAATCGAAAAAGTGTCATTTGTGCTTATAGTTTTTTGTTTAAAGTTTAAAAACGTTTTCATAATAAAATGGTGAAATCAGTTTTTTTAAAGTAGCTTCATTAATCGTGCAATAAAAATTATTTATTTTTTCAAAAATCAAAGAACGTAAAATTCCCTAATAAAAAATAATAAAAATAAAACTGCAATTGCAATCGAAATAAAAAAATGTTCTGGTTTACAATCTATTGGTCGAATACTGAAAAAATAATTCATGTCATGAGATATTACAGTAAAGGATTTTCATAAACACTTCACACTTAAAACGGTTTAAATTAAATTGTATTTTTATTGTTACATATGAAATGTCAGAACATTCATTAATTAATTTGACACGCTATTTCTATTCTTAAAACCCGTAATGACCATGGCTATCGTATCTGGCTGTCGCATTTTTTCCAGCAATGTGAACTCGGACTGGGAAGTTTGTTACGATTCTTGCGCATATATAACTATCATTTGTATTAATGCTGTTTTTAATTATAATTAAAGCATACGGATGTACAAAATATATATTTTTATTTACAGAAAAAAGTATTAGTGCACTACATACAAAAAGCTGTTGTACGAATACCTACCACCGTACTTTATAGGAAGGAATGACGTTTCTTCGAGTTATTATAAGATTATTTTAAATACCATTATTATCAGCAACTTGTTTTATTAAAAATGTTTAGTTATTCCAATCAACTGATTTAATGATTGACATGTTTAATTAATTGAATGGTTTTCGACTTTGCATTATATGTACTTGATTGTGGATTGTTTTTATTTGTTATCCTAACATTATTTCGTATTTCTAAAAAAGATTGCTCATTTGAAAGATGTTAAAATAATAAACTACATATTGTTTTCTATAAAGAATACGAAAAATTAGTTCTAACATTGCTAGCTATTATTTTGGAACATTTACTCAATAAATTGTATGAATGATTAAAACATCTGACAAATTAACCGCCTTTATTTGAGTTATTCCAACGCTTTCTATGTTTTTATTTATCGATCACTTGGTACCAGAAATCATTTTAACAGGGTAATTACGATTTAAAACTTCTTCTAGCAATAACAGCTAATTAAATTTAAAAATTTATTGAATCTCGGAAACAATTATTTCAAAAAGTATCCTAGTGAAATAGAGAACATAGTTACTCCCAATTTATTTATGCCAAAATAAAAAACAAGAGAAGCATACATATATCAATCATTTACAGAATAGAAAACATATGTGCATATTTTTTAATAATTTAACGTTGGCCTTCAAGTGGTGGCTTGTGAGGCGCATGTGGATCTTTAAGGCTCAACTTATAAATAAAAAATATTTGTTAGTTTTAAAATTTCTTAAACTATATAAATACATTGCGTCCATACGAAATGATTTGTTTTCAAGTAATGTAGTTACGTCCTCCTTTAAATGTTTAATTAATGAATTGGTTAGGAACACTCTTCACTTTTAGCAATAAGTTAGATAGATTAATTAATAATTTTAAAAAATCGATTATCAAAATTGAAATCGATATAACGTACTGGCAGATATATAACCTTACTAAAACAATCGAAGGTCTAAAGGTCAATCTATACAGTGTGCTCCATCAAACAGATTTCCAGATTCTGCTCAAAATTTTAAGTAATAAACAAAAATATCATTCTTTAATCGATAAAAATAAACTAAAACACAAATTCCAGAATCTATACACACGACAAAACTTTAATCTAAATATTGCTAAACAGGGTTGTATATATAATTTAACGGATGTACAGTTGCCTGAAAAAGTAGCACAATGTCTGGCGTTATCCCCGAAATTTATGTGTAATTACTATAATAAGGCACCTATTATTAGTTTAATCAAAGATATAGAAGACATACTTACATACCATCATGATGAACAACGAGAAGGATTAAGAGGGAAAATTGTCAATGTGGTTACCAACTTCGTTAATAATAAAACTAACAAATGTCAGACACCACAAGACCTCCACATTAATAAACTAGTGACATCTACACGAAAGTTTATTAAAACACACAAAGACATTCTTATTACAAAATCGGACAAAGGCAATGCTACAGTTATTATTCATAAAGACGAATATAAAGAGAAAATGTTGACTTTACTAAATGACGAAAACATCTATAAAAAGACTAACGTAGATCCTACTAATAAATACCAAAATACAAACAACAGACTATGTAGACGACTATATGACAATGGACACATCGACTTTATTACTTATAAAAGACTTGTAACGTACACAAGTACACCTCCTAAGTTATACGGTTTAATAAAAACTCATAAAGATGAACATCCGGCCAGACCTATTGTCTCTTGTATAGGAGCTCCCACGTATGAATTATCTAAATACGTTTCTAGTATAATTCAAAACATTTCTTACTTATTTGATCATAACATAAAGAACTCCTATGAACTTATTGAAAAACTAAAAACATTACCATACCGAGTAATTACAAAATCATTTCGTTTGATGTTACATCTTTATTCACAAACATTACTAAAGATCTGATCGTTGAACTAATAAATAAATATTGGGATGATTTGAAAAGCCATACAACTTTAGAATTAGTCGATGTGGTTTATATTATGGAACTTCTTTTGAGTCAAGTTATTTTACATTCGATGACAAGATGTATACTCAAAAATTTGGTACTGCCATGGGTAATCCTGCGTCACCTATATTGGCTAATCTTGCTATGCATGATCTACTTAAATACGTAAACAACAATTTATCATATACACCGGTCTTTGTATTTTGTTACGTTGATGATATTGTTGCATGTATACCCGAAACAGAAATCCATAACACTCTTAACACTTTTAATAGTTACAACCAACATTTGAAATTCACGTATGAAGTTGAACAAAAAGGTTCATTACCATATTTAGACGTTAGACTTAGTAAGGATACTAACACGGGTTGTTTAGTTAGTGAATGGTATACTAAACCCATAGCCTCTAACAGAACGTTAAATTACTTTTCCAAACATCCACACCATCAAAAGATTAATACGATTAAGGCTATGAAAAATAAAATATTAAGTTTAAGCAGTCCACAGTTTGTTACAAAAAACCTTAACTGCTTAAAGAACATATTAAGGAAAAATAACTACCCGAATAACATAATAAACAAAATACTCATACACACTAACACAACGAATAATAATAATACTCCACCACCAATAAACCCATCCATTACTAACCCTAATACTATCCCTAATACTAACGTTATTTACACAAAAATAATAAATGTTCCAAACCTAACAAAAAGAATAATTCCGATTATTAAAACCAATCACATTAAAATAACAACTTACAACACTAATACTATCTATAACATGCTCTACAGTAGAACTAAAGATAAAACTAACACAACTGAAAAACATGAGGTAGTGTACAAGCTAGATTGTATAGGATGCCAAGCGTGTTACATAGGGCAAACGAAACAGAAGATAAAAAATCGGATAAATAATCACATGTATGATTGCAATAATAAAAAGGGCGAAAAAGCGTTAGCGTTACATCATATCAATACGGGACATAATTTTGATTTCAACAATCCTAAAATTTTAGACATAGATTGTAACTATAAAAAGCGTTTAGTTTCAGAGATGATATTCATCAACGTTTACAAAAACAACATTAACTTTAATACAGACACGAATAATTTAAGTAATGTATACAACAATTGAATATCCAAGATTGCTTATTAGCTTTATATAGGTCTATTAAATTCGCGGTATTTTCGTTTCTTATCTTACTTGATTACCTTGACATTGCAATATAATTTTTGATTATACATGTCGTGTCAATTGTTTGTCATTCTTAGTTATTGTTCATATACAACATTTTAATTATTGACCCTTTTTAATAATATTTTAACGATTTATTTATGTTATTTATATTGTGTATTAGTTGTCATGTTGTTTGGAGTTGAGGACGTCTCCACTCGAACTTTTTTGTGTAAGTTTTCTTGTTTTGTACCTAAAACGTATTATTTATTATACAATAAGCAATGTGTAACTTACGTACAATATATTTTAGTGGCTTGAAGAAGTGCACACATGGTTGCACGAAACGTCGCCATATTAAAAATCTAAAGTGGTTTAATTGCCCCTCCTAGTGAAGAGTGTTCCTAACCAATTCATTAATTAATGATTTGTTTTGTTGAAATCACACTTGCAATTAAAAATTAAAGACTGTATCTATGACATTATTTCCTTCAATTCAATGAAGCATTGAAAGACTACCATTACAAGACAAAAATATTTCAGAATTAAGTCAAAATATTTTTAGTTTTAAAAGAAAACTGCAACTATTCCAAAATGATGCAATAAAACAGACAGTCAATCACTGGCCTCTTTTAAAAAAATCTTTCAGAATCTGATATACCTCCTTTAGCTATTATTAACTATCAAACAAAATTAAAATACCCGTTGAATGAATTTCATAAACAATTTGCAGATTTAGTAACAACCAAAAATTGCATTTTTATTTAATTTTACAATTTTACAATGTATAAATTTTTACTTCCTGAAAGCAGAGCAGAAGAATTAGAATCAATACAGTTGCAAGAGTTTTGAAAAGGTGTATCAACAACTTAATACAAAAATTTAAAATCGGCAATGTCAATTTTTGGATCAACGTATGATAAACCATTGTACTCAACAATGAAATTTATCTAATAAAAATTAATAAAAAGTTTAGTTTTTAATGATCATCCTGATAACTTGAATATAAAAAAAATCTACATTAAAAATTCATATACTTTTCAGTAAAAGGTTTAATATGTAAAAACAAACAAAATATATACACTGGGATTCTTAATTTTTTTCTAAAAACTTTAGGTGCGGCTCCCAACATTAAGTGGTAACTTTAGCTCTTGACTGTTTGGGTCAGCTCCGGAGAAGTTCGTGTAAAAGTCTTTCAGGATTTCATGAACTGTGGCGCTGTAATCGGTTAATGTCAAAATGTTGCTACCACCCATCTTAGGAACATTCGGCGGTACATTTTTTCTAACCTATCACTGTTTTTGTTAACAAGTCTTCATTACTACTTATTTTTATTTAAAATATAAATATCTAATTATTTTTAAATTATAAAATTTTTTGTTGACGTGTTTGTCTTTTAAATGAACTAACGGTTTTAAAATTCACTTAGACTTGTCAAATTTTCAACTTTTAGTTGATTACTACCGATTTTTAATTCAAGGTCACAGTTCACGACATAATGAAACGCCTATACCTATGTCACCGGCTGAAAGACAAGCTTGTACTTCTTTTTGAGCTATGCCAACATAAATTTAACGCTGCAGAAATTCTTATCGACTAATAAAATATATCAAGATGTGGAATTCATGTGCACTTACCCCAGAACCAACATTATATATTACATTCATTAAAGTGGAAGAATGCGATGGATATATTCCAAGTAAAAATGATGAGATATCTGTAATTGTGAATAAAATGATACCTCTACATCCAATGCTGGTAGCGCCAATCTTAGTTCTCAACGGTTCACTTCCGCAAAGACAAAAAACGTCTAGAAATTGAAACAGGAATCAAACAAACTGTAAATAGAGATATTTGGACAGTTATAAAATATAATAAGCTTCTGTTGGAATTGCACAACGGAATATAATTCGTGATATTCCTGAGCCAACTTCTTTTGCAACGTACTGTACAGACTCCCAACATTTCATTTATTCATGGACAGTTATACCGAGGCTAAGAGACAGCTGGAAAATGCTGATTTGACTATATCTATTTCAGAACTTGACCCTTATATTGCCGTTTTACTTGCTCCTGAGGTATATGATGCTTGTGTTTTAGAAGTCAACAGCTTAAGGTCAAAGGTGTGGGGACCTGCTGTTTTTACTGTTCCGTGACATTATGTAGTTTTTAAGATCTAAAAATCGATTCACCAGAAGTGAGTGTTTGAAAAATGACAATTTTTTTTAGTATCAGAAGTGTTGAACTGGTTCATATCCAATTGTAGAAGCTTCAAGATTCTACACACCTGGGAAAAACATTAGGATTAATGAACAGCTGCTGCCGTCAAAAACAAGATGTCGTTTCATTCAATACATGGCCAACAAGCAGCAGAGGTTGAGGTTGGTATAAAGTATTGGCTTCTTGTCGATTCAAGTTCCAGATATGTAGTAAATAGATTTCCTTACTTAGCTCAAGTCATCAGGCGTTGGATTTAAACCGTTATTAATTCGAACACATTTAACATAAACTTATTCTATAAACTAAAATTATTACTATTGAACGAGCGAGAGGCGGCGTGGCGTAGCCGATTATCTCGCACCAACAAATTATATTTCAGTACAGTGCAAAAATAACAAATATTACATTAGAACGTGCAGGTAATTAATGGTTAAATAGTGCATTTAGACATCGTTTGAAGTGTCTGATTGATCTAGCGTTTACAATATCATTAGATATAAACCATCACCCCGACATTGATAAGTTTTTGTATATTTTTGTGAATATGAAAAATGGTAGTAAGCGATCTATGTTTTTGCTAACAGTATATCCCATTTACGAGGGTCAAAGTTAATTAGGAAAAACAAAAAACAAAAAAAACAGTTATCAAACTGAAACTGTCCTCGGGGTGACTTTAATAGGTCTATAAAATTACTTTATATAGTCCTGTTGCACTGAAAAAAGTTATCAATCTGACCCCTACGTGCATTCATCAACTACAAAATATTTTATCAAATTCTACATTCGGGGTGAGATTGATACCTCATTAAAATGCACAGGTAATCAAACTAACCCATTTATTGTTTTATTTTATTACCAAATTATTGGTTTATCATATTACAAGTTACTGTTCAAAAACATCAACAGTTTTTTAAAAGGTATACTTTCTCAAACGATTACCACTTTTTTGTATTACAGGTGATGGTAACACTGCGATTTCAGCTATGGTAGCATTAAATATGTTATCTACAACCAGTTTCAATATTTTTTTTTCATTATCTATGGACTTCAAGCTTATCAATTAATATTCACCTTTAAATCGCTTTTTGTTAAACGTTGCAGACGTATCGATATAATACCGACTTCATGCGACTGCACATGACATTTACCATCAAAAACTCACCTGGCTTTACATTTTTATCAGTAACTCTTATGTAATCAATCTCCTCAGGTTGTTCTGGTTCTACTACCTGCTCATCGCTATCTGAGACATCTTCATTCATCCCATTATTAACAGTATCAGTGTTTTCATCGAATTTAGAATCATTGATTACATTAGGAAAGCTGACACTTCTTTGTGGTACTACAGTCACCCTTTTTTTAGTACTTTTCGGTTGGGAACTGTGTTGTATCGATTTTCCCTTAATTAGAGTTTCATTAGAGTCTTTTTCTATACTTTATTTTTATATTCAGCTAATTTATTTAATATTTGGTCTTTATTTAGGGAAAATATCCCAGTGGCTTTGAACCCAGTAACTAAGTTCCATTTAATACCACGTGGGAAATCCTTTTTTTTAAGCTGGTCATTTTTAAATTCTACAATTTCCATGTTGTCAGCATCGACCTCCACACAATCTTTAGAACTCAAAAATGCAACATCTAAAGATTGCATGTGGTGAGTGAAATTCCTAGGCAAGCACACACATCACTAAAATGTGAAGATAAATTGTCTCCGATGAGTACTTTTTTCCAAGCAAACGTGTCGCATGTCGCAAAAATGAAGACACAAACCAGTCGGTGAAACATGTGTTTTTTTTTAGCACCATCTTCTAACCAACGATCCCATAAATTTCCGGCCTTGTTTATTATATATGGCAAGGAGAAACGTTCCGGATCCGCAAAACATCACTGACGTGACAAATTCGGTGTAATTAATAATGTTTTTGCGATATTTAACTCATTTTCTGTATATCAGGTGTTTTCTCCTCGGATCATCGGCTAGATTAAGCTCGTCATAATTATACAAATCAGTTGGCGGAACACCACGAATAAATTTCTTTAAGTTGCTGAAATATTCCTAGATTATTTTTGGTGAAATATTAGCTCAGATTTTTTTTATGTTCGCAGCTAGTCTTGTAGTTTTCAAATTTGTGTGCTTTTTCAATAAAGACTGCAACCAATCAAAGCCTAGAACATTATTTTTAAACCTCGATTCAGTTCTTTTTTGCTTATCTAAAAATTTTGTTGTTATTAGTTGTATGTCTGTCGTATTTAAGGGAAATCGTTCCAAATAACCGCAGAACGGATAATAGCTTGTTCCTTATTTTCGGTGAACACGTTTTATCCACCTGTTTTGTGTTGTATTCTTTTGCACCTTTGTTTATCTTCAACTCGTAGTCAATAATTCGTTCCAAGGTTAATCTATTTGTTCACTAGTATAATCACGATATTTTAAATGAATATCTACAATCCAAAAAATTATATTCAGTGGGTTAAAAAAACAATAAACTCTTGAACACTACTCATAAAAACTTATCAAAGTCACATATTGAAGAAAACCCGTTTTAAAAAATACACATGTTGGTTTTTAGATTAGCCCTATGTAAACATAGATTGACAAAGAACAGTAGAATTACACCTTGCATATAACCCGTAGTTATTTATAACCATGCATTTAGAGTAACTGAAATTTTTAGAGGATAAAAATCAAGCAATTTTACATAGCTTGGATAATTGTGCTGCAAAAATTTAAATACAAACGACCTGTAACAACTGTATGTTGTAGAAAGCGCTGCTACAAATAACACTCGGCGCAGATGTCAGCGTATTACAAGAGCGAAAAATTTTAATCTTAATAACAAAATTTTGGTTTCTATCAAAGTCACCATGGGAAATCAATCTCACCCCATGTTACGGTAACTTCATCTTTATAATAAATGCGTTAATTCCTGGATTGTGTTAAATACGACCTACATATCAAGTGGAATTGTGGTTAAGCGAACGCGGCCTACACATGCAGTCTACTCTAAAAAAAAAACAAAGTGGTTTTCCTAAATGAAAATTAGATCAGGTACAAATGAGGTGGCAAAAATTTTTGGTGAAAACCGTGCTAGAAGTTAAGTTGATTAACGTATACTGTAATGTACTGGGAAATTATTCAGGTATGTTTTATTGCGTTAAGAAAAGTTGATGTACAATTACAAAGTACAATTGCAAAAATTACTGATATAGTTACTTTTTACTAAATTCGTTGGTGGATTACAATCGTGTACTATTCAATACATTTTTCGAATTTTCGCGGTTAGTAAATCTACTAACATATTACGATCGCTATCGTTATCATGTATCTAGTCAATGCCTAACAAAAATAGTTTGGTAAAGTTTATAAATGATAACGATATCGACGTTGGTCTAATTTGCGAAATATGGTCTAAACCAAATTACCATTTTACTAGTCCTAAGTATCAAGTCATAAGAAAAAAAAGTATATAGTACTATTACCCATTGGATTAACTTATTTAAACAAGCAGCTGATCCATTGATCATTGGAGCAGATTTTAATGCACACCATGGTGCCTGGGGATCTTCCCATTTTGACTATACCCGCCAACAAATTTTTAATGCAATTGAAGATTCAAACGTAATTATTTTAAACGATGGATCAGCTACCAGATTATCTTCTTCTTTAATTAAGGAATCGTGCGTAGATATCACATAGTGGTCTCCCGAGATAGTACCTAGAATCATTTGGTCTGTTTTCACAGGCACGTTAGGATCTGATCACCTTCTTATTTAAATAGTATATGATTTTCAACATTTTCAAAACTCAATCATATACCCTAGAAGCATATGGAGAATTAAAAGGGCAGATTGGTTTAAATATACACATATACATTCTATTTCATTTTCTACTGTTCCTTTGCTCACGTGTGTCGAAGAAAAATTGTTATCTTCAAAAATAAACCCTTTAAAGTTAAAAACCGATTACCCCTTAGATAAACAATTTGGTACTTTAGAAAAATTTTTAAACTGTAAGCAAGAAATGGCACAAACAAAAAAAATATTTAAATAAAAATCAGGAAGTTGCTAGACAAAGTGGATATCTAACAACACTCATTTCTCCTAAGTTAGCATACAATATAGTAAACCTCTACCTTAACAGACCATTGTACACCAAAGACACATTAAACCGTTTAATTGAACCTCACTATACGTCAAGTGGACTAGCTCAATGCAGCGTTTTAAGTCCTCTCTTATTCAACGTTTATACCGCTGATTCACATAAGTTATCTGTAAGTCTCAGAATGATTAAGTATGCAGATGATTTTTGCATATATTATCAAAACAAAAAATTAGACAAGTTAGTAAACTAAGTAAAAATCTTGCGCTTATAAATAGTTGGCTTTCTAACCATGGCTTAGATCTGTATGCTGATAAATCAATTTTTACCAGACACAACCTTCCGAAAATGACTACTATTACCCTTAACAAATGTGCATTTTCACTCCGCGGTAAAGTTAAATACCTTTTATATAAGATTTTAGACAAGAAACTTAATTGGAATACGCATATACAACAAGTAATAAACAAATGCTCAAAATGTTTTAATTTTCTCAAATTCGTTTCGAAGACATGGTGGGGAGCACACTCTGAAATAAGATTAATGTTCTATAGAAATTAGATCAGGTCTATTATAGATTACGGTTTTTTTCATTATGAATTGGCGACTATGACATCAATTAGAAAAATTGAAGTTGTCCAAAACACAGCACTCAGAATCGCCATCGGTGCATTTCGTTCGACACCAACCCGAGCTGTACAAGTGGAAGCAATTGAAATGCCTGTATTACTAAGAATGGAATATCTATCGCATGTGCACATTCTAAAAACATATACAAAATTCTAAATTGATAGACCACATATGTTTATTAAATGTAGACGATCTCACCAACAAATATTGGCAAAAAAGAATTTTCCATTACCATGTTTAGCCTTTGGTGCCATTTTTGATAGAAATTCCTCTCTTGGCGATCTAACAACAATGAATAATTCCAATTATAAAAACTTATTAAAAGAAATATCTATTATAATTCAAAAATACAGCGAAAACCATGCACTGAACCAAAACATATTTTACTCTGTTATGAGTAAGTTTGAAGAACATTTTTAAATTTACACCGATGCGTCTAAAGACAACTATAACATTGGATGTGCATTTATTATTCCTTCCTTTAACATGAAAAGAAAATTTAAATTAAACAAAATAATTTCCATTTATTCCGCAGAAGCATTCGCCATTTTTAAAGTGCTAAAATTTATTAGAATTAATAATAGAAATCGGATGCTCTATCGGTTCTGAAGAAAATCACTAATAAATACTATCCTTTAACACAATTTGAAAATCTACATGTGATGAACATTAAAATATTTGTAGGTAATCTTCAAGAATTAGGATATAAAATTGAATTTATTTACATTAAAAGCCACTCTGGAATTAAATACAATTAAGAGGTTGATCGCTTAGCAAGATCCAGTGTTACTACTTTAATTCCAACAAACATGAATTGCTGTTTAGAAGCCCAAAAATTTGGGTAAGACAAAAATGGAATAATTTATATATAGACGCAATGAAAAAAACTCCTACTAGATACTACCAAATTGTAAATTGTGTTCCAAAGAAAACATGGTTTCAAGATCTCAAGATTTCAAGACATGTGTGTGTAGTGTTTAGTAGATTAAGATTTGGACATAGATACTTTGGCGAACATTTACGTAAGTAAGGTATAGTCGAATCGAACCTATGTGAAATCTGCAAGATCCCTTGCACCATAGACCAATTAATTTTAGAGTGTAGTAAATAGAAAAATGAACAATCCATCTTAATGAATAAGATGTATAATTACAATATTGAAGTTCCTTTCAATACATTATCGCTTTTAGTACTAATAATAATAAAGTTAACGCGGCCATCATAACTTATCTTGCAAAAACAAGTATAAAATTATATAATATATATAGTGTATAATCAAGTTGGTGTTTTGGAGATAAACGTTTTCATTACTAACATTTTGATACACTATGACATTGGTTTAAGTAAGCTTGGTTTTATTTTAAAATACTACTGTTATGTTATTGGTTATTAATTTTTTACTAATCAATAATATGTTTAAATTAAACCAAGGTTAGTTAAACCAAAGCTTATAATCTCACTGAAAAACCAACCGCGTACCAAACGTTTTTTGACAAAACATTTTCAATTTCAAACGCCGGAGTAAGTCAACTTCAACTTTTTTAATACCGAGTAACTTTAAACTATTTTATTACTATACTGTTATATTAAAGTTTAGAAATACAATTACAACTTTGTTTAGGGTCGATTAACAAACTTTTTAATTTAGTGTTTGAATTTTTTATATGTAATTTAAGGTACCTAATTTTGATTGGTTTTTTTAATTGTCAAATGCGCCACACATTCATAAAGTTCTTAATATTATTTAGTTTCTTTGTACTACTTAAACATGACTTTTTACAAATATACAAAAAAAAATTTAAATACCAACACTTGTTTGAAGAAAACCAAAATTGCGAGATTTTTAAAAAAAAACTTTATTTTGATTACACAAAACAAAAACTAGAAATGTACCGAAGTTGAGATAAATTTGCTTTCATGTATACAATATATGTAACTACAAAAATAGTAATTAGAAATTATTGAAAAAGTTTTATATCAAGGACGAACACCAATATAAATATACAAAAAAAAACTATATTTTCTCAAATACAAACAGTTATTGACGCTATAAAACATATTGAGCTATAATATTAGTCTTTATCTAAGAAATTTAATTAACGTTAGAGCTGATATTGCGAAACAAATTGTTTGTGGTTTCCGAGAGTAAATGTTTACATACGAACATCTGTTGAATGAATTGGTTAATAAGTAACTTACATTATATTAAGACCAGAATTATTATGAAACTTTAAGATACATTGTAACACTTACTTGTTTGTCAACATTGTTCTGTACATTCTTCTAACAAACAATATAAAAAGAAAGTGTGTTAAACAAACACCGAAGTTTACTGTTTTCTTTATTATCTTAATGATTTATGACAATAAATTAAAACGCAATAACTAAAAACATTAAATGCAAGTATAAATGGAAAAACAATAGTTACGCACTTAAAGTAATTTTACGATTATCTGATTCTTTATTCATAATAAGTATTTCCTTTCAATTATTCCTTTAACGCTTAACCTACATCATTAAAAAAAAGTTATACAATAAGTAATTGAATTAAAATTCATAATTGTCTAAAGTTTATCCAACATAATTATAATTTAAAAAAAATTATTACATTTGTAGTAAGGAAACATTATTTTATTACAGTTCTTTACTTAAGATTATTAAATATTAGTGCTTTTTAACGTTATATTTACATGACATGCAAATTATGTTTTGTTGTTAAATTTGTCAAAGCATTTTTTCTTGCAAAACAACTGTGGAATCATATGTTTGAGAAAACTCCCACAGTAAATTCAAACAATCTTTTATTCATAATTAATTATAATTAATTTTCATGCACGTATTACTTACTTGCAAACATAATTTTGATTATTATATTTAATATTACCTTTTCTAATAATTCAAGAGATTGTGTATATTTAAAATTTCTTTTTAAGCACAGTACTATCTAATAATATTTAATATTCTTGTAGTAACGTTAAATTGCATTCATTTAAGTATCTGCTATTACTGCTTTCGCACTTAGAAAAATGCATAAAAGAGTATTCTTCCTTTTCTTGTCTTTATCATATAGATTTTTGCTACACATTATTGTAGTTGGTCTACATCTACGTCTAATTAAATTGTCAATAAATTTCTAAATCGATTTAACACTAAAGGATTTTGTAAATGTATCCGGTTGTTGTTAACAGCTTGGTATAACAGGTATTTTTAATCAAATTTTATCTCGTTACACTACACTACTACTAATAAAACAATATGTTTTGTTCTTTTAATTGTGTAAGATGAAGCCGTTTTAATAAAGGGTATAATTCCAGGAAACACATTTTTATCAACGTTTTAGCTAACAACTGTATTCAAAATAAATTTTCTGTTGCACAACGCGGCAGAGTAATGCAGTTAGAGTGCAACAAAAAGCAACACGATATTTATTTCTTGGTATTCAACAAATCATATTGAAATTTATAGTTATTTTTTCCTTACAAAAACATTAATTGCCTTACAAAGAATTTTATTTAAAAAAGAACAATTATAGTGAACAACTTGTATTAAAAGCAAATCATCAACTCCACAAATCAAAAAACAAATTAAATTAATTAATAAACGCCTGTGTTCAATTTGTAATTGAAAATTTATCAAACCTAATTAATCAAAGTATAATAAATGCTTTACTACCAATCTCCCAATCACCGATGCATTTTTAGTACCATAGGAACCCATTGTTGATAAATCCAAAGACAATTAAACAATACAGGGTGGTTCAAATTAGGAAAAAGTTGCGTTATTAAAAGTATGTCTACATACCGCTTCATTCATTATTGTTTATTGTTTTCAAAATTTTCCAAAAATAAATTTTAAGAATTTTTCCAATTTTTGTATTTGATGTAAAGATTAAAAAAAAATAACAGCATTTTATCAGAAATACAAATTTAGTTAAGCTTAATTGTTGATAAACCCAAGTAAGGATACGACAACACTAGCGACCATTTTTTAAGCAGAAAATATAGCACCCAGGCCCGGATTTAAAGCGATTGAAGCGATTTGACACAATCGGGCCCCACACTTGAAGGGACCCTGCAACACCACCAAAAATAACAAAAACGCAAAAGTGCTTTGAACAAATTTTTAAAAACAGATGATGACAAAGACGAAGAAAAAAAATGACAAAGTTGAATAAGAAAGTACTGACAAACGTGAAGAAAAAAATGACAAAAATGACGAAGATTTATACTAAATTGACAATTTAACAAACATGACAATAACAATCGGTACTTGTTCTAAGATTTTTATTATATCATCTTTTCTTATACAGCAATTTATTATCTTAAACATAAACATCGATCGGTTATATTTTGATGGTAAAGATAAAAACGAACAGGTATAAAATAAACAAAAAACACAAGATCACAGACGGGAACTGGAAGAAGCAAATAATTGGAATGAAAATGGCATAACTGAATATAACTGAAGATCCCGTTTCTTGGGCCGAGATTAATACTTAACAAATAAGAGATTATTTAGTTAAAAAAGGTCCTACAAAAATTATTTTAAATGAGTTTCCGCGCCAAGAGAGATAGAATAGATAAATAATAAGCCGTCCTTGGATAATATATTCTGAATCAGAAAACAGAATATTTTGTTTTTGTTGTCGGCTATTCAGTATGGGTGCCTCAATTGCACTAGCCACTGTAGGATTTAATTACTGGCCAAATATATATAATAGATAAGATTCACATAAAAAATCAAAAAATCATTTGATAGCTATGTTTAAATGTACAGAGCTTCAAAAAAGACTTTCTGCTGAGCAAATAATGGATAATGTTCAACAGAAATTGTTAAACCAAGAAAAGGTTCGTTTGTATAAGGTATTTGAAAGATTATTTTGTGTAGTTCAGTTTTTAGCTGAACGAAATGTTGCGTTTAGAGAATCCATTGAAAACCTAGGCGATGCACAAAATGGAAATTTTCTCGGAATATTTGAATTAATTGAAAAATTTGACCCAGTAATGCAGGATCATATACAAAGAATCGCTACAAAACAAATACACCACGTTTATTTAAGCAAAACAATACAAAATGAAATAATAAACTTAATAGCCAACAAATATAAAATAAAATTATTGATAGAATAAAATATGAAAAATATTTTACTGTAATTTTGGATTGTACTTCAGAACAAATGTTTCTTAACATCAGATATGTTTCAGATGGAACATTACCAGGCTTGAATATTGCTATATATAAGCAATTTATCAAATACATGTAAAGAGCAGCACAAGAGAAAATCTATTTTTTGTGTTAAAGAAAAAAATCAAATTTTAGGACTTGACATCAACAACATAAGAGGACAAGGAGATGATGGTTCGAATATGAAGGGTAAAGTCACCGGTGTTCAAGCTTTTGTTACCAACATTTTCTGTAGTGGACCGAGCTGGTAACAACCATGTCACCACAGCTAACTACGATGTCGGTCAGTGAAACTATAATAAAGATAGAGAAAAACTAGGCGCCACTCGTAGTACTAATAAAGATCCTCAACTTGGAGATACGTCTAAACCCTCTCCGAATTTGAATGCAGTCGTGACACATTAAGAATGCACGAATATAATTAAAATACATCGCTTTAAAAAAAAGTACTAACCACCAAAGTTCTTTGATAGCGAGTAAAACGTTCACTACATTTTATTTGTTTATAGACGAAAATTTCGCATAGTATGTAAGCTTACATGTATGACGTTATGTGCCGAAATTTGGTTGTGATTACATTACAAAAAAATCAAAGAAACTTGAATGGAGTTAACTCAGCCTACATACGACAGCTACATTACATAACGTAAACAATGTTTTAAACTTACAACTGAAAGTAAAAAGGTGTTAGTATGATCTACAAACAAATTATAAAAAACATTTTTTACTAACAACCGCTTTAGTTTTTTCTTAAATCCTTCATGTCGAAGATTTCATTGTGCTTGTGGCAGATGATTAAATATTTTTAACCCTTCTTACACAAAAGTGTTACGTGTGATATTAGGCTTATTATCATCGAGAAAATTCTTTCTCACCATGACAAAGTTTTTAGGTTTGGTTTTTCTTATAGGGTATTATCCACTTACTTTCAATTTGATAACAAGTTTTACGAACAAGTTTTGGGCGCCATTATGGGTTCTCCCTGTCTGCTGTTACAGCTAACATTGTTAAGGAATCTTTTGAAACGGTTGCTTTGGAATCATTGATATTACAACTTAGTCTGCTTTACGTATGTTGATGAATGATGACACATTTATTTTTTGGTATTATCATCTGACACAGGAACGTTCTGTTACTAAATATTTGGTTCATCGCGCTTTTTCTATATGCCAACCGGAGAATCTAAATTGGGAATTCTGTCATCGTACTAGAACCTTAGTAAGCAATGGTTATTTCAAGCGGAATATTCAAACTGTTATAAATCGTTATCTACATCCCTACACTCGAGTACCTAAGGACATTTCTACTTCCAATTCCAATCTGAAATAGGCATTTTTACCTTACATTTATAATGTCACAGATCAAATAGGAAAACTTTTCCCAAAGACAAATGTCCTACATTTTCATTTCAAGGTGTATACCAAATTCCTTTTTCATGTGGTTTAGTGTATATTGATGAAACTGGTCGTTACGTCGTCACACGTATTTCAGATTAATATCAGCATCTTTAAAGTTTGCTGTTGCGCTGAACATTATTTTACTACAGGTCACAATATAGATTTTGATAACGCTTCACTTATTTCGAAATCTCCATAGAAAAGTCCGAGAAAGCATAGAAATCACATCCCAATAACTTCAATCGTGACAACGGTTTTGAACTATCCGGTCTTTGGTACCCGGTTGTCACTGGTTTATTATAGACGCACCCCTTTTCAAACGTAACCCAATCAGAGTCAAGCTCATTCCGCCGCAACGACACTTCTTCTATAAATACGGAGAGAACTTTTTCTTCAGTCACTTCTAAGAAATTCAGAATCTGGCTTGCACTAAATGGAAACACCCAGTTACACTATGTTAACATGAATCTTTCAGGTTCTTTTGTATCCTAATAAATATAATGTCTACAATTTTGCTACTAAAAATACAGTAAAACAAATTTTTGTCAATAAATAAAATTTTAAAATATGAATAAAATTGAGTCATAAGCATTAGTTTTTAAAGAATCAAATGTTACCATAAATTTTGATCTATTTTATACTAAATTATTAGAGGTTTAGCAATACAATGATTGAATGTAGGAATAATTTGGGGCACTTATGTTATAAAATTAATGAGTCAACTGATTGTACTACAGTTACTAAACTTACTATTCAAAAATTTTGACAATTGTTACTTTGATTCAAGACAATAACCTAAAATAGAATATGAATTTCCAAATTGACACAGGAAAGCTTATGCATTCACGCGATATATCCCATGTGTTTAGCAAACAAAAACAAAAAAACGCATTAGTGTTCGCTCTTTTCTTTCCAACGATCAGACTTGCCAATATTCCAAAGACGTTTATCTAATTTTCTGCAGTGAAAAGTTCAAATCGTTGAGTGTAAACAATCGAATTAATTATTCCAAAGAGAACAACCTTTGTTCCAATTGCTTTTATAAGAGTCATATATCGAAAAATTGCAAATCGCGATTGAGTTGCCGTCACTGTAACGGAAGACACAATTCATAGCTTCATTTAGACGGTGACATATCTGCATTGTTTTCCACCGTAGCTCAAACTATTTCAGATAAAGTCGAACATAATTCAACTTTATCTTCATTTGCTTTTAACAACGTTCTCTTGTCTACAACCATTGTTAAAATTGCTAATAATGATGGCCAATGTCATCTTGCTAGAGCATTGCTTGATTCGGGAAGTCAAAGTAATTACATAACTGCAGATTTATTCAATTGCTTAAAACTAAAAAAAATAAAAACGTACTCACATAAAGGTTCTGGATTTAATGAACTCTTCTATAAATTTTAATTCCGAATGCGTCGTGTCAATAGGTACAAAACATAAAAAATATCGATTAAAAACTTCATGTCTAATAATACCGATGATCACGAGATTTCTGCTCAACGTGAAGGTTAAAACAGAGCACCTTCAAATTCCAGGTAATATCACATTAGATGATACAAATTTTATAAAACCTGTATATTCTTCTTGGTGCAGCATGCTTTTACGATTTGCTATGCGTAGGCCAGATTTCACTTTGACCTGGTCAACCAAAGTTACAAAAAACTAGGTTTGGTCGGATTGTCAGTGGTTCAATTTGCAGTGCTTTCTCTTTACTGAATGAACTCCGTTGTTACTTCTCTACTGCTATTCAAGATCAGTTATCTAAGTTTTGGGAAATTGAGGAAATTCCTCATAAAAAACCTCTGTCTATTGAAGAGAAACCCACTTTGTTGTAAATACCAAACGAGATTCTTCTGGACGATTTATAGTTTGTCTTCCTTTAAAAGATTTACCATCTAAATTGGGCGAGCCGTATCAAACAGCCAAAATGTCATTTTTTGCATCGCAAAAACGTTTCTCTCGCAATGAGCGTATGCGAACTCAATAGGTCTCATTCATGCGCAAATACATCGAATTAGGTCACATTAGATCCAATTATACGATCTCAATAGCGTGATATACGTAACTGCTGCAGCTAGTTTTCTTGCCATTCGTTCTCTATATCAACTGAGACTTAATTGTAAAAAATCTGATCCTGTAAATTCTAAAATCATTTGCAAAGATTTCTATGTCGACGACCTTTTAACTGGATGTGACACTTTAGAACGCGCACAATCAATTTGCAAAAATTTTCTTGCCACAGGAATACAGGATGTTTTCGTATTTGCAAAAGGACCTCAAATGCCCCACAAGCGCTAAAGCACGTAAATCCATCTGATGTACATCCGAATCTGAATATGAATCTACAAAAACTCTCGGTTTATCGTGGCAGACTGACACTGATAATTTAAATTTTGCAATTCCTTCATTATGATGCACTGAAATTACCAAAAGGTCGATTTAAAGTGAAACTGCTCAGATCTTCCACGCTATACGTCTTCTAAGTCCATGTACAATAATTTCAAACTTAATTTTACATCTGTGACTTGAAAAATTGAACTCCTTTGGATATACATCAGAAATGGCTACAATTATGAGCATCATTTTGAGCAATTTAAAAATACCTTGTCATACTTTCTGTTGTGATTACAAGTCCGTTCAATTACAAGCGTTTTCAGACGCTATACGGAGCATCCGAGTACCTTTGTTCTATAAATTCTGACGGAAAAAAATTATGTCATATTTTATGCTGCAAGACAAAGGTTGCGCAACTAAAGTCTTTAACAATACCCATATTAGAACTCTATGGAGCACTACGCGGTTGGTTAACAACGTGTTGAATTCTCTAAGTCTTGTGATTAATTCCTGTTTTCTATGGACTGATTCGACCATTGTGCAAGTATGAATAAAAACCTCTCCTCACTTGTTAAGGACTTTTGATGCTCATAGAGTAACGGAAATACAAACTCTCACTAGAAATGCTACTTGGTTGCATGTTCCCACTGCTGAAAAGAGAAATTTCGCCCGTACAAATAGGAAACTGTACGCTGTGGTGGAATGAACCTGGATTCTTACTGTTAACTGAATTTCTTTGGCCCAATTTACCCTCAATAAAGGACAGCCTTCCAGAATTAAAAAATAATACAAAAATTTATTTAAAGATCAAAAATTTTACTTTTACCTTTGAACGATTTTCTAATTTAAGAAAACTGGAGAGAGTCATTGCCCACTGTCTCCGATTCATTCATAATGCTTCCGCCGTAAGTCCTTTCTTAGTATGCATGAGATCAGTAAAGCACATACTTGTTTAATTAAAATAGCTCAGTCAGAATCATTCCATTTCGAAATAAAAAATTTCAAAAATGGAAAACAGATCAATGCAAAAAGTTTAATTTTGAACTAAACACCATTTATTGACTATCGAGGGATTCTGCGGGTCGTTTACAAAACTCTAATTACGATTTTAAAAAAATGCACTCTATTCTTCTTAATGGATCGCATACTATGACAAAGTTACTTTTGTTACTATTCAATTAATGCATGCAGGTTCTTAGCTGCTACTCTCTCCAATACGAGACAGATACTGGCCGACACTTGAAAAGGCGTTAGCAAGAAAGATTGTTCAGTCGTGTCTACGTTGCTTTCATGCTTCTAACGTAGTTCAGCCCTTGTTAGGATTCTTACGGTTTTCCGTTTGCAGTAGTTAGTACTGACTATGGTGGTCCATTTAGTATTAGATAGAAAGGGTCGTGGTGCAAAAACTAGCAAATGTTATATTTGTCTTTTTGTATGCTTAACTACTAAAGCAGTTCATATTGAATTAGCAAGTGTCTTTTTATCGGATACTTTTTTATCTGCACTCAGACGATTTATATCACGTAAAAGAAAACCGTCCAAAATCTATTCAGACAACGGCACAAACTTTGTTAGCGCTAACTCTAAGTTGAACAAACTATTTGCGTTTTTTAAAACAAATAGCGCACTAATAGCACAATCTGCGGCACATCATGGCATAAATTGGCATTTTAACCCACCATACCCTTCGCATATGAATGAGCTGTGCGAAGCAGGCGTTAAAAGCGTTAAACATCATTTAAAACGGGTAGTTAGCAATGCGTTGCTCACTTATGAAGAAATCCTCACAGTACTGATTCAAATAGGGTCTATTTTAAATTCCCGGCCTCTATCACCACTTTCCGTCGATCCAAACGACCTCTCACCTTTGACTTCAGCTCACTCCATGATTGGGAGATCAATGATTGCTGTTCTCGACTTAAATGTAGCTGCAATACCCACATCACGTTTAAATCAATTCCACAGGCTGCAACAAATTGTTCAGCAGTTTTGGGTCAGGTGGCATCGTGAATACATTAGCGAATTGCAACGACGTACGAAATGGATCAACAATATTGGCTCATTACGCACAGACCAATTAGCCCTTATCAAGGAAGATGGGTTTCCTTTTCTACGAAGGCGCTTGGGGCGAGTAGTTGATATCCATCCTGGTCTTGATGAAATTACTCAGGTTGCATCGATCAAAACCGCCCAAGGCATCATACGACGTGCTGTATGTTTACACTTGTATGTGCTTATATATTGTTTTGTGTACGAGTACTGCCATCTGTGTGATACAATGATAACTATGTACTACCCCTTCTTTTTTTTTTGCGTATTATGTTATGTGCTGGATGATCATTCTGCACCCCCATCGTTGAGAAGATTGTTGCAAGTGTAACACGCTTACATTTTTGTTTGTAATTAATAATTAAAAGTTTTTAATTAATGAGTACTTTGCTTAAATCAAACCCAATTGCCAACAACTATTGTTTTTGTTAGTCGGTATTGGTCAACCAGCAGAAACTCATTGCTTGGTTGTTCTGAAGAAGTCTGTATATGTCAGGTACTTTGGTAGTATAGTAGACTGAAACTTGCGATTAGAGTGCCGTGAGTGGTGCTTCTGGCGCTAGTGAGGACCGTTGTTGAGAGTATAAAATTGTTGGATAAGGTCACTGTAGACATACTGTGTTGAAACTATTAAATTTAGTATGTAAAATAATAATAAAAATTTTTTTAAAAGCTCACTCGATTATCCTTTATTCTTTTTATTTATTCAATTTAAAGCATAGCACCAATTTTATTTTAAAGTGACCACAAATACGTGACTAGTGGGTAACGGCGTGTCCCTTTGTATGAACCACGTAGCACACTTCTAAAGGACATGAGACATGATGCACGATGGGGTCTCAGACTCTGCAATCGTCTGTTTGTGGATGTGACGATCGTATCCCAGTGATAACTGGGATACGACTGTTTTTGTCGTGCTATTTAATCTCTGATAACACTGGTCCGCATGAAAATCGGCCCTGATTCCATTCTTGACGATTCGTATGTGAAATGACCTTCTGAATCCAAAAATGAGCTCCGTTTTTACCCATCACCCACCTATTTTGGGGGGACCACATTTTTATTTTATTTTTTAATTTTTTTTTAGAATTTTAACTTATAGCCGTTAAACATCCCAAAGCAGGTAATAAAATTTATACCAAAGTATGTGGCAAAAGTTTTGCTATAAAATGTATATAGAAACAACAATAAAATACAAATATATAAGAACAGTAAAAAAACATCAATAAACAGTTAGGAAGATTCACTGCACGACGCTAGCGATCTCAATACCACATGCAGGTTTGAACAGGAATTTTCGACAGGCTTGAACTTGCATTACTCTTCTCATTATAGTATATTACATTGTTTGCTTAACTGCTTCGATCAGTACATCTATAGCTGTTGCAGAGTTAATTTGTCGACGTTTTAAACGTGCTGGATTTTGTGTTCATTTTTGTTCATTTGTGTAAAACAGTAAAACTACTTTTACTCCGGATTTTTTCAAGTGACTAAGTGTGATTTGTGGTTAATGTCGGGCGTTGAATTACTGTTTAATTATGCCACGCGAGTGTAAAAATCATCCCGATAGCTTCTGCTATGTGTGCAGGGTATTAACTTTAAAAGCGCAACGAAAACCCCTCCGCTTGTTAAAACAGCTTATAAATTGTACTTTGATTGTCAAGTTGGCGACCAAGACAAGACTTGGGCTCCATCAGTTTGCTATACGACTTGTTACAGAAGTTTGACCAAATGGCTCAAAGGTACCCGTAAATCAATGCCATTTGCTGTGCCCATGGTTTGGCGTGAACCTTGCTGTCATCTTACACATTGTTACTTTTGTATGACTTCCACCGTCGGGTTTTCGAGCAAAAGTAAGCATACTATTCAGTATCCTAATATTCCGTCAGCTCTAAGACCTGTTCCTCATAACGATACTTTGCCAATCTCAGAGCCCCCAAACACTTATACTTTAGAGCCGGAAATTGATTTAAAAGACTCTGAGCTACAATCTGGGGCTTCGAATGATACGTTTAATGATGATGAAGAGTATTCCGCAGATTTAGTTTCTCGGCAACCTCACCTCCTCACTCAATCGGAATTAAATAATCTTGTTAGGGATTTGCAGTTACCCAAGACTAAATCTCAGCTCCTAGGATCGCGACTTCAACAGTGAAATTTCTTAGAAATGGGAGTAAAAATATCTTCTTACAGGACTAGACAAGCAACCCTGAATTTTTTTTTCCCAGAAGATAAAGGTTTAGTGTTCTGTCCTAATGCAAATTAATTGATGACAGAGCTACAGATGCCATGTGACCCAGACAAATGGAGACTGTTTATAGACTCATCAAAAACAAGCTTAAAAGTTGTCCTGTTGGCAAATGGGAATGACTTCCCATCAGTTCCAGTTGCATACTCTGTTGATATGAAGGAAACGTACGAAAACATCTTCAGAATCCTTAATAAAATTAGTTATCATGATTATAAGTGGAAACTTTGCGCTGACTTAAAAGTTGTTGCTCTACTCACGGGCCTGCAATCAGGATTCACAAAATATTGCTGTTTCCTTTGTGAATGGGATAGCCGAGCCCGAGATAAGCATTACATCGTACGGGACTGGCCTCTGCGAGAAAATCTTATTCCTAGTCAGAAAAATGTCGCCCACAATCCTTTGGTTCCGAAGGAAAATATTTACTTACCACCTTTACACATCAAACTTGGATTGATCAAGCAGTTTGTGAAAGCAGTGGACAAGACAGGTGGCGCATTTCAATTTTTGAAAACTAAATTTCCTCGTCTTGGCGAAGCTAAAATCAAAGAAGGCGTTTTTGTTGGTCTCCAGATTAGTCAACTCTTCCAAGATTCGACGTTTATTGAACACCTAAATCGAAAAGAAGAACGAGCTTGGCTTGCATTTCAAAACGTTTCTAAGAACTTCCTGGGTAACCACAAAAGTGAAGATTATATGGCTCACGTCGAGGAACTGCGTTTAGCGTACAAGGACATAGGATGTAACGTCTCTTAAAGTTCACTTCCTTCACTCGCATCTGGACTTTTTCCCTGAAAATTTAGGAGCAGTCTCGGATGAAAACGGTTCCATCAAGACATCGCTAAGCTGGAGAAGAGATTTTCAGGGAAGTGGAATGCAAGCATGTTGGCGGAGTACTGCTGGTTTTTGAAACGAAAGAGCTGTGCCTCAGGGTATAAAAGGAAAGCAAGCACCAAGTAACGATGATTTTTTTTTTATTTATTACTGTTTATAGCTAAAATAGTTTTTTTTCCCATTTAAATTAATTTCATGTCCATATATTTATTATTATAATAATTATTATAATTATTATTATCGTTCGTTAAATAAATTATAATTAATTTATCGAAAAGTGGTAAAATTAGAGATTTTGGCTCCCTCGAAAATGGTGGGTGATGGAAGAAAAAGGAAGACATATTTGGATTCAGGACGTCATTTTACATAAGAATCGCCCGGAACAGTGTAAGGGCTCGATAAAAAATATTTTTTTGCAGACCAGTGTAATTATGTCAGATATTTATCTTCAATTGTAACAATACACGAGAATATATATATTATCAAAATCAAGCATCCAAATCAAGTTAAAAATGCTTCTGCTGGGATTTTATCTGTTTTTGGAAAAAATCAAGATGAGATAATAAAAATTAACAGACATTAACTACATCGCATCTTGTCAACTATAATTTTGTTTTAGTTTTTTTTAGCAATACTGCTCTCATTAAGAAATAGTAGATTACTTCTTCTAAACGATGTTACAGTATTTCACTATACTATTTCTGTAATAACTATAATTATTACCTTAATTCTATTTTCAGTTAATTAAACTTAAAATTATTCAACTTAATTACATAGTTTAACTATTCTCGTTTTGATCTAATATATTTTTAAGTAGTTGTTTACTGTAAATGCAGCGCCGAACAAAAAATATATTGTAAAAAATGTAAAAACAGAAACAGGTCATTTAGCATTATAAGTTTTTATTAAATTGTGCTGAAAGGTAAAGTAGATACTGTTAGAATCACATTCCGTAGCGCAAGACCACATTTTCTTGTACGTTAAGCGGGCGGTATAAAATTTTAATTAAAACCAAGTATGGTGGAGTTATAAAAATTTTTCTTCGCGAAGTCGTCGCACGTAAAAACCAACACATCATAAGAAATAAACATCGTGCATTGCAAACGTGTTTGTACCAAATATTAAAGTCCATCTCAATAATTCAACAATTTTACAGTAAGAAATGCAATAAATTTACTAGATGAAAATTTTATAATGCATATAGAACGACATTCTTTTCAAATAATAATCTGAAGAATCTAAAACGAAAACAAGACAAATGTTTTAAGAAGAAATAAACCAAACGTTTAGTTATGCATTAATAAATTTTCTGAAGAAAAGCTAACAAGTGTATGGTTTATTGCACAATTATAAATGAATTTTTTTTAGACGGTTTCCTATTTTAAATTTACTTGTGAACGTTGGATATTAGCGATCGATCCAATAAAGGTTAAATTTGTACGAAGAGAGAGCATTGTTTTATTATTCTTACTTTGTTGACATTTTCGTACAACACGAAAAGTTCACACAAACCATAAAATATTAAAAAAAAGTAAAACAACTGCTGAGCGCTTGTAAATTGCTTCTGGTTTATGTTTATATACAAGGTGTAACGTATCGTAACTTTAAATTATATTGTAATTAGTTAGTTGCGTTTACTGAACTTTGAATGTGACTATAACCTACTATTAAAACAGGTTCTGCTATTTTATTGTCATCATGTATAAGTATTAGTTAGTAGCAGATAAGTCGAATAGGTTATGAATATTTATTATAAAAATATAAAAGTTGGATGCATTTATAATTATATTGTTAGGTAACCGTGAGGAACAGGAAATCTCCAATTCATATCAAAGGAAACTACTTTGATAAGAGAAGAACACTTGTTAAAAGCGGTACTTTTCTATAATTATATGCTAATGCAGCACTTTTATGGTTTATAACATTTGCTGTTGCCCTTATAAACGCGCATTCCCGTTTTATTAATTAAAATTTACCCGAATGTTTGCTGTTGATAATTTTAAATAAACATTACGAGTATACGTGCCTGATTTGGTTTATCGTAGTATAGTAGTAATTCATTTTGTCGGCAAAACTAATCCTATATTTCATTACAGTTATGCTATTCATATTCATTTAACAGTTCCGTTATTGATAGTTTATGTAGCGTTATAAGAACAATTAAACAACACCAGTTATTGAAATCGAACAAAAGTTAAATGCTTCAGCAATAAGATAACTGTAATTTTTTTTTATCGGAAATCAAAGGTGATAATATAAATTGTGATTAGGTATAGGTACAACGTTGCAATAATTACTTTTTTTAATTGCATGTTATTGATTACGCTTAAAGGTTATTCAATTTAAATCGATTTCATGAACCAGAGCACAATATAAAAATATAATTTAATAAACATTGCTATAAAGAAAATTCGATTTGATCAATAAATAATAAGAATAAGCCTCTCATCTTTTGCAACGTAACGATGACGATGACACCATAATCAAGTATGAAAAGAAATGTTATTAAATTTATCAGTAGATGGAATCTCCATATCCAATTTTATAATAGCATTCTTATTTAATTTTAGATTAAATCGTTTTAAACGAACTGTGTAGAAATTTTCGTACGTACTTTTTTCAACAAAAAGCTTTTACTTTCAGCATATTCAACGTTACACTTTCACGTCGCATTTCATAACTGTTGATTTAAGTATGAATATATTTAATTGAATAAACCGAATAAGCATATTACACGTTACATGTCATTCATAGTTCATTTGCAAATACTGTGTAAATAATTCCTTAAACGTGCCTTTGCTAGGTAGGTGTTGGCATGGGCGTACTGTCAAACGACGCGGTGTACTTTGGTTTAGTATATTACAGCAACATTACGAAAAAATGTTTAAATAAGGTTCGTGTTTGTTATATTTATTGATTTAAAAACTTGTAGTATTTATTTATTTATCGACATAAAGACCTTGTTTATTTATTTATTTGACATAAATTTACTAACTGCTGCATTAAGTACGCTTAACACCAATTGCGGTTACGGTTATGGTATTTTAACAATTCTAAAGCACGACAAAGCTAATACCATATCGCATTATACATATACAGAAGAATTAATAATAACAAAAAATTTGTTGTAATTAGTCTTACTTTTGTAAACAGTAAAGTATTTACCTAACGTCTTCCGTTAGCACACTGTTAATGTAGTGATCAACGTAGTAGCTTTCCTATCCGGGACTTGATTTAACTGTTGTCTGTAAATGTTGTCTACGAGTATTTGCCTTCTAACGTTAAGTGATATCTACGTTTTAAGCATAATTCACGTTATTCATGTATAAATTAATTTTGATGTGTTACATGTGAAAGAGTTGCTAGGGTAAGAATGCATTTCCATTTTACGCGATTTAGTTTCCTCTTTTATTATCATAGCAAGTTTGGTCACCCCCACGTGTTTGTTACTTCAGAAAATCTTAATAACTAGCTAATTAACAAATAAATACTTTCGGGTTTTGAACCGCGTTCACGAAATTCATAAAACTTAGAAAACTTACAAACTTTGAAAAATTTACAACATTTGACGTTTCGACAGTCGCTGTCTTTTTGAAAAAAACTGAAACTGAAGGTATAGGATCTTAACAAGCCTTTATATTACGTCGTTCGGGTCAGTTTTTCGTGACGGTTTCGTTTCATTAGCCTTTCGGAACATGTTTCTCTATATCGGTGCTAGATCGATTACATTATCTCTATTGAAATTGTCGTACTTCTGGATTTCGATGGCTTTCTTGTATAGTCTAGGCCCGAAGTTTTGGGATTTAGCCAACATTGTTGCCTCTTCAAATTTTATTGTGTGACCGGTGTCGAAGAAGTGTTTCGCAACAGCAGATCTTGTGTTGTGTTTTTTTGTATCAACCTTATATTAACATTGTAACATTGTAACAGAAGGCGGATACAAAGAAGCACAACACATCTGCTGTTGCGGATAGGGTTGCCATACGTCCGGAATTTTTAAGTATTTGTCCGGCATGCGGGGGGAATTCTAAGACGTCTGGAATTTCTACCATTTAGGTAAGGAAATAAAAAATCAAATAAACCCAACGTTTTTATTAAAAAATCAATGTTACATTCATTATGATCATTTTTCTTATATTTAGCGCTCCCGGAAATACTTTTTACCACTTCCGAATCTTCAATAATAGTTTTGTTTTCTCACATAACGAAATTAACATATTTACAAGAAAGTCCGGAATTTACTCCGGAATTTTGATTGCTTGACCTGGTGACCCTAGTTGCGGAACACTTCTTAGACACCGGTCACACAATAAAATTCGAAGAGGCAACAATGAACACAACACTCTTTTAGCGCATTCTAGACATATTGTCGTACCACAACAAGTGCAAGGATATTTTCTTTTCATCTCTACCAGACAAAAAACGCACATTTTTCTAGATTTAAAAAAACTGCGCTATTTGTTTCTTCCGATAAGTTTTTTATACTCAGATATGGTAAATCTGAGCCCAATGGGCAGATTTTTGTGTTGTAAGAGATTTTCCCAACATTTTTAAGAAATTAAATTTAATAACCTTTTCTAATTCTGCAAAATTTTGCCTAAAAAAAATAATTTGCATTTTCTACTTGATGATGTAGTAAAATTATAAAAACTTATTTGTTGTGTCGACGGTTAGGTTATCTAGTTATGTGCTAACGTTGCACATCTACATTTTTACGAAATGATTATTACAAGATGGTGGCGTGTAATGTTAGCATGTGTACTGTAAAATATTAATTATGTTAATAAATACTTACAAAGTTTCTAAGTTTGCTTACAAAATAACAATTACTAAGTTGCCTACAAAATAACAATTGGTGGCGAGGATCATGAATAAAGCAGATGTTATAGTGTCTTCTACAAGAACAACTATAGTACAAACTGTTTTTACAATTGAACAATTTTCTACGTTTCCGGAAACAGTCAAGTACGATACCTTTATTTTTAATTACGTGTAGAAGCATTTTATACCCTATGCGACAAATGATCGTCATAAGATGTTTGGAGTAAAACGTATCAATTCTTAGTGGACTTGAACTTGCAGAAATTTTTAGATTTAACAAATGTACTCAACCCAAAGAGGAAATTGTTCAATAATATCTCACTGCATTACAGATGTTAGTGATAAACTGTAATTTTAGTACATACTTTAAGGCAGCAATGCGTAGCTACTCCTTGGCGGGCAACTGTTTTGGCATCGCTGTAATGCTCTTGCGTATGCAAGACATGTGATGTTAGTGAGTGTTCGTTTCACTGTAAAGTTAAGAATTTACGGCAAAAAGGCTGATTTCAGTGAATATTTTGTGAATTTTTGAAAGATAAGTGTAAGCATTTTAAGGACAACTTAACATAGTTATCCCGGTTATCAAATTTACATAGGATAGTGCATAGTTGTAGCTCTAATTTGACGTAAAATTCATGTAAATATTGTAGGTTAGATTTTCTGAAATTTAAATTTTTATAAAATCCGCTGCACAAGGAGGATTGATACATATAATTGTGGGGAGATATGATACATGTATCATTCCTTCCAGATCTGTTTATCAAAATATTAATTTGCCTTTAAATTTTAGGATGCCATTTAAGTGGGAAAAAAAGTAGCAGGATACCAGCGTCTCCTGAACAAATGAGGACAGCTGTTCAACAAGTTTTAGATGGGTCTAAACTAAGCCCTACAGCTAATAAATACCGTATCGACAAAAGGACTTTGCAAAGATACGTTGCGAAGCGCAGGGACAATGGCGATGAGATGAAATTCTTCCCCAACTATGCAGGTTCTCAGATTCTTCTGATGATGAAAAGAAACGGTTAGCAGAATATTTATTAACAGCTGCCAGGATGAATTATGGTCTTACATCAAAAGAGACAAGAAAATTTGCATTTTTGTACGCTTTAGAAAATGAAAAGAAAATTTCCCAGAACTGGAAAAGGAATGAAACAGCTTCCTATGACTGGCTTTATGTCCCGAAACAAGCAACTGTCACTCCGAACACCAGAACCAACAAGCCTTTCTCGTGGGACAGCTTTTAACAGACACACAGTGGGAAAATTTTATGATTTACTTGCAGAAGTATTACGTCGATACCGGTTCGAGCCAAATTCCATCTACAATTGTGATAAAACTGGAGTCCAGACCGTCCACAAACCTGGCAAAATAATTTCCCAAAAAGGACCAAAACAGCTATCTAAAGTCACTTCCGGTAAACGGGGTATTACAGTCTCAGTCCTGTGTACCATAAATGCAACCGAAAACTCAATTCCTTTGTTGTTTGTATTTCCACGTGTTCGTGAACAACATTACATCACAACTGGAGCACCGCCAGGCTCCAAAGCTGTGACAAACCCAAATGGATAGATGACAATAGACAATTTTGAAATATATCCGTTGCACTTCATAAAGTTTGTAAAATGTACACCTGACAAGAAAATTCTACTGATACTAGATAATCATTGTAGCCATATATCGTCCAAAGGACTAGATACCTGCGAGGAAAATGGTATCGTTTTATTAACGATACCCCCGCATACAAGTCATAAATTACAACCTTTGAATGTGGCTGTCTACGAGCCCTTTAAAAAATATTACAATGATACTTGCGATGACTTCATGGTGCAAGATCCTGGTCAGACTAACGCTTTAAAAGATATCGCAAAGCTTGTTGGCAATGCATATCAACGGGTTTTTACTCTAACTAACATAATAAAGGGATTTTTAACAACGGGTATTTACCCCTTCAATTCGCACCTTTTTACAGATGATAACTTTCTTACTGCAAAGGTTACAGATAGACCTGATCCATTACACCGAGAAGAAACACCAGAGGCAACAACATCTGCTTTTAGCAATGGACACCATACACCAGAATCAATTCCTGAGACCCTCGAAGAAATAAGAATACTTGGACCTTTCCGCCCTTGTAAAACCCCTGAAGAAATAAGAGCACTTCCTCAGGTTCCACCAAGAATACGACAAAAAAACAGGAAGAAACCTGCAAAGACAAAAATCCTAACAGATACTCCTAATATAAATAGAGTGAACATCAAAAAAGACAAGAACAGAAGAATACTGCTGCCAGGAAAAACGCCAAGAAAAACCTTACTACAGACGAAATATCAATTAGGACTATCAATATAAAAGAGATTGTGAAGCAGAAGAAAGAAAAGACTGTAGAGGATGAGTCTGATTCAGATAATCTCGCATTCTACTCACCATCGTCAAGTGAAATAATAGACATAGAAGAACAAATTGGGAAGGAGAGAGAAGAAGAAGATTTTGTTATAGGTATGATAAACGTAAATAATTATGTGATGGTACGATTTGTTACTAAGAAAACTGAAAGACACTACGTTTAGAGAAAATGGAAGGTGGAGAATATTTGATAAATTTTATGCGACGGAAGAAGTCTGGCTACCATTTTGTTTTCCCTGACGTGGAGGATGAATCTATGGTATCTGAAGACGACATCAGGAAGTTACCGCCACCAAGTTTTGTGGGTGGAACTGCTAAATCCAAAAGAAGGCTGGTGTTTCCTATCAATTTTGTTAAACATAATAATGTTAATTAGATATTTTTACGTTCCTAATGCTAAAATATCCCAATAAATACTTAGAAATGTTTTAAAAGCCCAAACCATGTGCTTTTCTCACCACGTATCAAGGCTCCCACACATTGTATCAAAACTCCCTTATTATGGGAAGAAGATGCAAGCAAGCTTATGAAAAAAATAAAATATCTCTCATTATACCCTGAATCAATAGATTTCAACCAGCTAAAATTCATTGCAACTTAATAGGCTACTTAAGGCACCATTTAGGGAATTTATAGAATTTATACTTACTTGTATTTTTCACTTCATGTGTTAAGTGTATCAAACCTCCCCAGTCTCCCCTATGCTATTAAATAGAAAAAACATCATTTATAGTAATCATCATTTTGGTTTATCTTATCAATTTTCTTCTCAGGTTTGTTTCTATACATGAACAAATTTTGCATTAATTTTCTAGCAGAATTTTCACAATACGCTTGTAAAGTGAGTACAAAGTTTAATCATTGTACCCTAAAAATATTTGTTTCGCATATTTTGCATTAGTTTTAAAGTGTTATTTATTTATTTAAGTATTTTGACTGACTTACGAAACAGTACCTCATTTAAACATTTGTAAATTCGTTATCTTTTACTTACTTAATTTAATTACTCTTATGTGATAACATTATTTTGTATTTATTTTTAGTGTCAGCAAATTACTGAGAAGATATATGTGTTTGATGGATGTACCTTTCATCATCGTTTTCCCTAACTTCATGCTTATCAACTATAACAAGTTCATTATAAACATTATCTTTTGGGAATAACACTTTTTTGAATTTGATTCAAGGCTTGAATTTAATGGTCACTTCGCCTTCTCCTTTGAGTTGTCTCCGTACGCCATTGATTTTGACAATTAAAAATTTTTTTTCTTTTGCATATTATTTTTGACATTTTAACGTTTGTGTGGCTCCCCACGCAAGAGAACATTATTCTTTGTTACGATTATAATTGAATTTTGGCTTACACCGCGTCGTAGTTGAACACCCAGACTTTTTTGGCTTAATCCTAGTTTCTCGTTGAGACCCAAAACAAACAAAACATTGCAAGCAACAATGCTCTGCAAAACGTCAGTTAGTTTGAATTTACGGACGACAATACGGCAAAAGCCAAATTCTACTTCTTGGTTTGGCTCTTAAAGAGAGACTAGGACCAAACCTAAAAAGTCTGGACGTTCAACTACGACGCGGTCTACGCTGAAAGTCGCTTACAATGGTAACCAAGAAAACCGCGAAAGCTTAAGATTCTATAAAACCTTATACATGCTAGTTCTATTAAAAATAACTCGCTTCATTTTATTATAGTGAAAATGCCAGCAGACTCCTGGTGTTTTTAAGATTCGTCTAGTCTAAAATATTCTTGCCAATTTTTGCATAATTTGATATTATTTCATCGTATTCCACAGGATTAACAATAACAGACTTTTTTCACGTGTTTTTTAATTAAACCAAACACTCGATCTGGTGGCATGAATGAGCGGTCTACTATGGGAATGATAAACTCTATGGTATCAATCGTTTTTAGTGCATCTTGAAGCCGCCAAGAACCATCGCCATTATAGTAATATTTTTGTTTTTGCCTTTACAGCCATCTGCAAAGGAACGTACAACAAGAAAAATTATTTAAGAAATTATAGATATATCAGTTTCTAACCACAAGTAAGAAAGACCTTTTCCTTTTGAACTGTCATGAGCTATTGCAAAATGATAATAATTTAACTGCTGATTAAAATATGCTACTTGATCGAGAACTTAGCAATCAAATGAAAAAATTGCTATGTGTGGTTCCTCACTCCATAGTAGCGTAAAAAAAGCTTGAGATTTTTTTTATGTGTTGTGTATTCAAGTTTGAGGTTTTTGTCCTCCTCTAAATTTGCTGTTAATAATTCCTCTGTTCTTAAGCACATAGAGCAAACGTCAGTTTTCGGAGTGCCAAAACCACATTGTAATTTGTATTAACAAATTCAAAAAAGTAACTAATCTTTAGGTGTAAGTTTTCATTGACTTTTGAACAATACATTAAATACAAATTCTGTAAATTCAGTTCACATTGTAAATACAGACGTTTTAGTTCTGTAATAGTGAGACTCGACGCAATTGAGCGTTTTCTATCCTAAACCTACTTATTCATGAAATTTCTGCAAATGCTTTCTTACAAACGCATATAAAAGCGTCATCACCATCTGGAGTATTATAACCAATAGAAACTTTAGTGTCTCTTTTGGAGTCTACATCATTAGATTGTTTAGCAGGTTTTCCATTACAAAATATAAGAATAAACGTATCCTGTTTAATCTTATCTTGCTTGACTCATACTCAAAGTAGCACAAAAGTACGGTAATCCTGGTCTTCTATTATGACCATTTAGATAATTGTTTAAGTATCTCAATAAATCTTACCTTGCTGTTTGCATTTTCTGTTAATTGTTTTTTTTCGGCCTTTTTCTAAAGCATAACGTTCAATTATTTTATTTTATTCCATTTTCAAACTATTACTGACTTAAGTACACTAACTAAGCACAGAATAAACACCAAGAAATTAAACAATGATTTCTACAACTCCCACTAAAATCAAACTAAATGCCATGATAGTTAATGTATCACATGACTAAATGCCTTTAATTTTATTGGTCAAAGTAAATAGTTACTTTTGCATCTAAATTGTCAATGCAAATAGTTAGTTTAGCATCAAAAATGAAACTTTAAAAAGTATTTATTATATTAAATACTTAGTTTTGCTTCTATCCGAGCTAAACATCGTATTCCTTCAAAAATTTTACGTCCAAACCGCGCAAAATTTCAATTGTAGCTTTTTTGTTGAATAGTGAGTTTTGCATCTATACGCCTCTTTTATAATTTTCTATCTTCAGCCTGTGTTAATTTAATTTCACCGTATTAATAATTTTCAATTTCATGAATTTATTCTTAGATAACACACGTCAAGTTTCTTTGATCGATTTGATTGTAATTAAAGCCAAATTTGGGCACATAACCTCGCACGTAAGCTTACCTACTACGTTCTTTTTCAAGTATAAATACATAAGGGGTAGTGAACGTTTACTACTCGATATCAAGGAACTTCGGTGGGGTAAGTTCTTTAATATTTCCTTTTTTTTAGCGATGTTATTAATTATATTGTCGATTCTTACTGTGTCACGACTAGAGGTAAGTAAATAGCAATTAAGTTCGAAGTTTACGGTGTTTGCTATTAAAATTTGTACATCTTCAGTTTATACTATTCAACTTAAATCATTAAAGTGACAATTTGTTAATTATCTTATTTGCTATTAAACTCTAAAATTTGTTTATAATTGTTTAGTAATAGTACTCGTTCTCGTTCGAGAAATATATATTCAAGTGTTACATTGTTTCTGTAATTCAGACGTACGTACCTTCAATATCTCCAAGCTCAAAATCTTTATTAGTACGAGGAGTGGCGCCTAGGTATTCTCCATTTGTATTATAGTTTTTTTAACCACGCCTACTGACCGACATTATAGTTAGCTGTGGTGACGTGGTTGTTACCAACGGGGCCCTCTACAGGAAAGGTTGGTAACAAGTTGCAGACGTATGAGTGAAAAAAAAATTTTTTCCAGTTTGGAGTTAAACTTTGAATTTGTCCTAATCTAAGGCGTTTGGCGGTTTTTTTAGTTAATTGTTTTCTGAAACTAATTAAATATCTTTTCATTACTAATTAGAATACAACACCTTTTTTGGTACTGTTTTAATTATTATTATAATTCAGAAATTACAACGCAATTTAAGAAGCTAGATCAAGTAAGGTTTTTTGTTGTACTTTTCTATTACTGCTTTGCAACTATTTGTTGTCTGTATATTTTAAAACATATTTTGTCAGAATATCTTAAGGTAGGCCAAGCATATTTACTGATTTTCAATCTGAGATTAGTGAAAGTATCTTATAAGGTAATTTCGTTTTTGTAAATGCAATTATGTATGTATTGTAATAGTCATTAAAAAACTTGTTGCAGTAGTTACTGACAATGATTACTTTCCCTAGAAAGTTCTAGAAAAGGAAGTAAAAACCTAATTTTTTTAATTTTCTCAAAGTTTAAATTATAGTAAATGCTGATTTAATCAGATGTTTTACTTATTTTGAGCAGTTTTTAAATATACTTAGGCCTATAGAAAAAAGTAGGTAAGTAGAATTTTATTTTAATGCTGGTGCGGTGATAAAAGCTTCATTCATTAAAATTTTTCTTTTATGGTTCTTTTTACACTTCCTAAATTGATTTTTCAATATATTTGAATAACTTTAGTAATGCTAATTTCTATTAACGTTTTTCGCGTCTATTTAAAATGCAATTACGTAACAAAGGTTTTAAACTTAATTTAGTCAATCAAATATTTGTATCTGCTAATTTCCAAATATTTACAAGATTTTTATAGTTTAGACAAGCAATTAAATAGAATTTAAATTTCGAGGATTAAAATAATAAACTTTTGGTTTCGGCCTACTTAATAAACATAGTTTTAAGTTGCCCAAAACTTCTATAATAGTTGAGTAAAACATCTAGTTTTTATACTTAAGCTAAATCGTAATAAACTAGTTTTTCAGGATTTATTAATTAGAGTTATCCCGTTTTTCTACATTAACCTGTGGTAAACGTTAACAGTATTTTCCATTGAGTATGAAATATGCGAAGGCTGGTTTGCTTAATTGATACATAATTGGAGCGTTTATTAATACATAGCAGTTTACACGTTACTGAATGAAAATTCATTGTCCTTTTGGTTTGGTAAATCACGTAAACCAAATATTGATCCATTTTTCAATTGAACTTATTAATTTCTTTACATTTAATTGGAAAAACGATTAAAGAGAAACTTTGAAACTACCGCTATTATTACGTACATATAGTGAACGGGTATACATGTTCACGTGTTCTACATCGCACGATATAGTTTTTGTAGTTTCACAATTTCCATTGTGCATTCGAAAAATGTGAGAAACAAAAAATTGATTGAAAACAGTCGTACTACATTAAAATCTGGATTCTATTTTTTTATCTAAACGATGTGACCAATTAATAAACGAATAGTGTCAAATGCTTTATTGAAATGCTAATGATATAACTTTGTTTTGTCAGCATTAAATCAAAGAACCGTTTATCCTTTTAGCGTGAGTAAATTATAACAAATTTTTTATTATGCTACTGCATACACATGTCCTAGTTTCGACTTGAATTAGTTAAAGAAATATGTTGGATTGAATTACTTTAAAGCACTTTAAATAAATAAATACAATTATTTTTAATATATAGCCGATCCCATAAATTGTTATCGACATTTTAAATTGACTATGCGTTCAATCATATTTCTTGTTCGTGACAGTTTCTAATGAGTCATGAAAGTTGTGATTTCTATTTTAGTCAAAGTTAGCTATTTACTAACAAGAACGGTACTCGTTAACTAGCCTATAAATTTACACATGAACAATTTTTATAATGATCACATTCACTTTTTTTCTCTATTTTAGTGAATCGATGGTGAAGAATTATTTCATGGTTTGGCAGCGACTTCTGAACGTGTTTATATATGTATATATCTTTAATAATTCTAATTGGTATTATATTAGAAATTAAAACAAATTGATTGATTAGTTCATAAAGTTTGACAACAAACTAAACGGATACACGTTGCAGTTTTTATTAAACTGTCACTCAAGCGTTGCTTAAGCGTTAAGTCGCTTTTTGCATGTTGTTCAGTTCAATGAATCATTTAATACAAACCTATCGGTTTGTAGTAAAAAAATACAAATAAAGTGAATGTTTATAAAAAACTTAAACTTGATTTTTACTGTGCTTTACAAATAAATATTCTAATGTTGTAATTTGTTTAAATGTATAGCATTTGTAGTTGTTTTTATATATGTTGTGTACACTCGCCTTCAACCAAAATGACCGCTTAAGATCGCACCTATTCACATTCTAATAGTATAGTGCTTCTCATTAGAGGTTTAAAGCAAATAAAGCATTGTAATTTTATTACCTACATAGTTTAATAAAATAATAAAAATTTAAGCTTATTTCTTATATCAAATATTTATATAAAGTATTGCCTCCACTAATGCTATTATCACTAATATATTAATTGGAATTTTCGACAGGCTTGAACTTGCATTACTCTTCTCATTATAGTATATTACATTGTTTGCTTAACTGCTTTGATCAGTACATCTATAGCTGTTGCAGAGTTAACTTGTCGACGTTTTAAACGTGCTGGATTTTGTGTTCATTTTTGTTCATTTGTGTAAAACAGTAAAACTACTTTTACTCAGGATTTTTTCAAGCGACTAACGGACGTTGAATTACTGTTTAATTATACCACGCGGGTGTAAAAATTATCCCGATAGCTTCTGCTATGTTAAAACAGCTTATAAATTGTACTTTGATTGTCAAGCTGGCGACCAGGACAAGACTTGGGCTCCATCAGTTTGCTGTACGACTTGTTACAGTAGTTTGACCAAATGGCTCAAAGGTACCCGTAAATCAATGCCATTTGCTGCGCCCATGGTTTGGCACCAAGTAACGATGAATATCTTTTTTTTTTTACGGTTATAGCTAAAATAGTTTTTTTCCCATTTAAATTAAATTCATGTCCATATATTTATTATTATAATAATTATTATAATTATTATTAGCGTTCGATAAATATATTATAATTAATTTATCGAAAAGTGGTAAAATTAAAGATTTGGGGCTCCCTCGAAAATGGTGGGTGATGGAAGAAAACGGAAGACATATTTGGATTCAGGACGTCATTTTACATAAGAATTACCCGGAATAGTGTCAGGGCTCGATAAAAAATATTTTTTTGCAGACCAGTGATTATTTAAGTTTCTGTCCGGAATGTCAAGACGATTATTGGTGCAAGTTCTGCTCATAGCTGCCCACATGTTCTCGATGGGGTTTAAAATGGGAGATTTTGCTGGCCATTCTAAAGAAATTACGTCGTTTCTATCCTCAAACCACTCATTTACGATTCTGCTTTTATGAATTGGCGAATTGTCTTGGACAATAACAATTTCTTCCAATTCTTCTACTAGATAAAGTGTTTGCATCAAAATTTCGTCTAGCACTCGATCGTAACTTTCAGACGTAAATCGTGGTGGAGAAACTAGAACTAATTCACCCGGCCCAGCTTTTTAAATCCACCCCCAAAATCCACCAGAAATGCTTCCACTCTGTCGATTTTTACGAACATGTTCGGTACTAAATCTTGTATTTTGTGGTTGCCAAAGTGTCATAGACGACTCTTGTGTCGATGAAAATACCTTTACGTCCGTAAAAATCACCGTATTCCAGTCTCTGTACAAATTATTTTAACAGAATCTAATTCTTGCTTGAGCATGCCTTTCTGTTAATTCAGGTTTTGTCGCAGGGTTACTTGCAAATAATCCCGTGTCGTTTAATCTGCGTCGTTCGTTGAAGCGCTGCAGTTTAAATGAACTTCTTCTCAAATTCGGGGAGCAGTTGTAAAAGAAGAATTTTGAACACACCTAAGAATATTTGTATCTTCCTCTATGGTAGTTGCCCTATTTATTCCTTTTGGTTTCGTTATAAGAGAAACTTCTCCTTTTTATCAAACCTTCGAAGCCACCGACGAACTTGGCGCACCTGTATATGTATTTAGTTAAGTAATTTAGTTTAACCAAATGATTCAATTATTTTAGTAAATTACGATTTCTTAAAATAAATAAGTTACTTTTTTTTAAATACCTTTAATAACGTTTAAAGTGTGTTTCTTTTCCACTTAAAATATTTTTTTTTAATTTATTCTGAACCCTAATTGTTTATTACCAACAGAATTTTTAAGAAAGAAACTCAAACACGACAAATTTTTAAAAACATTGATGTCGATTTTGGATTGTAATAATACATTAACGTGTGCATTTGAATTAATATTATATTCTAATTTTAGTTAATGGGATAAAATGAAACTAAGAAAACATTTCGTTTAAGATTACGTAAAATATTTTTTTAAGAATGTTTAAGATTAGTAATTAATCAATGATTCATTCTATTTTAGAGGCTTATTATAAGCAAATACTAAAAATCTTACCGATAACCCATTTTGTAAAGCAATTTCAAGTTGAGGAACTCCATTAGCAGCCATTCGAGTAATTGCGATCCTTGTTTTTACACTGGAATCTCTCTGCCCAAAACCTCTACCCATGTTTGATTATTTTTAACAATTATTTACTTATACTAATCTTAACTATATGTACTTTATAATAACAACTAAAATTATTTGCTAATCAATGTCTACTGGAAATTCCAAAGATTACTTATTAAACAATCAATGATCTTTCTTGCAAACTTGTTATTGGTAGAAGTGCTTTCACACATGCTTGAAATAACTGCAGTATTTTTAACTAAATACTCAGGAATTTACACTTCCTTTGTCATTACAGAAAATAATTATCCTTTAGAAAACTTAGACAATGAGTAAGGTCAAAGTTGGACTTTCAAAAGATTTTAGTTTCCAGTTGTTGATAGATAACAATATTTGATGATATCGCAAATAAATTGATTGTCTTTGGGTTTCCAAGTTTAATGATTTTCGGTGCATTACACTCAGGACACAAATGCAAAAATTTTATTTTGTTTGGTTTTGCGTTTTTGAGTCCGATTGTATAATAGTTACCTTTATTTCGAGATTCAGCATTTCCTAATAGATTATAACTAACATTTAGCTACATTTATGGTTCTCTCTTATTTTATTTTCACTGACAAAAAAAATAAATTTGTTCGTTACTTTACGTTCAGGTACTGTTCGCCAATTCATAATAAGAGTAGAATAATAAGATAATAGTTTGAGAACAGAAACTGCGTAATTTCTTTAGATTTTAGAATGACCAACAAAATCTTTTGTCTTAAACCCCATTGAGAATGTATGGGTAGTTATGAGCAGGACATAGACAAACATTCGCCTTGACATTCTGGAAAGCAATTTAAACAGGGGCGTAGCTATTCTGGAGCAGTTGGAGTAAACTGCTCCGATCGCACGAATTTTAAGGGCGCACGAGCCAGGGAGCGCAAATTTTAAAACAGCTTATGATAGTGTTATTTTACTAAATAGTTTTATCAGGCAGCATAAAAGGTTTAATCAATATATGAACACAATTTGACAATACTTATGGAATGTTAGTGTGCGACTGCTTAAAAGCTGAAATGTATTGTAATTGTACTTCTAGTATTAGTTTTTCGAGGGCGCTCTATGACGTAATCGTGATTTGTAGCCACTTTCAATTTTAAAAATGCACTATGGTTTGAAAATAATAAAAATGCGGCGATAAGCGGTTTAAATAATACATCTATGCAAAGTTGCAATTTGTTGTCCTTGGTTCCCACAAAAAAAGTGTTTTTGAACTTTTGCCTTTGTAATAAGCCAATTCTTGTTAATTTTTACAAAAACAGGATTTAAAATACCAGGCGGCATGGGTTTTACATAAACTTGTTATTCACTTTCAATAGAAACAAAAAGGGTTTGTCTAACGCGGTGGTCTTCCCGTGTTCAGGCTCTTGACGTTTTACGTTCTCGCTGTTTTGTCGTTATTAAAATATTAACCTGCTTGGAATTAAACTGAAGAAGCTAAGACGAACAACGCAAACCTAAAAATTTGATAACTTATTATAACAACGTTCAACCATTATCTTGATAATTGTACAAAATAAAGTACTGGAACATATTAATATTGTCTCCAAAATGCTACTCCAAAAGATGTAGAGCAATCAATTGAGATGCTGTCTTTACTTCTAACCCAATTTAAAAATATATATATTAAATAATTGGGATATTGTTAAAAACGAGGCAGTTAAAGTATTCACTAAATGGAGCATTGAACCTTGCTTCGCCAAAAAGAGATTGCGTCTAGTAAAAAAAATCTTTGACAAACTGGATGAGTCCATTCAAAATAGTACAGAATGTTTTACAGTGAAAGTTTGTTAATAAAGGAATTGACATAGTATTTACTCAATTAAATATTAAATTTAAATCCGTGCGTAAAGTAAGTCGACTTTTTAAATGTTTATCGCTAGTATATCTTGTCGCATCATCTGATGAAACTATTTTGGTTGATTCCAAATTGTTGAAATTGGCCTATTCTTCAGATATTTCTTTTAGTTTTGGACCACAATTAATAAGACTTAAAATGTGTCTTTTATTCAATTAAGACAAATTACTTCTATACGCGAAGTTGCTGAATTACTCTTAATTCACATCCCAGTCTCTCCCAAAAGATATTTACAAAGCAGTATGTCTCAATCCCGTCTTAGCTCTTTGGCCACAATATCCATTTGAAAACCAATTACTGGTCAACTTGATCTGGGTAAATTAATTGACTGATTAACAGTTTTAAAATTTGTAAATGTCTTAATGTAGTTTATAACATAATCACGTATAATTAATTCAATATTACTGTGTGAATATGTCATATATTTAAAAATTTTAAATCAATTGTCATTAAATAATGTTTAAAATTGAAATTAAAAAAAGACTAGAAAATTTTATTGGAACATTTGTGTGCCTCTGAATTTAAATAATGTAGCGTAAGTTGCAAATAAACTTTGGGAACGTTTCCGAGGATCCGACTACTGCAAAAAGTTAATTAACTTGATGCTGAACAGGTTAACAACATAGATACGAAATATTAATTGTAACCTATTATGTATTAAATAAACATATTTCTATAATAAAACTACTAACTAATAAGAGAAGCAATTAGGTATTAATCTACTTAAAACTTGTTTAAATTTAGTTCAGTTTAAAACGATGATTTAAATTAGTCGATATTACTACAAAAAACGATTTTTTCAGTTTATATAACGATAAAGTAAATCGTTATTTCACAAAAAATGTAAATAATAGTCATTTTAGAATCTGAAGGTCGATTTGTGCTAAAGAACAGAACGATATGGTTTTTTATTTAATTGATCATTTGACGTATTTTTAATCAGTCCACTGTTACAATGATTTAATTATTTATGCATAGTAATTGCAAATATGTTATGAATACACTAGTAATGATAGTAGTATTAGTAGAAGCAATATTCTATATAAATATCTGATATAAACAAAAATTCTAGAATGAATAGCTTGCATAAGGTATAAATTCTCTAAAATACACTTTTTAAATATTAAATACATTTAAAATTTTATAATAAATACCAATCTGGTATTTCTATTATTACTTTAGCTAGACAGGTAATAAAATTACAATGGTTTATTTGCTTTAAGCTTCTAATGGGAAACACCTCATACCATTAGAATGTGAATAGGTTTGGTTGAAGGCGATTGTACAGAGTTTCAACATTGTCAATTATCTATATAATTTTTTACATGTTCCAGAATGTTTTTTGTAGAATCAGTGGCATCAGTAGAAGGGAGTTGTACATTAATACACATTTAAATTTAAAAAACGCGCCAAATTATTAATTTAAAAAAATACATAAACAAATCAAAAAAATTTCACGGAAAAATATTAATCCAATTTTGTTTCTCAAGGCGATAATCAGAATCAGTACTTGCGGCATCCTGGATTAATGTCCAGCAGTAACCAACAAGCAAACTTTATTTGCCTTGGTATCGCTTTTTCTTGGTTGCAATGTTCTAGTAAAGCCGTTCCCCCATATTCGTCGCTTACGGCACTAAGATTTTCTACAAAGAAGCTGTTTACTGTTTTGAAATTCGTTTTAGGGCACTGAAACTCTTTGGTAGGCTAAGTAATAATTTCAAGCTACAAAGATAAACAAAAAATTTTTTTTGCAAAAGTAGTTAGCATCGATGTTTCTTTAAAAAGACATCATCGCTAAGTGTAATCTACACTCTAAACTCGCATGCGCGTGTTTAGTTGTTTTGCACTACTTGTTTTACTATATTAAAAATCTTTTTTGCTCACCCAAACGAATCAGTCTCATATGGCTTTTTAGGGTCGAAATCCGTTACCTTTCTACACGGATGTTTTTAATACTTTCTGTTTATAATAAAGACGCAGCACTAAGCACAACTTGTTCTCATAGTATCATTGAGTCGGTGCCTTTTTTTCTGTAAGTATATTATTTATAATCTTCTCATACACTACATAAGATCCATTCTATTATCAACAGAAGATTTTTTTTATAGAAATGCAGCCCTGTAGCCATATGCAATTGCGTTCGTGTATATTTTTGTTTCGACTTGATCTTGAAGTAAAATTTGTCTAGAAATTTTGTTCCAATTTCGATTATGTCGTAAATTCTTTTGGCCTCTACATGCCATGATAAGTATCTGTCCTATACTGTCATAACTGTTACTATTCTTATGTATGGATATATTTAGGTTGCTTTTCCATTCATTAGAAATGCGGTTTTTTTTCAAACACTTAGGGATAGTTTTTTTATTGTTTTTAGGCTTTTAGTATATCTCTACTTTAATATTTTGGATTCTGCTTTACATGCTTTCATCTATCGCTTCTGAGTGTAGGCCATCACGTATAGACTTTACAATACTTTTTCTAATAATTTTATTGCAAGGTTTGCAAAACTGCAATTTTTATAATTATCAATTTGTCTTCATTGTTTATTGTTTTGTTTGTTTGCTGTACTTTCCCTATCTAGACTTTTCAATACGATTTAAAAAAAAGACTCAAAGAATGAGCATGCTGTGTTTATACTAGGATTGCAAATACAAAACCATATCTAGGCTGTTAGATAGTGATGTAAATTTACTGAAATTTCCATTTGGTCGCTAATATTTGTTAAATTACGAAAACTTACTGTAGTTTATAGAGAATCTTAGGAAATTAACTTTTTTTGCAGTAGACTACACTTGGTGGTTGGTAATTTATTTTTCTTGTTTAAAAATATATTATTCAACAAAATTTCAATATATTTATATTTAAAATGCTTGTATAATATGAACGATGATGTTATGAAAACAAAATAACATAATATATTCTCTTTAGCTTAAGTACCTACAAATAAAACCGAAACAGATTTTAAAAAAATAAGTCTGTTTAGAAAGAATACTGATGTGATGACTGACGAGTGACAACTAATCGACATGAAACATAAGGTAACCTAAATATTTTCCAAATTAAAGAAATATTCTTCTCAAATACTTTAGTGAGTACGTGAACTGAAAACTCTTCTGCTTCTGCCATGTCAAAAAAACCTGAAGAACTGTTAATGGTATGTTTAGTTTTCCTCTTTATTGTCTGTTTCGCTGACTTTAGACTACCATTGCCATCAAGGCTATCATTATTAGTAATCTTATTTAATTGAGTACGCCCCTCTTCTATAATATCTTTAGTAAAATATTGTAACAATTTTTAAGGCTAGATTTATTTTAGAGGTATTTATTTACACAATAAATATACATAAAAACTGTGCGCACTTTCACTTTTCGTTTATCTATAGTGTAATTTATTTTAATTAATGTACTTTTATTTATCTTAACAAGCGCGTTAAAAACTTTTTTTATTTAAAGCGATACAATAGTCTTCCTAATACTTTTTTTTATATATTTATTTTATTCGAAAACTGAACTCGATCTTCTTTCGAATACTTTTTATATTTTTCCGTTATCGGAATTCAGAATATTCTATTCTTTTCTATCAGTGTTGCAAAGTTTCCACATACTTCGAGAACGGTTCACTGTCCCCTTCCTAAGAGTGCTTTGTTCCAGAACAAGAAACTGGATGCAGTACCGGTAACTTTCTGGAGCATAAAAGTAGCAGTCAATGGACTCCAGATCAACACTTGGACGTCTGTTCCTCGGAAGAAAATCTCCAACATATCTCTAACTGTTTTTCCATCCAGTTGATCTAAGCTACAATGAAGCTTGGATACTGTCAATTTCTTAAAGTTGTGAAATGTCTTTCTTGAGGTTGCATAATGTTCTTCACATGTTTTTGTATGACGGCTTTGCACGTGAGTACTGCTTGGTGAACAAATAGAAAACGAAGGGTCGATCATCCCGTAATTTTAAGACTTTGTCGATCGTCGGTTGCTGTCTTGGTATCTCATCTAGCCGTTCAAACTTCTTCTTAAAAACGACTGCAACGCCTCTGGATAACTCAAGATTTTCGCTCACGCAATGTAGGATGGCGTAATTCTTTTGTGTTTGAAACAGAACTCGTTGCTCCTCAGTTGCAACTCCAGAACCCCCTTAAATATTCATAAACTTATGTTATTACTTTGATTCGCACCTGATCTTGAGTCATGTTGTTCTCGTCAGCAAACAGGGATAGGCAATCGATGTGGACCACGTTTGGTTTGCTTCTGAGTGGTTTTCGGATGCGATATATGACATCATTAATATACTGCACAATTTCTTATTACCTCTGCAGCGTCGGCGACAAACCACGTCTCGTTTGGGGATTGTATGGCCACACCATGTCGCCCGGTTGAAACGCACCGTTTTGTGCTTTGTCCTCATATCTGGTTTTTATTCTGTCTCTAGCGATTTGTGTGTTTTTGAGGACCGCTTCATGTACTTTATCTAGCTTCTTCATGAACTTGCTGCTTCTCAAGCGACTCCTTCCGTTCTTTGTCCAAATTAGAGGTCGCATGGCAGTCGTACTTCGCAACCGTGCACGACACAGGATGGTGTTTCACCTGTGCTTTTGTGAACAGATAATCGGTATGTTAGAAAATGGTGCAAGTACTGTGCAGTCGGTAAACTTTTTGAACAGTCGGTAAACTTTTTGAAACAAAGTTGCGGCTTTGGTCGGAATGTAATTTCAACGGAACTCCAAACTGGCAGAAAAATGTTTCACTAAAACGTCTGCGAATGTAATTGCTTCTTTATTGATTATGGCGTAAATTTTCGTCCATTTTGGGAAATAATCCATCGCCACTAGGATGTATTTGTTTCCCACATCAGATTCTGGAAACAACCTTGCCATGTCAATCGCTACTCTTTCTAAAAAGCTTTCTACGTTATACTGTTTTATTGGTGTTTTGCGCTTTTTTGCTGCGCCATTTTCTGATGCGCAAACCGTGCATTGACGGCACCATTCCATGGCGTTTTCTTTTCGATTCACCCAGTAGAATCTTTCTTGAACTTTCGCTAACATTTTCGTCACACCAAAGTGTCCTTCTGATGTAACATCTTTTAATTGGTACAAAACCTCTGACACTCGACTGCTGTTTTTAGTGGCCTCGGTACTTTCTAAGGATCGCTTAAGAAGACCGTTTTCCACTTTCAAAGAGTTTCACTGCGACCAGTATGTTTTGATGCTGCTGCTCAAAGCACTCACTTTTTCTTACGTTCTCCAGTTCAGAAGTACTCTTATGTCATTAACTATAGCAGTTCTTTGGAGACATTTGATCTTTTCTTTAAGTCGCGAACAATGGCTACAGTCTGTCGTACATGGTCTTTTGGACAAGACATCAGCGTTCCGATGACTACTTACGGCACGGTGTCTGTTGTCGTAGTCATACTCTTGAAGTCTTTCGATCCATTTGCCAATTTTCCTCCCGGATGACAACATTGCAATAGCCATTTCAAAGCGACGTGGTCCGCTGATAGTAAAAAATTTTCGTTCATACAAATATTTGTAGAAGTATTCTTTGAAATTCACGACTGCTAAGAACTCTCTCCTAGTGACGCGTCTGGCCTGGACAAAAATTTATTAAAACACGCGATGACTTTTTTTGTCTTGCCCCAGTAAAAAAACTGCACCTTTGGCCATATTATTTAAATCGGTATCTAAAACAAATTTCCCTTTTCTCTTAACTTAAAATTGGCGAAGTGAGTAGGGCCTGTTTTGGTTGTTGGAAAGCGTTTTTGTAGTCTTGATTCCATCTAAATTTTACTCTTTTTTTAGTAAATTTTGTCAAAGGTTTGGCAATATTGACAAATTTAGATACGAATCGTCTATAATAGGTTCACAATCCAAGGAAACTTCAGACTTGATGTTTGTCGATTGGCCTTGGCCTGGGCTTGCGCTGCTCGAACTTCCGGAACGCTTCGATATGAACTGGCAGGCATGTTTTGATCTAAAACTTTAAGTTATGCGCTACTACTACTAAACGACTTTTCTGTAGCAGCTGTTGATGGTGGTAACCCTAGAATGGTAACAGCTGCAATTTTAACTTTGGTTTTATAACAAATGCCTTTCCACCAAGTAATAAAATCACACAAAATTGACACTGTATAAGTCATTCCCACTTAAGTAGTTTGTAAGCTCAAAATTAATAGTTTCTGTGTGTTGTTAAAACTGAGGATAGTTTGAAATTAAATTGTCCATGAACTGCATTGTTATAATGTACTGGACATTACTTAGTTCTAATTCAGATTGATTAAAACAAGAGGCAGGCTTAAGATAAAGTCTTTGCTTTTTGTAAACAAGAAAATTTGGATTTTATTAGTAACGACTTAACATTATCATTAATATAACCTTTAATTTCCGTTACAGTTGTAAAAACCTGAAAATTTCTTGTTTGGTCGCTTTCTAAAATTTTTATCCATTTAACTATAAGCTCAAGAATACGTTGCCGTTTTTGAAGTCTTACCCAAAAATTATCGTTATCGAAAGTATGGGGTCTAGCATTTTTACAAAATTTTATACGCTCGCTCTCTTGGCTGACAATTAATTTTTGGGTTTCTTTAGTCATAATCAAACTTTCCACAAAATATAAAGTTGACACCCCAACAAGTCTTTATGATATTTATCTAATTGAATTTTATTGAAATAGGCCAGGTTTTTGTGGGACCCATTAATCTCTTTAACAATTTTTTTAAAATATGTCTCTACATTTATGAAAGTATTAAGCTTCATAAGGTCTCCTACAAAAAAAAAATTAGGCTATGTGCTACGCAAGAATATGACGTTATATAGTTAAATTCGGTTGCAACATTTTGATCTACCATCAAAAAACTTTTTTGTATCTCAATAATTTAGTGGAACAAAAAATAATCCTATTATATTTAATACTTGAGTAGATCAATAAAAAAGTTTCATGATTTCATCAACAGTACTTTTTGGTCAATCAGTGACAGTGACATAAGATAAGATTTATACAGTGGGTTTAAGATATATGAGTCTCAGAAACAGTTTACAATAGGAAAAACTATAAAAACAACAAAATATAGTTTACAAAGTGTTACTAATGCAATTTCTGGTTATATTTTCTTTAAATAATTTTTAGTAGGTATTATTTTTTCTGGTGTTATCAACCAGTGGCGGCTAGTTCATAAGGACTCTAGAGCGCCAACCCCCCAGCTGTTTATTAAAACAGAAAAACGGTAAAAATGATTAGGAATTAAAATATTTAAGTCTATTTATAGGATGTAGGTAGCAACTACTTTTTATTACTCTAAAACATTCATTTAATACGATTGTCGTTCATAGCAACGTAAATTAATTAGGTATTTTTTTATGTTCAGGCTACAATTATTAGAGTAGCATCGTAACGTGACGTCGAAACCCCTATTTCAAGATTTTCATATGCCGATTTAACGTCTGAAAGGGCTCACGCTGTTATAGCATCCGGTTCAGTAACACGGTAGAACCTGTACAACGTGTTCTAAGGGTAACTATATTTGCCGTACGTAATTTTTGGCAGACGCAAAAAATAGTGTAAAAACTAATTTTTAAAATAAATTTGTAAGACTCGTCAGAAAAAAAGATTGAAATAAAATCTCGCGGAATTATTCACGGCATTATTTTTAGTGTAGTAATTTTAAAAGATTTAACATTAAAAATGTAATTGACTTTAGGAAATGAACTCAAGGGTGAATAATTATTTAGTTTAGTTAGAGTTAAGCTTTTTGAAGTCGATGCCTGGTATGACATTGACGTAGAATTAGAGTTAATTCTTAACATTACCTTTAGTTGTAATAGATTTAATTGAAATGTGTTTAGCATCGACTTCAAAAAGCATAATTTTATGTGAATAAAAATTTCTTCGTCAAGTGTAAATAAATTAGATGATAATTTTTTACTTTTTAGCGGTTATTTTTGTTAAAAAATTTTAATTCTTTTGTGATGTTAACAATAGTGGTTATAGTCACTGAAAACCTTGAAAGTACACATCGTTCACGAGAAATTCATGCCAATAATCGGAAGTGGGTCAATGTCGTAAAAAATAATCACGGAACATAGCATATATTTAAAAAAATTGCGACAAATTGAGACTTTTTAGTCAGTTGAAAAATAAGTGGGTATATGGACATGATACAAGTTTTTTTTGTTTTCCATGTTTATTGTTTTATTCTGATAGAGCCGATAAGACTTCAAAACATTTTAGTAGTTACCTACATAATGCCATAATGATATCTGAAAATGTTTACATTATTTAGAAGCATTTTAAAAAATGTAGCCTATTTTAAGCCTGAGTTCACGAGCTGCCACTGTTACCAACGCTTAAACAAAAACAAAAAACTTTGTAATTGCAATTAATAAAGTTTAATATGGCAATAATGTCAACATCGATTACTCTAAGTAAGGATTTCGCGATTTTCGAACTTATAACCAACAATTTTATGTAAACTCGAATCTGAGCTTTTACTAAACGAATTAACTAACAAATACTTAATGTTGAATTTTATAAAAATAATTTTTTCAACTTAATCTAAAAAAAATATCTTTTTCAAAACTGAGTTTGAATATGACTACAAAATTTAAAAAAAAATGAAGGTTTATAGTTTACAAAAAAGATTTAACTCGTTACGAAATAAAATACAACAAAACGTTTCTCGCTAGGGACTATTAATTTATAATATTTATAATACCCGCAACTACAGTACTAACTTTCTATTAGTTTACTTTACGGCAAATTAGAAAACTTGTGTAAAATAACACCTGGTAAATATCACTTTTCATTCGGTTTTTCAAAATTACAATTATTTGAAATGTAAAAAAAACTCTTGCACATAATTTTCTATATAAAAAACAAAAGTACCTAATTACAAAATACATTAAAAGCATTAACTCGTTAATTAAAATAGATAATAATTTAATTGATCAATATTAATTTAATCTATTTAGGTCAATAATATAAAATCAATTTATTAGATATAAAATATATATCTTAGCTTCAGTTAATACAATAAAATCAATACTAGTTTGTTCTAAACTTAAATTAAATAAGTGGAGAACAAGACGACAAAAAGAACTTAACGTGTAATCTTGTATGTTACACAAGGAATCGCAACCAGAATTGAAATAGTTTTTATCTTTTAGCCAACATTGTAGCAGCACTAAACTAAATCAATTCAGGATATACACAAAACTGCTTTTAAAATGTTTTTAACTTTATTTGATAAATTACTTAAATCTAAACACTTTTACGTTATCGATTGTTACGTTTCAATTGTATAAGAACAAATTATTGAATACTATATATCCAATTTATTATCATCATTCTAACACTATCTGCATATAGTGAATAATAATTAAAATTTTTGAATAATAAAACACATTATTAAACAATTTTTATTCAAAGGAAAAAAAACAAAGTTATGTTAAATCATATTGAAATTTCTGAAACAGAAGAATTCAGTATGTTCTGCGACCGTTAAAAATAATAAACATACAAATAACCTTAATTTATACATTTTACAATGCCGAGGCGTTTTTTATGCTCATATTTCATAAAATATAAAAATCACAAATAATATAAAAAAGATTTAATTTGGTGAAAAATGAGTATACTTAATTAAATGTTTAAACCTTGCTCCAAACCAACAACTTCAAAGGAAAATTATTTTTACATAAAAATCATTAATAATGCTAATGTAAAATAATTTTGAAAAAAAAGCTTACAAATTATCTATCTTGTATTATTGATCACGTTTAAAAAAAAATCATAATATAGTGTTTTCAGTTTCATTTTTGCCAATAAAGACGATTTTATGTTTTTTGTTTATGATGTTATGAGCGTAATTAAAGCTTCTATATTTTGTATATCTACTAAAGTTTAAATGCCATTTAATTTATTTTTAATAATTAGAAACAAATTTATTTTATTTTAATTATAATTTTTTTAAGTTTAAATTGTAATGCTTAGTTGAATACATTGATTATTGCAGTTTTAGACACTAATGTGTGAAAATATAAAATCAACAATGTCGACTGACAAAATGTGTGTTTTAATTAAATTTTAATTTGGTAGAATCACTACAAACGTTTCTTATAAATCTTCTTATAAATAGTCAATATAACATTGATTCGGCCATTTTGCACGTATTTTACGATGTATTTGAACGTTTCTTTTCCGCCAGATTTTATTCTTCAGAGCAATAGGTTTATCGTACTAACATTAGAATGTCTTCCGGGTTTGGACCGTGTCATAGTTGCAACCGAAGTTGCCAACGTTTCGCCCACTTTCGTAAGGGGCTTCATCAGGGCGTGAGATAAATCGCAAAACTCAAACAAGCAATTGAAATCTAACTAAAAACTTCTCAAAAGTTAGGTTATCCACTTGTAAAACAAGCCATAACCTAAACTATGAAAAGGTAAGAAAGAAAACGATGACCTGAAAAAGCAAACGAAAATCTAACAAGGAACCACTACCGAAGTACGTAATCAACTTGTGAACCAAGCCAGATTCTAAACTCCGTAGAAGTGACTTAAGAACAAATAGTCTCCGTATTTTTCATAGTTTAGGTTATGGCTTGTTTTACAAGTGGATAACCTAAATTTGAGAAATTTTTAGTTAGATTTCGATTGCTTGTTTGAGTTTTGCAATTTATCTCACGCCCTGATGAAGCCCTTTGATAATTTGATAATAAGTTTTACGAACAAGTTTCTAGTGCTGGTATGGGTTCTCCTCTATCACCTGTTGTAGCTAACATTTTTATGGAATCCTTTGAAACGGTTGCTTTGGAATAGTCAATATTAAAACCTAAAGTGTGGTTTAGATATGTTGACGACACGTTTATTGTTTGGTCTCATGGTCATCTTGAATTGTCTAAGTTTCTTGATCATCTTAACAATCAACACTTAAATATCAAATTTACTATGGAAATCGAAAGTAATGGTTCTCTTCCATTTCTTGACGTTCTTGTGACTCGTAAGCCCGACGGACTTCTGGGCCATTCTGTTTATCGCAAACCCACCCATACGGATGGATGGATCTTTGGTCCATCGTGCCTTTTCTATTTGTCAACCTGAGAATCTAGACTCAGAACTCTGTCATCTTACTAGAACCTTAGTGAACAATGGTTATGTAAAGCGAGATATTCATAGAGTTATTAATCGTCGTTTACATCCACGTACTCGATTACCTAAGAACATTCCTACTCCCGAATCCAACCCGAAATTGGCCTTTTTACCCTACATTCACAAGGTTACAGATCAAATAGGGAAACTCTTTCGTAAGAATGGTATTAAACCCATATTCAACTCGACAGGCAAAATCTCTCAGATTCTTCCTTCTCCCAAAGACAAATTTCCTACACTTTCATCTCAAGGTGTATACCAAATTCCCTGTTCTTGTGGTTTAGTCTACATTGGTGAAACCGGTCGTTCCGTCATTACTCGCATTTCAGAACATGATCGTTGTATAAGGAAAAGGTATACTTCCAAGTCTGCGGTCGCTGAACATCATTTTACTACAGGTCACAAGATAGATTTTGATAATGTTTCGTTGATTGCCAAATTTCCGTTTTTTTTCAACAGGAAATTCCAAGAAAGCATAGAAATCATCAAACACCCCAATAACTTCAATCGCGATCATGGTTTCGAACTATCCCCTCTTTGGTTCCCGGTTATTAGTCATTTATCAAAAACACGCCCCCTAGCAACCTTAACCCAATCAGGGTCGAGCTTAATCATCCGTGACGATCCTTTTCCTTTAAATACGGAGACTATTTCTTCTTAAGTCACTTCTACGGAGTTTAGAATCTGGCTTGGTTCACAAGTTGATTACGTAACTCGGTAGTGGTTCCTTGTTAGATTTTCGTTTGCTTTTTCAGGTTATCGTTTTCTTTCTTACCTTTTCATAGTTTAGGTTATGGCTTGTTTTACAAGTGGATAACCTAACTTTTGAGAAGCTTTTAGTTAGATTTCGATTGCTTGTTTGAGTTTTGCGATTTATCTCACGCCCTGATGAAGCCCCTTACGAAAGTGGGCAAAACGTTGGCAGCTTCGGTTGCAACTATGACACGGTCCAAACCCGGAAGACATTCTAATGTTAGTACGATAAACCTATTGCTCTGAAGAATAAAATCTGGCGGAAAAGAAACGTTCTGCATCATAATTTTTATCAGCATCACTTTCACCGTCGAGGACAATGTTTTTATCACTGGCTTCACTTGAGCTGTCAGTTTCCACGTGTTTTCCTTTAACCTTTGGATTACCAAGCAATTTTTGAGGCGCCGATTACCAAGTGGGGTCAGATTTGACCCCAAGTTTTTTTTCTTATTTTGTAAAGAAAAACCGATTAATTTCTAATGGTAACCTTTATTAATATTTTAAATTAACATTAGATTTCATATAAACTAATAAAAATTTAAAAATAAAATGTAAACATAAATTAGTGAGGGCAACAACTATTACATATTATTGTAGTTTTTTTCTGGCAATGTTGTTTACATACAAAGAGTTTGTACTTTTCACATGTTTCCAAACATTTTTTGTCATTTGCTCTTGCACATATCTTACGACTTCTTTTTGGGCGAGCGATAGTTTCGTCTTGCGGTCCCACTTCCTCTGGTTCTGTGTCTGCCAAAACCATCGCTATTGCATTCTACACATGTCTTGGTAATCCTTGAAGTGTACGTTTTTTGATATGTGGGATTACTAATTCAAACCCAAGTTTTTGCAAAAATAATCTCCTTTGGGATGTTTTCCCTTTTTCAAAATTTTCAAATTTCGTAGTGTATAGAATAAATGCATTCATGGCAGCAATATCAAGGAAATTAAAAAATAGAACAATATGCCAGCGATTTGTATTTCTTCTGCATGAGTATTCCTTCACCATTTTATCGACGCTGTCCACAGCTCCTTTGCAGCTATTATAGTCCAAGATAACTTGGGGTTTGTAACTGAGGTCTTCTCCGGACAATTCCAAATCTTGGTGTTGCGTTGAAAGTAGCATAACGCTTCTATATTTTTTAGGTACGTAAGATACTAAAATTGTGTCTTCTCTATATAGAATTTCGCTTGAGTAATTTGCTCGATTTCTTTTTGGCAAACATTTTTTTGGTATTTCTCTACGTGTTTTATGAATTGTTTCGGTCAAGGTTTTTGATTGCTGCAGTAGCTCTTTCGCCAAAGACATAGACGTAAAAAAATATCTGTGGTAATACCATAACCCTCTCTCAAACCCTCAACCAAATCCAAAACTACCCGCTTCCCTAGAAATGAAATTTTATAGTCGTGCATAAAACGATAAAATTGTGTTTTACCTTGTTCCCCTTCTAGAGCGTTGTCTATCATTCCAGTATATATTTGGAAATTCCAGCAATATCTGTTACTAACATCGCATAAAGCCCAGATTTTAATTCCGTATTTATCTGGCTTCCACTTCATATACACTCAAAAGGGACATTTTTCAAGGAAAGGAACAAGTTGTTCATCAATACATACTTCAGCATTAGGGTTATTCGATTTTTTGCAATTTGCAGCGAGAATATCGTGAATGTTACGAATAGCTGCTAATTTATCTGTTGCCCGTCGTTCTTCTCGGGTGTCCATATCGTCAAATCGAAAGTATTTCAAAAGGTCTATCATTCGATTACGAGACATTGCAGCACAAAAAATTGGTCTATGGAGAGACATGTATTTCGTACTCCACAGCTCCAATATTAGTTCTTGGCGTGCTTTCAAACCACCAGCTAGACACAGTAATCCAAAAAATGCATGTAACTCATCCGCATCTACTGGCTTCCACGTATCGCCTACAATTCTTCTAGCTCGAATGTTTGTTTCTCTAAGTATTATGTTCATAATGTCTTCCGAATTAAATAAATGGAAAGCATCTAGGAATGTTGAAATATGTTCACTGAATTTTGTTAATCCTGGCGGTGTTTTTAGAATATTTTGCTGATTTTGTGTTCTAACATGAGGCTTATCTTTTTTCCATATGGAACCATCTTTACCCACCAGTATATCTTTATCATTGGGCGAATTATCATCTCTGTCATCGTCTTCCGAACTTTCAATCGGGTTTACATCAGGCACACTTACTTCTTCAAATTTGGCATCACTATCGTCAGATAAAATTTCATCTTCGATTTCATTCAGTAAATTAATATTGCTAGCTATTTCTTCTACTTCACGCTGAGACAAATATTTTCTAGCCATAATTCAACAACAACTATTTCCAATCAAATGTAATAACACAGCAGACACACTTTTCAACTGATTCAAACAAACTCAACGAACGTAATGACTAAAGACGGAATGGTAGTAAACATGATTGAGACTAATAACAAGTTGAAACACGTTGAAACAAGCAGATTAGATGACAAATGCAGACAAAATATTAGAATTACTTTTTAGAACGTCGGTTACTAAGTGGGTTCAAATATGACCCCAACGACAATATTTTTTTTACGTCGTAAAACCAATAACAATTGAAAAATTTGTTATATATTATTAAACATTGTTGAAAGAAACTCGGCTAAAAAAATATTGAGACAGTTGTAAAAAAAACTTAAGAAAATACAACAAAAACAACACGTCTGGGCTCAAAAAAGACCCCAATGGTAATCGGAAAGTTAATTTACGATTTAACGTATTTTTTAGTCGCTTACTTTCATAGAGTTGATTTTTAACAATGCTTATTGCTATTTATGACAGAAACTTTTGGCAGTAGTTTTATTTGCAAATAAGTTGTTATTTTAGGCAAAAAGGCCAAGTAAAATTTCTCAGTCAGTATGAAAGCGACTGATTTTACTGAACTTGTAAGTTCAGCAGAATTTTCTAGAGTTCATTTAGATCTTTTGAAATCCCTGGTCGAGGTTCTTCACTACCATAAAAGCTGTTATGTAACGTTAATTTTGTTTGTTCTTTGTTGTTTGCAGATTCTTCCCCTCCTTTGAAAATAACAAAATCATGGTTTCGAAAAGCATATCTGTTGAGGGGAAACCAGTGTGCTTGAATGCGTTGAACGATATTTCAATTGCGGCTGCTCAATTCTAAGCAACAGGAAATAATCAAGCAATTAAGAAAGGAATTAAGAGTTGATCGGGATGATTCCTTATCCAGGATTGAATTTCTTTTGCAAAATATGTTTTAAGTGTCACCATGAAGCCTACATCTAGCGGCTGTACATGATGTATGCTGTGTGGCGGTGGACAAACAATAGATGCTAATAATACAAGTGAATAAAATGATCAAACAAAAATATTTCATGATGACAAGCGTAAATAAAATTGGTTGGACTATTCATTAGTTCTATCTTTATATTTTTTCTTGGCCAGACAATTAATGGTGTTAAAGTACTACCTATAACATTTACAGAGGTCACCACGGTACTAAAATCACTCTTTTCTGCTGAAATGAATGTTTTTTGCCTTTAGCCAGATATTACACTACTTCTTTTATGCTGTACTACGGTAATTCCAGTTTTGTCCACATTATACAACCTATGCGGTTCACGGTTGATATAATAAAATTCCTTTTTATACAATTCAATAAATGCAGTAACGTTCTTTTTATTAAAATACGTGCACTGCACATAGCTTGCGGTGATCTAACAAAAACTTTCGGGTACCGTCTTAACTATCTTTTAAACCACTTTTTCCTTACAGTTTATTCAGATTTTGAAAATGAGTGACAAAGAGTCTATTGTGCATAGCAAGACAATAACTGTATCAGTTGAGTTTTAATTTCTTTACCGACTGTAGGTTTTCTGATAAGAAGTTCTGCAACCAAATATTTTGGACAAAAAAAGATATTTTCTACACAACGTTTGATGGTTTTTTGCCGTTTTATAGCCCATAGCTCGTTGCCTAACAACTTTTATAGTTACCAACAATTGATTTTTATTGCACGTTTTTTGCCTTTGAGAGATTCCATCTTTATCAAATTCCAACTTCACTCCCGTACTGCTTACAGAATCGGTTCCTAATAAAAGACTCATTTTATAATAGGAACTCGCAAAGGTCTCATATTTAAAAAGTAATAACGCGTTAAAGAAAAATACTTAGGTGAATACTCTACTATTTGCAATAAACAGCTTTTTATCTTTACACCTGCTATCTAATAAGTGAAATAAAGATAATTAACTAACGGTAGTGTTTGAGCAGATGTCAATAGACGCTACTGACACTGCATTTCAGAATTTTATATCAAAAATAACTAAGAGCCTCATATTAGGGCTCATATAAAAACACTTTACCCTACAGTGGAATCTCTTGAACGCACTCAAAAAAAAAAAAATACAAAAGTCTCTCACTTGTCATCTATGCCTTTGAATTGTATTTATTTGAGCTAATATTTTTGAAAGCCATTGACTTAGCTGTTTTACCTTTAGCTAAAAGTTTTTTTTTTGTTTCTATTTGGCCCATATCAAAGGATTTCAAAACAAATTATTTATATAAGACAAAAAACAATATATTTAGAACGAAGTCTTGGAAAAATTTTATTGTATACTTTCAGACAAAATTGAAAGATCACCAAATAAACTTGAAATAATTTTTTCAAATTACAAGTTGCTTTCAATAGACTTTTCACTTTTCTTTTCTCAAATAGTTTGCCATGAAACAATTAACAGTAACAAAACATTCTTTGCTAGGAGGCGAGAAAGCGTAATTGTTGACACATCTTTTTAAGTCATTTAATTAATAAAGCGTAGTTTTTGTTTTGAAAATTAGGGAATTTGTTTGCATTAAGTTAATTAAATATTCCTAGGCGCCAATGTAGACTAGACGAAGTATCCCAAATGATTATTCATCTTCGTAAAAAATGTTCACAAAGAAAAGTAATCTACGGTACAGAAGGTTGCAACGCGGTTTAGAAGTACATGTAGCTTTAAAAGAAACCACGGGCAAGGTGCTGAAAAAATTAACAGGCAAAAAAGATCGCTTTGTCAAATTTCAGAGTTTAAGAAAACGGTTTGTCACATTTCGTGAATTAAAAGAAGGCTCTCGACTAACCACTGGAATCAGAACAGTAAGTAGAAAACTGAAGGAAGTCAATATATCTGCTAGAAAACCAGCAACCGGTCCAATTATCATAGGTACGGTCAAAATAAATAAGAAGATATATAAACGATTGTTGCACCCTTAACCCGGCGTTGTCTAAGAACAACAAAATTTTTCCTTTTTTGGACCCATTCATCAGTCAAAATCTTGTAACCGCTTTCTTAATTGTCAGCTAGGCTTTTGAATTGGACTTATTTAAACCACTATTCTTGAAAGAACTTGGTTTAGCTGTTTTACCTATGGTTAAAAGTTTTCTTTTTTTCTATTTACATAATCAAAGTAAAATCTTTATCCTTTCCTTAGATAGTTTTTCAGCAATGCATTTTTCTCAAGTGATGGTTTTACTTTTAGAACTCTAAAAAGGTCTCGTTGTAGATGTCTCTTGCTGAATAATTTTTTATCAAAAACGGCAACTTTTCCAAAAGCAAGGATGCATCTTGGAGACTCATAAAAGCAATTTAATGAGATATTGTTTTAAAAGTTATGTTGTGACAATTTCTGAATTTTGAAAGGCAATCGGATGATTTCTTTTCTATCAACGGACTTCAAGACATTTTAATTTTTCCAAGGCAAAAAACTATATACATATTTAGAACGAATTTAAGGTTTTGGAAAAGATTGATTGTATACTATCGAACAAAATTAAGGGAACACCAAGTAAACTTCTCAATGGACTTTTTATGTCATAAATTAGCGTTTATTAAACACTATTTTGTAACTTGTCTGAATTAAAAATGGAAACTATGCGTGGTATATAAGTTTATGTACGACGGTTAATGTTATTTTGCCTTTAGCTATGACTGCGTTTAAATGAGCGAAGAAATTTGTAAGAAAAGTAATAAATGTAAATGCAAGAAGATCTATGCTTTACCAAATAATGTGCATACTGTAATTTAAAGTAGTAATACAATACTGATGTGGGTGTGAGTCTTCTCTTGTTGCTTTGAATTATGTTAATCGAGATGGACTCCACAAGTTACATGCATATCCATAAAAAAAGCTGAGTACGAAGATAGCATGGTAATCCCTTAAAACTCGCTAAAAAAACGCGTTCTTTGAGAAGTGCTTTACTACTTGAAAATGTCGCGTGATTAACCCAAACTGCCAACTGAATAAGTTATCATTTTCTTTAGCACATTCGTTAAAATCGTAATAGAAATTACTACCAAAGAAAATTCAACAGAAAGAAAGCTACTTACATGTCTTAAAATAACACCAAGGAAACGAACGTTCACCAACGATTCGAAGTCGGTAAAAACAAGGTACAAAAAAGACGTTTGACAGCGATATACTGTTTATCCCCACTCATAATGAGAATTAGTATCGTACTTAGACAGTGCAGTCGTTAATTTTAATTTAGAATAAATCTTTTTTGTGAATACACAATAACGACATTTAACAATTTGTTTGCATTAAGTTAATTAAGTATGTTTAGACGCTATTGTAGACCACAAGAAGTATCCCAAATGATTTAAAAAAGCAGAAGTTGCTGGTATTTTAAATACCAACAAATATGTGGTACGGAAGTGCGTAGTGCAGTTCAGTAGGACTGGTAGTTCCAAAATTGCTTTATTAAATTTTAGGATTTAAAAAAGCGGATTGTCACATGTCGTGAATTAAAAAATAACGTTCTATTAGCCACTGAAATATAAATTTTAACCAAAGCAGTAAGTAGAAAATTGAAGAAAGTCAATGTATCTACTAGAAAACCAGCAACCTGTCCAATTCTCACAGGTACGCACAAAATAAATCGTTTAAAAGTTTGTCCAAAACATAATCAAGGTTTAGACGAGGGGCAGTGAAACTCTGTTTTGTTTTTGGACGTAATGGTTTGAGGTGGGAGTAGGTACAGAATTGATTGTGATACGAAATAGGATACTAATAGCAGGAAGATATACAAACGATATCATTGTACGCCATGTTTAACCATTTGCCAATTTATTTTCATGCAAGACAATGCTAAACCTCATACAACTAACATTGTGACCATTGCGTTGAGAGATACAAAAATCCAATGTTTGGAATGGCCTGCCAAAAACCCTGATCTCAATCCTATTGAGCATCTCTGGTATCAAGTATGTGCTTTCTAACATGCTCGTTGAAGATTGGGAGCAGATACCCCAAGAAAGGATACGAAACTTAATCTTAAGCATGCCAAGAAGAGTAGAAACGTGCATTGTTCATGTTCATGTGCGCTTTGAGCTTGCTATTAAGTATATTCGTTGTAAAAGAATTTAGTAACATATTCGTGACAAAGAAACAATGGCCGCGACAGCGCAACAAACTGACGATAGTGTTCGTAGTACTGTAAGCATTAGAAAATTAGTAAACGAAAAACAGTGGGAAACGTGGAAATGGCAGATTAAACTTTGTTTGAAAAAACAGTGCTTATTTTTGATTGTTGATGGTACACGCGTGTGTCCGACGTCACCTACAAAAGACGAAGAACCGACTGACGCATATTGCAATTGGCAACGTAATAGTGCCCGTGCGGCCCGTATAATTGGTACAGCTCTAGATAAAGGACCCGCTACCCATGTTCGAAGAAAAACTGACGCGAAAAAAAATTGGGATACCCTAATTTCAGTTTTCGAGCATTCCTCACTGTAACGCTTATAAACTCTATTCTATTGCTTTTTCGAGACTACAAAACGTGACGTAACTTTCGTTACGAAACACACTTCACGAATATCAAATCTCTTCGATGACCTTTGCGATAAACTACGCAAAAGTAATCCGAATGCAAAGCTGCCCTTATCGCTGCTGCATAATCGCATTTTTAAAACACTTGGATCGGAATACCAGTATTATCGGTCAACTCGGTATCGTGTTCAAGAAACTGAACAAACAACAAAACTGCTTATTGAGAATTTGCGTTCGATTGAGAATTCGCTGACAACTCACGGAAACTGGCAGACAATCAGCGCTTTCTATGCAAAATCTAAATTACACGTAAAACAGAACGAATGTAGGTCATCAAAAGATATAAACAAATCAAAGAAAAAGAATGAAACCCGTTCGTGTTTATATTGCACAAAGGTAGGACATCTTATTGCAAACTACCACAAACGAATCGCAACGGAAGAAAAATCTGCAGCAAGTAAAAATAACTCCGATACAAATTTAAACAAACCAGGAACATTTTTTGCCACCGGTCTAGTAGTCAAGGAAGACGTAGATTATGCTGATTCTTGGATATCGGACTCCGGTAGTACACATCACATATCTGCAAATAAACAACATTTCGCTACATTTGAAAAGTTTCCAATTCTGCAACGTGTTCAGACAGCAGGAAATAAATTTTTGCACGCGTACGGATCCGGCAGTGTTAATGTGTGTATAAACAACAAATGGTTGCCCGCTTTGTTAAATGACGTTTGGTACATTCCAGATGCTCGTCACGAACTTTTCTTAGTTCGTCAAGCCACTGAGCATGGTGATGATGTTGTTTTCAATAGTGAAGGCGTCAACATTCGGCGCGACGGTAAAATCGTTCCAACAAGCCAACTCATCGATACAATGTACATAATGAATATGCGAGTTCGGTATCTTAATTCCAATGTAAAAGTTAATTTAGCAACTTCTGAAGAATTACTGCAAGGATGGTACGAGCGACTGGGACATCAGGATAAAAGACACGTACGCAACGTGCTTTCTCGTTTCGACATAAACGTCAAATGTTTCCATACCTTTTCGTTCTGTGATGTATTCTCGGAAAATCACACCGAAAACCGTTTCGTGCTCGTCAAAATCGTCCACAAGAGATGGGTGAGTTAATTAACGCTGACGTAAACGGTCCTATGTCGACTGACTCCTCAAATGGTTTTCGTTATTATGTAGTTATGTAGACGATTATTCGCGGTTTGTTTGTATATACTTTATGAAACGTAAGTGGTTGTAAATTTGAAAACATTTTTAAGTGAATGTGACACTGCATGGTCATTAAATTAAAGTTTTTTGTTCCGACGGTGGTCGTAAACTTGACTGTAAAGAAGTGGTAAAAGAGTTGCGCGATCGCGTTATCGAATTTCGTTTAACGTGTCCGGATACGCCAGAACAAAACGGCATCGCGGAACAACTAGTGCGTTCAATGCTTTCGATCAGGGAATTACTAAAATCGTTTTGGGCTCATGTATATGACACTGCTACGTTTTTAATTAATCGCACCGGAAAGTCAAGTGTTCAACGTACAACTCCGTTCGAGTTATAGCACGGTAGAAAATTTAACAGTTTAGATTATTGACGCATTTTTGGTTCAGAATGTTACGTAAACATACCAAAAAAGTTTCGATCAAAATTCGATAATAAAGCAGTTTTTGGGCACTTCATTGGTTATGTAAAGGACAAGGATGGTTACTAAATATGAGTACCGTCTCAACATCGCATAATTAATTCGCGCAACACAGATTTTTACCCGGAAAAATTATGCACAACGAACGATTTAATTAAATTTAAATGCGGACACATCGATGAAGAAATAGAAAAAGAACATGAGTCAACGTATCAGTTACCCTTAAGTAGTAATCCGGAATCAGATGAAATTAATTTGAAATCTCAAGGTGAAGTCCAGAATAAACTTCCGGTTCGCACAATTAATCCGCCTGCTAAATTTGAAGAGTATGAAGTAGGCTATCAAGCCCATTGTTTCCAAACAAATAGTGACCAATTTCAGTGATGCTATGAAAAGTCACGATTCAGACAAATGGTTATGTGCTATGAATGAAGAAATGAACGTTTTTGAAGAAAATGAAACTTGGGATTTGGTATCTTTACCGGAAGATAAGCTTGTTATAGATAACCGTTGGGTGCTTCGTGTGAAATACAAACCTGATGGTTTGATAGATTGATATCGTGCTCGTTTGGTTATTCGTGGTATATTTCAACGTGCAGGAGTCGACTATGATGAGACTTGAGACTTTTAGTCCGGTTGTTCGTTACGACGCGATTCGTGCTTTAATCGCAGTCGCAGCCCAAGAAAAATTAGTGTCTAGCCAATTTGACGTAAAAACAGCGTTCTTGTATGGAAACATAGATGCAGAGATTTACATGACACAACTGGAAGGTTTCGATGATGGATCAGGTCGTGCTTGTGGTTGAAATAAATCTTTATACGGTCTGAAAGAATCTCCTCGATGTTGGAACAACAAATTTCACTCTTTTATGGAAAGAAATGGCTTTGTTCGTTCGACAGCTGATCCGTGGATTTACATTCGGCAGAATCAAACAGAGAAATTATTGGTAGCAATTTACGTGGACGATGGTCTCATCGCAGGTTCTACACAAGATGCGGTCAATTCGTATTTGAAATTACTTGAAGTAGAATTTAAGATAACAGTAGGTTTTTTGGATTTATTTTTAGGTATGTAAATTGAACAACGAGAATCCGGACTATTCGTTTCACAGAAAACTTACATTAAAAAATTACTACAACCTTTTAACATGGTCTGCAGTAGGATCACCGATGTACTGGGCTTGTGCTGCTCGCCCCGATATTGCACCCACATCTTTTGATTGGATTTGTGTTAAGCGTATTTTCTGATACTTTCGTAGAACTCTAGAACCTGGATTAAACTACAGTGTCTTAGGAGGTCCAGTATGTGCGTACTCAGATGCCGATTTTGCTGGAGACATCAAAACTAGACGGTTAACAAATGGATTTGTGTCATTAATTGGCGGTACAGCGTTACGTTGCCGAAATTTGACATTTGTCATTTGATTATTCTCTTTATAGAGCTGTCATAAAGATGTGTGGGATTAATTTAAATATATACGCCTCTAGGAATGCTCTATAAAGAGAATACTTCAGTTGCAAAGTTTATATACAACGTTGAAATGTTGCAATTCGGGAAAACGTTCTTATTTTAGTATAGTCATAGGAACTTTTTACTTAAAATAATCTCTTCAATGTTTGAACAAGTTAACATGCACTATACAACTCTAGACAAGTATTTGTAAAAAACAATGATACAACTATGTTCAAGTTAAAACACGTTCAAAAATGTTAAATTCGGGCAGTTGATAGTTTAGAGAAAGCATTATAATTTTGGCATTTCAACTTTGATTTTAAACATATTGTTAAAAAACTTTAGGACATTACTGGGGATATCTATTTCTATTAAAGCATGTTTATGTAATTGATCTAGACGATTGCTATAATACCGACTTAACAAACCCATCCAAAACAGTAAGCAAGAGCTTTAAAATGAATTTTTTTTAAATTATAAAGTTAAGCAGCCAATGTTTCTAAAGTGAAACGTAACAACTAGGTCAAAAATTCTTCCAGTAGTACCACTATCAAATTCTCTTTCCATTGTTTCGGTATCAGGTTTGTTCTCCACGCCTCCTTCATTACTTCCAGCAACCATTTTTTTCCTTCTTTGCCTAACCATTATACCATCTCTGGATCTATATTATCTGCATCGCCTGGTTTTCCTATCCGGATTTTTCTTAGTTCCTATTTCATCTATGTTTATTTCTTCTATCTAGATATTATTGTTCTTCATTTCATATTGCTTGTCCATCCACCTCGTTTGTACTCCTCTTCCTCTTTATCGTATTTATTTTTATAGTATTTATTGTTTTCTCTAAGTTTGTTCTTATAATGTTATCCTTGTCTCTTATGCCCTTCATCTCTTTTCTTTTTCCGTCTTTTAAGAGCCTTATTTTACTCCAGAATTTTACTATTTACTTTCATTCCATGTTTTTCTCTCTCTTTGAACTTCTTCCTGTATTTCTGCATTCTATCAACCTGTTCTTTTGCTATGTTTGTTGATTTTTGATATTCCGCATATGTCTTCTGCTACTCGTAGTATCATTGTTTTAAATTTATCCCATTGATCTTCTCTCTCTCTCTATTTCAAATTTACTATCTGTTTTTTCTTGGTACCTGCTTCATATTTGCATACTTTAGTCTTTTTATTGCTATTCTAGTATCATTCTTTTTTTCTATCTGCTCTATCTTCCTCCACTTCAGTTCTGCTGTTACTAGCTTATAATGTGTCTCTATTTCCGCTCTATTCTTCGTCGTAATTTCCTTTATTATTTGTCTTATTTCTCTTGTATCTATTATGCTTTTTCCTTCTCTTCTTTCCGCTATAAATGTGAATTTTTCTGATAATGATTATTGTGAAAAGGAATTTTCTATCATTAAATCATTTATTAAGCCGAATATGATTATCCTTTCTGTCAATACACCCATGCACCGCATTCCAATGTCTTCGTCATTTCCTCGCATTCCAGTATTCCATAATTTTAGTGCTTTGAAGCTTCATATAGAAATCTTCTATTTCATCCTCTTTCATTCCTTCCACTGTCGCGTATAGTTGTATTATGTACCAAGTTTCTTTCATGTCGAGCTTTATGTACATTATTCTTTACGATATTGGCGTTAAATTCAATTATTCTTGCCACTACTCCCTCCGTTACCATTATTCATTATTATTTCTATTTCTTCCATTCTTTGCCTCAGTAAGTCATATCAGCTGCATTTTGAATTCTTCTGTTTCTTGTGCTATTTCATGTTATTTATTCCTTAGTGATGTTATATTTCATGTTCCATCTTGTTATTTTTTCTCTTTAATTCTTTTTTCATAACGGTCGTTTATTTTTTTGACTGTCCTGATCTTTTCCTTGTTAGTTTTTTGAACATTGTCCAGTATATGTTATTGTTTTCATTGTTCTCTTATTTCCTTGTTTTTGTAATTTTCTTTGAAAGATTGAGTTTATATTACAAATCCCTATGTAACTCAACTTTTCTAAATCTACTCTTTTCGAAATTTATTTTTATTTCTTCTTCTTTGATAAATGGTTACCCATATAGGTAGGCAGTTCCTCACTGGTTTGTGTATCTTTGCACGTTTGGTCTGTTATTTTTCATCCTGTCTACGTGTTTGTTTCAATGTTTTCTTCTTTGTCGTACTATTTTTGGTACATCCTGTGTATTACTCATTTTTCACTTCTTATTCTATTGTATAGTGTTTTGCAATGAATTATTGATATTATTTTTATCTCTACTAATTCTCATCATTTGCATTGTCTATGAGCCTTATATATTCTTACTTAGTTTTCGCTTTTGGGATGTTTTTTATTTATTTTTACAAACATTAAATACTGTGTATAACTATCTGCATATAATTGTCGAGAACATTCAATAATTAATGCCGATCAAAAATCGAAGTTGATGAGTTTCGTACTGTATTTCAAAGTTCGAAAAAAGAATGAATACGTGTGTATTAAACCTGACGAACAACATATTCTTATTACATATTTATATTTCCAATAAATTTCATTATTTTTGTCAAGCTTTTTAGTTACTTACTTTCTTAAATACAAATAAGAAGCGAAACAAAACGCACAATTAATAATAAAAAAAATAGCTCTGGTTAAAACTAAATAAAAACAATTAACCATTTCTAGTTTTTGAATATTAAAATCAATATATAAACTCGTAAATATTATTAAAATGAATTCTTTTAGCACCGATATTTAATCGAGTGCAGTGCGAACAATAAAAAACGATATAACTTTATCAGTAATAGCATATTTTAATAACCTATTTTACTTCAATAGACGTGGGTATAGTAATAACTGAACACGAACATAAATAATTATTAATTAACTAAGGAAAATTCAAGTGGTCTGTACTAACAAATTATAGCATATCGAATATGTACAGTATTATAGTTCAATTAACGCGTCATTAAATTTGATATCATTAATGATAGACTGCCTGCGGAGTAAACAATATAATTACAAAGTTCACATAGACCTGTTGACCTCTTAGCAAAAGGGGTAAGAGTGTATAAACGTGAAACAAAGTTTATATTATTTCCTTTTCCGCATGTGTTTTATTTGTAATTATTATTACTCCATAACCATAAGTAAACTTCATAATGCTATCAAGCTCACAAATCACCAAAATTAACATACTTACTTTAACACGACATTAGCACAATAACCCACGAAAAACATACTTAAAGCTTTGATTATTACAAAACTTATAAGGGCAACACTTTTCCATTAAAATAAATTGGTTTACTATTTAGTATCCTTTATTCGATCTATTCGGTAAATTATATTAGTTTAAGAAATTGACAGGTGATATCAAATATCTATTAATGAGAACGAAATGTATTTGAAAAAGGATTTTCAACTAAAATTTTTTTTTTAATTTTAGAATTCGATTAAGTTCCACAAACAAACAAACGAAACTCGTACTATTTAAAATCGTTATCAAAAAATTAAAAATCTGAAATTTAATACAAATTGTAAATGAAATTATGTGAAGATTTTACGCCGCCGAGGTATTGAGCTATTGATAAATATTCATAATGACAATCCCTTTGGATTATTTGGTGCTTTACAAAATGGTCACCTATACAACTCGGTAGCATAAATAATATTTTATTAAAGTTGATAAATACTTTAAACAAAGAGGAGGATCTTATATAAATTAGTTTATTATTAATAAACAACAACTCCCCGAAGCTTTGTTTCTAACATTAATTTTCTTCGTATTCGTCGACGTAGCTAATTTTATCTGAAGATGTAAAAATTTCAAACTTAGCCAAAAGCAACTCAAATTTTCTGCTTACGTTCGTAAGTAAATAAGATTTTAAATATTTCAACTGAAAAGAGGTATAAATAGCTTAATGAGTAGGGCCGTACTTTTGTTTGAATTTCAAAGAAAAGTCTGGACGTGAACAAGTTTAAATCTTTAATTAATGTTCAAAGTGTTCTTTAGAAATAAAAGAATCGTATTAAAGCGATTTATTAATGTTAAGATGGCGGTCACATATTAAGTATGCTGTGTTTTCTTGACCGACGTGACAAATTAGTTTTCCCGAGTACGGTAGGACTAAACAACGTTTTTAGTGGTAAAGGCAAACGACTCACAGAATGACATACATATTTTAGAACTTAGTAAACTTACTGCTGGATGCGTTTTTTTTCTTTCTCTTTCAGTAATTTTCGTTTTGTAAAATAAACCCCAGCTACTTAACTAGACAGTCGGTCGTTAATTCAATTTTTGCTTCATCGCTCCTGTGGAATATTATACCAAACAGTCTTATGAATTTTAAATGCTAACTACAAAGTTTTTGAGATGCTGTCTTTTGTTCTCTTCCATTACCCCTAATAATTTATTCGCTCGGAGTTTTGCATATGATCGAAGTACAGATAAATAAAGTTTTCCGTTTAAAGTTATTAAATATTTTACCTAATTAATGACTCCTAAAATAAATTACTAAAAAATAAAACTATTACAATATTGATGTAATTATAATTCCGAAAGGAATAAGCAGTTAAATATTTATTGCAAGATTATGAACTACTAGTCGAAACTATAAGAGTTATAATAATTTGAGCGAAATATTGGTAGCTTATTTATACTTAACAATTACATTTAATTGTCATTGACATGTTTTTTAGAAAGGTTTGTTTTAAGAAAGGTTCATTACAGAAATTGTCAATAAACTAACTACTAACGTTGTATGGTGAAAATCATAGTTCCTCCCCCCTTAAGTCTGAATGTCCTCATTCAGTTTTGAATACAATACCGTTTGTGGAAGGAAGGACATTTCCTGATCTAGTGTATTTCTTGTTTTCCTTGATCCTAATGATTTTTGTAGTTTTACAAAGAAGTTCTACAATACGTTGTCTAAATTTTACAATAATAATAAGTATAATTAATACTGATAACATGACTACAGATATAAAATAATCTGTTGTATAAAGTAATAGATGCAGATGCGATGGAATGCTTTTTATCTTTTCTACGTCTCTTCTTAGTTCTTCTGGATTATTGAAGTTGTACGGGTGCAGAATTGCTGTATGATGTTTTGTTAGGGGTTGTTCTATGAAAGGTTCAATGCTAACATTAAAAGTTGGCACTGAATTGTCGAAAATGAGATTTCCAATAATTATGCGACAATTGGATGAAATTATTTGGTTTTTGCTTATTAGTATCTTAAAGATTTCCCCGTTGCAATCTTCTATGACTTCTTTGTCATTTGACGGCTTTCCAATTGTACAGTAATTTCGTAATTGTTGCTTACATGAGATGTGAGGCATTTGTAATATCTTTAAATGCTAAGCTTTTAGTTCTTTCGATTAATTTTAACTTTTCTAATAATGAATATGCTTGATAAATTTCTGTTTGTAGTAGTGTCCCCAAACTTTTTTGTGTCGTAGACCCCTTGCCAAGTTTTTCGGTTTTGGGTAGACCCCCTACTTACCTGATATTAATTTTTTGCAAATCTCTAACTGTAGTGAAGTTTAGTGTTAAAAATTTAAAGTAAAATTACATGTTAAGTTTTATACATTTATTAATTGAATTTAAATTAAAACTTCTCAAAATAAAATTTTGTATCTGTTTTATAAAATATACGTAACATAAAATAAACTAAGCAATAAGTAAATGTTTTTAGTAAGAAGGATGAACCTGATGCTTTAATAATAAATTATCAACATTTGCCGTCAATGTTGTAAGGTTTAATCTTAAATCTCCTCAACTAATGATGTCCAGTCTGTTTCTTTTTTTTTGTTAGGAGATTGGTAACAGCGCTGAACCCACTTTCCACTAGGTATGACGATGGAAAGGAAATTAAAAATTTCCTCGCTTTATTCCATAATACGGGATAAGTAACGGGTATGTTGTTTTGCAGCCAAAATTGCTGATATCCGTTTTTAAACTGAACCTTAAGTTCTTCGTTTGTACTTATTTCAGTCAGTTCCTCTTGTATTATGACATTCGTTTCTTCTATGTCACCATATGGGATAATTATCCAAGGTGGTATTACCATAGTCAAAACATCCTCAAACCTAGTTTCAAAATCTGAATAGAGGACATTTAAATGTTGAACGTAGGTTGAAACGTCGTTTTCCTGGCAGTTTGTCTGTGACAAATTGGGGAACTGGGAAAATTTGCGCTGTCCAATATTTTGCTTCATTAGTATAACTCTGACAAGAAATGCTGATAAGATGGACTTTGTTTTAATCAAATTTAGACTGTCGCTTTGTAACTGCAAATTAACCATATTAAATTTTGTAAATAAATCTGTTAAATAGGCGATGTCTGTTTTCCACTTCATTAAATTGTCTTTTAAAATTTTATCTTTAGTATCCAGAAATTCTAAAATAGTCTCAAAAAGTGCAAAAAATCTTGTCAAACATAAGCCTTTCGACAGCCAGCGTACTTCAGTGTGAAGAAGTAATTGATGCAAATGTTCGTCATTTTCTTCACACAACTGCGAAAATAACCGCGTATTCAACGCGTTGTTTCGGATTCGATTTACTGCATCAATGACTAATTGAAGAGATTCATGCAATCCAACACTCAAATTTTTAGCAACTAAATGTTGTCGATGGATGACGCAATGTATTGCTAACACCCCTGACACATTTTGTAGCTACTGATATTATATTTGATAAAGGGATTTCTTTTTCAATGAAGCAATCCTACAAAACATGAAATATTCATTCATCTTAAGTGTCGGTTGTCAAAGTTCTTGCGAAGACCAGTTCTTCGTAGATTTCTTGATTCATAATAAAATGAACATATGCCAATAACATTGCTGCATTACCAGGTAAAGTTGACTGGTCCAGTTGTACAGACAAATGGGTCGTTTGCAAATAACTACACAAGAAGCTTTCAATATCAGAACTCATTTCATCAATATGTCTTGCAACAGTATTGTTGCTTAAGGGAATTCTTGTAATGATATCAGGTGCAGGATTGTGTAAAACAGTTTTCAAAACTTCTTTAACGGCTAGCAAAATTAACTTCTCTCCGATAGTATGCGGTTTTCCGGATTTTGCCATAAGTAACGAGACATTGTAAAACGCCCGCAAACCATCATCGTTTCTTTGTGACGTCGAAGCGAACATTCTGTCCAGGATGGATCTCTTCTGAAGCTTATCTTTGAGTGTTTAAAAGTATTTCAAATCTTTATGTGTTTTATCAGGGTGACATCTTCTCAGATGATCCTGCAACTAAGATGGTTTCATAGCGTCATTGCCCAAAACTTTGTTGCATAAAAGGCACATAGACTATTGTTTGTCCGACAATGATGAAATGAAGCCATGTTTCAAATAATCGACACTGTACTGTCTGCATTTCCTTTTAGATTCGGACATGGCATCAGTCATCTGTGGGCAAAATTAATTTAATTAAATAAGACATAAAGTTCAGCAGTTGTATATACATTATAAATGAATGTGAGAAGGGGAATGTTATGAAGGTTACTTAAGGTTTTGATATGATGGAACTTTAAGAAAATTTGAAAGTAACATAACAAAAAATGTTAAAATAAAATATTATACAACGAATAATAATAACAAATTGTTATGCGATTTATCTATACGTACATTCGACTGTCATGTGTAAAAATTTACTGGTTCCACATTAGCAATAATGCAAAATTTTAATTTTAATATAGAGAAGTATGTACAGTGCAATATCCATAATCCGAACTTCCGTAATCGGAACATTCTAGTAATCCGAACTGGCCCAAAGTGTAACGACCAATGGACAAAAGTACAATTTTTTTACTTTTTTTGTGAAGTTATTTGGTAAGATATATGTGTTTATAAAAGAATAATAAATGCCTAGCAAGGTCGTAAATAAGTAAATATTGACACACATACATATTTATTTATGTGACCGGCCAAAATATGTAGTTTAATTCCAAATTGGTTTTACTTTTTTCATTACAAACCTGTGACATAATTCAATGACAGTCTCTCAAAGTAGGGTATAGCAGGTACCTCAGGAAAATTAATTTTTATGTTCTCTTCTTGAGCCGTTTGATCTGATTTCTGTAATTAGAAAAAATTGGAAACAATGCAATAAAAATTGAATAATATCTTACCCTACTTATAAGGTTTTTCAATCTGAAGAACATATCGAAATTGCCATTCTCGCAGTTACTGCGTGACGAATTTTTATTTGCCATATTTTTTATGAGCAAACTTTTATAAAAAGAGCCAAATGCCTCACAAGTTGGATTGACAAATTGACCCCATCGTTGGCGCATTTGTCCAAAAAAGTTTTCCAACGGATCTTGGTTAAGTTGCCATGTTTGGAGATATTTGAATCCACAACTTTTTAGCAATTTGTAGAGTTCTTTAAAATTTTGGATTGTTTTTATAAAGTTTGGTAGACAAGGGGGCTTTAATAGTTTTCCTGAGGAATTCACAAAATTTATGTGCTTGAGAATTTGTATTGCCTCGTCCCAAAATCAAAAATGAGTAGAATTCTCATGTACCGCTCGTCTAAGTTCCTTGGGCGACTTTCCTCCACCATTCACCGAGTCAAACAAATCATCAAAAAATTGGAGAATGTAGGCAGTATCCATGGCTTGCCTTTCCATTTTGATTGATTGCCCATTAATTTCAACTGTTGTTTCTGAAACACATATTAATATTCATTAGGAACTTTTTGATACAATTTCAATAATTATTACCTGAGTGAGCCATTAAATTTATAGTAGTAGCAACAATTCTGCTCAGCACTTGGGTACGGTATGCCACCTTTTTTTTTAATTTTTTCTGGCAATACATGGTAATCCGTCATTTTTGGCGATGTCCTGAGGCTACCAAAGTAGGGATCCATTTTATACGGTGTAATAATGTGCTCCCACTTTGCAATCTTTTGTTGATTATAATTATTATCAATACACTATTGCATGTTATATTTAAGAAAATTGTTTCTTATACATTTGATTAAATGGGGTGGATTAAAAAGTGGGATCACTTTTAAGTCTTCGACATTAAAATAAACTTTTGATATATCCATATCTCTCCCATTTCTCAATGTTTCCTGACTAGTTTGTGAAACAAGATAATTTATAGCTGCACTATTATTTGTTCCTTGATCGCAAACTACAGCACATACAATTAGACCAGCATGTTTTAATTTTCTTATTAATAATTTTATAATGTTAACGAAGTCCATACATTTAGTTGGACCTGCAGAAAAATTGTAAAAGATTGGTTGCTTCCACCTCTGGCGGATTCTTCTTGCCATGAATACCTATAAAAAGATTATATTGATAATGTTTTAAAATACAAAGTTTAATAAATAACAATTTACCTGAGCGTGATTTGCAAATTCACTAGAATCGAGTCGAAGCCTTCTACCGCATCATCTTTTGCGTTGTAACTGAGCTGCGTTGCAATTGACATTTCGTCAAATATTAAGACACAATATTTATCAAGTTCATTTTTAAAACTTTCAACTTCAGTCCTTAGAGCTTAAAAAATTAAAGGATTGTATCCTGGTCTTATATTTATTTTATTCACAAATTTTGTTATTGTTTGCCTCGATGGTTGTGTAAACATGTGGCTTAAATATTTATAGGCAGCTCATGATTGCTTCAGTAGTGCCAAGGCTAAAATTTTATCGTTGTCACTAAACCTTTTGCTTGCTTTCCTGCCTTTTCTAGCTGGCATTCAAAAAAACGCTTTTAAATGGGTGATAACTTCTGAACTTATGTTTCGTAGAAAAGTTTTCTGCTGCAGATAGTCTCTTCTTAAAGGTGGCCTTGGAACTTTTTAAGTTTCTCGTAATCTTTTTAAGTTGAGTTATCTGCTTATACAGCTTCTTCTTTTTGGGGCTGAGCTGTGCGATACGAGTAAACCCAATTTCATGTAAAATAGGAATCTTCTTTTGAGTAACATTATTATCTAGTAAGGGATGAATTTCATTACCATGAAGTAATGGTGGTTGCACTACAAATGTGGTGTTTGTTAATATAATGATACATGACTTTGAATATGTTCTAACTTACCAACCACGGGTGTGATGCATCGATCATATGTTTGAGGGATTTGTTGATCATTAATAATGTTGTTAGAATTCGTAGATTACCTGGGAGTTTTAATTTTGGATAACCTTGGCGATTAAGTCTGTTATTAGTTGCAAAATCTGATTTTGTGAAATGCAGTGAGCACACTCTGTTATTATTAAAAACTTGATCAGGAGTTACTTCAAGCAGCCACCACATAATTCAACCCAAGTTTTAAATAAATGCAAGTCCTTTGAGGGATTTGGAAAACAGTGCTTGCTTTCCTTAGAACACTAACTACCTTGAACCGCACAATATATAGCAACCATCTGTAATAGTAAAGATTTATTTAGATACTACTTGCTAGTTAAAAAATTAATTCTTACTTTAAAAAAATTTAGGATAGCTGTATTGCAAGAAATGCACACAAGTTTGTAAAACACTAAAACCAAACTAAATTAAACTAAACTAAAACCTTGTCAGTAACACAACACTTTGTCTCTACAAAAAATTTAGTATTCAGGATATCCGTTTTGCAAGAAATAAACAAATAGTTTGTTAGACGTCAAACGTCATATTGCCTGTAACGCCACCTCTGTGGTTTGGAAGAAACTATAAACAATGTTCAAATGTACCTTATTTCAGATAATCATCTATTTTTGGTTTGTCTAGGATGCATTGCGACCACAATGCGAATGCCTACATCCTACGACTTACACAATTTTAAAAAAATATATAATAAATTTTTTACTTCATAGGTACTTATAAACACTTATAAATAATGTATATGTCTTTATATTATAAGATAGTATAATGTAAGTAAATAGGTACTATAAGTGTATGTTGAGATCCACTATCGTGGACCCCCATTTTCATTTCTTGAACCCCCAAATTTTTTTTCGCTGACGTAGACCCTTTGCAGGTTATCATAGACCCCTGGGGGTCGATATAGACCACTTTGGGAATCACTGCTCTAGATGTTTACTTTTTGTCCTTTGTAGAGTTGTTGAAAGTATTTCTTTCTTTCTCGCCCAAAGACTTGAAATTCACCAATTTGATTTTCACCAAACATTTCTTCACTAATGGATCACCAAACTGTTGCGAGATCCTGTTTGCAGCGCCAATTATAATTCCGAAAGGAATAAACACTTAATTTATAAAATATTTATTGCAAGATTATGAACTTTTAAAATATGAAAACAAGTGAAAACGTGTAGTGGCTGCATAGTGTAATACCAAAAGTCAAAAAAAAAAAAAAAAAAAGATTATGAACTACTAGTCGAAACTATAAGAGTTATAATAATTTGAGCGAAATATTGGTAGCTTATTTATATTTAACAATTACATTTATTTGTCATTGATATGTTTTATAGAAAGGTTCATTTTTAGAAAAGTTTATTACAGAAATATGGAAAAAAACTAATTGTCAATAAACTAACTAATGGCCATTTTCCCCGCACAACGCTTAAGTTTAGAATAGTTATGGGTTACTTAAAATTTAAGAAGCCCTTAAAAATGTTCGAGTTGCACCGCAGTATCTTTATAGAATACCTAACTAAGTAATCGTAAAGCCGACAACATTGTAAAAATCTAGGGTTTTCAGCTGTTGGTTGTTAGTTGCAGGTCAAAATCTTAACCCTAACCTCTCTTTTCTGTAAAAATACTTTTATTTTTCGCTACAAAGAAACGTTGTTTTGGAGTCTCGAAGACGATATGGAAAAAAAACGGACAAGAGCTCCTAATTACTCTTCCAAGGAGAAAGAGGTGCTTTTAACTATTGTTAGAAAGCATAAAAACATTGTCGAAAACAAAAAGACTGATGCAGTTTCAGTCAATGATAAGAAATTGGCATGGTTTAAAATAACTCAAGAGTTTAACTGTGTTTCTCCCAACAACTGTTTACGGGATACTGATTCGCTGAGGAAATACTATGACAACTTAAAAGAAGATATTCGGAAAAAGGCTGGGCACCAAAGAAGATCGCTTTATAAAACAGGTGGTGGACCTCCATCTCCAATAAAAAAAGACGATTGTGACGATTTAATCCTGGATATTGTAAATACTAAAACAATATTCGGGTTGGCAAATCCTTGTGATAATGATCAAGTCACAGAAAAGCAAATTAGTATGGAAGACTCAGAACCCTGGACGGAAACAAAAATAATGGAAAGTGATACTAATTCTGTTTCAGTAATAAAAGTCAGTTATCTTGTTTCAACGTTTTTATTTATATTTTATTTTTAGGAAACATTTCATGGAACGGGGATTCCAACAGATCAAATAGAAGTTGTTTTTGTAGATCAACCTAATTCATCTTGTGCATCAATGAATCTTTCTGTAAGTACTTAGTTTTTTCTTTTAGAATGTATTTAGGTTAAGGTATCTATTTTAAATTTTTTTATATTTATGTAGGACAAGTCGTTTGGAACAAAGCCTGGTGATCTACGAAAAGTTCTTAATCCGTGCCTTCAAAAAAATATTAAACAGGTTAGCACTTAAGTATGAATTTTTTTAATTTGACAATTTTAATGCTTTTAGACATATAATAATTCCATCCCTATAAATGAAAGTGCAAGAAAAAGGCCAAACTTCTCTAGGCGTAGACCATCAGTGATTAGACCTTTGTCATCTTCAACTCTGGCTGAGAAGTACGAAATACTGCTAGACAAAAAAATTCATCTAGCAAATGGATTACAACAAGAACATGAGCTGAGAATGACTTTATTGAGGTTTGATATTGCCCTTAAAAAGAAGCAGTTAATTGCTACTGGTTTTCACGACACAGATGTAAATTTAATAGAATCCGCCGAGTTGATGCTATAATTTTTTTTGTCTGTTTTTAAATACCAAGTTTATAGAGGGAATTCTTAGTTTCTATGTATATATTTACAATTCTTGTAAGAGTGACAGTATTTTCTCCATACTATGGTTTTACAAGAATGGTAAATATAATTATATTTAAGATAGGTATTTTGTTCAGTTAACAAATTACCACTCAAATAAATTTTTCACTTTGTGTAATGTTAAAGTGGCAATAAAACTTTTCTATTTTTCATCTTTTGTTTTATTCATGCATATAAAAAAAAATAAGTTAATTAAACAGAAATTAATATTTACTTAATCAGCTTAGTATATAAAATGTAAGTCAAGCCATATTTTCAAAATAATTTACAATTTCATTTCTAAATATCACTGCTTGATTATTGTTATGTATACGCTGGTCTGGAATATCTCCCATTGCAATTAAATAATCCAGTTCATCATTATTTATTTCTGCTGGTGGTTCATTTTCATTCATGTCACGTGCAATATTATGCAGTACTGATGTAGCAACTATCACATTTAACACAGTTTCTATATGCAAGCGTATACCATAAGCTAACACTGGAAATCTTCTTTTTACAACTCCAAACAGGCGTTCTATGCAATTTCGCGTTCGTATATGTGCTTCATTATATAACACTTCTCCTTGTCCTATGGGATTTGTTATTGGAGTAAGCAAATAATCCTTCAAGGCATAACCACTATCACCTAAGAAAAGATTTGTAGATTAAGGCAAAAATAGGATGTTAATAAAATATAACTCAAACAAGATGATGCAGATTTAAATTTAAACTCGAATTTAAGGACTAAATTTACAGATTTATTTTTAAAAACAGTCATACCTAACAAGATACAATTTTGGAAATCTCCGTTTTCCAATCTTGATTTTATTCGGCTATGGTTGAAAATTGTGTTATCGTGTTGCGATCCGGGCCAACGCGCAACAATTTTTAATTTTTAGATTAGAGTCTCCAATCATCTGAACATTTATAGAGAAATATCCTTTTCTGTTGCGGAATATTTCACCGTCAGCTCCTCCTGAAAAAATATCATTCCTTCTACATTCTTTAAAAGAAGGTGCAGGGGGGGCTAGTTTTTTTTGATTTAAAAGTTACCTGGAGATTGAATGCGTATGTGAGTTCCGTCAATGCATCCTATTACTCGTGGGAATGATGCAATCTGGAAAAAGTGATTTTGGACTTGTACAATTTCTTCATTTTGTGGCATTCTTATATATCGAAGGCGTAAACTTGCCAATACTTGTGATGTTTTTTTGATTATTCTAGATGCTGAAGAAGTATGTATTCCCATAAAATCTGCAACTGATGACAGGTGCCCATCTGTGGCATAAAATCGTAGAGTGGTCAACAACTGATTTAGTGGGGAGACTGAATTATTACTGCAAAAAAAAATCAATTAACCAAATATGTTTTCATCTCTCAGTCTTTGATGAAAAAAAATAATTAAGTCTACCTACTTACCAATCTACTTCAAACTCCAAATTCTCCTCTATTTGAGGAAGTATTACCTCCACAACAGTTTCTCTCGTCAAGCGAAATCTTTGGAAAAATGTCAGGTTATCCATTTCAACAAAGTGATTCGCTCGATTATACATTCTCCTTGGTATTCCATTTTCAATTATGTCCAATATATCTAGGTCATCATTTAGAAATTCCATTACCGTGTTCTTGTTTTAAAATACTACCAAATATCCACAAAAATGTGAGGTTAGAAACCTCGCTTTAAAATTTAAGTGCAGAAAAATCTACACTTAAGATAAGGAGTCCTTAGGAGATGCTTGAGAGGCGGTGCAAACAATTTTGCATTTTATTCTTTCTTTAAAGTTAAGGCTTCCTTAAATTAGTGCGGGGAAAACGGCCATAAGTAACCTAAGATGGCGAAGATCATAATTATTATAATTTTATCTGTGTAATAAAATACTACTATATTTTACGCAACAAAATTAAAATTTTTTCTACCTATTTACTTTGTTCTTCGTATAATTTTTAATTTAACACATACATCACTAATTAGTAATCGATCAAAGTATTTTCTTGCGTAAATTTATCTACCCTATGAGTAATATATAAAAATTCAATGAGTATGCAAATATACTAAGAAAATGATATCAATTCCACAAACCGCAAGTAAATTACGTGACCATAATAAACACACATGCACAATTTAACGTCGTTTTTTACTTAGGTATATTCATATATGACTTCCTATTAATGTACGTGTCAATGCTGCATTAAGAAAAGGTACGAATCCAATTAGCTCAAATATTTTAAAACGCATCTTGTTAATTATTAAGAAAAATGTTTGGACTAAGTTTTAAATTTCGATAATTAAGCAATTTACATAAACCATTAAATCGTTAATAATTGCGTATAAATTAATCAAGTTTAACTAACTGGTTCATTAAATCTGTTTGATTTCAAAAATATTGCTTCTGCTTTTAAAAGAAGTTTTTTTTATGTTTCTATAACCGAATTTTAAATGTTTTCGTTTAGTGAAGATGTACATTCGAGTTTTAATTAAAATAAATTTTCGCAAACGTTCATTACTTGAATTAACCTTATAGGTTTCAGGTGCTGCAATAAAGTTGTAAATATTTATTGCGTTTTAGTTAGAAGCCAAAGAGAGGGTAGCAATAAAATGTAGAGAGATTCACGTAAAGTTCGCAAGACCCCAAGTTCCAGTGGTCAAGCGGTTCGCCACCAGAAAACTGGCCCACTTTACTACCTCTAAATGTAACGGGATGTTTGGAAAATGCGTATTATTAAACTCCATATTTTATTAGAGGTAATATAATTTTATTACTGCAAAATCATAAAGCGACAGACCAACAAATTTTGTTACCACAAAACTAAAGTTGCGGAAAGCCTGTGAAGTTATGTTTTATATCCTTAATAAATATGTCACCAAAGAAGTTACCAAAAAAATCTTTCAACCCTCAATACATATTTTCTTCGTCGATGTGTAATATTATGATAATAGATTTGGTTAGGCTTATACCCTGAATTTTTAAATGCGTTAAAGTTTTGATGAACAAAGTCTGGCACGACCAAATGGAACAGATAGATAATGGTTTAGGTGAGTTTGTTTATTTAGTACGAAGCTTAACGTCAATCATTTTAGATAAGAAAAAGTGTAAAGATTTACGCTGAGCTTAAATAAAAAAACACTTAAGAAAAAAACCTGTTACAGCATTAACTAACAAATTTTTTTTCTAATAATCGCTTTTGTAAACATTTATTGTTTGTCGAAGACATTTTATTAAATTAAACTTGTCAAAAGTTGCAACAATGAATTTCAAAACTCAATTTTATCATGTATAAACTTCAATAATGAATGCAAATCCATTCATTTTGATTTCCATATGAATTAGGCCTGTTTATCACCATCAGAGTAGCTGATGTTTGGTATAATTCGGTTTTGCAATGAATTCTAAAATCGTTATTCTAACTTATAATTTAATCTTAGTTTATTAGACACACGTAGTGATACATTTAATAAGAACGTTGAAAACCGTGCGTTCAATTATTTTCTGTAAAGTGTTGAGATCATCACTCAATGTTATTAATTGTCTAATGAAACTAATGTAATATGAACGGGCGTAGTTTCAGTACGACGTTACAAACAGTTATAATTGAAATAAAATTCCTTAAATAATACTAAGTCATTGCAAAGTAATTTAAGCCTTAATTCAATCTCGTCTTAATGCAAAACTTTTCACACGTTGAATAATTTACGCAAACAATAAACCTAAATGCCGTAGTATAATGAATCTTCGGCTTTTTATAATTATACTTAGCGTAAGGGTCTATGTTAAGCCAAAATGGAACTTAATGTGTGTTCGTTTAAGAAATTGCAATCGTTTATTCAATTTTCTATACTAGGTTTATCTACAAAATTTTTATTTAATTTCAGTCAGATATTAACAGAATATTAGACTTTTGTGGCTATAAGAAAACTGCAAATCACGTTAATCATTTAATCATCTACCAGCCACATTTTCTGTACGTATAGTCAAATACACGCAAAATAAAGGCTTGTGATACACAGATTTAACTTGTGTATGAAAGTTGAAGTTATCATGTTCACTTTGAATTGATAAGTTTAGTATTTCTTGCCGTCTACTTAAGAATACTGGAATATAACTACAAACTCAAGAAATAATTTGCTTGTTGCGTCAGATGAAAATTTTTCCTTCTAAGATTTGCTATGAAGTCTCCCAGTTTTAAGTATTTTGCAATTATAGTTTTCAGCCTGGTCGTGACTTTGTATTGATTATAGTTTTCTTTAATTTTTTATCATCTACGAAATAAATTGTTAATAAAACAATTAAAGCAGATAATAATGCTTATTTGTAAGCATTATTACTGATCTAGCTTAACAGACTGTACTTTGTGTATACGATCACGTTTATCTTCGGTTGTAACCAAAACAAGACTTCAGATAAGAAAATGCAAAATTCTGTTTTCTTAGAACTGAGTTCGACAATTTGCTGTATTTCTGTACTTTATAATATTTAATTTAAGTTTTATCTTCATTATGTATACAAACGCAGAATACAGTGATGTTGTTTTAATGTACGGTGACTATAATTATAACCTCCACGCATAGATTGTGGACTGGACGATATCGTAATAGACAATGACCTTTAATAAAATTTATTTTGGCGTGCAAAGACTTAGAAAAACTTGAGGTGTTCTTTCTGCCTACGAAAGGCGTGGGCGAGAAAAACCACCGCATGTATTAGTAACGTAAGAACAAGTAAAAGAATAAATATTTTCAATAAAATCAAAACTTTGATACAGTCAACTACCGAAATAACGCGATTCAGGAGAATGTGCAAAAACTGCGTTATTTTGATCGTCGCGTTATTCTGAACGGCGCGAATTTTAAAAAAATCGTTTAAAACTTTCTTAACGCGGACATATTTTATATTTAGTTTCTACGTTTTTTGTTAATGATAATAATCAGTGATATGCTTTTGAAATAATGCTTCCAATCTTTGATTTTCGAAAAAATCCATAAACTTGTCACACATCTGCATTAATTTAGAATCGTTTACAGTTTCTTTAACATACTGATTAAATTGCATAAAACCTTGGTATGCTTGTTGCCGTGAAACTGGTGTAAGCTGCTTATCTTCTTCAGTGTTTTCTTCTTCACTTTCATTGTTTTGTGAAATTGATGAAACAATAATTTCCTTTGTAGTGAAACTTCCTGTAGTTGCCAATTCATTGTTTACATTCAAAAAAGTTTTCATTGATCCTACGATTACACCACGATCTTGTAAGTAACTCCACAAGTTATCCATTTTATCCTCATGAACTTCAAATGTTTCATTAACTGGCTAAAAAATGTTTTTATTATTAAAGGATCAAAAATAAGTGAACATAATTTTACCTCAATGCTTTTCAAAAAGCCATCCTTTAAAAAACAGTTTTTTTAAAGTTTGCAGTTGTACACAATCCCATGCTCTACGTAATAAATGAATTGCATTAAACAAAGTAAATTTATATTCTTTATTGTCAACAACTGCAAGTACTCTCCTACGTAGTAACAAACGACGATAATGCACTTTTAGGTTTTGAACGATACCCTGATCCATTGGCTAAAAATGTATACATCAAGTTACCTGAATAATCGCAGAAGCATTCGGTAAAAAGAAATGCAAATTAATATTACATAAGGTGAGTTTGGGGTGAGCTGGAAAATTGTCCACCAAAAGCAGAATCCTTCTGCCTTCTATTTTAAGTTGCCGATTCCATTTACAAAGCAATTCTTCAAAAATGAGTTCTATACATCAAATGCAATTCAAAATTTTGTTTAAGTACAAAGACTTATTTGTCATCCATGCTTTTTTGCTTTTATTATCCATCAGCAATTTAGCATTTTTAAATCCTCTTGGATTTGTCGATTTTCCAATAACCAGTAAAAGAATTTTTCTTGTACCACTCATATTCGAACCTAGAAGAACAGTAATTTCTTCTTTACTTAATTTACCGTTTTTGCAACAATCATTTTTAAAAGACAATGTCTTGGTTGGAAGCAACTTCCAAAATAGACCTGTTTTGTCGACATGAAAAATATCGTTAGGTGAATAATTGGCTAGCAACTTTACTAAAACAGTGTTTTTCCAATTATTAATATTTTCAATGTTTATATCGCCAGATTCACCTTGTTGGGTTTTAAAAACGATAGAATACCTGGCCTTAAACCTTGTTAGCCAGCCATATGTTGCTTGAAAGTCTTCAATTTTAAGTAATTCTGCGAATTTTAAAGCTTTTGCCTACAAAAGATGTTTAGAAATATTTTATTTAAAATATCAATCAAAACCTTTAAAAGGGGACTATCTACAGCTATATTTTGGCTACGGACTTGCTTTAACCACTTCAGTACAGACTCTTCTAAAATGGGATGCTTAGACGGTGTCAACTGTGCCCGTTTTAAATGTGAGCCATCTTCAACGGGCTATAAAATATCAACCCTCTTTTTTATAATTGATCGAGTTGTAGATTCTGATAACTTATATTTTCTTGATAATTCACATGCTTTATTTAACTTTTATAGAATGAAAAATTATCTCCTGTTTTGTACAAAGTGTAATTGTTCTTTTTTTACTCATTGTTTAATCGCACAATTCACATGATTCAGATTTTAGTAAATAAGTATCGATATTAACCTAATTGTTTATGTGCGCAAACACAATCCGAACACATCCGCTTGCTGGTTAGAGTTATTTACAACGGAGTTTTTTTAATTTGTTATTTTAAATTCGCGTTATATCGAATTTCGCGTTATTTGGAATGTCGTGTTATTTCGAATGTTCATTTCAAATAAAATACATTGTGTACTGCAAATCATTTAGAAATCGCGTTATTCTGATTGACGCGTTATTTCAGTTGGAGTTATTTCGGTAGTAGACTGTATGTGGTTAATATTTCAAATTACCCGCCAGTCCTGCCGGTAGCGTGACACGATACACAACTTTTAGTTTGAAGTTGGATATTGTGGTGTGATTATTTGGTTAGATGTTGGATAGTAAACACGTTTTGATTGTGCCTTTGAATAGATTATTTTGTATTAGTATTTTTAAATAATCCTTTATCTTCCGGTTCATCCTTCAGTTTTCAGAAGCAGAAAAAACAATTTGTAGTAACCGCGTGGAGAAAATGACAACCCAACCTGAACTTGATAAGGATGAATAGCAAGTTAGTATTTCTAATATCATCCAGCAAACGGTATGTGCAATATTAAATTATTAGAAGTCAAAGGATTTGAACGTGTCCAGTAATGAATGCTCGCAAACAAATTTATCGATGGTTGGTAATAAAGAGTTGTAACAACTAATTCCTATATTTGATTGACGATCAGAACAAATAGATATACTGTCGTGGTTAGAAAAGGTCGAAACAGTAAAGAATTTATACAGGGTGGATGATAAGCGAATTCACTTATTAGCTGTTGGCAAATTACAGGGTACAGCCAAAAGTTGGCACCATTCAAAGGTGGATCATGTGTTATTGACGTGGATTGATTTAAAGAATTAGTTAGAATATCACTTTTATAGTCGTCCGGATCGAGTTTTGTTACAACAACAATTTTAAACAAGAAAATGGATAAGAAACAAAACATTTGCAGATTATTATCTTTATCTTTATTATCAATGATTTTGAAAACAAGATTTTGCAGTCACAGGCTAGGATGCAGGGTTTTGAAACATTGCCGCAACTTTTTAAGGCAATAAATACAGTGTCTGAAACAGAATACTAAGGAACTACTGTAATTTATGGAGATGGTGTACACACAAGTCGACCGATGGGTGCCAGACCAGCTGAAACAAGGTAATTCAACTGCGGCATTGCAGGTCATCGAGCAACAGAATATCGTAAACCTCGACGTGTATGTGGTAGCTGTTCTGATAGTGGTGAGCGTGGCAATAGAGCAGGGAATGCCTAATGTAAAGGTTTGAATGATTAATTTGATTAAGAGTAGGTATGTGCCTACAAAGTTTGTAACGTTTCTGTTACTGTTATTACTTGATTTTAAATTATTTGTATTATTTAATTAAAATTTGCGTGTAAACCTTCCTTTACTTTTATTTTGTGGAATTCTTACTTTTCAAGGGCGTTGTCAACCTTGAGATTCATTCGGTACTGAGTCTCTGAGGAGTACAGAAGTAGTACTTCATTTGTTGAAGTGATGTAGTTTCTTTATCTTAACTAATATCTACAATATCTTTATTTAAAAAGTATGTGTTAATAATACAGGTATGTCTTTTATTTCTATTTTGTTGAGTTTATCTAATTCCCAGTTTCTATTCCGATTCCGATTTTACCTTTAACGAAATTATCATTATCTTAATGATTCTAATGGGTTTGGTATGTGCATAATACAATAAATACCAACGATCCGAATCGATTTTCGTTAAGAAAATACGCTTTTATCATCGTTTTTATGGGAAATTTCCCAAGGTTATTCGTCAATTTCAACGCTGGACGACATCAACCTTGCATCCCATTGGAAATTTGATCCGTATGCGTGAGTTGCCTTATCTCTACATTCCTTTTCGTTGATAACTGCCTTAGCAACAAACTTAAGTTTTCTTCTTGTTAAATAACTTGCATCTTAACGTAACTTGTTAAATACTTAATGATAAAATTTCTCTAATTAATATCAATATTACAATTGCATACTGCAAATATTTCAAGTAACTTAAATAAAATTGTTTTCTTACTATATGTAAAGAAATACCGGTATTCTCTTAATTTTAAGTTTAATCATTTAAATGACAAAAGTTTCTATTTTTAGTTTTAAGTAACTTTACTGAATTTTATAGTATTGTTTTTGTTTTGTCTTTGAATATAAGATTATAAATCTTTTGAGAGTGAATCAATGAATTTTATGTTGTGTAACTTTTATTGCAGATAAGACTTTAATAGTTTAGTCTTAAAATGAAACTATTTGGCATCCCTGACATCAGAAGTTAATTGACCAATTTTGACAATTTTTCTAATTGTTTGATTGATTTCTTATATTGTTTGTTAGCGCGCTCTTCTCTTACCTAAATTACCTGAGTTGCGGCTACAAGTTGATAAAAGCAGCAGATAGATAGTGAGCATCTATTTAAAGGAATCAGTAGCTTAAAATTGAATATCTTAGGCATTTTTACTAATGTTGTCGAAATTGATGGTAGACAATTTAGGATTCAATTTTATATTGTACCAGAAGACACAATGAGTTTTAGTAGTATTTTAGAACGAGGCTTTATTTTATCTAATGATGGAATAAAGTTCACATTCGATTCTAATAATGTAGAAATTGTAAAACCTAATGATTTTGTGAATAACAGTAATTAAAAGTCATTTCAGAAATATTGAACATTGAGGTAGAAATTAAACTTAAACCCATCAATACCAGAAAATATTAAAGAAACAATCTGAAATCTTTATAACAATTATGTTCGAAAGATGAGTCACCAAAAACATAATTATCATGCTTTTCATATGCAAATCACTTTAAAAAACGATAAACGAATTTATTTTTAACCACGTAAAATTTCCTTCACAGAAAAAATTAAACTAAAAAAATCTTAGATAATTATACAGAATTACAGTTCGTGATAACTTTTCAACTCCTTTGATAGATGACGTTTTAGATACATGAAGACTCTAAGTATACTTCTTTTATAACTCCTTTTGGATAATTTCAATACTGCCGCATGCCATTCGGGTTCGCAAAGCCGCCTAGAGTTTTTCAAAGGTTTACTAATATTATTTTTGAAGAATTATTAGACAAGATAAGATCTATTTGGACGATATACTCGTAGCTACTGATACTTTAAAAAGTCATCTAAACATGCTGACTAAACTTTTTGATGTTGTTGCTAAGAACAACTTGGTTTTTCGAGTGGATAAATGCAAATGTTTGTATAAACAGATTTCATATTTAGGTTATTTAATTGATAATAAGGGCGTCAGCCCCAATTCAGATAACGTAAAAGCAATAAACGCAATTAAACGGTTACATATTTATTTGATTGATAAACATTTTCGCATAGTTACGGATTGGAACAGTTTTCGACTTTCAAAAAAGGACGTAAATCTATCTAGGATATTAACCAAATTTGACCTAAAAACAGTTGTCAGTTCCGAAAATAGCTCACACAGTTATTTAAGAAACCCAAAAGATCTAGTAGACGTTACGTTAAGGATAAATGCGGAATATATAAAATAAACTGTCAAAACTGCGAAAAGTATATGTAAGAGACCGATTAAATTTCAGCTTAAAGAACATTTGGCTCACATTAAATACAGAAGATTAAATAAATCCAGCTCCATGCTCAAAAAAGAACATCAAATAAACGATGTATGTTTAATCAAACAAATTAATAATAAAAACCAAGCTTGATGCATATAAAAACCTGGAAATTATAAAACATAAAAAAGTAATGTTAAATAATGACGATCAAGGATCATTACGCTTCTTCGAACTTTTAAACCTATATTACCTATAAATAGAATAGTATTTAATGTATTAATGTACCGCTAAGGATGATAGCATACTTGTTTTCTATATTTAGTTTATATTTTTGCCCTGTTTTTCCTTTATTGAAGTATGTTGACTGACCTACGTAACATTACCTACATTTAGACATCTGTAAATACGTTATCTTTGAGGTATTATCTAGTGTCCTGAATGTGTAACAACTAGCAAAGTAAATTTTGGCAAAGCTTGAGCACGGAAAAGATCTTGAATTCAGGCAAATTTTTTGATATTATCTTCTGCAAAGTATTTTGCAAACTAGTTAGTGAGCTACAGACGCCGTATTTAAGACTGAGACATGCGCGTCCTAATTCAGCACCAATGGTTATGGCGCGATTTAACTGTTGCTTTTGTTTACAACAAAGAATTCTACAGCCAGTTTATCACAATCAATAGAAGATTGATTATGCTTGCAAAACCCACAAAATGTGGACTAAAAATATCTATTACATACCTTTGATATAATTTGACTGGGGTAAACAATCAAATGGATCATTTGAAGTATTAAATAAATTACATTACTTTGTTTATAAAAATTTGTAAACTGCTATATAAGTGGAAACGTTGACAAGCTGATTTTATATCCGCGTAACTCAAAACAATGTGAAAATGCCACCAAAGTGAACCACTGGACGGAGAACACTCTAATGTACTTTCACAAATGCATTTTCAGACCTACAGTTTTAATTAATAAATGATTTAAGTAACATAACCGAAATACGATGGCAGAACTATTTCATAACGTAAATTGCCATAGAGGGGAACAGTTTGACAAGTTTATTTTATACTCGCGTAATTCGAGTAAGTTTTGTGTACACCGCTGGCTAAAACCACAACGTATAAACTTTTAAGTCAAATAATGTCAATGCAAATGTGAAAATGTCTCCAAAGTGAACTACTGGACGGTCGTTTCACCCCTTTAGGGTCCTCAGGAGTAAGATAATCTCTAATGTATTTCCACAAAAGCATTAACAGGCCTATAACTTTAATTAATAAATGATATAAGTAACATAACCGAAATATGATTGCAGAGCCGTCTCATAGTGTAATTTACTTTGTGAGGATAGTAATATGTAAATTACACTATGAGATGGTTCTGCCATCACATTTCGTTTATTATTTACAGACTAATTCCATATATAAAAAGCACACACGAAATTTAGCTACATATTGACAGCTGTCAAAAACATATGTTCGAGTCAATTAAACATTACACATAGAAAAGTGCCAAACGCCAAATGATTTATTTTCAAAAAAGGGACTAAGTGCCAACCTAAATTATTAATAATAATAATCAATTATTATCTAAATGTAAAATATCGCAGTAAAGCTTTCTGTGATTTTCTGATTGCAGGTATAGTATCATGGACGTCAAAGAATTTGTTTCTTATGTTTGTTTTTACGCGACGTAGCAGTTTCAGTCAGCTAATCTGAGTTGCATAAAGGTCTTAAGGTTTTTGGTATTTAGGTACAAGTCTGCTGCAATCTTAATATTAAAAAAATTGGAATCTAACATATCAATAATCCCAAAAGGAGAAGTATGCATAGCTGACATGACCACTTCATGTAGGTCCCGTGGTACTATGAATTTAATAACCTTTTTTCTTTTTTCTATTAGACCGAAAAGTCGGCCACAGAGCATGTTAATATGGCCACTTATTACAAAATGATATTCAATGAAATTAAAACACCCCATGTGCTACTAAGAAAATCAAAACAAAGAAGACCACATTATTTTTGATTTGTCCTGCACGTTGTCACTCCATAACTTTTTTTTCGTAATACAATGATTATTAAAAGCCCGTACGAAACAGCATGCTATTTCCTTGCCTCCACGTCTACCTATACCCTCATGCCACTTACACATAAAAGCGCGATTAATAGCCACAACATGTATCTCTAGGTTAAAGCAGGACATTTGACCAAGAAGCTGTTGCCTTTTATCATTTAAAATATTTTTATAGAAAAAAAAAGTTTTTTTGACATCACAAGATGTTAGTAGAGCAAATTTTAATGCCGATGTTTTCGTTATTGTTTTCTGTTGATGCTTCATGATCTCCTCTTTTTGAATTTCAGTCAGTTGTTTAAAGAGGTCAAAGGAAGGGTTTTTTGATGTGACGGAATCCAATTTTTGATTAATTTCTTCCTATAGTCCCTGAACATGCTCTTATAATTGTTCTTATTCTTTTGAATGTAGCGAAAGATTCGGTCATTGCGGTTTCGCTCTTTTCTAGTTTCTTTAATTTGTCAGGAATGCCGGAAAAGTGTGTTTTTATAAAAACTAGTCCGCTCTTAACAGCTTCGTCATTAAAAGCTTTTTGAGATGCAGATTACTGCAGAGGCCGTCTCGTCAAATAATTCAACCACCTGAAGTAAGACAATTCAATTAATGTATAAGACAGTGTCAGATTATAGTATGAACTGTACCTCTTTAATGTTTTCAAAATGTGTGGCATACAAAAATGCAAGCAGATAACCAAGTTCGCCATCTTGTTATGATCGGTTGCGGTGGAAGTTTAACATTTGGTAGTTATTCTTTATAGGCCCTTACCCGTAATGGTGCTTTCACAAAAACCAGAAACAAGATCCAATAATCAAAAAGAGAATCTAACATATCAAAGATTTTTACCTTTTTGGTGGCAGAAATTAACTTGTTTACTATTGCCAACTTCTCTCTAATGAATTCACACACTCTATGTATTCCATGTGTTAGACAAGTTAAATGTTTTAAATTCGGATAAAATATTTCTAATACCTGAGCGGATTTAATCATATAAGGTGCTGCATCGGTTACGAATTAGAGAACCTTTTCTTTTTTTACGCCATTGGGATACAGAAGTCCGACAAACATAAAATGATATAATTGTAATTAATAGATTTGATTATATTAATCAATCATTAAAAAAAACCTACGTAAACAATCATCGAAAAAATTTGCAACTGTTTTGTGATTGGTCTGTGGAATTTCATTGGATGCTAGCAAACGAGTTTTTTCTGGTTCTGGTTCAGACAATTTACCAACTACAAAATTTGCTATATATCGACTTCTGTAATCGGTTGTGTCATCAACCGAAGTCCAAATGTAATGATCCCCAATGTCATTCCTTATTGTTTGTATTTTCCATAAAAGGTAAACCAGCATTTTGAAAATAATTTAAAAAGTTAATACTTTAATTAAATTGCTTACCTATTGGTAACATATGTTTAAATATTTTTTTCTCAAAGTTGATTCATCTGGAACAACTTGTTCGGTGTATTTTTCGAGGAAATTGCGAAAATTGATATTATCAAGTTTTTAAAGAGGAATTTGAGCCGACACCAACGTTTTGCACAAATCTAGAGCGAAAGTTGCTTTTAATGGGACAGGTTTATTCTGTTTATCTTTTATAACCTTTTTTAACAATGGTTGTTTCATAGCTTTTTTTATATTTTTTAAATGTAAACCACCGATCTAAAATAATACATATACTAGTAATTAAAAGCATTTAAATTAAGATAATACAAACTTATTGATTTTGAACAAACTTGAAAAAGGTTTTCCCCGTCGGTTGCTAAATTATTGTCCAATGTACTCCACTTGTAATTATTTACAAATTTTGATTGTTTATTAGGTGGCATTTTTTAAAACTTACTCACAGCACAACAGCAATAGACTATCACAGTGTGACAATATCACAGGTATTTATAACAAACAAAGAATATTTTAATCATGTTTTTCAGTCATTAAAGGAATCCCACCGGACAGTATTAAAATTATCTATATTTGTTGGTTTTTTTTAGGTACTAAATAGACCTATAAAATATGATTCATCCCGAAAATCTTCCGGTTTTGTAAATAGTGTTCTGTTAACCCTGTCATTGTACATAATCCTAGTATAAACTCTTGCAATAGTTCTTCTCTATAAGCGGCTTTTGTATTTAATGTTTTCTGGAAACCATTGTTTAACAAATCATAAAAATCCCTGTTGTTATTTATAGATTCGTGGTAAGACCTTTTGAGCAAAAAATGTTAATTATATTATTGTACGTAATTTAAGTAAAATTATGTAATGCCTTATTGTCATCTACCTATTAAAATACTGTTTACACAAACTTTTCAAAATTTATATGTAAAAAGGCCATCGACCTGGCAACAACGGAAAGCTAGCGTAGCTTTCCGATGTTGCCAGGTCGATGAAAAAGGCAATATAAAATAATACTCTTCAAAATGGCAAAAAAGACAAAAAGATACACAAAAAGGCAAAATAGGCAGGCTGCAGGCATTTGCCTGACTGTCCGTTCTTTAGTAAGCACAAACATTACTTGTAAATCAAATAAAATACAGCAGTTGTCACTATCGGGCTGTTGAAAAGCAGCAGTTTGTTTTTTTAGGTACTGTATACTTTGCTTAACTTTTTAATAATGGAACTCTAAATAAAACTTCGCAGTTTTAGATTTTTTAGGATCATTTTTAACTTCATAAGTATGTCAGGTATCTAGGCGCGGACGATGGAAACAAAAATTATGCTTTGAATAACTTGTGCAGGTTTAAATCAAGACTAATGTATTTTGTTTGCAGATTTTACTCTTAAATCATGTGATTCATCTCTGGGAATGAGAAAATACGTCGTCCAATTTGTTGCCGATCTTCGTCAGTAAACTTTGAAATCTTAGAAATCTTAGTATAAGTACGCAAATCCTTATAAGTTATGTTTTGTTGACAATAGCTATTTTCCTGTAACCAAGGTCAACAATATTCATAAAAGTTGTTTTACAAAGTTGAATAAGTTTCCAATACTGATATTTGCAATGCATTATTTTGGAAATAATAGTTAAACCCGTTAGATAGGTGTTCTGTACTTGAAAATTTTGGTTGTAAAACTTATTGAACAGTTTAAAATTCTGTTCAGAAGTAAATTTTTTAAATTCATAATAGCGAATTCAGACACGCTAAAATAAAATTCAAGTTTTAAAATTATATTCTGTAGTAACCGTTACAAATAAACAGTATTTGTAAGTTATAATAGACTCACGTGTGCTTGTGGTTGATTTTCTTAGGTACAGCCTCTTCCAGCGATTAGAGTACTGCTGTCCTGATACCTTCTTCTTAGACTGAATATCTCTAAATCTTCCTCGCCGCTGTTCCATTTTCATCAACTATGAAACAGTAATTCGAAAATCAACGCTTGGAAAACACCGTAACAATACGCACGCAGTTAGACAGTTGGAACATACACCCAGCGCCATTTCTACAATTTATTATCAACGTTTTAATTACACATGGTACTTTGCGCCTTTGTAAACAGATGGTTTTTGGTAGATAGAACCTTTTTAACGCTAAAACACAAATTTATTATTTTTGGCATTTAGCACCTTTGGTTCTTCCACTCTTCAATTGGTACACTAGCTATAAACTCGTACTGTAACTTGTAGATGATAAATGAAAGATTCCAGACAGTTTGTCATTTTTGTAAATTTTCAATCAGATGTAATGCTACGTAAAAAATAAAAAGCTTCACTGAGAAAAAACATATCGACTATGCTATAAATTACAGGGCCTTCATTAAAACCCATTTCCCACGTGATCTAAGAGTTGAGCATCAACATTATATTAGGTTGGTAGTGTGAACACAGCTGTTAACGTTTAGTAACATTTTGTTCTCGTTTGACGTTTTGTTTACATCGAGTATTATTTTTTATCGTTTTCTTTATTCTTTATTTTTATATTTTAAAACAGTTATTATCATAACTACTCAGCACTATTTGTGTTTTCTCTGAGTAAGTACTGAATAACAGCTGTAATTTTAAAATTTTTAAAATTTTATATTAATAGAATTTCACGATGTTTACCGCTGAACAAGACACGATCATTGTAATGGCCCATTTTCGAAGTGGTACTCGCAATCCCGATGGAACTTGGTCGTATTCTCTTCAAAGTTCCATCGATCAATTCAACGAACATTTCCCAGAAGCAAACTTTACTTATGATGCTTTCCGACAACGTAAACAAGTTTTAGTTAATCGATTTTTAAATAAGAATTGCATTTGTAAGGGGAAAGTTACAGGGAGGCCTACTGTACTTACTGCACCTGTTGTTGAAGACATTCGCAATCGCATGGAACAAAGTCCAAATAAATCGGTGGCAAAATTATCTGCGGCAACAGGTATAAAATCATTTTAATTTCTACTTTTAAGATACAAACATTTCATTTTTAGGATTGTCAGCAGGAACTTGCCACAAAGCATTAAAAAAGAATCTTTCAATGACTCCGTACAAGGTTACGGTTTATCAAGAGTTACGTGCGCCTGACTTCTTGCAGCGTGTTCAATTTTGTGAATGGTTTAATGAACATTTAAATAACGATGACTTATTGGATTTAACTTTCTTTACGGACAAAGCATGGTTTCATTTAAGTGGATATGTAAATAGCCAAAATTATCGCACTTGGGCAACTGAAAATCGACACACTTTTGTGGAAGCAACATTGCATCCTTTGAAAGTTGGTGTATGGATTGCAATGTCAAGGAGAAGAATAATTGGATCAATATTTTTTACAATACTGTAAACGCAGATCGTTATCGTGATATTTTGGGTCAAGTTTTCGAGCAGTTAGACGACAACGAACTTCAATTTGATTACTTTCAGCAAGATAATGCAACGGCTCATACTACTCTAGCTACAATTGAATTTATTCAACAATTCTACAATGAAAGAATAATAAGCCAAGGGTTGTATCCTCCACGGTCTTCAGATCTTACGCCACTGGATTTTTATCTTTACGGACATTTAAAAAACACAATATATAAGAATCAACTGCACAATATTGAACACTTGTAACATGCAATTACTAATGCTATTCAAAATATTGAAGTTGATGAGCTTCGTAATGTGTGCGAAAATTTAAAAAGAAGAGTTAACACATGTATCGCAGCTGAAGGACAACATTTTGAACATCGGTTATAAATTTCAAATAATTGTTATTACCAATTTTTATTTTAAATAAACAGGTATTGTTGTTAATGTGTTACTGTTTTTAATTAATTATTTAACCTTAATTTAAAGGTTACAAATCAAATTTTTCATTTAGTATTTTTTTTTACGTTATACCAATCCAAGTAATGTTGGTTGCCTAACATATATGTCACGTGGGATCCAATCATTTATGAAGGCCCTGTAATTAGCCGTAGTTTTGTTAACAAAACAGCTAAAAGTCGGTTCAGAATCGTACGGATAAAATCATCTTAAACGTAGTAACTGAAGATTTTTTTACTTGGCAGATATTTTTTTTTAATCCTTTTAAATACAAAAATGATTGTTTTGGTTTGCTAACATACTAGAATGGAATTTATTAGATTGCAGGTGGAATTTTTTTTTTAAATTTTCGTAAACTACTAAGTCATTTTTGCGTTTTCTGTTTCATACAGATTGGATTAGTAATTAGATTTATGGCAAATTATAAACTAATTTCACCAATGTAGATTAAACCATACAATCAGAGAGTTTGATATACGCTATAAGAAGAGTGTGGAAGTTTTGTTCTTATTAGAATCTGAGAGATTTTGTGAGGTACTGCTGTAACTCATCTGAGCATATACCGTTAAATACCATCTATGTTTTTTTTCGTTTTAAATTTTTTAATTTTTGTTGTTCTTTCAAGAATGTTTATAAAAACGTTTATATTTTGCAATTATGTAGGCAATGTATTAAGGTTATTTGATTTCCCAAATCACGCGACATGTCCTGCCTATCTCCATGTTATTCTAAGTTCGTCGAATGCTGCTATGAATATACATGCTGTTGACGTACGCAAAAAATATTCTACGTGTTTTGAAACTTTTTTCAAAATATTTTGAGAATCAACTATGAAAGGTTACATCTGTTTATTTCTATCTCTCATTGCGTGTATATTCCACTTAGTTCGTATCTTATCTTATCGTATAGTAGTATTATGTAAAAAAAATATTTTTTAACATTATATGTTAATAAAAAAATAAACATTTTTGTTATAAAGATATATGTTGAAAAACAATTTCTAAAGATACACATTTTTTTATATCGACATATTTGTCAATATTACAAGAACGTATTAATTAGTAAAATTAATTTAATGAATGCCACAATCGAAATGTCATTCACAAATCCTATTTTATTGGAATTGGTTAAAAAATAATGATATTTACTGTGGCACTAAAAGATTAGATTTAGGAATTGTCGAACTGTCGAAGATACATAATTTCCCAAGCCAAGATTATTACCAAATTAAAATGCGACAAATACGTTGTTTGAAAGTACCCATTTGGCGCTTTTCACTTATACGGTATAATATTCACATTTATATTCAAGACAAAATATTGTAAAAACTACGGTTATTTAAATTTAAGTCAATCGTTTAAAAACATCCTTTAGGTTTAATAAACTAGTTTCGAACAACTAATTCTACTCATTATTCAAATAATATGATTATTATTTTACATAAGTGCCCATATAAATTCACAGAAGAATGACGCTGTAGTACTTCAATAATTAAAGGTTATTAAAATTGTTGCATTAATTGCTGATTATCATGTAAAGCGTAGTTGAAATCTGATCCGCAATTATAATACCCAAAAATTATACCTTCCATATTTTTCCATTAAAAATATTTCCGTTATAATAAAGTTTTTTTAAGCAACGGAATGTAATATTTATGACATTTTTATAACTTTCTTATTTAACAATCAATTTTCGAGATTTGATTTAATATTTAATGAGGGTTAGGTTGGGCGCGCTTAAAAAAAGTACGTTTTGGTACTAAACTAACATCTTTTTTGGTGTTCATCTAATTCAAGATCGTTTTATAAAAAATAACTTATGTTGCAATAAGCATGCGATAATTTAGAACCGTAAATTATTAAAATTAAAAAAAAGCGATTATAGGAGCTTAGCTAAATTCCAGGGCGAAGCGGCAGCGAATAAATAGTAACTTAACTAAGGTTATTGCTTTCTTTTTTCTAATGGTCAGTATTTGAGACGTCGCGTTATAGTGCGTGTTCTCGTTTTCTGCGTCCCCAAAAGGTGGAACAACTTGTACACATTACACTTTTTGTTAACAGCAAAAAAAATGACCGAAAGAGAAAAAATTAAATAATGTATTATTTGCGGTATTTATTGCTTTGGTAAAGAAGAAAGTTTTACAAATGGGCGTTGAAAAGTACCCCACCGTGATTTCTTATTAATACCATAACCATAACCATGCAATTAGGCGGAATGCATTTAACAATGGCATTCGTTTGCAGTATAAGACAAATATTCAGCGATGGTGGTCTTTTACATGTTTTTGTCGACTTTGGCGTGTATTCTGAAACGTTGTGGAATAATATTGAATAACGTTGAAATGTTGTTAAAAGATAAACATATAGAAGTTGAAAACAATTTAAATATTGTCTCTAAATTCAACAGCTTACCAAAACAATGTTAAAGTTTATCGTTTCTGGCAGTGAACATTCACCAACTTTCAAGTATTGGCTTTTATTTTTGGACGCTACCAATATCCTCTTAAAGTTGCAAAGAGCTGAGAGAAGCAGTGACTTTCTGTTACATTTGGAAGCGGCATTTGAAACCATACCATTTTTAGAAGCTGAAGAACGTTGCAACTATGCAAAGTTCGTTCCCAGTATATTTGCTGGAAATGAAAAACTTTACTAATCTTGCAATCTTTCAAATTATGTTGCGTCTCATCTGATATGGTTTTGGAGCAAACGGTAAATAAAGATTGTGCTCGTGGAGTACTTGGTTTCACGAGGAAGGAAAATACTTTGCAGATGTGGCTAATTACAAGGCATTTAATTGGGGAATATGGTAATCATATTCAACAAATGCTAACTAACTCTTCCAAACATCATTCAAAGTATGGTAATTTAAAAACATTTCGGGAAGAAGACGACATCATTAAGATCTTCACTCAGATTAAAGAGACTTGGATAAATTCGTTCGATTCTACTAATAGTGATCAGTCAATTCATATTGCTACAGGAAAAATTGCTTCTGCTGAAGTGCAAATATCGTTAACGCATTTTAAAGAAATTGGAAATATACATAAATTTACTAACGAACGGTTATGTTTAAATAGTAAGATAAACTTTTGGAAATCTGTACCTTGTCACAATCTAAAAAATTTTGGCAGTGATAATTTGGGTTTAAAAAGGAACTGTTTAATGTGTATGGGGTGATCGATATGTTAATACGATTGTAAACTTGTAACTTGTAATATTATATTTATTAAAATTTTACTGCACGTGTACAGTCACCTGTCATTCTACAACCTACAACTAACTTCAGTACGCTGGGCGCGTTCACCTATACAACACCTTCCCCTCAAAGGTTTAATTTATGGGGGATCTTTATTAATCGACCTGATTTTGAGATATTGGATGGTTTGGGATCGAGATTGTCTAGTTTCTTTGAAGGCACTTTGTGGCTTACACTCTAAGGCTTACAACTAATAATTTTGGTTATTGAAACTTTACTGGGATTAGATTCAATTCCTGAACAACTAGGTTTACTGAAATTACTAATGCTAGCTTTGCTTCTGTATGTTTTTACATTTTGGGGATGAACTACATTTGTTACAATACTATCACTTTGGTCTTTGTTATGAACTAAATCAAGATATAATACGGGATCTAAGATCTGCTCATCTATACACGATTTTGTGAGGGATAATTTCATTTGGTTTGAATTTCGTCTTACTATCTTGTTGTTTCGTTCCTTCCTAACCCAGTATGATCTCGGCTCTTTGGCTTTTTCGATAACTATTGCTTTGTTCCAAACTATTATCTCCTTTTTTAAAGTCAATTGTATTTCTTCTTGCGGTTTTATCATACTGAATTTTACTTTGTTCTTGTCGCTTCTGCAACATGTTGTAAACATTATCTTTTACCCTGGGTTCCAGATTTTTGCTAATTGTTGGCAGCTGCGTTCTTAATGCTCTGCTTTGAAGGATTTGAGCTGGAGAGGCTTGAAGAGATATTATCTCTGTGTTGTTATATTCCATTACACTCTCTCGAAAATCGGTGTTGGTTTCTGAACTCTTCCTTAAAATTTGTTTTGAGATGTTAACAGCCTTCTCTGCAAGACCATTGCTCTGATGCCACTCAGGAGTAGACGTAACAGTGATATACTTCTCACGATAATAGTTTAAGCATCTTTGGGATATGAAAGGTAAATTATCTGTCATTAGAATTTGTGGATATCCAAACTTTGTAAATAAATCTTGAAATGCATCAATGACTGCTTTTGATGTTTTATCCTTAAGAGGGATGAGATCTATCCAGTGAGAGAAATAATCGACCACCACCAAGTACGATTTAGCGGCAAATTCCAGTATATCGGCAGCGACTTTGTTGTATCTCAGTTTAGGGATAGTATGAGTTGTTTAATGTGTATGGGGTAACATCTGTTCTTTACAATTCCTGGGTTGATATTTTTCACAGATTCGACACTGCTTTATAAAGGTTGTTATATCCTTGTTTAAATTTGGCCAATAAAACAATTTCCTCGCCTGATTAATCGTCTTACAGATACCAAGGTGCATCTTATGTATAATCTTTATGAGATTATTCTTTAAAGCTTTTGGAACAACAATTTTGTCTTCAAAAAAAACCATGCCGGTTTCGACAAAGATGGAGTCTTTAAGTTTATAGTATAGTTTACTCTCTTTGGTTAGTGAACTTTCCTTTGGCCATCCATAGAAACAATAATCACTAATTGCTGAAAGTGTTTCGTCTTTGCTAGTCAACAATCGTAACTCGGATTGCTTTTCAATGCTGATTGGCATATGTTTGCTAACAGAATATACCATTTCCATCATTTCGGGATCATGTACTTGACTTTTCAGACTTGAACGCGATAACATATCTGCGAAATGAATGTTCTTACCGGGTACATAATAGACATTAAGTGAATATTTCAAGAGTTTAAATCTCAAACGCTGTAACCTTACCGAACCTATCTTGCAGATCGGTTTCTTCATTATTGAAACAATGGGTTTGTGATCGCTCTGTACGTCTACAACAGAACCATATATAAAATTGTGGAACTTTTGCGTACCATAATATATTGATAAAAGCTCCTTTTCTGTTTGGCTGTAGTTTACTTCATAGTCATTCATGCTTCGTGAAGCACAAGCTACTAATTTTAACATTTTATTTTTATACTCCTGGAACATGCAACATCCTATTCCATTTTTCGAGGCGTCACATTGTAAGATGGTTTTCCTTTTAGGTTCAAACGGAAGTAACGCTGGAGATTTAGTAATTATTTCTTTTAAATCTTCGAAACACTTTTGTTGTAAAGGAAGCCATTCAAACTCGACATTTGATTTTAACAGTTCACAAAGAGGTTTGATGTGATCTGCCATATTAGGAATGTACTTCCTAACATAATTGAAACTTCCAATAATTCTTTGTAATTCCGTTTTGTCCTTCGGGTTCTGTAATCTGCAAAGGGACTCAACTTTATCTGAATCAATTTCCATACCCTTTTCCGAGAACACCTGTCCCATAAACTTGACCTGTTTTTGGCAGTATTGAAATTTCTCTTTATTAAACTTGGCACCTACCTCTTCTGCCCTTTTTAGTACGCGTGTAACTGCTTCATCATGTTCCTCTTTGTCTGCTCCTATTACTATCATGTCGTCATGTACGGTTTGTACATTTTCTAGGTCACCAAAATTTTTCTCTACCTGCTCTTGGAATAAGTCCTGGGAATTGGACAGACCATAGGGTAGAACGGTGTATTTATATATACCAAAGGGAGTAGCAAAACAACATTTCCACGAAGAACTCTCTTCTAATTCTAAATGGTGGCATCCTTTTGCTAGATCGAAGACGGAAAATATTTTTTTCCTACCATTTTCGAACAGATTTCTTCAATACTTTTTACCGGTTGTGGTTTCCTTATAATTTGGCTATTAAGGTCCTGAGGATCTAAGCAAATCCTTAATTTACCATTACTTTTCTATACGATAACCATGCGGTTTATACTGGCTCGAGGGTCCATCTCTTCAACTTTTACAATGGCCTCCCTTTGTACCAGTCTCGCAAGCTCATTTTTCAGGGCGGTCTTTATAGCAAATGGAAATCTTTTTAATAGACCAAGGTCAACACAGGCTCGATCACTTAATAAAATTTTGTTAACCCCTTCAACTATTACAGAATCTTCATATACAATTTTGTTTTTATGTTTACAAAGCAGGTTTACAGTACCAATACTTTTAGCCTGAGTGCCCTCAAACCCTTTTATGATATAATTGCTTTTACGTACCTTAAACTGTTTGTTAACTTTGTGGAAAATTCTGCTCGGGATCACAGATATGTCAGCTCCTGTGTCCAGCTTTATTTTAAACTTTACATTCTCAATTTTGACAATCTCATCCCAAAACTGCTTAGGACTACCTGTAAAATTAACATTATTAATTGATAATTGATTACTATCATCGCTATTGTCATTTTGGTGAACACTTTTAATGTTTTTCACTCGACAAGCAACCGCGAAATGGTTCAAAATTCCATACTTTGAACAAGATTTCCCAAACGCAGGATACTCCCGGGTCCCATGCATACTTCGACAGCGTCTACACTTAAACTTTTCCTGTGCGTTGGTCTGGGTTTAACACTTTTCTTCTTCTTATACTTTTTTGTAGCCAAATTTACTTCTGCCTTCTCGGAAAATATTTTGTTCTGGTTCCTACTCATTTCACTAGTACGACGCACTTCTATAACCTTATTTAATTTTAACTTAACGAACCTCAGTAAGGCCTGTCGTGTGACTGTGTCACGTATACCTATGACAATTTTATCCCTTAAAGCTTTTTTTTCAACGGATTCATCTGGGTCTAACGTGTTGTAGTTGCAAGACTTCACGAGATGTTTTATGACTGGTAAAAAGTGTTCAAACGACTCACCTTCTTTTTGGATTCTACTTAAAAATTTATATCTTTCAAATACTTCATTTACACGTGGGTTTACATAAGCCTCCAACTGATCCATCATATATTTGTAAGGGTCAGCTGTTCCATCAGGTATTACGATGGTGCACATAATTCTAGCAGATTCATTACCAATAATATTCCTCAGAATTGCTAATTTTACACTGGCATTGGACTCATGTTGACATGTAGCAATCAAATAATCTTCAAAGGCAATCTTCCAAAACTTTCACTCTGTGGCGGCACTTTGCCCCTGCAAATCAAAATCTTGGGGTAGTTTTACCGGTCCGTGAGTATACGACTGCGCCATGTTTAATGTGTATGGGGTGATGGATAAGTTAATAAGATTGTAAACTTGTAACTTGTAATATTATGTTTATTAAAATTTAACTGCACGTGTACAGTCACCTGTCATTCTACAACCTACAACTAATTTCAGTACGCTGGGCGCGTTCACCTATACAACAGGAACAATTCTAAAGGAAATATAAACCCAGAGTTCATGTTTCGAAGGATTGTTACTGCCGCTCAGGTCAATAATCTCAATTTTGACGACGTCCTTTCTTGCGAACTAACACATGTTTCCAATTTTTAATGAAGATGGAACTGTGAGGAAAACGTCAAAGTCAGAACTGGCTAAAAAGCTTGAAGCATTTTCAGATGTTGCTTTAGATCCGTCGGCAGAAATTACTACCTATTTTATAGATGAAATGCTTTTATTTCGAGAACTAAATGAAAAAAACTTCACAACATTTAATGAACTAGGAAACGTTATTTTCAAAACAATGTTGCAGAATTTCGAAACATAGGGTAACTACCAATTAATATCTATTTTTTTTATAGATATTATCTAAAAAACTTGATCAAAACTTGTGAACGTCAAAGAAGAGGACGACAAAGCAGTTTTGAAACTTTTTCAATAATTGGTACTCGGAACGTACCTAACTACAAAAAATTTATACAAAATCCTAAAAACAAAACCGCATTAATACAGTTTGTAACCAACTATTTATGTAAAGGTTTTCAAAAGATTCCCGAAGGGAGACAAATAAATATTGCAGGTGGACTAGAAAAACCAGAGGATTGCGTAATCGTACGTATACCCAGCGGTATTTTACGAATTAATAATATATATACTTACATTGTTTATTATAGATTACTACTTCAGGTTGGCATAAAGATGATACCTCATACCGGCATGAGGACGCCGACACCCGCCTAATATTCCATATATTGTCAGCATTGCAAACGCACTTACAAATTCTTGTTAAGTCAGATGATACTGACGTGCTGATTCTTCTCTTATACTAACAGCAACAACAAACAAACATCGATTTGTATCAGTGCATTCATTTCGTTACCAGCCTTTCATGTACTGACAGGGTGTGACACTACCAGTTTCTTTCTTAGAATTGAAAAAAAAGACAACATAGGACATATTTTTGAAACATTATAAAGAAATACATTTTCCCCTGTTTGGAAGAACCACACTTGAGCAAAGCATTATGGTAGCCAGGAAATTTGTTCTTCGCATTTATTGTTTATATTTAGACGGAGTAAATGATTTAAATGAAGCACGGCGCTACCTTACACGACAAACAAAAAAACGACCAATGAATTACCTTTTACTGAAGATAATTTTTTTTTACGTACTAAAAGGTAAGAGATTAAATTATTGTTTAAGTTTTAATATTTTTTCCATTAGATTTTTCTATCAAGTGAGTATGAGGATTAGCTGTGACGAAGCGTATCACCCCAATTTAAGTCTGTTGCATTATGGATGGAAAAACAAGATCAAAATTTTCCCAAGATTACGACTCAACTCCCGATTTCGATTAATTTAAGAAGTTTGTTGAAAATAGAATATTCAGGCTGCAAATTCAAAATACTTTGCAACAATTTCGAGATAATTTTTAGTACCTAATATTCTAATTCATTAATTAATTGCTTAATCAATTTTGATGCACATCTAAAACACCAATGGTAACAAAAATAAAAAGTAAACAACCCAACTAAGACATTTTTCTTGCTTCCGCTTTTGCCATATAACACCAAGAGCTAACTTTCAAACGTGAATCACTAAAGAGGACTCGTGCGTTAGAACGATGCTATCCTTAATAAAATGTTTAATTGTGACTGTTATTAGAAATAACCGCACACATAATCGACAGAGAATATGACCTATAAAATTCTGCGGTTTTTGTTATAAAAATAAGATAAATTGTTGTTATCGTAATCGTTTTAAAGCATATCAAATCAGACAAAATGTTGTGAAATAAGACAGTTACGGCGTTCTTTGCCAATTTTTTGTTGTAATTTTTTCTTGCTGGAAAAAACTGAACTAGCCAAATTCAAGTAAATTGTCAAGCTTTGAATCGATTATAACAACAGTTATAACAATTTTACTAACTTTAAAAAATGCTATTACGAATTTTATTAAAACTAATTAATTTATTTTTACTAAAAATATGTACACGTATATTATTGTTAACCGAACTAATTAAATCTAAGGATATTTAATAAAAACACTTACACTAATTTATATATAGCGCCATCACTGACACGAAGATAAGATAAGTCCGTGGATAACTTCACACACTTGTTTAACACTTATTGTTTACGTTAAAGTCACGTACCAGGTTATTTATCTCACACGCGTTAATCACTTATTTATTTAAAATGAGTGATCTTCTTAACACTGCCGTCTTTGAGTTACTGGAAAAATAACTGACCTCTGATTTGCTTGTGCTGAATTTATACATTTTGGAAATCCTTCTCGAATGTTCCATATCTTTGGGTATACGTTCTGGAAACGTACAAAAACCTCGCAAAGGCTCTCGAAGTTGAAAATAAATTCTCGAACGTTTCAATACGTCAATTTTCATGGTTTGTTTCGATATAATTTTTTTCACAGCCACCTGAAAGTGTCGTAATTTTCCATTTTCGATGCAGATTTTTAATACGATCATTTCTATTGTACTCTTTAGTCGCTCTCAAGACCGTTTGTAAAAATATTTGTAATTAGCCAATTTAGTTATACTTGAAAGTTAAATAATTTTATTCATATTAAAACAATAGTTAGCTATTTCGTTTCGTATTTTCTAATTATCTACTTAGTTATACGACACAGTTTTGCGACTGTTTTATCGACACAAAATGACATAAATGAACAGTACATCTGACCTTATTTCCGACTTCCAATCAACAATTTTTAAGATTTGAGACAGAGCGACTAAACTGTTTCCTCCATCTAACCAGATTTACCAATGAAACCAATTCCAATTTGATCCTTCAAACTAACAATTGGATGAGATCCCAATTAGAGCTATAATTTTAATAATTTTTTATAATTATCAATTTAAAACAAGTAAAACCTACCCGTCGAATTAAAACGGCTTTTACCAAAACCCAACGTGGTTTGTTAAACGATTTTACGGAACAAAAAAATGGAAAATACGGGAAATGCCGTATCGATAAACATTATTGACAAGTGACGTTTCTATGCCAACTCACCTTACAAAATTACGAAACAAAATAGCTAACTATAGTTTTAATATGAATAAAATTATTTAACTTTCAAGTATAACTAAATTGGCTAATTACAAATATTTTTACAAACGGTCTTGAGAGCGACTAAAGAGTACACACCCCCTTCCAGCGATAAAGCTGTTTGTGAGAAAACGAAAGTGTCAGGGTATTTCATTGAAATAGGGTTTTAATTTTGAAGGATGCCATACACCTGCATTTCTCCCATTCGAGTCCTGCAATGTGCACACTCCTGCTGGACTAACATCAAGGACAACAAAAGGTCCTTCGTACTTAGGAAACAATTTTGAGGCTACTTTATCCACCGACGATGACAACTGAAAGGAGCTACGAAGTACAAGATCTCCACTCTTAAAACAATCAGTTCTTTTCCTAAGGTTATATCGTAAACTTTGAGATTGGTTAGCCTTTAATAGGTTACTCTCAGCCACAACAAAAAAGTGCTTAAGTTCCGATATCCTCTGAGACCAATTCTTTAGCGAGTCCTCAACAATTTGTTCTGATATTTGTTTAGGTATAGGAGCCTGAACGTTTATCTCTTTTTCAGTACGAAGTTCACGGCCGAAATTCAAAAATGCAAGAGAAAACTTGGTTGACTCTTGGACAACAGAATTTAATGCAAATTGAATTTCTCCAAGGTTGGTATCCCATTTCTGATGAGATTGGCCATCAAGATAAGTTACAATCAGTTGTTTTATATTTCGAGTAGCCCGTTCAGTGGGGTTGGCTTGCGAATGATACAACGGGGTATTGTGCAATTCCAAGTTGCAGTCGCGAGCCAAGTCTTTTATAAGGAGACTAATGTAGTTTTTCCCGTTGTCGGACAACAAAATGCGAGGACAACCAAACTTAGCTAATACGTGCGAACGAAATTTTTCAAAAATGACTTTGGAAGTCGCTTGACGTATAGGAATCAATTCGGCCCATTTTGTAAACAAATCTTGAAATACTAACAGATATGTGTTTCCTTTAGAACTGCGAGGATAAGGTCCCATTAAATCAGTTGATACTATATCCCAAGGAGTAGTTAAATAACGTGGAAATATTTTTCCCCTAGGTGGTTGATTGTCTGGTTTAACCCTCTGACAGATGTCGCAATTCCGAATATACCTTTGGATGTCAGAATACATACCAGGCCAAAAATAAAGTCTGCCAACTTCCAGTCTTCACTTGGTTCTGTTAACTCTTCTTTGAGAAAACATTTTCTAAAATAATACAAACGGTTGGATTCAACTTTCCAATCGGGATGAAGTTTCGGTAAAGTTTGAACTTTATAGACTTTCCTATCGTACCAATCATCAGTCGAAACTGAACTAATGAAGTTCACCGTCGAAGTAGGAATTCTAGATAATGCGTCGGCAACACTATTTAAGGAACCGTTTCTATATATTATTTCAAAATCATATGCTTGCAATTTAAGTGACCATCTGGCTAATCTACCAGTCGGATTTTTAAGATTCATTAACCACTTCAAAGAAGCGTGGTCGCTAATTACGGTAAACCTATATCCTTCCAAATAATGACGATTGCGTTCAATGCCAAATAATACAGCAAGACATTCTTTTTCCGTTACCGAGTAATTTTGCTCAGCTTGGGATAAGGAGCGAGAACTATATGCAATGACACGTTCTTCGCCAGATTGCACTTGTATTAATACGGCTCCTAATCCTGTGGAACTTGCGTCAGTTTGCAAAACAAACGGCAATTCAAAATCTGGCCTACCTAAAGCTGGTGCTGATGACAAAGCGCACTTAAGCTTCTCAAACGATTCCGATTGTTCTTTTCCCCAAGTCTAAACTGATTTCTTTTTCAAAAGATGTGTTAATGGTGCCACAATAGTTGAAAAGTTTAGTATGAACCTTCGATACCATCCTGCCATACCCAAAAAGGTACGCAATTGCTTTATGTTTAGTGGTGCAGGAAATAACACAACGGATTCAATTTTGTCACGATCAACAGTGAGTCCGTTTGAGTTGACACAATAACCAAGATATTTTAATTCTCTACAGCCAAATTCGCATTTTTCCGGATTCACTTTCAATCCGGCTAAACTCAATCGGTTAAATACTTCGCTGAGCATGCTACAATGCGTTTCGAAATCTGGAGTACAAATCAAAATATCATCCAAAAATACTACAACATAAGGATACAATTCAGGCCCAAATACGTGGTCTGCTAATCTTTGGAAAGTAGCTAGCGCATTTGATAAACCAAATGCCATTACTCGATATCTAAACAAACCTCTACCCGGTACAATGAAAACTGTCAAATCGCGACTAGACTCATCTTCCAACGGAACTTGGTGAAATGCTTGACGTAAGTCAAGTTTTGACAAGTATTTTGCCTGACGAAGACTATCTAGAAGGTGTGTCATATTTGGTAAGGGATAGGCATATTTACGAGTTAACGCGTTAATCTTTCTAAAATCTATACAAAACCGATACCATCACCCTTCTTGACCATAACCACCGGCGAAGCCCAAGGTGAAGTACACGGTTCGACTAACTTTTTTTCCAATAATCGGTCTAATTCGCTATACATTGCTTCCAAAATTTTGGGTGAATATTGATAAGCTTTTTGTTTTATAGGCACCGCATCACCAATTTCGATTTCATGAGAAATCTTCGATGTTAAATCTATTGAAAATTCAAGTTTTTCTAAACCACTTGTTACAATTTTATCCAAAATTTTTTCGTTTTCAGCAAAAAGGATTACTCCGTAACTAGGCTGTATTTGCTAATTCAGAATGTTTAAAAAAATTCAAACACGTTTTGGGATTTGTCTTCAAACCACCACCAATGTAAGTGTGAATTGGTACAGATTTTGGTTTAAGAAATGTTATCCTAGCCTAATAGCAATCTTACTGACATAGTAGATAATAAAAAGTTAAATTTAAGTTTCTATTCCCAATTCTCACCGGAACGTTGTACATATGCGAAACCGAAATTACTTCTGAATTTGCCATTTCAGCTAAAAACGGTTTAACAGAGAGAGGAGTATAACCTATACTTTTAAAAAGTTTCATTCCTTCGCAGCCAATATACGACAAACTGGACCCTGAATCAAAAGTACCATATGTGGTTACAAAACTTTCAACATTTATTAAAACAATCGAAATAAACCATTGTTTAGCCGCTTTAACCATCATATTAACATTATTAGTAAATTCCATATTTGACAACGAACTATTGGTGACAATACCTGACTTGGATTCTTTGTGAGAAATCTCTATTTTGCCACATCCACAACTTTTGCAACAATTAATAAACTTTTTGAAATTGGTAGTAGTCTTTTTAGGTGTAACTCCCCTATACAAAAAAAATTCAAATTGTTCTTATTGTTTTAAATTTACTTGTAGTAGATTGTTTTCTTGTTACACTATGTATGGCTTATTAATTTATACCAAAATACTGAGTTATTCATTTTCGTGCCGCGGCCGCCGGACTATTTGGTAATACACAGAGGAAAAAGAATCTTTATCAGTTAATTATATTACAATTTTGTTTATATAATTTTTATTTCTTTTCACAATACAAAATATAACATTTGATTGATACTGGCAAAAAATTTGTTTATTTATACCAAACACATCAAACTAAAGAATACAAAGCTAAGTCTAGTTAGAGAAAGACATATCATTATTTTTAGTTTCATAGTTTTTTTCTTATTTAATAAAAAAATACGAACACTAATGTTTACAACAAAGATTTGACTTTTTATTGTTAACACATTATAATAACAGTGTAATGGTTGTTTTCTAGATCATATTTTTATAAGTGATAAATTCTTAGTGTGTCATTAATCACTGCTAGTGCCTTTGGACTTACAAGAATGCCTGAGAATTAAAATGCGTAATGCAATAATGTTTTTTATATACTAAATTTATACTTTTGACTGCATGTTTTATGTTTTATCAGACATTCGTGAGTAGCTGCTTAATCCTCATGGTCGATTATGCTTTTACAAAAGTGGTCGGAGATAAGTCCTAATCCTTTAACTTGATTACGATGGAAACTGGTTCTTAGTTTTTTTAGTACTAAGCTTCAAGAGAAAAAATAAACATGATTTGAAATTTTAATTAGAAAACAAAATTATATAAATAATTTTTGAGCCAAAAACTGAAGATCACAAAAACGATAATGTAATTAAGATAATGACACTTGATCTTAAAATTAAATAAATTGCAAACTACAGCTTTATAAACTCTGTTAACTTGTGTTGGTAATATCAAAAAGTTGTACAAAACGTACTGAAATTCACTCAGGGTTAATGATCACAAAAAAAGTTTTAATTCATAACTATAAAACCTGTTTACTTCACTTATTTTAACAAACAATGTGTGTTTAAATTTAAGGATTATGATCAATTCCTCAACTTCAGTTGTATCAGGTATGCTTCACATGAATTAGTTCTTAATTTAGTGTTCTTTACAAAATAATTGTGGAATTTTAGAATCATCCTCATGTTTCGAAATGATAAAGTTTGATTTGGTACCCTACGAAAAGCAGGGTTACAAAGTTGGGGTTGTTCGGTTCGTTGCATACGTGCGGTTAAAACTGCCTCTTATTCTATACCAGAAGTCCGAACATGATTTACTTCGTTTGTATTCTATCTTAAGCCTATTGTTCAGAATCAGTTTGTAATAATTCAATTCTTGGTTTCTGTTGTACGTGTTTGTTTGCATATATACACGTCCCATCACAGAACTTTTCGATTAGTTTTCATTTTCATAATGTAATTTTTTTAGCGGGTTGATGAAAACAAATCACAAAAGAATTTATTTTATAACAAAAGAAAATTGTTAGTTTCCTCTGAACTGAAAACATTTCGTGTATTGTTCTCTCGACGTGTTTAAATAATCGACCATTTAAAATTTGTCTCGCCGTTGTCAACATCCTTCAAAATGTCGTAGCGTAAACTCGTTATTAATACTACTTGCTGAGATTTGTCCTAGTTATTTCATGACTTGAATACTATACAAGAAGTTTACCCTTATATATGTTAACCTCCCTTTAAGGTTTGACCCACTGTTACAATAATATCTTGTTGTCATAAATCAGTACAGAGGCGTGCGTGAGTAGCGAGCTCAACTTGCATGTTATATACACTTGAACGGATTTGCAATTACTGAAAATTATTTTCGATTTAAGTTATGTATAACATAATTAATTAGTTTTTAATAACAAAGTTTGCGCGCCGCTGTTTTAGTAATAGTAATATTAAAGTAGGTAGCCCCTGAATTCGTTAAGCTCCAAATATTTCTTTTAGAAGTGGTACACAAGTGTTTGTTCAGGACAGCGTCTAATTGTCGCATCCACTTTTCCTTATTCCGTTCTGGCTGTCGTAAAAATCTAGTAATGAATGCTGTAAAAGCAACCATCAGGTAATACGAGTTTGGTCAGCTGAAAAGGTTGTATGTAGTAACCCTCGAAAAGGACCATCATTTCTGTGTAGTAGAAATCTGGGACAGCTTGTAAACTTAACTATATTTTTATTATCATTTTGTCGTCGGGTTTTCAAAAATTGCTACTGGTTGGACAATTAAGTTGTAAAATTCGAAAGTGCGCTGCCACCGAAAGTTCTATTTACTAAACATAATTTACAGCAGTTCGGTAAAAAGCAACTTTTAATATTGCCCCAATAAAATTTTATTTTTATAAAACTCCCTTCTAAAGGAAAATCGTACGAAATATTTTGCTTTGTACGAACAAAATGAAGGTTTGTTAAGAATTTACAGGAACTTTTATGTAACTTAATAGTTGAACAAAGTACTTGCTTGCACCAACTTTATAAATAATTTTAGCGCTTTTAGTTTCCTTAATGCGTTGTTTTATTTAGTTGCCTTTCAGATAATTCTTTAGATCTCGCAATATATCAAAAGCTTTGTTTCGTTAAGATATTTAATACAATCCGACGCTCTTTCATTGCAGTTTATATTCGTCTTATCTTTGAATAACCAAACATTGTTCTTTAAGCTTCAACGTTAAGAAAAAAAAAACAATTTTGTAATCGCGTTCCCATAGTAATTTTAATCGTGTTGAAATTTTAAAAGGAAATAAATATTTAAAGAAATATATAAACTAATTAGTACTAAAAACGTTCCTAATGATATCAATTCTCACTAATCAAGGCCAATTAATATTTTAATTTACGTCTGTACAAATTAAGCTTCTTATCTTGTGATTGTTAGTTTATACGTTTTTGTCAGTGCTTCCTTTTTATGTCGGTGATAGAAAACACCGATAAAATGCATTTGTGGTTCGTTTATCATGTGTGTTTACCAGATAGAACCTATGGCATGGTTTCTTTTAATATCCGGTGATACTTTACTGTATGTTTATTGTTAAATACATAATTTTTTAGATCAAAGAAAACTGGTATCGCATTTTTTTACTTGTGTCTGTGCCGAATCTTAACAAAATGGAACCTTTAATGCATTAGTTTGATTTTACAACTTTTATTTGTAGTAAAAAAACTTGCCGGTTTAGATTGGTATTATTACCAGTTAAATCAAATCGTTTTTTGGGAATAATTAAAGATTATAAAAATGATAAAATAACTGTGCTACCGTTTTCTTATATAGACAGTTATCCTATTGATTTGAATACCAAAATTGTTTACTTTGCAGATTGAATCTCAATAATATTATTTCCTAATACAATTATTTGTAATTTAAATACATAATGTACACGTTTTTTTTTATGTTGAAGAATATATTTCATAAAATAATAAATATTAATTTATATCAATTGTTTAATGACAGATGCCTTAAGGACTTATGAATTTGCATGAAACTTGAGTAACTCTCAATGTACGGTGTTTTTAAGTTACACTGTAATATACAGTTATATTTTTGTAGATAAAAATTTTGTATTTTCTGGTACATTGTCAACGTTTTCTAAAGAGTTTAATAGCTGTTATGGTCAAATTCAATAGCGCATACCTTAATCTCTTCTAACTTGATGGGCGTTTAATCCGACAGGAGACATTTAAAACGGCACAGGATGTATCTTGTTTCAAATTGACTGAATATTTTTAAAGAAGTTTTGTTTTGTTTATCCAGACGTGAATTTTACGTTGTATTCTTTTTTTTTGTTTTTAAAAGTCATTTAAGCAGAAAGTATAAACACCTTTTTTCTATACGTAGGTCCACAAAACGTGTTTCTATTATAAATACTGAAAAAACATTATTCCGACATAATTTATTTTCATTGTGTTTCTCGTAATTAAATTAGTAGAAACAGTATTTAACAGAAAATTTTTAATTATGAATGAAATAAAAACACGAACATTTTTATACCTTTTAAAATAAAGTTTCGTGCTGTGAAGATATTCGTTCTTAGATGTACAATTGAAAGGTTCTTTTTCTTTTCATTGGATTATAACTTTCAGTCGAGTAAAATAGAAATGGTTAGGTCGTCTGTGGGAATAGTAAAAATTACACCTGTGGTGTCTTTAAAATTAAAAAACGAAAATGAATCGCAGCTATAAAAAATAATTTCTTTTTATTGAATAAACACTAAAAAATAATTATTTTAAGTAATTTTCGCATTTATACATATATATGCACTGAAACTTAGAAGCTTGTTAATTAAAAAAATGGTAATTTTTTATTTTAAATATAATATAGTGTAAATGAGCAGGTATTTTAACATTTGTTTGGTACGATAGTATTAATTCATGTTTTATTTAGCAAATAACGCAATAAGTACACGGTTTAAGTTGTAATTTCTTTTTCAATAATTATTGCTTACACACAGCGACGGCGCCAGATTTTCTTAGTTGGATGGACACAATATTTTTGGAGTGGGCAGATCCCTAATAGAACAAAATCACCTAAAACAAATCAAAAACGTATTTTCAGTGTAAAAAACTTAGAACACAAAATTATTTTCATAACTTGTTGCAAAAACATTTATGATACGAAACAAATTGATTTAATTTTATTAGAACATGAAATAACACTCCAATAATATTTACGTTTTGAATTTTATGAAACGTAAATTGTGCAATTTATCAAAAACGGTTTTTTAAGTTAACTTTTAAACATTTTAAAAACGTTTTGTGGTATACACGTGTGCAATAACAAGTTGAATAACAATAACCAAATATTTTTAATGTTTTTAAAACCTTTAACACGAACACATACGTAAGAAAGTCAAGCAACTCATATTTTTCTTTGTTCAGTACCAACATCAGCAAACAACAATTTCCTTTTATTATAACTTTTTATAATCAAGCCCAATTTAACAAAATAATTTTCTTGAATCATCTAGTACAATTCTGTAATTAATTTTCTAAATTAAAATCTTCGTTGTTGATAGATTTGGTCTGAGGTTAAAACTTTCTTGAGTACGTTACACATTTAATGAAATAAATAGTCGTTTTTAAGATACTTAAATCAAATTTGTCAAACTACTCCATTTGATCTTTGAAGAATGGAATATTTCTTGTTTAGTTTCTTTTCCTAACAACAATACTTATGTACGAATAATACTTTTTACATGATCAACTTAAAAAAAAATTTGTTCATTTCCAGTTACGGGTGTGCATACATAGCAGATACTATTTTAGACTCTAGCAAAAAACTTTCGTTTAAACACTGTTTAAAGAGTTTAACGATTCTAACGTACAAATTTATCGCTGAGCAGCTGAAAAAAAATATTTGTACATTGTCATTACGTTTAAAATCTTTGTCGTAAAATTTTTAGACAATTTTACAAGTTTTCTATAATTTTGTTCTACAAATTAACAAAATGTAATATTTGTATTGCATAAAAAAATATTTTTTGCTTATTGAAATTTCAAACATTAAAAACGTACGAATGTGATACTTTAACTAAGCAATTTACAAGTAATCCGCCGTGGTGTTAAGTGTCCAATGGTCTCCCATTACGCCGATGATCCGTGGTTCAAATCCCGTAGCTGCCACTTCTAAAAACTTGTAAAACAACCATCGCCTCTTTAATTAAAAACTAATAGTCATTAGTGTTTAACGGTATTCTCTAAGAATACAACAAATGCCATTCAAAAACCAAAATTTGTTTATTTGTTTTGAAACCATAATTTTATTTTACTTTCCAAAATTGTTTTTTATTCAACACCAACGTGACACTCCCTCAACGAATCGTTAAGACATTTATTAAACAAATCCAATTCGTTTTGTTGTACGCGAACATTTCACGTTCTTATAGCGATTACAAAACACTTTTGTGCCAAAATTTTGTGTAACATTAAAAAAACGAATTTGTTCTACTAGGGATTCATTTGCGTAAAAATATTTCTTTTTAATATCATCACGTACTGATTGGATTGCGATTCTACATCAAAAAAGTTCTAATTTTACTGAATATTATAAGTTTTTATAAACAGAAGACGTGCTATATTAAATGAATGGGTCAATAGTCTAAACAAATAAAATTATTTTAATTGTTTAATTCATAATATACATACATTCTCTAAATTCTAAACCGCAAGTTATTTTTGATTTTTCAACTGGTACTATTAATTCAGATATTAGATAAAACCAATCAATCAATTATGGTAATTGATAATTTAAACTAATCGTAAATTTTATTATCTGCAGAAGTTATAGAGAGTCGACATTAGGGATGTAGAGCATGTATGGATAAATGACTACAAAATGTTTTATTTGGACAATTTTTGAATAAAAAATTAACTATAGGTTTGATTTGTCAATTAACCACTTAAGAAAAATATTTACACATCAAAAGTCTTTTAGACTATAAGTTTTGACCTACTTTTTTCAGATTTGCTCACATCTAATGAAAATCATTCAGATGACACATTACTAGCTATTCATGTACATAAACTTCAAGCAAATATTTAACCATAAAAAATCAAGATTTTAAGTGTTAATGGTAATTTTGTGTTTGCTGAAACAATATCAAAAATGTTAAAAAGGACGCTAAAGATATAGTCGCTAAAAAAACGATAAAGAACGTCTAAATCAAACTACATAAATGATGAATGAAGAACTATCGAAAACGACACCAAAATTTTAAGTATAAAGAAGAATTTGGAGTCAATCCGGAATATTCGCTGGTTCTAAAGTTTGCAGATAATTTTCTGGCTTTAATTTAGTGTCCAACTACAGTAAATAAAACAAAGTTTCTTGGAAATTCTGTGGTATCTGAGTAAGGTGAAAATGCCAATTATAAGAGATTATTAGAGCAATTATCTTTTACTTAAGAATCCAATATAATGGCACAAAACAGATTCAAGCTTCTTTTAAAGATCCTCATGAGACTATGTCATTTGTTGGTAGTATGGGTCACTTAGTCATTGATTTGGTAGTTGCCACAATGAATGCACTGGGTTTTATTGAAGTCCTTCTAGTGGCATCTCAAACTTTTTCTGATCACTTGGCAGTGGAAGTCGCAAACAAAATACCAGTTTGTTACAACTTTCAAAAGGAGGGAGAACACTGTTGTCTAAATTGATGTGGACTAAAGGTAACCAGGTTTTATATAAAGGTAGAATTAGGAAAAAGTTACTGAAGGAAAGTTGATATGAGCTAGGGAAGGGTACAAAGATATGGAATTCTGAAGCTTCTATTGAAAAAATTAGAGACTGTATCAGACATGCGTCGGAAAGCGGGAATCGCTGTATGGGTGCTGAGAAGCATGGGGAGTTGGTAAAAAAAGTTCATGGTTTCATCGGGAATGTAATATAATGAGATCTAAAGTTTTTAGTATGTTAAATTTGGCCAGAAATTTTAAAACTACAGGGTCTAGACAATTGTACTTAAAATCCAAAACAGAATATAGGTATCCTTATTATTTTTGGTTTGTAGTGAAACAGTTTAAAGAGGGTTCAAAGTTAATGAGTAGTGAAATTTCTATAGATCAGTGGGTCGAGTAATTCAGAACGCATTATCATTCTTCTCAAATTGCTCTTCCTGTTCAATTCGCACTTTCATTGATGAAGTATCTACCCAATTCCTGGATGCTAACTTTTTCATTGAAGAGTTTTGTGGTTAGTTAGGGCTTGCCTCAGCTATTTTATTACCGGGACAAGTACAATTTATTATAGTGGGATAAGAGCAGTCATTAGATCGCACTTCCCCCGTATTAAAATTAAAAATTAAAATCATTGGTTTTTCCTTTTCAGATAAACAGTAGTTCACAATTACGTACGTAAAAGTAATAGAGGATCAATATATATACAAAAAAGATACTCGCAACAGCAGCAGACCTTGTTAAAAGTGACTTGTGTGACAATTTATAGAGCTAGCAAAATATACAAAATAATTAAAAATACTTTTGCCGATCAAGTTAAAGGACGAAGAGATAAATGAAGTTCAAGCTATGGCAGGAGAACAGACATTACTCCGGAAGAAGAGATATCACTAGCTGTTTGAAGAATAGGGGTTCGGCGTGACTAGAAAAGAAATAATACAAACTGTGGCTAAAAAGGCTAAAAAATATTAAAACACAGATTAAAAATAAAATTCCCGGTGAAAATTCGCTTTAAACTTTAAATGTAGACATAATCAAATTTGCCCGGAAGAAAAATGTTTGGATGAAACTACTAACGGTTGGATGAAGACTACCGTTTTCAAGAACTATTTTAAAAAGAGTTACTCGAATATCGACCAGTTAAAGTAATTTACGACGGTCATGCTACTCATTTAAATGTCAAAAGTGCCATAGAAAGCGTAATATGGACCGGCACTAAGCCATAAATAATAACACATTGATTTGTTATAGTTAACATTTGCCCAACTAATCCAAATGTCATACCTTTAGAATTATTTGATCTAATCACTTTTCAGAGATGGAAATCTTTTCAAGCCCAAAAAATTGCTGACGAAAGTTTACCCTCAACTTCCAGTGTGCAAGATATTAAAAATCAGATTATGCCTTCAATGTTAGATGATGTTCAGATGCCTACTTCGACATCCAGAATGCATAATGATGGTCAGGTTTCGCCGAATCTGTCAACAGATCAATATTCAAAATAAGATCAACAAATTTCAATACGCACGCTAGCAATGGCAAACGTTCAGTTGCAAAATGACAACAATTCTCGTAAACCCGGACCTGGTTTTCAAGAGCTATTACTAAAACTCATCAAACGAGACCAGGTTCCTACAAATCAACTGATAAAGCAACTTTTCTTAGAAGCAGACGTGGTAACAGTTTTAAGGAAAAAAACTAAAAATGAAAGTTTCCAAAAAGAAACAAATTGTTCAAATGAATAAAAAAATTAATTAGTAACGACGAAAGTCACTTGGGTAAGTGATTCCAGTAGTGACAGATAATCGAGTATGATGATTTGTCCGATTCTGAAATAGAGTAAGAATGAGATTTTATTTGTCAATTCTTAAAAAAATGATATAAACTCCAATCCGCAGGGAAGATAACAAAACAGTTAATAATGCTAAAATCAAATCCTCACAATTCAACATGGCAACTTCGTTTCATCGAATTTTTATGGAAATAAAAAACATAAATAAATGTATCTCGTAACAGGAGTTGCGGACGATGAAGCAGAAGTGTCGTGTTACGCAAGTTGAAATATGCATGTGAATATAGGTTGGATGAAAACAACAAAAGCTGAATTTTGCTGTCAGATATCATAGAAAATCGGCCACAACGATAACTGTTAGCATTATAAAGACATTCAAAAAGTATCGACCTAGAATGAAGTATATCTTTTTGTTTTTATTACTGGCGTCGGCAGTCGGTTTTTAGATCGGGCGTCGGTGGCCGAGGTCGCGGTGGCCATTGTGGTCATGAAGATAAGTGGGCGTTGTTGTCATGGTGGCTGTTATAGTCAAAAATGTAAGTGGCCGTTGTGGTTGACAGAATAGGTGGGCGTTGTGGTGAAAGTTGGTAGGTAGCCGTTATGATCACGGTGTCCGTTGTGGTCGTGACTACAACGGTCACAATTCCGGGTAGCCGTTGTGGCAAGTGGCTGTTGTGGTCATGCCCCCGATTGCACCAAAATTAGATTCACGTGGACGTCATATTCCAGCAAATAAATGCAATCGTAATATTATAAGACAACATATATCGCTCTTCAACACGTGTTACTCACTATCGTAGGGAACCTAACCGACCGTATCTGTCAAGTGATATTAAAATAACAGACATATTTATATATGTTACCCTGATCACGACAAAGTGAAAAGTTCAGATTATAATAATGCTTTATTAATTTTTATTCTTCAAGCAACACGAATGAAGAAGGCGAAAATGTTAATGCAATGGATATATGGTATTGAGTCAACGTTGTGCACTCATACGAAACAAATTCTAAATAATTTCTATCAATGCAGCATGCAGATCCATCCAAGATTTTATGGAATGAGTACTGAAAAGATATTAGGGAAACAGTTAATTCGACCGAAATAATCGTACGTAGTGATGATCTCTAAAAAGTTATTATGTTTTCCAGAATTCCCGGAAGTAAGACGGACTGCGTGTTTCATTCCAAGCATTATAGCTTTTCATCAAACTTTTTCAATAATAGAAGACTAAAGTACAAAAAGTAAATAAAAACACGTATTAATCGTATGACATGAGTTTATTGCAAAACTCTGAAAGAAGAAAAAGATTCCACAAATTTTTTATCGCATTGCCTGTAGGTTTTGATTTACCCGACAGTAAAATGCGCTGTTCTTAAAGAAATTGAGCAAGATCTCATACTGCTTTTTTGTAGTTTTTTTGCTTTTTCTCATCTTTGTCCGTTACACAGAAAAATTAATAAATCACATGGCACTCCAGGAACCAAAATGAGAACTGCGAGAAAAATTTTAAAATTTTTTTTCTTAACGGGTAATTCCACTCTGGATTTTTTTCCTAAAAAAATTGTCGCATGCAGGATTCGAACCTAGATTATCTTTGTGAATTCATTTTAAATTATAAATAAAATATAAAAAACACCAACTTCCGGTTTCTTTATCAGACCCATCTTTTGATAGAACCGAGAGAATATGAAAAGCCAGCTCCATACCAAATTTCAAGTTACTTTTGATTTGAGAGTTATCGTGGGTACTTCGTTACACACACACACAGATACCCAATTTTTTTTGTAAAAAATACATTTTTCTGATTCAGGAGACCTTGAAACGTAAAATTATGAAAAAAATGTCCTTACAGGAAAGTAAAAATAACAATAACGAGTTTTATTAGCGATAAAGGTATTTTTGGTTACTGCGGTAGTAAATATTCACTAACAATTTAAACTATGGATGTCTAGGGGTTTTTCAAGACCACCCCAGCCTAATAGAACTTTTGCAGTCTGCTTAAATCAGTAGGTGGCTACAAGATACATTTTTTGCCAAAAAATATCTATTTGCAATGATTAAATATTAAAATACAATAATTTTCATAATACATTTGAACAATATTCTTGAATTCCTAGTCAAGGATTATCCAAAAACGTCTCTAATGAATTAAGTTTAAGCGTGTAACAAGAGCGACGTCGTAGTGTACGATAAAAAAATTAATTTTGAAACAAAATAATAATAAAATAAGCAAATAGAAATAAATAGAACGTCAAAACCCACTTTACCAAAAATTTATTATTCAAACAAATCAAACCAAAACTAGGTTAAGAGCATATTTTTTTCTTGCTTTTCAAGCAAAAAGGTACGTACAGTTTTTTATCAACGTTATTTTATCAAAAGATTTTATATGATTTAATGGAATGCTTCAAAGCCAACCCAAAAATTCAATTTACAATGCTAAATAAAGTTAAGTAACTTTGATGTTAACAATACATCACATGCAGACAAAAGTACAAAAACTCTTTTAAACCACTGTTGAAAACGCGTTCTCTTAATATTGACAACAATGAGTAGAATGAATTATCTTAGCTGAATTTTTAATTTATTTTTAATCTTACAACAACATGAAGTTTTATTTACTAAATTCATACAAACAAGTATAATATGAATAATCAATTTTTTATTTTATCACAAAATAGTAATTTCTTTAATTGTAAATTTTAAATATTATAAAAAAAACTTAATCAACAAACATCTATAAAGAAAATACCGAAAATAAAGTAGTGATTATTAAGATTTAAATTTCATTTTCTCTTATTGCTTTTTAAAAAATAATAAAACGTTCTGTTATTACAACGCCCTAATAACGAAGAACATTATTTACTTTTTAATAAAAAAAATTGTTATCACGAATTGGCATTAATTTGACCTCTTTATGCAATAATGAAAGTGCTTTGATTAAACTGCCTTTGTCAACTTATTCCCTTGATTCCCATATTCCAAACAAAACTCATTTATAATTCTAACTTGACATTTAAAAAATAGCAAATTTTCTTTTTGCTTGGAGAAAGTAATAGCATTTATAATTGAGTTTACAATTCTAACGAACAACGTTTGAATATTAAAAAAAAAACATTTATGAATTATTTATTCGGGCATCTTGTTACAACAAACGCTACTGCGTTGTTCTTATTTTTAAAAAAAAAGTGTTAACATACCGCAAAAAACCATCTTTGATAGTGCATGAATATCGATGTCTTTTACAAGAAAATAGCGAAAACAGATTACAAGCAGCAAGTTTGTTACATGGGGCGAATAGGATCCGCATTACGGACGGATACGTGCCTGTCATATGCGCTCAACCGGCCGGTAACAAACAGCCCAAAAGGATAATCGATAAAAACCATTATAAAACAAGCATGGCAAAATTGAAAAACGCAACTGGCTCGCTGGATTATTATAATATAAATTTAAACAAATGACATGCTTCAAAGTCAATCTCAACGGTGATATTTTTATAAAGATATCGATTTGCACGGTTTTGGCCGTTTGGAAGTTATTAGAGCATATATAAAGGTTATTTGCGCTTGATTGATTATAATTACCGTTTGAGGGTAGAACCTTGAAACGATGCAAACATTTTCAACTTTGAGTTAAATTGGACTAATTTTAATCATTGAATAAACCAAACGTGTTCACAAATGTTCATCGACACAACAATCGAAAATCAAAAATACGCATTTAAGATATACCTACTCATAACAATAAATTAAATTATTCTAAACAAATACACAGTGGACTGAACAATATTTTTTTACAATCTTATATGGAAGACAAGAAGTAATCAAATCAAAACACATCCGGAAATGAGTTGCCAGAACAAATATTTCTACTAGGAAACTTTTATTAGAAGAGTGATTTCCTAAAAATGTCACTGGAAACATTCATTTGACAAAACACACAAAGCTGAAATTCCTGCTTCCATAATTTGACATTTAGTAGTCAACAAACGGACAAAAGAAATATTTAAAAACAGCCTTTTACGTTTTTATTTTCTGCAAAAACCTACTTTAATTTCATTTAGTTTTCATTATTCCACACGGAATAATTGTCTCTATTAATTATGCCCCTATTTATTACAATATTTAAATTAAAACGGCACTTAAAATTCAAAAATGTAATTAAAAAGGAATTACATGTGAAACATATTTGAAACGGTCATTTATTTTAATTGAATTTGAATACCATTATGTTATAATTAATGATCTATATATTAAAATTAACTGCATTTATGGTTAATTAATGACGTATTGTTTCAACCAACAAAGATTTCTTTTGTTTGGGTGATGTTCATATAGTATAGTTTTTTTCATATAATTATAAAATACAATGAACGCAAAGAAAACTGATAATTTTATACGTTTATTTACCAAATTAAAAAAACTGTTTAAGTTTATATATCAAAATAAATAAATAAATAAGCGGCATCATTTACGTAACAAAGTTGAATATCTTTCATACTATAACTTAAAGTAGATATTGCAAAATATTATTAAGGACAACAAATAACCACAAAAACTTTCAAATAAATACAAAGGCAACGTAACATTTTTGTTTGTTTGTGTAAAAGAAGCAAGAATTTTTTAAAATGAAGTTGATATTAACAATAAGCTTTTCGTTACATGCAGTATTCTTTTTCTTTATAAAAACGTTCATGTTTGTATGTTTTATTATGTTGTTATATGATTGTATTTGGGTGTATGTATGGAATTTAACAAAAAAACTTGAATTGAATTTGTATATGTTTTAAGCATGTATACATGGATTGTTAGTCTTGTAAATAAACATTTATGCTTTTTTTTGTTATTTATCATATGTGTATTTGTATATAAACATAATGTAACGACACATCTTCTTATGAAAAACCTATTGTTCCAATTTGAGTGATCTTGTATATTATTGAATATTACAAATACAAGGACATTACAATAGCATATTCATGACCAAAACGATATGAAAAAAGTTTATTGTTCTTAAATGTCATAAATTTTAATTTTTCGCTATTGTAAACCGTCTTTAACAGTTCCTGCGCACTTGTCAACATAAACGTCAAATTATTTTTGACAGCTTTGAAACTTTGAGGGCTTCCTAGTCTCTGTTTGAGCAATAAAATGTTGTATTCAACTCGTTCCTGACTAAATTGGACGCTTTTTTCCCTCGAGGACTTGCCCTCTTGAGAAAAAAAGCGTCCAATTTACACAGGAACTTCTGTAAGCTATGAGAAAGTATAGAATGTTAACTTTTAGGCGGAAACTATTATTTGGATTGTCAAGAGTATGCTTAGGTTTTACTCAGAATTTGTACAAATGTCAAAAAGAATACGCTACTCTATTCAAAAATAGAAAAAGACCGAACTTGAGATTTTAACTCTAGGATGCACAACATGGGCCTAAGTTTTATGGCTAATAATTTTGTAATTCCTTTATTTAGAAAGTTGTGGCTTAAAAAATGCCTCGTAAAAGTCTTTTAGGATCTCGTAAACTGTGGCTCTGTAACCAGTTTATGTCAAAATGTAGCTATCACCCGTCTTACAAATATTTGGCGTAACATGTTTGCTAACCTATCCTTGTTTTGGTAGTTGTATTAGTAATTAAGAAATCTTCATTACTACTTATTTTTATTTAATATATAAATATCTAATTATTTTTAAATTATAAAATTTTTTTGTTGACGTGGTTGTCTTCTATATGAACTAATGTTTTTGAGATTCACTTACACTTGTCAAATTTTCAATTTTTAGTTTATTATTTTCGATTTTCAACTGAAGGTCACAGTTCACGACATAGTGAAATGCCTTTACAATGCTTTTTTTCTACTGACAGTTAAATGCAAAGCAGTTATCTAAAATATAAGACATATATCTTAGGCCCAGTCTGTTTCGAAACATCTATGTTCAAAAACATGCATTTAGTTTCCCTCAGTTTGTAAAGTGCTGTGTTACAGTTGGAAAGACATCAGCTGGACAAAAACGTAGTGACAGATTTCGTGATAATGACTTTGAATAAACTGTGTTAGTATCAGCCAGTGAAACAGACGAGGAGCCATCCGGTGAAAGCAAACTTGAGAATGTGGACCAACCAAACCACCCGAACTTGCTTGATACAAGTTCGCCACAAAAGGATAAGTAAAAATAAAAAATGTTTCATTTTAAAGGAACGTCTAGTTAGACTTAGTCGGATGGGCTAGGTATTAGAATGTACTTTGAGAGCGCGCGGTTCAGCGAGGCACCTGCCTTACGGATTATCTTTGCTTCTAAGGCATAAAACCAAGTAGGTAGGAAAAGGACTTTGACAATCGTGAAGGAATTGAGAGAGGCAGAGTTAATTAAGTAGCTACGGCGAAAATAAATTAAAATGTTATTTAATAAAAATATAATGAAATAAATGACTTTGAAATAAAGTTCATGCAGTTAATAATTTAAAAACTAAATACCTACTATGCCGTAGCATACTTATAAGAAAATAAACTGAACCATGCAAAAACGTTAGAAAATAAATATCGTTCTATTGAAATTGAATCAGAAGATAGTGCAGACGTTGACGTTGAAGTGATATTTAAGTGCCAATGATGGTTCTGATGATGAATTGAACGTTCTTCTTAGCCATGTTATATTGCTCTAAGGAATTTAGAACAATAAATATTTTTTTCCCAAGTGTTCTATTAGCTGTTTGTTAGAATAGGACATGACAGTTGTCGGCACACTGAAGCCAAACAAATGAGGCATTTCAAAAGAACTAATATCGTCTAGAGATGGCCCAGTGTTTTAGAAACAATGAAGCATTTTATTGACATTTCTGTTTCACTGAAAGTTAAAAAAATACCTGACATCAATAAAAAGAGGTTGTATCTAAATTGTATTAACCGCAAAAGCACACTGATTTGTGAAACTTACAAAAGTAGCATTTGTAATGACTAATGAACACAGTGTTAGAATATGTAACCAATTTTTTTACCATTAAAATTTTTGTAAAACTAAGTTAATAAACAACTATATCGTAAACACATGTAGGTTTTATTAAAGTCTAATGCTCACATTTATGTTAAATACAAAACAAAATAATGATAAATAGCCTACTAACTCTGCTATTGCCGAACATGCACTTCACACTCTTCATGATATAAACTTTTAGAAAACTAAAACAATTTCTAAAACAAAGAACTGGAAATCAAGAAATATTAGAGAAGCTATTGAAATTATTGAACATCCTAACAATTTCAATAGAGACAGTGGTTACAAACTATCTGACACCTGGTTACTTATTATTTCCTAATTGTAATTTGTCCAGCATTTACACTTAAGCTACGTCTAGAGTTTTTATGATGGTTTTCTTTTAGACCTTCGAGCAAATGCTGTAGCTAAATAAATTTGCGCCAATTATCTAGTTCCTTTACGAGTTGTTGTTTTTAGTTACCCATAGGACATCTCTTAACATAATTTTATTACAAAACTCAGCGCCTCTGTGGAAAAGTACTAAAACTAAAATCATTTAAATTTACGCGGGTTTTATTAAATTTAATAATAACCGTTTGCATTTAAATTTTTAAGCTATATTTAATTGTCATTATAGATACAATTGCATTACAATGGCATAATTATATTCTTTATTATTCTCTTAATATTAAACATAGCTTCAAAACTTCGATGGATAAGTAATAATAGTAAAATATTCGTCTTTATTCCAAACACTTTGGAAATAATACAAAATAATAAAATTGAAAATAGTGATTAAAATAAGAATACTTTGTTGATAAAAAGTGAAATACAATAAGGAAATTGTTTATAGTTTATTTTTTAATCGCTCATCATACATAATTCGCGCTTGATGAAGTATTCATCAGTTCTGGGACATCTTGTCTATCTTTTCCACAAAGCACACGATTAACACCTTTACAATAATTAAAAACAACTAATTTCACCTGCATTGTCACGATGTAATTAATAATATTATTTTTATGTATACATACAAATGTGAAATCGGCATGTTCTTCAATATATTTAACACTTCTACTAACGAATTCTTTCGTAATGTCAATATTTTTTAACAAAAATCTGCAAATATTGTAACATTGAATCAAAGAGTTCACAAAAGATGGCTGGCTAAAATTTCAAGCGCATATGTGTCGTAGTATATTCACGCTCTATTGACAATTCTACCATCGGAGTTCTTTTAACATTATGTTGCGAATTTTATTATTAAAACTACTAATTTATTTAAACGACTAAAAATACGTTTACTTATTCTAGAAATATGTACACTTCTAAATTAACGGAACTAATTATATCTATATTAATATTTAATAAAAACACCTACACTATAATTTATATCACTTACAAGAAGATAAGATAAGGTCTGCGGATAGCTTCACACAATTGTTTACATTAAAATCACGTACGCGATTAGTCACTGTAGGTTTATCTCACACGCGTGCTAACGACTTATTTATTTCAACTTGAGTAATCTTCTTAATAGTGCAGGCTTCGCTTTACGGAAATAACTGACCTACGATTTGTTTCGGCGGTATATATACACCTAAGGAAATCCTTCTCGAGTGTTCCCTATTTTTCGGTATATCTTCTAGAAGATGAATAACAGCTTCTAGAAGGCTCTTGCATTTGCAAATAACTTCTCGAACGTTTCAATTATATTCAAGATATGAATATGACAAAATTGGCAAATAATTTTTTTTAACAGCTTTTTACTGATAAAGCCAGATATGTAACCGATTATGCAAAATAAACGTTTTTTCCATTCCTTTCCCCTTCTAAGAAAATCGCATTTGGTATCGTTTATCAAGCTATCAATGGCTGCCTGTCCCGCAGATCCTTAATCGCATATCGTTGCAATAACTGTAAGACCGGTATTTTCAATTTCCGTTATAACTAGCTTTATAAAGTGTACTAAATCGACAGACTTACAAGACGCTTTTACAAAACGAGTAAGCAACTGGTTGCTTCCATTTCTTCAATGTAGCTCGTATCATAAATACTAGCACATGGTTGGCTATTTCATTTGTTCTATTAAATTCAAATTCATCTGTAAAACCATAATTTCATTTGAATGTTGATCATAATAAACATGGGGAGCAATACTCATTTCATCAAACATTAGCGTACACAACTTGTTGTCTTTTTTCATATGAACTACACTTTTAATATTTTCGAATTTTACTTTATTAATACCAGATCTCAGTTTTAATTTTTGTAATCATTTCATCATCGTTTGCTGCGATGGTAAAGCAAATATTTTTGAAAGCAATTTATAACTTCGCCCTGATTGCTTGTACAAACTTAAGGCTATAATTTTTTCATTTAGAGAAAACCGTCTGCCTTTGGTTTCATTTTAAAATTACGCAGATATACAAAAATTAGCTACCACTTCATTACTTTGAATAAAATCATTAAATACAAAAGAGTTTGCCTCTTTAAGATCAATTTTCAAACGATGTTTGTAACTGATGTTATTTCGTCTAATAACAGCCATAGACCGTTTAAATTGTTTTGCTTTATGGTAGAAAAACTTAGTATTAAGGGTTAACTCTAGCACTCGGCTCACACGAACACCTTGAAGCAATGGTGTTGTACAAACTCTTGGTGTTTTACTAACATGGGTCATAGCTGTTGGATCTTCATTAATGGACTCTATACGGATATAACTCTGATATATAAAAATTATCACATGTGTATTTAAGTTATTACCATTGCAGGTAATAATAAACTCTTGATGTATTAATCTATTGTATAATGTGCAAGGAATAATTTATTAATTTGTACTTACTAGGTTTGTCAAACGGCAAATTTAAATGCGGCACAGCAGACTTTAGTAAGTACATGTTTGTAGCTTTATCTTCGGGGCCAAAATGTATATACATGACAAACTCGATAAGATCGATATATTTGCTGTGCTTAGATTGGAATTACCACAGGTTTTAATCCACTCTTTGTAGATATTAAAGCTTTTTTGTGGATTACAGAATCCGTGTCTGGCAGATACCCTATAAGTACAAAATTTTACAGCACAAGGGTGATAACCGACCATATTTGCACACATAAATACAATACTCGAATAATTTTAATTGCACTAATATATTTTCAATATAAGACGCTTATCATATACCTATTAATTTAATTAACACAAAATCTTAAATTACACATTGTAAATGTACAAAAAAGAATCGTTTTCAATGACAATGATTTAATTATTTGACATAAGTAGCAATAAAATTTTACACCTATATTCTATTTTCGACATCTATTGAAAAATATTAATACTATTATAAGGGTAATTTAATTTTGCCTGAAGAAGAACTTAGTTAAAGTAAGAAATCTTGCATTTAAATTGTATTAAATAAATATACCAATTACGCTACAAAAATCTTTTGTGTGTGTGTTCGAACGTATTAAAACATATACATTATACAGTCCGCTTTACATCGCCCTAAAGAACTAGGCTTAGCACCACAACATCGCAATATCTTTACAATAACATTACTCTGATGAAATTTGGATTAATTTTAAGAACAGCTTTTTAACAAATTTCATAGCTAATATACTAAATGAACAAGACGAAAAATTACTTTTTTAGAAAGAGAAATTATGTAAATGATCCTGAAGATCAGCGGGAAACAGTAGTATGGCTTCAAGAATAACGTAAATTACGGTTTCTCTTTTTGGAAAGATTTGCCAACTTTGACCTTCTACTTATTGGATTAAAACGGTACATCATATATGCAGTTTTTTATCATAGTGCTGCTTATGAAATTGATCAAGAACTAACGGCTCTCAAAGAATGTTTAGACTCGTAAATGAAAATAGCTACAATATTGGTGCAACATAAGTTGGTTTTGTTGAAGAACATAAAGTTCTTGAAATAAAGTGCCCTTATAGTTGCTGACACTTTACTTCATTAGAAGCGGTCGAAACAAAAAAGTTGACTTACTTGAAGGAAAAATAAAAAACTTTCCATTTTACACGCTACTTATCAGAAATTTTAAAATTTTAATATACGTTTTAGCAGTGAAACATTGCTAACAATGAAAATTATTTTTTTTTAGTACAAATGTAATAATTTTAAGTAAATTATTTTGATCTTGAAAGTATAATTTAAGTACTATTAGTGTAAGATCATTAGAAATAGTGACGTTTTTAAAAAAATTAACGTAACCAGTACGCGAAAAAATGTAGATAAATTAAAATTAAATAACCTGAAATTAAGGGTAACAAAAAATGTTAGAATTTTCTTAAAAATAATTCCTTTTTGCGAGAATATGATCACGCCACCACATGGTCACTGTGGAAGTAGCACGTTTAGTTGCATGACCTAGTTATACGACTAATAAAATATTTTTAATTTTGATGAAGATCATTTGAAAAATGATAGTCCCGCATACAATAATGGCCCACCTGATAATCTGGATCCTTGTTGTATTCCAGGTGGACCAGTGTTGTGTTGTGGTGTATCAGCTTAAAATTTATATGGGTGCTGCCTTTTGGATCATTGTTGTGAGCTTTGCGATTGATTGTTATGTTCTATTATACATGATGCCATTAACAAAGTTGATTAGACAAAAAGTCAGTGGACGACCTCTACATTCAGCTGAAAAATTACAAAAATGCATTACTGATGTGGTCAAATAAACTTTCACAAAAGAACTTGTGATCATTACAAAATTCTACGCATTAGTCTCATAGTCAAATTAAAATCTATTAAAAACAACTTCGTCAGTTTACCCGAACAAAAATGCATATTTTCAAAAAATCAAGATGCATTAATTTACTATATTACTACTATCTGCAACATTATAAATGCATATTTTAACAATTTACGGATCGTACTCGATAGGGTTCCTTCCACGGCAATATGGAACTATGACGAGGCCAATTTGGTTGATGGCCACGGCAAACAATTGTTTGAACAAAACGCTAATGTAAATATCCTAAGGCTATAAAAAACTTTGTAAAAGCGGCAGTTTCCATATTAATGTGAAGTTATGTTTCAGGCACACGTAGTTATTGAGAAAAATTTAAGCTCCAATATTAATTACAGAGTTTTACCATTATGCAAAGATAGTCATATAGCGCTTGTTGCACTGTCTACAAATGCAACCCATCACACAACTTTTAGACGTCGCATCTTTCGCCCTTTCAAAAGTGCAGGACTACAGTTCTTGATAGTTGGAAAATTACCCCTGCTGAAAAATGACATCCAACAGTGCAAAAAAACGTTTTTCCTACACTAATAAAAATAGTATATTGTGATACAAGTGTAGAAACAAACTTTTAAAGCACATGCGACAAGTTTAAAAGCACGCGCGAAGGCGGTAAATAAAGGTTATGAAGCTAAAAAGTTTTTCGTTTTTATATAGTAAGAGCTTCTTAGCTTTTTCGTTCAAGCTCCTGATGACATTTTCTTGTTTTTAAAGGTACTGATATACGATAATTTTTACAGAAATTAGTGACAGTTACTTCATTTTTTAGGTAGTCGCAATTTCTGTTGTGTTTCGTTCATGCAGAAAATACAAAATGTGTGATTTAAGCATTTTGGATATTCAAATGACGCTTCTGTTTTAATCATCAACATTCGTCCATCGAAAACTGAGAAACGTCAAAAAATGCTGTCATTAACGATTTTGATATAGAGTACGTTAAGTTGTTTAACAAATACCTTTCACTACGTCCTAAAAATGTAGGTACAGATAAAGTTTTTTTAAAGTACGCTAATGCAAAGTGCATCAAGCAAGTTGTTGGGATTAACATCTTTGGTAGATGCCTTTCTCTTGTAGCAATTTTTTTTATAGTATATATACTATTATGTTATAAGTTACTCACAAAAAATAATTATTCAAATCAGATTATCTATTCAAAAGTTATCACCAAAACTGGACCGCAGTAATGGAATTATAGTGTTTAAACAACCTAAAAATAAAGAAATTTGATTGGATTAAGGTTTATACAAGATAAGAATTTCTATATTTAGACTACTGGTTACGAAAAAATCGATATTGAACGAGTATAAAAGTTAAATTTTTGCGCCTTTTCTACTAGCAAATTATATATACTTTTCGTAAATGAATTAACAGTAAATTGTCAATTGTCAACTTAGTTTTGCAAACTTATCGTAAGCTTTTACTGAAAACTCGATGTGAGCGTTTAGATGGGAGTTTATTTCAAATTGCAAAACTAAAGTCTCATACGCAAAATTACAGTGAGTTTTAGAAATTCAGCTTAATTATGTTATCTTACAGTACACTTCCAATAAGTTAAAGTTCATAACTTGCAAAAATTTAAAGAAAAACATACTTAGTGCAAATTCTTGTAAATTACAACGCTTAGTAGGAATTTCCAAAAAACATAATATGACAAACAAGTTAATATCCTCTTCATCTACATGATCAAAAATTATCAGTTTGGTTTATTGTTTGTTCCATAAACTAGTTTAGGTAATCTAACATTGAAGAAAACACCGGTATCTAATTTAATAAAAACTTCTAGTCCAAAATGATATTTATATCTACATATTATTAGTTAGTGTGACTCAGGCATTGTTTTCTATCAACAGTTTTATATAGATTTTGAAAAACTCTTGGTGGAACAGAGTTTTGTAAAATATAACAAAACATTTTTAAAATTTTGTATGCTTTTGAAATATCAAAATTTGTGTGTGATCATCAGAGACAAAATCCAAATTTTGTTTAGTGGATAATCTACCTACAAAAAGATTTTCTTTTGTATAGATTTGATATCCTAAAAAGGCATTTGCTTTGATACTGAGGCAGATCTGACACTGTTACTTATAGAGGACATTTTTACTTTTACTCCAAAAAAGTATGTAATTAAATTCGATTTCAGCTATATTTTTCCACTGTAATGATGCTTGGCAAGCTGGGGCAAGCAAATAAAAGATCAGTTTGAGACAAGTTATTACAAATAATATGCAACCGTTTTAAAAATAATAGACGACAGTATTCTTCTGAAACGATATTCTGATCAGTGTATTACCTGACCGGAGAGCTTCTATTTACAATATCAACTAAAACTGTCGGTCTAAGGCTTAGATTTTGTAACATAAGGATACGAAATCGACCCACTACGCATCAGATTATTGGAAGCAAAAATGGTGTTCGTCCGCCATTGCTCTGGTTTACTACAAATTGCGTATCGCAAATACATATTTTGAGTAAAGTTTGTTCGAACGTAAGTCACCATTAATTGGAACTGTGGTTTATGAAGCTTCTAATTGCAACAGCAAAAATAAAAGAAAGAAGCTTGGAATAAGCAGACACAGGTTAGGTAATTTTCCGGTAGATTACAATTATCTGCTATTTTAGTTGTATTTTTTTATAAACACGAAGAACCAGTAAATCGTGAAATAACTACTACAACAATTTTTCTAGTTTTATGTCGTTCGCCACTGGGGTATAGAGACCAATTTGCTTCTCTTCGCACAGCTCTATTTCGTATCCTCTATCTTCTATCATCTCGTCTAAAGAACACCTTTCCAGTTTAGAACATCGACGAAAGTACCAAACTACACAACCATTAAATAACTAAAATAATTTCATTTCTTGTATTCAACATAACGTGAGTAACAAAAATTAACTGTATTCTTTGTATCAATTAGATAGAGACAAAAAATACAAATATCCGTGATTGATAAACTTCAAAATGCAAAGTGACGTAAAAAAGTACAAAAAAACTTACCGTTACTAATTTGATTTGATTTATGCATATACATACATTTAATCCCGAGTAAAAATGTTGTTTTGATTTGTGTAGTGTTTTTAAAATATTCTTTGTGAAGTATTTTTGCTATATTCTACCTGAACATATTTAACCATTACACTTGAATTTTTGTAAAATATTGTACAAATGTAATCGTGACAATACAAACGTCGTTACAAAGCTTAAATAAAAGATTCATTTTATTAAACTTTGTCAATTGATACAAATTTAACTTTACGCGATTAGCATTAAGTCCTTTAATGAAAGTTACTACATAAACCTTTAAAAATTATGAAACACTGCAAAAATATTGTACGTAATATAATTAAGAGATGAGAATGCATTGCACTAAGACAAATGTTAGATGTTTTGCATTTATAAAATTAGATTATTTAATTATTGAAATGCTGCTTTTAATTTGCTTTCTAGATATATTTTAATTTTGTATGCAAATACAAATACGTAACATCAAATTGTTATTTATACGTACGTATAAGATATTAGATTATCTTAGTTAATTATAGCATACCACATTTAACACTATCAAGTGCTAAAAATGACTAATGTTACTTAATCTTTTTAAAATTCAAACAAGACTTCTATAGACTATAACAATTACCATGTATAATTTATTACACATTAATGACTTGTATCAAAAATGTAGTAGATTCAGCATATGTAGCACTACTTATTTTTCATTATCTTAGATGTATTTCAAAATCCTTCGGAAGGAAGTTACGAATTATGATAGCATCACTTTCAGAGACAAGTATTTAAGATATCCAAATGAGTAAGAAAATTAGTAATTATTTACATCATACATCATATTAACAATTAGCACCACATGAAAAAAAAAACAATTGAAAATTTTCTAAACAAAGATATTTTATGCCGTAATCAATTGTTTAAACTTTTTTAAATTTTGAATAAACTCATTGTCATTGATGTTATCAGTATGATAATGATTTCCTGTCAACGTCACAATACAGTAGATATGAGTAACGCAACAAAAATAACTGCCCCAAACACTCGTGATCCCTTAATTTATTTCACTACACAATTATCGTTGATTTAAATAAATTACAATGCCGCATAAGAATTTCCATTTCAATAAATAAAAAAAAAATTGTCAAAAATGATTACGTTTAGATAAAATTTATTTGTCAATACCGTTTATGATTTGTAATACGTTTGGGCTGTAATCTAACATCCTATTTAAAATTAAAAGTTGAAGGTTAATGACATTTTTTGTAAAACATAATTGTTACCGTTAAGTTAAAATAAAATAAAACTTCATTTGTCTTGTGTATGGCATATTTTAAAACACGTTCCTAATGTGTTCCTACTCACAAATGCGCCTTCTACACCTACGTAACTTATGGTAATGTATCTTACTTATTGTAGTCATAAGTAACAAAACAAAACTTAATTATAAGAAATAATGCAATAACGACATTTACAATATTAAATTAGTCATAAGTCATTACTGCTTTGAATCAAAAATTAAGACGACCCAAAAAGTGTTACACTGTTTTATCAACTTGGCGGCATTTGAAAGTTGTAATTATTACTGTTATTAAGCAACGTTGACTCATTTTTATAACAATAAAAAGACCTATTTTACGCTTGGAATTATTTAGTCACATGCAAGTAATTCTATTATTACGCGTGAAAGCATTAACTTAATTTGCACACAATTGCATTGTTTTTAGGAAACATTTTTTGTTCTATTTTACATTAGGGTCAGTTGTTATAAATACAGAGATGTAATTATTTAATTATTCTTTCTTAATTAATAAAACCTACTTGACGTAGACAAGGTGTGTAACTCAAAATGTCACAATTTTACAGAAACGTGTAAACATGCATTGATTTTGAATTCTAAAAAAATTGCTTTTTTGCAGGATTGAATCTTTTACCATATTCATATTTTAAAATATGAGATGTTTGGTTTTGTTAAAACTTTTTTGGACCCAAACAGATTTTTAATACAAGCGTAGAAGTAAAGGCAGCAATAAAAATTTTAATTTCTGCTTCAAAAGCACACAGGCGCCATTTGTAAGGATTGTACTTAGAACCGTAGTATTGTAAGTACAAATGGATTTGCATTTTATCTTTGAGAATTCAATTTCTGATCATATTTTACAGCTTAAAATTTTTTATAAGTTTTTAATTTTTTTAGCACGTTATTTTGGAAATCAATTAGCCGTGGTATGTTTGTTGCTACGAATTTGCTGGATAAATAAATTATTTATTGAAAAATCGTGTAGAGTATATCCAAGTGCTTTATGGTCATATTCTCCGTTTGTAGATAAACCAGGCTTAAGATTTAAGCGCGCTTAACTTGTCATTTTCATATGCACCGAAATGAAAATAATAATTAAGCCTGCTTCAATTTAAGCCATCAGTTTTGGTAGCTTAAAATCGCTAAGCGTAGCTTTGTCCAGTTGTAACCTAACTTTCGCATTTGACATTTGTCGCTAATGTTTGGATTTGTACCGTTAATCTTGATTTTTTTTGTTGTGTGTTGGAAAACAGAATGGATGTAGAAGACGAATTTTTTCAAGAGGACGATCTTGATGTGTTAGATATTATAGATTTTGGTTTTCCGCGGAAATTTTACATTCGGCCAAATTACATGGAAAACATGGACGACTTAAGTTTCTTCCGAAGGTTTAGATTAACACAACCCACAGTGACAACTCTTTTAAAATAAATAGAAGATCAACTAGAATTTGAAAATGATGTGCGGGTGTTTGTTAAGGTTTAATTGTTAATCTATTGCTTGGTTTATTTTTGGGAACAACAGTGTGTCTCCAATCAAGAGATCAAGAGCAGATTCCAGTAGTACATCTACCTCAAGATGTACTGTATGATTTTAGAAGTGATTTGTGAATAATCATTTTGAAAACTTGTTAAATATATAAAATAATTAATAGAATGTTTAAAATGAATATGTATTTTTTATATAATAAGTAAACAAAGTGCATTGTCGTCTAATTTAATTGTTTCTTTTTTAATTCTAATTCTAATAATTTAATTTCCAATTTCCTTTTTTTAATTATGAACGCATTTTCTTCTTCCATGTGCTTTAACTGGCCTTGAACTAACATCAGCCTTTTTTCCATTAATAAATCGTATTTTTTTGCTATTTCTGATGATGTTAAAGGTTTTATTATAGTAGTAGGTCTTCTGCGGCTCTGACTCTTTGGTGTTTTGTATGAATTGGTGTGAATCTGAAAAAAAATCTATAAGAGTTTAACTGTCAATAAACAGTGGTTTTATAAAAAAAGATTTTTGTTACACATGTGATACTCATCAGTTTGCAAGATTTAGATAAAATAAAAATAAAGCAATCACATCTTAAGTTAATTGTCATTATTTAAATACTTATACATTTTCTTTGTTTTCCTGATTTTGAGAAGCTATATTACTGAATGTTGCAGCTGATTTACTTAATTCAACACTAATAGGTTGCTGTAATTTTGTCGCATTGTATGTCCAGTTAGTATCAATTATTATTGGCTGGCCAGTATTGTCAAGCTGCTATAAACATAATTTATAAAGAAATATTCATTTGATTTTAAGTAAACGACAAAAATTTGACTTACTGGAAATGTCTCATTTAAGTTTACATTTGTTAAAGCGTCCTCCTCAACCATTAAATGCAATTCTGACTCGTACATATCAGGTTCTTGGTGTATCACAGAGATAAAACCGCTTTCTTCTGCATCATCATCAAATCGATTCTTAAGGCCCACCAATGTTCTTGGATTCATTATTGTTAATAAAATGTTATCTGTGTCGTTCCATCTTATTTTTGGTGGTGGTCCTCCACGAGTAAGTAAAGTCTCCTTCCTTTCATCCGCTAGCGTTTTCCGTAGTTCTTTTTTTCTATTTTCATAGCATTTCTTCAAAGAAGCTGTACTTCGTAATATGCTTGCAGTTAAAGTGGCAATGAATTCGTTCGCTATGTTCTCCCAGGCCTTCAACTTCTTTTCTGCAGATGCTCGATCCGTTTTTTTTGTCCTCTAATACAGTCCCATATTTATTGGCTACTATTTGCAATAAATGTAATTTTTCTGATGCAGAAAAGTTTGGAACCCTATTTTTTATTTTGTCGTTCATTTTAATGACAGGATTTTAACAATTAAGAAATTATATTTTACAAAACACGCTTTTCTCTACCACCTCTACCATTAAAAAAATAGATAAAATCTCTAACTAAAATTCTGCTAAAATCCCTAAAAAAGAAAATGTTGCCAAGTTTATTGTACGCTTACCTAAGCGGCCCTTATTTTGCTAAACTTTTAAAGCTTAAGTAAACTTCGCTTAAGAAAAAATCGGTGAATATGGCCATTAATCTTTTCATGCAAAATAAAAACTGCTTTATTTATACACAACCGAAACTTATCTGAAACTGATGCTTACTTTGGGGTAATAAATTGTTTCTTACTTTCTTTCTCTGGCGTAGTTAATAAATGATTTTATTAATTTGAAGCGTTTTGTATATTATAAAAAAAATTTCTGTTCACTAAATTATATCAACAAACGCATTTTCTTTCGTATGTTCCTCTTTAACAGAAAGTTTTCTATATATACGCGAAGTTCTTGCTGTACCTCTCTCTCTCTGTCACAGTAAAAAAAAATTATCTTCTCGCGTCAACATCTTGAGATTTTTTAGTATGTTTTTGTTTTGGTAATCGTTACAAAGTTGAGAAAAAGTTTTCACGTGTTTTGGTAAAGATTTTGTAATAAATCAAAACTTGCGCTTTCACAAGACGTGCAATTGAAAATGTTTCAATGTTATAAGAACATGCTTTGATTTCGAATTCCAAAAAATGTGTTTTCATAAACTTTTTTCTGTAAAAAATTTTATTGGGATTAACGCTTTTCCATATTTACAATTTAAAATGCGACAAGCAAGAGAGGACAATTTCTTTTTTGATTTTTGTTTCAAACGCAGACAGAGATGCTTCGACTCAGATAGTATCAGCTTTTAATTTTGCTATAGCAATAAGTTTATTGTTCAGGACTTTATTTCGAAAATCAAACTGCCTCACTTATACTCAACCCACACTTATCTAAAACTGATTTTGGAGTAGTAGAATTTTTCTTACCTTGCTTCACAATAGATCGTTCGACCTCTGGCGCAGTTGAAAATTTCTTTTGTAAATAAGAAACAACTCACCTGAACTGGATTTAGAAACGTTTTGTATATTAGGAATTAAAAAATTATATGCTGCTGATAAACTCAATGCCGTAAGAAATATTTTATTCACCAAATTTCTACATTTACAAACACATCTTTATTAGAAACTTTAAATACCTGGGTGTCATCTCTCCCTGTTGCTGTAAAAAGATTTTATCTACTTATAGTTTCATTGACTGAAGTACATCTACGTATGCAATCCAAAATAAATTATTGATTGATTGCTTGTTGTTTTTTTTTGTGTTTTTGCAAATCCTTCGAAAGTTGACCAAGTTTTTATAAAATTTAGTCAATATTTTACGTTTTCACTAAACGTTAATTTACAAAAATAACACTGTAAAAATTTCTATACTTCAAAGCCAGGTAGAGTAACGGGTAGCTACTTTTTGTGATCACGACAAAGACAGACGTACTTCAGGGATGTAACACTGTCCATGTTAGCCTAATTTTCTTCTACCCTTACCGAGAAAAACCATGTTCCCATTTATAAGATTCTAACTTAACTACTTAAATTTCATTCCTATTTTTCAACCAACACGTCTGGCAAAACGTGGTGTTTTAAGCCAGCCCTTTCAAATAAACAAATTTAGATCTCAAAACATAAAGGAAAGATACACCAGCTCGGTAAGATCAAATAGCCACAATTTCACACTGGCCTATCATAGTAAAAAAGGAGTTAAAACAAAATATAAAAGCGTTCAAACCCATCTCAGAGTAGGATATGTAACAATAGAAATAACCAAAAAGTATATGACTACAAGGATAAAAATTAATAACAAAAGCAATAGAAAATACACATACAAAACTAAAATTAATATTGGGCTACATTAACACAAAAGTTTGAAAGAAAATTGATCGTGAAAAAATAACAGAATGGATAAATAGGTAAATATGGATGCGGTACAAGGAACCTGCGCGGAGAAAGACTCGTAAACTATTTGTAACAAGATCTATATGCAATAGACACCTTCAAAAGAAAAAAAAACAGTCCCGACGGCAAGACAAAAAGCGAATACGACTACTTTTATGTAAAAATAAGCAGAATTCCTAAGATGTCATAGTACTAAATAGTTTTACCACCGGAAGTGATCACCGAATAGTGAGAATCAAAATACAGTTAAATAAGAAACTAGTAAGGAAGCAGCAATACAAAATACTAACAATAATAAAACACAAAAATACGAGAGAAAAGAGTAGAATTCAGAATACTACTAAGAAAAGCAGAAACATAAGATAACAGACGTCAATAAAAATAGCACAGAAAAAAATAGAATGAATCAGAGAAAAGCTTTAATGAACAGAGAACGAATATTCTTAAAAGAAGGATAAAAAAATAAACAAAGATATACAAAAATTAATAAAAACATAAAAATGAAGATAAAAAAATAGAACAAAATTGAGGACAAACATGCTTAAAGCAAGGCTTGTCATACGTCCGGAATTTTCGGTCTTTGTCCGACTTGCGGGGGAAATTCTAAGACGTCCGGAATTTCTACCATTTAGGTAAAGAAATTTAAAAAAATCAAATAAACCTATTGTTTTTATTAAAAAATCAATGTTACATGCATTCGTTATGATCATTTAGCGCTCCCGGAATTACTTTTTACCACTTCCGAATCTTCAATAATAGTTTTGTTTTTCCACATAACCAAATTAACATTATATTTACAAGAAAGTCCGGAAATTTCTTCAAAAATCCGGAATTTTGATTTTTTGATTTGGTAACCTTACTTAAAGCCGTCTTTAAGTAAACCAAAGATATCTTCAAAATATCAAAACAAAAAGGAACAAAGAAATACAGATGAAATAACAGATATGTGTAATAGAAGCATTCAATAAAAATTAGTTTGATACCAAAATAAAACCCAATACATAACAACAAAAAGACGTGCAACAAGACATGATAACAAATTTACACTCAGAAGACATTCCAGATATTGAAATTTATGAAATTGAATCAAAAGTAAAAAACAATAAAACGGATGAAATATTGAATGTTAAAAGAAACGTAACATGAAATAATGTAAAATCTGAAAATATTATTGAATCACTGTTTGCACAGCAATGAAATTCCCAGCAACTGAAATGAAACACAGTCATACTACTTTTTCAGAAAAGAAACAGAGACAATGTAGAGATCTACCGCCCCATAACAACAAACCGTCTAAGCTACAGAACAAGCAGGATTCAGAAACTGCCACAGCACATCAGATCATCTACACTGACAATGAAAACATTGATTAAAAAAGCAAATTAATACCATCTGAACCTATATCTACCTTTATAGATTATGAAAAAGCTTTCGATAGCGTTGAGTTATGAACTATACGAAGAGTTATAAATAACTGCCTTATTGATTCTTGTTATGAAACATCTACGAAAAAGCGACAATGACTGTACAAGGAAGCAACGTCTCAACGAAGCCAATATCATTATGAAGGGGAGTCCGGCAAAGAGATGTCATCTCACCAAAACTTTTTATACTGGCAATCGAGCAGCAGGATTGGTCAAATAAATAAATGAGAAAAAATTAAATCATTTCAGATACGTAAAGTACTTAGTACTTGTAACAACAGACTTTGAAGAATTACAAAACAAGGTAACACAGCTATCTGAGGCATCAAAAGAAATAAGGTTTATAATTTATGTCAAAAACCAAGGTAACGACAAACACAAATGACACAAGAAAAGTAAATCTTAACAATGTCAAATTAGAGACGGTAAACGAATACATACATCTTGAACATATTGTTAAAGTAAATAAATAAAATCAACTACACAAGAAACTAAAATGGGCTCGTTTTTCAAAATTAAAAAGAATTCTGACAAATAGAAAAATTTCACAATTTCTCAGAACCAAAGTAGGTATTTAACCAGTGTGTTCTACGGATTATAATGTATGGTTTACAAACCTGGACACTGACCAAAATAAATTTGGAAAAGGTAGGAAAAACAGAAAGTGCCATGGAGAGAATGTTGATTATGAAATTATTAGACAGAAAAACAATTACAAAATTAAACAAATATCTAAACTGGTGACGTTACAAACGGGCTGTGAAACTGAAATTGAACAAAACGTCAGGCAACCAGACCAAAGGTGGAATTAAATATTGCTTCAATGGATCTCATAAGAGTCAAAAAGAAAAGAGTCGACCTTAGATAGTAGTACGAATAACTTAAGAAAGGTTGGAGGGCCTGCTTTGGTGAGAACAGTCACAAAACAATATTGAAGAAGAAGAAGAAGAGAAAGATAATATTTTTTCTTTGTAACTCGCTTATTACGAACTATGGTACTGGCTAAGGAAACGCTTCCATGTGAGTGGGAATAATGTTTACTTAAGTAATCAAAAATTATCATATGTCGATGCGAATCGCACGGGTTAATACAGTCTAAATAACAAAAACTTTGATTTGAGTGTTTTAACGCAACACAAAAAAAAAACTATGCAAAAACATTAAAATTGAAAATAAGACACCAGTCGCAAAATTTAATCTTTGCTTTTTCTGTATTTGCTTTCTGTTTGAAACTTTATGGGGAATTTTTTTTTAAATTTTTGTACCACGTTTATTTTGTTTTTCTATTTATTCATTTTTACTTTAAATGGTCGTTTTTAAGATTGTTGTAAGTCTTATAACCGATCGTTTTGGCGACGAGTTCGTGGGATTCTAGCACCCACAATAATTCATCAATGTTTCTAAACATCGTGCATGTTGAAATTAATAAATCTTTGTTTTAACCTTAAGCACTTATCGTAAATACACAAACTGACTGACTTTTAAGTACCTATAACTTTTCAATTATATTATATAAATTGAACCGTTTTTAAGCAATCTCATATTTTAAAGAAAGTATTAAAGATAAATCTATTCTTTTTTGTTTTTAATAAACTCTAAACAGACAGTCTTGTACATTGCTGAAAATTATTGTTGTTGTGCTTCATCTATTAAATATGTTTTTAAATTTTGTCAATCAAGGATTTGATGAAGCTAAAAATACGTCTGGTGCAGTGACTGGTGTGCAAACCTGATTTGTTACTTTGGTATTTCCATTTTTGTGCAATTTAGTTCTTCTGAATAGTGTTTAACTTCAAACAAGATGTCAAAACGATTTGAAAATTACTCGAGAAATAATAACACTTACCAACTTTTCTGAAGCGACTACAAATATTTTCTCAATTTCAAAATGAAGAGGAAAGCAAAATTGGAAATATTTGTCCAAATAGATGGACAATCAGTTATGTTTGTATGACTTCTATTTTGATAAATTACACTAGTCGACAATGATTTTCTGAAATGAATAATTTTGACTAATTCTTATACATTTTTGTGTGCTGATTCTGAAAATGCGCAACAGGCTTTATTTTTTTGTAATCGGTCTATTTATAGAATTTTATATTTTGCAATTTAATGACACACTTATTTATCTAAGTAGAATGAAAGTACAGGATATAAATCATTAAGATAATACCAACATACAAGTTAATGATAACATTCATTAATAAATGCCATAGTATGCACTCCAAAAGCTGGAATCTTCAATTGTGCACCGTTTATCAAGTGAACAGTATTTATGGTTTGTGTGTAACGTGCTTCAATTTATTTTGGTCTATAAGAGTATATTATTATCTTTCTGAAAATTGTAAACTCTCCTTAAAAATACATAAAAGTTGTATAAATCGTCCAAACAGTTTTTGTTATGTGGTGTGGTGAATTGATTTTTAAGTCAAAGAAGAAACATTACTTCTTTAGTGCAAAAATCGTATGGATTGTATTTTGAGTATAAAATTGGTGATCAGGACAAATCTTGGGCACCTCACATCTGTTGTACTTCTTATGCAACTTTGCTTACTAGCTGGTTGAATCTAAATTCGCGTTACATGCCTTTCGCAGTTTTCATGGTATGGAGAGAGCCAAACGATCACTCCACAGACTGTTATTTTTGTATTGTAAAATCACAAATATTACTAAAATTTAGTTAAACATCTAAACATTCCTTTGGCTATTAGACCTGTTCATTACAGTTAAAAACTTCCAGTTTCACTATAAGCATGGAGTTTGAATTTAGATCCAGAAGAACACGTTAGTGGCGACGAATTCCAAACTCATTTAGTATGTAGTGACAATGAAAGAAGATAAGAACGTCTTCCGGGTTTGGACCGTGTCAATGTTGTAACCGAAGTTGCCAACGTTTCGCCCACTTTCGTAAGGGGCTTCATCAGGGCGTGAGAGAAATCGAAGAACTCAAGCAAGCAATCGAAATCTAACTAAACACTTCTCAAAAGTTAGGTAATCAACTTGTGAACCAAGCCAGATTCTAAACTCAGAAAAGGTAAGAAAGAAAACGATAAACTCGAAAAAGCAAACGAAAATCTAACAAAGAACCACTACAGAGTTAGGTAATCAACTTGTGAACCAAACCAGATTCTAAACTCCATAGAAGTGACTAAAAAGAAATAGTCTCCGTATATAAAGAAGAAGTATCGTCACGGGTAGTTAAGCTCGACTCTGATTGGGTTACGGTTGAACGAGGGCGTGTTTTCGATAAAGGACTAATGACCGGGAACCAAAGAGGGGATAGCTCGAAACCATGATCACGATTGAAGTTATTGGGGTGTTTGAAGATTTCTATGCTCTCTCGAAATTTCCTGTTAAAAAAGAATGGAGATTTAGCAATCATAGAAACGTTATCGAAATCTATCTTGTGACCTGTAGTGAAATGATGTTCAGCAACCGCAGACTTAGAAATATGCCTTTTCCTTATACAACGATCATGTTCTGAAATGCGAGTAATGACGGAACGACCGGTCTCACCAATGTAGACTAAACCACATGAACAAGGAATTTGGTATACACCTTGGGATGAAAGTGTTGGAAATTTGTCCTGGGGAGAAGGAAGAATCTGAGAGATTTTCCCTGTCGAGTTGAAAATAGGTTTGATACCATTCTTACGAAGAAGTTTCTCTATTTGATCTGTAATCTTGTGAATGTAGGGTAGAAGGCCAATTTCGGATTGGATTCGGGAGTAGAAATGTCCTTAGGTAATCGAGTACGTGGATGTAGACGACGATTAATAACTCTATGAATATCTCGCTTCATATAACCATTGTTCACTAAAGTTCTAGTAAGATGACAGAGTTCCGAGTCTAGATTCTCAGGTTGACAAATAGAAAAGGCGCGATGAACCAAAGATTCAATAACAGAACGTTTCTGTGCAGGATGATGATGAGAGGAAGCATGAAGGTATCTATCAGTATGGGTGGGTTTGCGATAAACAGAATGGCCCAAAGGTCCGTCGGATTTACGAGTCACAAGAACGTCAAGAAATGGGAGACAACCATTACTTTCGATTTCCATAGTGAATTTGATATCCAAGTGTTGATTGTTAAGATGATTAAGAAACTTAGACAATTCGAGATGACCATGAGGCCAAACAATAAACGTGTCGTCAACATACCTAAACCAAACCTTAGGTTTTAATATTGATGATTCCAAAGCAACCGTTTCAAAAGATTCCATAAAAATGTTAGCTACAACAGGTGATAGAGGAGAACCCATAGCAGCACCAGAAACCTGTTCGTAAAACTTGTTATCAAATTGGAAGTAAGTAGAGGATAGACACTTATCAATGAGAGGAACCAAACTCAAGTCCTTGCCATGTTGAAACAGAATCTGTTCGATGATAATCAGCGAATCCTTAATAGGAACTTTAGTAAAAAGTGAAGTGACATCAAAACTCACAAGAAGATCGTGGGGTTCAAGTTTTATAGTTTGTAGACGTTCAATAAAATGCTGACCTCACGTTCAATCCTCGAAGTGGGATTACGAGTTAGAAGAGCGTACGTTTCCTCAGACACAATAGAATGGATTTTACTTACTTACACCGTGCTAGTCTAGCGTTGGTACGCGAACGGATTAAGCAAACTAGGCGAGAGTTAGACACCATTTCGAAACAACTCTTTTACCTTCATCTTGAGTTGGCCAACACCCTTTCCCCGGATGATTGGAATCTCTTTGACAACATTACTTACCAGCAGTCTGATACCACTCTACGACTAACCACTGAAGGTCATCTCAAAAAGTTTCAAACATTGGAATCCAAGGATCGTAAAGTTCAATCTACTACTAACTCTTTAAAGACGGTTGTTAATTTATCTAGTTTGGTCCTCACTTCAGAACAGGAATCGGTGCTATCTAAGGGTTTGAATTTTGCTGTTGCTCCCAAACGTATTCCTAAGGAAGATATTTTATGTGCTGTCGAGTCTTCCATAAGACACCTTCCTCGCCACATCTCAGATCCTATTATATAACAAATATATAACACTGGCAAAATCCTTGAATCTTCTAAAATTCCTAAACCCAACATTTCTAGGTCGGAAGAGTTAGCCCTAAACAGTCTTCGTAAGAACCCTGATATTATTGTTCTTCCCGCCGACAAAGGCAATGCTACTGTCGTCTTAAACCATATTGATTATGTTGCGAAAATCCATTCTATTGTGTCTGAGGAAACGTACGCTCTTCTAACTCGTAATCCCACTTCGAGGATTGAACGTGAGGTCAGCCAAATCATCAAATCTTCCAATCTACCTCCTGAAACTAAACGTCGACTTACCCCTTCAGATTCTAAACCACCTCGTCTATACGGACTTCCCAAAATTCACAAACAAGGTATTCCCTTTCGACCTATCGTTAGTACTATCCAATCTCCCACCTACAAGCTAGCCAAGTTCTTGTCCAACATTCTTTGCGAGTTTACAGGTAAAACCTCTTCTCATATCCTCAACTCTCAGCATTTTATTGAACGTCTACAAACTATAAAACTTGAACCCCACGATCTTCTTGTGAGTTTTGATGTCACTTCACTTTTTACTAAAGTTCCTATTAAGGATTCGCTGATTATCATCGAACAGATTCTGTTTCAACATGGCAAGGACTTGAGTTTGGTTCCTCTCATTGATAAGTGTCTATCCTCTACTTACTTCCAATTTGATAACAAGTTTTACGAACAGGTTTCTGGTGCTGCTATGGGTTCTCCTCTATCACCTGTTGTAGCTAACATTTTTATGGAATCTTTTGAAACGGTTGCTTTGGAATCATCAATATTAAAACCCAAGGTTTGGTTTAGGTATGTTGACGACACGTTTATTGTTTGGCCTCATGGTTATCTCAAATTGTCTAAGTTTCTTAATCATCTTAACAATCAACACTTGGATATCAAATTCACTATGGAAATCGAAAGTAATGGTTGTCTCCCATTTCTTGACGTTCTTGTGACTCGTAAATCCGACGGACCTTTGGGCCATTCTGTTTATCGCAAACCCACCCATACTGATAGATACCTTCATGCTTCCTCTCATCATCATCCTGCACAGAAACGTTCTGTTATTGAATCTTTGGTTCATCGCGCCTTTTCTATTTGTCAACCTGAGAATCTAGACTCGGAACTCTGTCATCTTACTAGAACTTTAGTGAACAATGGTTATATGAAGCGAGATATTCATAGAGTTATTAATCGTCGTCTACATCCACGTACTCGATTACCTAAGGACATTTCAACTCCCGAATCCAATCCGAAATTGGCCTTTTTACCCTACATTCACAAGGTTACAGATCAGATAGGGAAACTTCTTCGTAAGAATGGTATCAAACCTATTTTCAACTCGACAGGTAAAATCTCTCAGATTCTTCCTTCTCCCAAGGACAAATTTCCAACACTTTCATCTCAAGGTGTATACCAAATTCCTTGTTCATGTGGTTTAGTCTACATTGGTGAGACCGGTCGTTCCGTCATTACTCGCATTTCAGAACATGATCGTTGTATAAGGAAAAGGCATATTTCTAAGTCTGCGGTTGCTGAACATCATTTCACTACAGGTCACAAGATAGATTTCGATAACGTTTCTGTGATTGCTAAATCTCCATTCTTTTTTAACAGGAAATTTCGAGAGAGCATAGAAATCTTCAAACACCCCAATAACTTCAATCGTGATCATGGTTTCGAGCTATCCCCTCTTTGGTTCCCGGTCATTAGTCCTTTATCGAAAACACGCCCTCGTTCAACCGTAACCCAATCAGAGTCGAGCTTAACTACCCGTGACGATACTTCTTCTTTATATACGGAGACTATTTCTTTTTAGTCACTTCTATGGAGTTTAGAATCTGGCTTGGTTCACAAGTTGATTACCTAACTCTGTAGTGGTTCTTTGTTAGATTTTCGTTTGCTTTTTCGAGTTTATCGTTTTCTTTCTTACCTTTTCTGAGTTTAGAATCTGGCTTGGTTCACAAGTTGATTACCTAACTTTTGAGAAGTGTTTAGTTAGATTTCGATTGCTTGCTTGAGTTCTTTGATTTCTCTCACGCCCTGATGAAGCCCCTTACGAAAGTGGGCGAAACGTTGGCAACTTCGGTTACAACATTGACACGGTCCAAACCCGGAAGACGTTCTTATCTTAGTATAGACTCCGGCCGTGGAAGCCTTCGCTATTACACAATGAAAGAAATTCAGATTTCTTTGAACAAACAACAGAAACTCAGAAGATTAGTTTATCCAAACTCTATCATTTAGTTCGTGATCTAAATTTATCCAAAATGCAGATGAATTATTAGCTTCAAGATTAAAAAGCTGGAACTTGTTTGAAAAAGAGACTAAAATATGATTTTATTTTCCATGCAAGATGATTTAGTATACTGCATCAATGTGGATTCTTTATTACATGAATTAGGACAGTAACACAATCCTGAAAAATGGAAACTTTTTATAGATTCCTCTAAAACAAGTTCCTCTATGCAAGATGATATAGTATCCTGCATCGATGTCGACTTTTTATTACACAAACTAGGACAGGAACACAATTCTGAAGAATGGAGACTTTTTATAGATTCCTCCACAACAAGTTCGAAGGTGGTCCTGCTTCATAATGGAAATCATTCTTGAATCCCTTTTGTTTATGCTGCGTACATGCAAATATGAAATTTTAACTCAAAATGATATAGTATAAACAGTATTCTTGGCATGTTTGTAGAGATTTGAAAATAATAGCGCTTGTGTTAGATCTTTAGCTTGGTTACACTAAATGGTGCTGCTTTTTGGGCGAATAGTAAGGATAGAGAAAATCATTTTGTAAAAAAAACAGTGGTCTAAGAGACAAAGTCTAAAATCAAAGGAAAAAAGTCTTGTATGAACCGCTTGGGAATTTCGAGAAAATATACCTTCTCCCATAGCATATCAAACTAGGTTTAATGCAAAATTTTGTAAAAACAGTGAAGGTTGTAAATAACTGAAAAGTAATTTTCCAAAAATAAGTGTAAATGAAAGATCCCCAGTTCAATCAATTATTATGAACTTCTCGAAAAATACAAATCGTTTGTATGTAATATGTCTCTGAAAATTGATTTTTTGGATTTTTTCCACGAAACCCTCGAGATGTAAGTGACAAACATAGTGAACGCTTTCATTAGCATATAGCCGCAATAGAAAATCGCTATTAAGGAAAATGGAGTTCAAAAATGCTTGCAGAATTTTGTTGGACACTACCCCAAGTAGCAATAAAATATTGGGCCATTATTATAATGTTGGGTCAATATTATTGAAAATGTAGGTACAACCAAAGTCAAAAGTAATTTGGCCAACCTTGCTTACAATAATAAATATACATAAGTAGATATAGAATTATTAGTGATACAGTATTTACTTTATTGTATCTGTAACTTGGTCTTCTATTTATTATTAATAGACAGCCAACATAGTAAATTATAATCGGCCCTATGTTGAACCAATATAATAACTATTGCTTTGCAAAGCAATGCTTTTAGATATCTTATAACTTCGAAAAATGTTCTTTCTGATTTTGATGAAACGCTGAGTTTTATCAAAGACGATAAGTTAGAGAAAGAAATATTGTCAAAGTTCTACAATCTGATAATATTTAAGTTTATGTTATAAGAGTAAACTTTATTAGATCATTATTTTTCAAACTGACTAATTTTGATAAGTAAAAACTTTTACTTTTTAGGAACTCACAGTTTTACACAAGTCGACACTTTATGTTGTGCTCTATAAGTTCTATTATTGTATAGTTTATAGTAGAGGTGCCAGCCTTCCTGTAATTCCCGGGACGTCCCGTAATGTTTGCTATAAACTTAAAAGCTCCGCCGGGATAGACTCTGTCCCGTATTTTAACCTTGTTCGATATTATTGCAAATTGCGCTACACCTGACATTGACAAGTACTTCGTAGCTATTACCTACCTGCATCCACTTACCACATAAAAGTATGACTCAACTCGGCTATCAGTTTACGATGTGCCTGACATGAGTCAGGTCAGATATTCACCGTTTCTCGCCCTCCTGCGCTGTCCCTGCGTTTCTATTTATATTTGTTTATTATCTACCTCACTTTTTTCTATAATTAGTGTTCGTTCATTTTTTGGCGAAAAACTATTTAGTATATTTTATGAATGACAACATTGTTCACACAAATTATTATCATAAGTCTACAGTTATTCAAAAATCGCTCAAAGTTTTAGCTACGAAAAAACAAAAACGGAAGCTATGGTACGTTTTTGCTAAAGCATTTTTAAAAATATATTCAATATCGTTCAAGAAATAATTGTATGCTTTTCGATTGCAACAGATGCAGGTAATGAAAAAAAAATTCCAATATGCGTACGATTCTTTGACTATGATACTGGCATTCAAAACCGTCTACTGGAATTTGTAGAATGTAACGATGAATCTGCAAATCAAGTATCGAGATTATAAATAGACACATTGTAGAAAAATGGATTGTCTTTAAATAAAGCTTCCGCATTCGCTGCTGACAACACTAACGTAAACTTCGTCAAAAACCATTCCATTTATACACATTTGTTAGCTGAAAATGATAAAATTGTCAAAGCTGGTTACCCCGTCCATATTCTCTACAATGCTTCAAAATACAGTTTTTATAAATTGGAAGTAGACGTAGAAAGTTTGATAATAAAAATATGCAGTCACAATTTGAAGCGAATGAGATTCAATGTAAAAAAATAATAAAGCATGTAGCGTCGAGATTTTTAACTCTTGGTCCTGTTGTCGAAAAGTTTTAAAAATATGGCCTGCAATAAAATCACTTTTTTTAGAATTTTGGAATGAATGTCTTCGTCTATTAGAAAAGATAATCACATCTGAAGAAGAAGAGAAACAAACTTTGACGTATTTGCCATTCCTTCATAATGTTATGTTTTCAGTAGAAGCAACAATAAAGAAGATTGAATTTTTATCAGTTGTTGAAATACATGCTGAAATGCACGGGATTCGCGAAAACATTTTGAAAATAATAAAAGATAATTTTTTCTGAAGTCAGGCAAGAGAAATAATGCGCGGATTAAGTATTAATGCAAAAGAATTTATTTAAAACGATTTTCTACAGTTCTACACCAATTTTGTAGGGTATTTGTTACCACGATAGGATTTCTCAGAAAACAACATACTTTCCAAGATGTGATTTTTGAACTTGAAATCACCAATAAATTATGATTATAACCATTTTCAAAAGGCTGCGGAACTTTTAAGGATTATTCAATTCAACATGGACTCCTTATACGAAGAATTTAAAATTATTAATAAAAAGCCTGAACATTGCAACGACTTTTGATGACAAAAGTAAGGGTGCAATTGAGAAGTGGATGAAAATCATGGAAGGGCTTTCCAAGAATGAAATCCCTAACACTTTTCACGTCATATTGTTCATCTTCAGTATTCTTAGCTCCAACTGCTTCGTGCTAAGTTTTTTTCAGAGATGGTGTTAAAGTGGACTGATTTACAAAAAAAATGTACCCCCAACTTGATAAAAAAAGAATTAATTACCATTTTCAATTATGATTATAACTGCATTGATCTTTTTTTGAATTTGTAAAATCAAACAGACATGTTAAAAGTTACACATTCTTCGTTAAAATATAATAAAAAGCAATAAACCACAACAAATAATTTTGTTTTTCATTTGTCCCGGGTAAAAAATGAAATCTCGTTTTTTCGCCCAAATGAAAGTTTGTCCCTTATAGCCTAAAAAAATCTGGCAACGCTAGTCTATAGTGAAGAAGTTATTCGGTTTAGTATGAAAAAAATGTACATAAATAAAACAACGATAAAAGAAACTTAAACAAACTACAACAAAAACTTAGATGTAACATTAACACTTTTACAAAAACAAAGATTTATTCAGAAAACTTTATAGGTTTTTTAAGTTCATAAATAAAACCTATAAATTGGAAACTTAAGTGAAAATATTAAAGGAATAGTAATTCTATTACATTGTGTTGCAAAAACTGGTTATACAAAAATAATTATCGTAACTGTAATCTTGGATAATTAAGCTACAATATCAATTAATATTTGAAAAAAATATCTCTTCAGTTTATAAAGTTTTTTGAAAACAGAAGTTATAAACATATTACTAGTTTGCCTTCCGGGATGGACCTCGTGTCAGGTTTTTTCCTCGCTACATCAATCAAGAAAAAAAGAAAAAGGAGAACTGTTCTGTTACTTTATTAAATAGTTATAAGAAACGTTGACGAAGCGGCCCCATTCAGAAAATTAAGAATAACAAAAGGCAGACAAATAGTTTTTTTTCAAATACATTTTTTGATAAAAAGCGTAATATGTACTTCAAACTCATATATGAAAAACGTACGGAAACGTGCAATTATTTGTTTTCTGCCAGAGGTAATAATTACTAGCAGCATCTATAACACGAGACACGACATTACTAATTTATTTTAAGACTCTTACCTGCGCACATTAAAAAGTGCAACTTTAATTAAACGATTTCGTACACTAATTAGACTTTGTATTGAATTAATGAACGTGTTTAACAAATTTGCGTGATGTTAAGAAAGTATATTGAAATATAGAAATCATTTTAAACTAATGGCAAAGTAAGAGTAAAATGTGCTTCTATAAATTACATAACCGTTAACAAGCCATATCCGTTAAATTACTGTCACGTGCGTGAATAAAAGTGTTTTTCTTATATAGTCAGAGAAGAAATCAAATTTGAAAGATTTTAATAATTTAAATCAAAATTAATTTTTCATTTTTAATAATCTTATTATAAAATTCCTTTGATTAATGAAGAATGGAAAGACGAGGTTACTATAAAATGAAAGAAAAATACTACTAGAATTCTTTGTTAGAAAGTCGTTTAATAGATCCCTTTTGAATTGGGTCAGCAATTGAGTTAAAATTGTTTCCAATTACAATATAAAGTTATAAAGTAAAAGGAAAATTTAAGAAAAAAAAATTAAAAACACTACATAATTTATTTCTGTTTAATTGGTAGTATTGTACTGAATAATGTATAATAAGTTTCCTTTTACTGCTCTTTGAAGTTTTGTTATTATTCTTCTTACATGAAACTGCATTCAACATAACGTTTACTAATGTTATTGCTAATATTAAGATACGCGTTACATTATGAGTGACAGTAGTTTTTAATTACAAAATATTGATTATGACATTCTGAAGAAATATTTTGTAGTTTTGTACATTGTTCATTTTTATATTTCATTCAATTAAATTGAAAATTACTAAATTATTTTGGAAAAATAAATATTAAAGAAAACCCGTAGATTTTTACTAATTAAGAGAACTTTTCAATCGACTAAAAATAATAAAATCTTTATTAAATTAAAGCAGTAATGGTGTAATGTGTGCCTAAAATCAGAACCTAAAATAAACAAAACTCAGAAATGTCCCTACAGTTCCATTGCCTCTGTATGAATAATTGAAAAAATGCATACACAAACTTGTTTTCTGATACAGTAAATAACAAATTGAAAAAATCTATTGTTGTGAAAAAAAATATATAAGCCAAAAGGCAGCACTTTTATACCTAAAAATACTGTTTTGGATAAAAAAGTTGCAACCTTGTTTAAACTGTAGTTCCAACTGTTTGTAAATGCATTTGATTATAGACTCGAGTATTATGCAAATGCCAATAACTGTGAGTTTCAATTTTATTTAAGTTACAACTCTACTTAATTAAATAATACCCGCAGGATTAAATAATCAAACAAAAGATGTTGCACTTTTGATTTGCAAAAGTACGTACATTTATAATAAAAATAACTTTAAATAAAAGTTCTCAAAAAGGGCTACAGTCGGTACACAAAATGCAACCAAGGGGAAACGTTAGTGTAAATTGCATTTTCTCGAAAAAGAATTTAAGATATGAAGTAAAAATAAAATAAACGTGACAATTTTAAACAGAAATTAATAGAAAATTTAGGAAGAGATTAAAAAAAAAATAATTTAAAATTAAAAAAGTGTTTAATAATAATGTAAGTTATTTTTTACATTATTTTAGTAAACGTTATATTTTAGTGTACAAGTTTTTCCTTTATTTAAAAAATTATAAATTTAAAAAGAACACATTGGCATCTGCCTCGATTAATTTTTGTTTTAAGTTTTCTTGCCTAAATCTCAAAACATCTTCGATGCAATTTCTGTTTTGAATGTGCACCAAAATGAATTGATATCAATATATGGCTTTTTTATATCTCACTCAATTCTTTTAGAATAAATCTTTTTTTTTTTGAGTAAAAAGGAAACTTATTAACTCGTTAACCAATTCACCAGGTTCTAGAATCGTTATTGTGCAGTCTACAAAAAAAGTTGAAGACTAAAGTTGTGCAGAATTACGCAAACTATCTTATCGGGTTTCGAAAATCACACCCTGTTAGGATTTTGGTAGAAATACTGAATTTTGTCTATGGTCATCACGATTGCTACCAGTTAGAATAAAATTTTCCAAGAAATTCTCTTGGGCATTTTACTATTTTTTTTCCTCAAAGGTTTACGCCTTAGAGTTTATTTTCTTTTTCATTCATCATCTTCGCGTCTTACAACTACCAAAGGCAGAGAACTGACACAGGTTTTGCATCAAAATAACTACTGATTCATTTCAACAGACACTCCAACTTGCTAGCCTACTAACGCCATCAAGATTCTAGGTTTACTGGATTTTTTGGTAATTAATACAATTTCTTCAAATTATATAGATATAACATCTAGTTACGACTTAACCTCCGACCACAATCCAATTATTGTAAGAGTAAGCACAACAGCAATATCATAAAAGTTATCACATCGGCATCACAAAAATTAAAACGAATAATATTCCTCTAAAAATAAAAATTCTCGTGGTAAAGAAAAAAGAGCTGGCTCAACATGGCAGCGAATATGTACACCAAAAAAATAGAAGAAAATATAATAGGATTAGTAACACACTAAAATAAAACTCTAAGAAATCAGTAACTCCTCCGTGGAGAATTATCGTTTTAATCTACCAAGACCCGAAAACTCTATGTGAAAACCAATAAAAGCAACGAAAAATCCTAAACATACTTCTTGTGTTATTCGAAAAAACACAACACCCTTAGACCCCTGGGCAAAAGTCGATTTGAAGAAGACTTATTCGCGTAACTTTTACGGAAGTATTCGCTCCTTAGAACAACGATCAAATACAAGAAGTAGAAGGTGATTTATTCACGCCGGTACTAATCTAAAACTATTTACTCTAAAAGATATACAAGAGGCAATCAAGATATTAAATCCAAGTAAGTCCCAGAGATAGACAAAATTACTGGAAAAACAAGAACTTCCCCGAAATGGAATAATAAAGCTTTTATATATATTTAATGCAACGCTAAGATTTAATTATTAGCCAAAATCTTTCAAAATCGCACAAATCGTTATGATACCTAAACCTAGAAAAAAATTGACGAATGTCATATCTTATCGATCAATCAAAGTCTTTTGCCAATAATATCTAAGCTCCTAGAACGACTTTTTGTTAATAGAATAAATCAAGATTGAAATCAGCTGGCATGGATCCTTGATCATCAGTTAGGTTTTTGACAAGCTCACTCAACCATACAACAATGCCCGTAAAACGTAAAACAAGCGTTCGATAAAGTGTGGCATCCAGAACTCTTATACAAAATTAAAACATACTGAAGTCCTATGTGGAAGACCAATACTTTGAAATTAGACTTAACAAAAAAATATACAAGCGTTAACCTATACTATCTAGGGTTCCACGAGGAAGCGTCTTGGACTCATTTCTATATGTGATTTACGCAGCCGATCTTCCGACACAAACTCTAAAAACAAATAAATATAATTGAAAAATGGTTAAAGAACTGGAAGATCAAAATGAATGAAACAAAATCAACACAGGTAACTTTTGCCTTGCAAATAGAGTAATGTTCTCCAAGAACCATAAATCTAGTAATGCTACCTCAAAGCAAAGTTGTTACGTATATCGAATTACATTTACATAATAAACTTAACTAGAAACAACGCTTATCAAAAAAAGCTGTTTTCTTGGAAAAAAATCTAAATTATCGATTGAAAACAAACCGTTAATTTACAAAGCAGTACTACCAATATAGACTTACGGGATAGAGCTATGGGGTTGTGTTAGTAAATCTAATGAAGCAATCATACAAAGGACAAAGAACTCAGTCAAAAATTCTCAAGAATATTGCGAACGCACAATGGCACGTCTCAAATCACACTTTCCATCATCTCAATTCACTTATACCGCTTTTTTAAGACTAAAACAAAAAAATTTGTTTGTACTGACATTGAAATTGCAACACCAAGAAGGGGTGGAAATTTTGTAATTGAACTTAGCTACTCAGCTACTTAGGGGTAGTAAACGATTAATATTTCAAAGAACAAAGTACACAAGTTTTATATAATAATGTGTACTTCGCCGCCCCTATTAGCTTTACACTCTTTCACTCTTCGTGGCATCGATTTCAGCAGGTGGTCGATTTCCTCTTGAATTATTGTATCCCAAGCAACTTGCAATTCATGCCAAAGAGCTTCTTGTATTTGTGAAAGATGCTCTAAGTTTCTGAGTCTTCTACCCATAATGTGCCATACGTGTTCAATAGGTAAAAGGTCAGAAAATTTGGGCGGTCATGGTAAGAAATTAACATTGGCCTCTTCGAATCGATTCATAGAGAAATAGAATATAGCGTTCTACCACACTGGTAGCCGCACATACCGCTCAAAAGAAAATTGTACATTGCGCCGTTTTCCACGTCCTCCGCCTGGCTCTTATAAATAACAAAATTCTAATCATTTACTACCTCTGAGTAGCTAATCCTTCCTGTCAAGTTCGGTAACAAAATTCCCACCACTTCTTGGTGTTGCAGTTTCAATGTCACAGAGTATTTTGAGATTTTGAAATAAACGGATATCTATAAATGTTAAATAATGTACATTCTGTAAATTATTGTATCCTGTAATTTGATACCCTTTGAATTCGTTTGTCCGGCATAAGGGTGTTACCACCGGCAGAGTCGCAGATGAAGAACGAATCCACAAGGGTGAAGACACGTGTTAAGTTTTAGCACTTTCAAGCTTTATTTTTATGTGTATTAAATATAAGTTTTATTCGAAACAAATTATTTTTTGTTCAATCATCAGCCAACAACTAAACATTTTGGTCCTTCGAGCCGGATGCAAGAAGTACATGTTTTGAATAAACTTAATTGATTTAAATAAGTTTCAAAACGAGTTAGTTTTGCGTTAATTTGTCCCCGTTTCTTAATTGGATCCATAATGCGTAATTTAGAAAAAGTTAAAAATTGAAAATAAAACAACAAGCGTCAATGTCTATTGCAAACGTTTATTTGAGTAATTCTGATGAATCTAAAAAGATAGATTCACGCGAAGGTTTGCCCTTTCAGTTAGGGTCAGTATCTAGACTTTCATTAAGGTTTTCTAATTCAAATTCTCGTGCATGTTCTCCTGAATCTCAAATTAAGAAGCGCCATATTAAGTTACCTTCGATTGAATTACCTACATTTGATGGCAATCCCGAAACATGGTTGCATTTTCGCGACATGTTTACTAGCCTCATTCACGAGAACAGCGATCTTGTCGATGTACACAAGTTGCATTACTTTAGAGCCTCGTTGACAGGTAAAGCTGCCGAATCTTTTAAGAACATTACTACCACCGCGTTAAATTATAAAATTGCGTGGGATGGATTAAACGACCGATACAATAATTCGCGAACGTTGATATTTCATCACGATAAATCATAGTTTAGTTTAGAAAAAATTATTAATGCGTCATCTATAAAAATAAGAAACTTTATCGATTCGTTTCAAAGAAATTTAAGGTCTTTAGATACTTTAGTAGATCCTATCGATCAAAGAAATATATTTTTGGTGCATTTGTTGTATTCTTAATTGGACCCGAATAGTTCAAGGGAATTTGAAAATGCAAGAACCGATAATAGTATCGTTCAATTAAGCAAACTCATTAAATTTTTAGAAAAGAAAGCTTCTTTGTTGTCTACGCTCGAACAAAGTAAAACGGTTAATTCTTCCGATTTTCGTGAAACGCGCTCAAAATCTTTGGTTGCGACTGATCCCGTTTGTCACTTTTGTAAAGCTGCTCACTTAATATACAGCTGCTCACTTAATATACAGCTGCGAGAAATTTAAAGAACTTAACACTTCTGAGCGAATTACAAAAGTAAGAAATCTCGGTATGTGCTTAAATTGTCTTAGTAAAGGCCACACTTCAAAGTATTGTAGATCAATGTATAGTTGTCGTATTTGTAAATCAAAACATAATACGCTTCTACATATTTCAAGAAATCCTTCTCTAGAAGAAGTTCCGAACGCTTCAACAAATGATGCCACAATTTCATCATTTGTTTCCAACAACAGCACTGTTTTATTATCTACTGCAATTGTTAATGTTTTTGATTCGTATGGCAAATATCGCCAGGCAAGATTGCTTCTTGACTCTGGAAATCAAAACAACTTTATTACTACTAAATTGTTTAAAAAATTAGGTTTGCCAAAAAGTCAGGCAAAGATACACGTAATGGGGATAGCTAATTCTCTTTCGCAAATTGATTCACAATGTAAAATTCATTTGATGGCTATGCATTCGATATTTTCACTTGACATTGCTTGTTTAGTAATACCTTTGATAACTGGCACAATTCCAAGTGTTTCAGTAAATATTTCTCATTTGAATATTCCAACAGACGTTTTCTTAGCGGATCCAGAATTTAATGTTGCTGGAGAGATTGACATTCCTTTAGGCGTCACTTGTTTTTATGAATTATTATCTGTTGGGCAAATATCTCTTGGACGAAACCAACCCAAATTGCAAAATACTCGTCTTGGTTGGGTTGTTAGCGGTTCATTAAAGCAAGACATTGTTCAAGGTCGAGTCAGTTGTTATATTTCTTCTACTTTAGGTATTCAAGACCAGCTTTCACGCTTTTGGAAACTGGAAGAATTACCTTCTTCTAATTCAATGTCTGTCGAAGAAATAGAATGTGAAAACCATTATGTTACCAATACCACTAGAGATAACTGCGGCAGATTTATTGTTAAGATTCCTTTTAAACATGATTCGACAAAATTAGGAAATTCTTATTTCAATGCTGTAAAATGTTTATATTGTCTTGAAAAAAGGTTTAAAAACAATAAGTCTTTTCGTCTCAAATACTTTGAATTTATGCGTGAATACCGCGATCTTGGTCACATGACCCCTACACAATGCAATATCGAAGACTCTTATTTTTTACCTCATCATGGTGTGCTTAAAGAAGAGAGCGTTAGCACAAAATTACGAGTTGTGTTTAATGGTTCTTCTCCCTCTACCTCTGGATATTCTATGAATAATCTGCAAATGGTCGGACCTGTACTGCAACGCAACCTCTTTTCTATTTTAGTAAGTTTTCGTTCATATCGGTATGTGTTTTCGGCTGACATACAGAAAATGTATCGGCAAGTGTTAGTCCATCATTCTCAACGGCATCTGCAATGTGTTTTATGGAGAGACGATCCTTCTAAAGAAATCCAAGCATTTGAACTAAATACTGTTACGTACGGCACGGCTTCCGCTTCGTTCTTAGCTATTCGAAGTTTACATCAATTGGGAATTGATTGTAAGCTTACTTAACCAAAAGTGTGAAAAATCATATTCAATAACTTTTATGTAGACGATTTACTATCAGGTTCTAATTCTCTTGAAGAAGCACAAGAATTGTGTGCCGACTTACTCAAGGTTTTAAATTCATGGTGTTTTCCATTAAGAAAATGGATTGCAAATGACCCTCAAAAATTGAAAAATGTAAATACTGATTTTATTCACCCACATTTATTAAATCTAGGTTCCAATGAACATACAAAAACGTTAGGCATTTTGAAACCGATTATTTGGTTTATTTAATATCTCAGTATAAAGAAAGTAGCACTACGAAAAGACCAATTTTATCGGACTTATCTCAAGTGTTTGATCCGTTGGGACTGCTTAATCTTTGCACGGTAGTCGCCAAATTAGTTCTGCAACAACTTTGGTTGCACAAATTAGATTGGGATGAATCCATTCCCGTGAATTTACAAATTAACTGGATTAATTTTCGTTCTGAATTGGCAAAACTGAACAACCTAAAAATTCCTCGACACGTGATTTGTGCACATTCAAAGGTTGTTAAAATACATGGATTTTCAAATGCTAGCACTCTGGCTTATGGATCTTGTGTCTACATTCGATGCATATCGAATAACGGTAACGTTCATTGCAAACTGCTTTGTTCTAAAAGCAAAGTTGCTCCGTTAAAAACAATTACTGTCCCAAAACTTGAACTTTGCGGAGCGCTTGTACTAAGTAGATTAGTGAAACATGTATATAACGCTTTAGATTGTCCTATTTCTTGTTGTTACCTATGGACAGATTCCATGATTGTTCTTGGTTGGAATAAAACCTCGCCTAGTCAATTAAAAACGTTTGTCTCACATCGAATTGCTGAAATTCAAACTCTGACAGGTAATTATAATTGGAGACATGTTCCCACCGCATTTAACCCGGCTGATTTATTATCCAGGGGTGTTATGCCTTCAGTACTTGAAAATAATGATTTATGGTGGAACGGTCCAGAATTTTTATATAATCCTGAAACGCTTTGGCCTAGTTTAAAAGAAACAACGAATGAACTACCTGAAATAAAAAATACTGTACATAGTCTTAACAGTACTCATATCAATTGTCGCCCTTTGATCGATACTCAGATCTTAGTAAATTAGAAAAAACAATTGCATTTTGTTTGAGATTTAAACACAATTGTTTAAATCCTAATTCAAAAATCATTGGATTTTTAACTAGAAAGGAATTAGATAATTCTCTTCTCTGCTTGACTCGTTTATCGCAGTCACAATCATTTCCTTGTGAAATAAAAATCCTTAGTCAAGGTAAACTTTTAAACAAAGGCAGTAACATTATAAGTCTTTCTCCATTTTTAGATAATGACGGATTAATACGCGTAGGTGGTAGATTAATGAATTCTGATTTTAATTTTGATAAAAAACACCCGTAGGTACTTAATCTCTGGTAAACATTTATTTTCTAAGTTATTGTTTGAACACGAACATAATAGGTTATTGCATGCCACAACTTTTACTTTCTACCTTACGTGAAAAGTTTTGGTCCACATCTGGCCGAAATTTAGCTAAAAGTGTTGTAAATTCATGCGTCAAATGTTTTAGAGTTGCTCCAAAGTTAACGAATCCAATAATGGGTAATTTACCATTTGACAGAGTAACACAAAATTTTCCATTTTCTATTCTGGGTACTGATTATGCTGGTCCCTTACTGATTAAAGATCGCAAAGGTAGAGGAAGTAAATGCTCAAAATGTTATGTTTGTCTTTTTATTTGCTTAGTTACTAAAGCGGTGCACATTGAGCTGGTTAGCGATTTAACCACTGATAGTTTTATTTTGGCATTGAAGCGCTTTATCGCACGCAGAGGAATACCGTTAAAAATTTATTCGAATAATGGAACAACGTATGTAGGCGCAAATTCAAAATTATTTGAACTTTATAAATTTTTGAAAAACAATAATAAAAATCTATCGCATGCTACTTCAAAGATTGGTATTGAGTGGCATTTTATACCACCTCATTCTCCTCATTTTGGAGGATTGTAGGAATCTAGCGTTAAAAGTATTAAACATCATATGAGAAGAGTGATTGGTAACGCTCTACTTTCGTTTGAGCAATTGTGTACTTTGTTAGCGCATATTGAATCAATTCTAAACTCGCGCCCTCTTAGTCCTTTGTCCACTGATCCAAATGATTTTCAACCCTTGACACCTGCTCACTTCTTGATTGGAAGAAAGTTTACCAGATCCAAATGTCTTAACGTTGCCAGAAAATCGTTTATGTACGTTTGAAAGAATAGAACAATTGCGTCAGCATATCTGGAAACGATGGAACAAAGAGTATATCTCAGAACTGCAGCAACGAACAAAATGGAAAACAAATTATTCGCTATTAAAGAAAGATACGTCCCGCCGCGCCGCTTCAATGGAAACTTGGACAAGTTGTTGAAGTACATCCCGGTATAGATGAAATAGTGAATCATTTGCAAAAATTTGTGCTTTACCAAAACAATGAAGTTATAGTGTAGTACTAAACTTTAGTGTTACAGTGTATTATAAACTTACAATTTATAATTTTATTTGTATATTTTAAATTTATTTGCGATTATGCATTATCAGTTTTATTTATTATACCCAATTTATTTTAATTGTATGTTCTAAATTTAATAGCTATGTCGGTATATATAATGTTTATTTTTTTTTCTATACATTTTCATGCTTTTTAGTTAAGTTTATTAAAACGTAATCGTTTTAAGGTGGTCGCTATGTTAATTTACATTCTGTAAATTATTGTATCCTGTAATTCGATACCCTTTTAATGCGTTTGTCCGGCATAAGGGTGTTACCACCGGCAGAGGCGCAGATGAAGAACGAATCCACAAGGATGAACACACGTGTTAACTTTTAGCACTTTCAAGCTTCATTTTTATGTGTATTAAATATAAGTTTTATTCGAAACAAATTAGTTTTTATTCAAGCATCAGCCAACAACTAAACAATGAATATGGTCCGAAATTCTCTTAACTTTTGGTATTGTTCTAAAAACTGTTATCGTAATGAATAAAAACTAAATTAATATAAACTAAAAATGTCATTACAATAAACAAAAATTCGTATCTACAAAAAATCTTTTTTTTACTGTAAAATTAAATTAATTTTGGTGCCTAGGTTTTATCAGGTGATATCACAAATGCTACTGTTTTTTGAGAAGTGATTTTTGTGAAATTGCTATGATAATTGTCCTAAATTATGTTAAAAGTGATATATTGGACCCAGGAGGTAGTGCACTTTTAAGCTCAAATTACAGCATAAATTTCAAGCATTTCCTTAACAAATACTACATAGTTGTCAGCTTTGTAATTTCCGAAGAATTTTGTGCAACGGCTACAAAAGATTTTTACGCAAGTCGTTTTATTTCAGTCTTAGTAGCCTCAAAATTAGTAGAATATTTAATTAGTTGACGTATTTGAGGTCCATCAAAAATGATTCCTTTCAATTTCTCAGTACTTAATCCAAGAAATTTATGAGAAATAAATTCATAACGTTGACTATTTCTGTCTAGAGCTTTAACAAATTGCTTCACTAGTCTTAACTATATGTGCAAGGGCAAAAAAATAATTTTTTTTTGGAAACCAAATGCTCATTACATTTCTTTCACCAATGACAAGACCATCATAAGCCTTTTTTTTGTGTCCAATGACTTGATTTGGCTGAACTATCTCAAAGACAAATAAAACAACGGTATTTTGTATTACCAGTCTGTTGACCCAACAAAAAATTAACTACTTCATCACGACACAGATCACAAAGTTATGTTCAACATAATTTATTTTATGTAATAGAACTGAAATTAATTTATATTCTTCTTTCATACATGTAGAGTTATGTAAAAGAAAAACAAAAAAATTACTACTCAAGAGAGTGACCAAATCCAAAATAAACAAAAAAAGAAAAAACTAGATTCGGGAAACTGAAAAAAAAAGCAGTTGAAAAGCAAAATTCAAGAAATAATCAGGAGAATAAAAGAATTACTCCCGGAATATGTCGTAAAAAATGTATCTATAACTGCACCGTAAAAGTGAGAAAAGATAAGAGAGAATATTTGTTTCATAATTACTGGAAATTAACTAGTTTGCAAAAAATTAACTCAAAGAAGCAACCTTCAGATGGGCGGATGAAACCAAATAATGCATATTATTTCAAACTAGATGGAGAAAATCAGATAGTGTACAAACAATCATTTTTGGCTACTTTAAGTATATCAAATAGAAGTGTGAGGACAGTATTGGAAAAAGTTAAAGATATGCTTTTGAAAGAGGATAAACGAGAAAAACATAACAAACGCAGGACAGTAGATAAGACAATTCGAACAGGGATAGTTAAACACATGAACAGCATTCCTAAAATGGAGTCGCTTTACCTTTGAGCTCAGACATTCAGATAATTCATAGAAGGGGGAAAAGACAATGGCAGATTTTTACCGTGATTATGTAGAGTCTTGCAGACCATTCGGGAATTACTGTATGTAGTTTAAAGTTTTTAATAATGATTTTAATATCTAATTCTTTTCATCAAAGAAAGACCAATGTACTCTCTGTGAACAGTTCAAAAACAGTAGTGAAGATAAAAACAAGAAAATAGAGAATCAGTATACACGTCACATCAGCAAAAAAACGTTATCAAGGCAGAAAAAAGAAAACGATAAATAAGAAGCTTCTGAAGGCAAGCTGATTCTGTCATGTTTTGATCTGGAGGCTGTTTTACCCACACTTTGTGGCGAAATAAATAATTTTTATTACAAATCGAGGTTGGTAACGTACAATCTAACCATTTATAATATTGGCAATGTCAAAAGCCACTGTTACACTTGGCATTAAGGAGAAGGAAACAAGGGTGTAAATGAAATCGGAACATGTGTTTTAAAGTATTTAGAAACATTGGAGCAGGAGACACCAATTATCTTTTACTATAAAACTGTTAAGAGTAAAATAAGAACAAATTTATGGTTTCAATTCTTATGAATGCAGTGTTGAAATCCCATCTATTGCTCTTAATTTCTTAACTGTGGGACACAAAGAAAATGAGGAGGACATGATGCATTCCTTAATTGAAAAACAAAAAAAAGGCAATAAAATCTGGACCTATTTGTGTGAGTAGCGCTTATTAAAAATTTGAAGAAGACTGGTATATTCTTCCAATTTACTGAATTAGGTTTTGAGTATTTGTACTAAATCCAGTTGAATTCAGATGGGGAATAAGTACTTTGGAATTTAGAATGACATCAGTACCATAAAAGTTTTAAGTGATGTACCTTTTGTGTTCTACTACAAAATTACCTACAGCCAGGATACGTTAAGAAAGGTTATTCCATCAAAAAAATTGATGAAATACAATTTTCATTTATCAAGAGCCCTTAGAAATACCGATTAAGAAATACAAAGGATTGGCAGAGCTTGTGTTAAAAACCAAATTAAAAAAATGTATCACTCTTTTTATTACAATTTGAGACATGAAGGTGCCAAAGTTTATGCACTCGCCGAAAAAAAAAATTATGATGACAATAATTCTGGTTCACATAATGAACCAAATGGAAAAAAAGAAAAGTGCAAAAAAAGGGATTAAGGAAACATAGCGCACAGAGCTCAAAACAAAATGGAAAAGAAAACACGATCTAGCCAAAAAAACTACAAAAGGGTAAAGGCAGTTAAATGGAACTTACCTCGTACATACCTGAGAGTGCAAAATCGTTTCTATTTTATTAAATTTTTTTTTCAGTTTTGTTTATAAAATATATTTCTACTATAGATTTAGAAAAAAATATTTGTGTTTTTTAGTTATATCCTGAATGTGTTCAAATAAGTTTTCTTAATAAAAACTAAGAAATCTTGTATTTCTTATTTTATTGCATGTTCTTGCGGAAGTACTGTTACAACTGGCATAAAAGTTAGACCATTTGAATGTTCTTATTACAAGAAGACTGACATAACTAAACGTATTTTATTGATCTTAGAAAATATAAACGCCATCTTGTGGTAGAATATAAAGTTCAACCTGTTTCATTAGCTATCCAACATTTTATGAAAATCAAACCTGTATTCATTCAAAAGAGATAAACAAAAACTTTAATCGCCATTTTCCCAAAACTAGTTTTTTTGAGCAATATACAGAGAACAGTTTTTCTCTTTTAATCTCGGTGATCGCAACTCACCACGTTCTGTTGATGAATCTAAGTTTCTGATGAGATCATTAAGCTCATTTTGGGAAAAGGTTTTAGGATTTAAAATTTGAGTTCACGATCAAATTAACGATCTTTCCGTATACGAGGAAACAAGGAAAAAACGAGTCCACCTAATCTGCGACTTTTTTTGTGCTTATAAGTAGCACTTCGTCAGGTCGCTCTACTGAGTCAAAAATAATAAATAATAATGATTAATTAATGACAACAAAACAAAAAAAAGGACACCATATAGCACCACAAGAATTATTTTACTATTCAAAGTTATTATCTTCTTGAGAAACACTAGGTACTTCAGTTGCATCTTCCTGAGATTGATGCACTGCCTGATGAAAAACTGGTATTGAAGCATTTGTTAAATGAGAAATAGGTCTTTTTGCTGAAGAAATACTGGGATATTTAAGTTTGTGGTGATTGTTCTTTTTGATACCAACTACATCGATCATACATAAATAACAGTTGTCAAATTTATTGGTTATGAAAATGAATTAAAACCTAAAAGAGAAGTGAGATTTTTGGCGAATTGTTGCAAAAGGCTGAGAAAGCTCGGGCTGCACTACTACCGACAAACTCGAAACCAATGTATAAAAAGAATATGATAAATTCTTGCAGTGGCTGAAAGTTAACCGTATTGAAAACTTATTTACTTACTTTCAAGACATGGTATGTATTTATTCTTCCACGTTCTAGTATAAGTGTTCTTAAACGAAAAAGTAAAAGCTATAAACCAAAAAGGTCGAAATTGTTTAGTCGGGATGACGTCATATTTTTAAAGAATGCTTCTGATGAAGAATATTTATTACATATAAGGTAATGCAAAACTGTAACTATTGCACATTTATTGCTCTACTGTACAGGTGCTTTCGATTATGGGTTCTGTTCGAGGCTGTAGAAGTCAAAAGCTTTTAAATATAAAGATTAATTATATTGAAGATAGGGGCTCGGTTATTGTGGTTGACATTTCGGAAAGTAAAACAGATATCTGTAAAACATTTACAATTGTGGAAAAAAACGAGTTCTCTGCATTGTGTCTGGTGAGAAAGTATATGTCTTTGCGTTCAGAAATATTCTTTTTAACTTACTGCGAAAGGCGTTGCACAGTTCAGCCTGTTGGGAAAAATACATTTGGAAAAATGCCAAACAAAATTGCTACATTTTTGGGTTTGCCAGATCCAGGAGCTTTCACTGAACATTGTCTGCAGAGGAGTTCTGCGACTGCTTTGGTCAATGCTGGAGCAAATATGACAACATTGAAATGTATGGTGGATGGTGAAGTTTAATGGTAGCAGTATGGTCTTGAAAAATACAATTGCAAGAATGTTGGCTGGGGTATCAGATGAAAGAAGTAACAACAGTTCAACGGAAAATTCTTGCAATTCGGGAAATAATTTTAGTGGAAAATTCGAAAATTGTCGGTTTATTTTTGTAGATCTCTAATATAGAGAGAGTTGGGATTCATAACTGCTTAGTATAACTCACTTGAGGGGTTATCAACATGTTTATAGTTACGGTAACTAAAAGATTATTTGTTTATAATGTACTAGTATGATATAAAAACATTAAATTGCAGATTTGTTACATTCGAAAGCGAACAATTAACAAAAAACTGCGTTTTCGTTCCAAAAATTAATAAATTTATGGAACAATGACAAAAAAATTTTTTATAAAATATATTTTAACGTAAAAAATTATCGTATTCAAAATCTTAGAAAAACAATATTAGCTTATATAATAACTTCCATTAAGCATTAAATATTTATAATGACATGTAAATCTATAAAGTAAAAAAGAATAGGTAAACTTATTATTTACTTTAAGTATGTGTACCAGTAATGGAATTATTTTGTAAAAGTATTTCAATCACCTACAACAAACGTGTTACTTTTTGTTGAGTGTTGAAAAAATCATATTGCTTTTATCGTATTTGGTAACATGTAGTAGTATTGCGTTACTAAACTTAGTATAAAATACTGGATTTCTCTAAACTTAATGTATACATCAAACGAAAGAATAAATGAGTTGAACTCGTAATGCTGTTTAAGAAAATGAAAAGCAGTACAAACGCATAAGAAAATTTAATTATTCTTAAACTTCAACAAATTTAATTCCACATTTTTTGATGGATTCTTAAAGAACCCCAGTAATTTCTTAAGTTAAAAAGCATTTCCTTTCTCATTAAAAAAAAATCAAAAGAAAACAAGAATTTTTATTTATAATCCAATATTCGTTTCGAAACACAATAGTATTAATTGATTGTATTTTATAAAAATCGACAAATGAAATTACTAAGAGAAAAGGAAAATGTTTTTATTTTTCCTTAAAATAATGCTATTATGTAGTGGGATTAATTTTCGAAATTGGTCTGTTAAGTATTGCATTAATAAATAAATTTCTAAAAAAACGATATGTTTCAAAATGTTTAACACTTCTTGTTGTTAATTGTTGGCTTTTAAACACCTTTAAAAGACTCTGTTTTGGAATTCACACCTACGCTTTTAGTATTGCCAAGCACATTTAATGTCTCTTAATATGTAGGTTTGAGTTTACCAAAAGATACTCAATACTCTCAATACTTGTGCACGATAAAGAGGACTAGCTTGGAATTTATGTTGTAAAATAAATAAACTCGTAGAAACGTGTTTTCTATATTTACAAAATAAGAAGTTGAACATTTGTATCGTTCTATCGATCAGAATGAATGCAAACAAAAAAGATAAAGCAGGTATCATTCCTAACGGGTTTAATAAACGTCAATAATAATGATAAATAATTACTGGTAATAAACTCTTACAACTTTCCTTGTCGTATGAGCGGTAGTCAACAGTTAAACGACCTTACGATGGCCGCCAGAACTAGTCCGGTAACCCTGCAGCACCATACATTCATTCAACGTAATCTTACATAATATATGTGAATCTTTGTCTTACACAAGCTACCTAAACTAAACAGACAAAGGCAAAATTAAATAATTTAAAAGAAATCTAAGTTATTCATTAGACTAGCTATTGCAGAAGTCGAAATTACCATGAAAGAAATAAACTAGTCCGAGGTTTGGGATTACATTTCAACGTTTGAATGTTTTTTGTTGTCGTCTTGGGAGGTCATATTTTGTTAAAAGTTCAACTTATAAATCAAACAACACCATTAGTTACTTTCCTATTCATTTTTACATATTATAAAATCACAACATTCGTATTGAAAAATAACAGTATAAAAGATGTGTCGGTTGTTTCTTTTCTTCGTTTAACCGATGCATAATATTTTCTTAAATACCTTCTCCGTGTAATTCTAATCAAGTCGTTAATTTTATTTTAATGTTTGCGTGCATAAACTTTATTTATATTTCGACTTTTAAAAACAATTCTGAGTAGTACGACGGATATAATTTTGTTTTCTTTTTTATTTGACTTTGCCCGTAAACAATTTCTAATCAGTAATGTTATTTTGGCAGTCTTAATTTTAATAAACATATTTTTGAATTCTTTTAAGTATCAAGTTATTATAAATTAAAAAAAAATGTTTTTAAAAACACTTTACTTAACCTTATATGTCAAAACTAATCTTTCTGTAAAAATATCTTAAAACTCCACGGTCTAGAATTTTGAAAAAAAAATAAATCTAACAATCTGAATTCCACTAAAACTCTATGTAGGTATAGAATTTAAAAAATCGAATTTTTGTGTAATAAAGATGGCTGATGGAGAACATGTAAATCCGTGTATAAGTAATGTAAATTTGAGTAATTATACCCCAGGAAGTCGAAAACCAGGTGCAATATCTATCGAAAATATTATCCAAGCGACGCAACGGTAAGATCCCATTTATTTTATGAGGAGGTTGCCATGCTTTTACTTCAATTTTCTGCAAACGACGACACTGTAGACGCGTAGATGGAGAGATTGGATGCAATAAAAAATTTGTACAATGTGTACGACATTGCTATGTGCCTTATCGTAACAGAGAAGTGGAATGGTCCAACGAAGTCGTAGTTTGATTCAGAAACAGAATATGCTACTATGTCATGGAGCACATTGAAAATTGAACTGCAATCTATCAGATTATTTTAGCAATAAAATAGTTAACACAATCTTGTTAGAACTCTTGCATGAAGAAGGGCATCAAAACACTTGAAGTGTCTATAGAAGGCGACGTTTCGTGCGGCTGGGTGCGCACTTCTTGAGACCTAGTTATTGCGCTAGAAAAGTGGTGTGTAAAGAACTGCACTTTGAAGACAACTATAACAATAAATTAACATTAAGAATAAATTAATTAAATATCAGAACAAGAAGAAAGAAGTGTGTTTATCTTACAGTGAGATGATCGACTATATAATTAACTGGATTGAAGACCAAAATCTACAAATACAGGCGGGGATCAACGATTTTAAAACATTATCGACCATTTATTAGACCTAAATTGTTTTTAATTTTGTTGTATCGGATGCAACGTCAAGTAATAAATCTAATAACATTATTGTAACCTATGGAAACGGACTTCCATGTTATACATGTAATCAAAATGCCCACTTGATAGAAAATTGTCCTAAGCTAAGAACAGAGCGTGAATCTTGTTTCAAGTGCTGTGTATTAGGACATTATGCAGGTAAATGTCCAACAAACTTGAAAGAAGAGCCACGTTATACTGCTATTCTGGTGAAATCATCCGCTGACATTTCATATCGAGTCAGAAGTAGTATGCCAAAACCAAATCACTGTTTGGTTGATGGAAGCTTCATCACAAAAGAAAATGTATTCTTTTGTGATATTAGTGGTACAAAATTAGATGTTATAGGCACTTTTACCAGTATTGTTAAGTTAAATAATGTAGATGTTATAATCAAGTTTTATGTTGTACCGGAGCGGCTTCCTTTAATTGTTTATTTGGGAGAGACGTCTCGTTACCCAGATTTTGGTACCAATTATATAGATATGCAGAGGACGTCTACTGAACTTGTAACGCATGTTATTGATAATTCTAATTTTGTCGATTATAGGTTTGAGATGAGAATTGTTGTACCCTGTATAACAATTATCTCAGAACGCCCACTTATCGTCGCAGGGACAGGGATAAATGTCAAATTGAAAACTTATTTTTCCGCTGAATGTGGTCCAACGTAAGCGCCTAGCGAAGTTTTCACTTCTAAATTTTTACAAGCATCTGTGTTATAAATGGGGGTATTATTATGCTGCTTTTCTGAAAACCTTCCTGGGGTCAGCATCCATTACCTTCCGCTGCAGACTAGAATTAGAAGCACGTACTAAAAGCGGCTCTTGGTTAATGAAGCTACTACCGAAAAAATCTGGAGGAATAAGTCGTATTTGTACTTTTTGGAGGCACACCTGCAATAAGTTTAGTGAAAACCACTCGGATGCTTGACGTATTTAACTACAATTATTCATTGTTTGTCGATAAGCAATTTAATTGTGATTCGATCCTATATCTAATTTTACTTCATTTTCATAGCGATTTTAGGAGATGATTGAAGCGTGCCGATAACTTACCGCATGTCTTGGAGAACCGTAAGTACTTTTTTTTACTTGTCATTAATTTGTGAATTTGTCAAACGTGAAATACGTGCAACAGATATAGCTATTATCACAATTAACACATGCAGATTTTTGTTTCTACAGTTTCAATTTACGCTAAATGCGATTTCCGACGGGTGTAAAGTCACTAGTTTTGCATTAAATCAACAATTAACTCCGAAATTACGTATTATTTGATTTTGTTCTATTGTATGTACATTGATAACTTTATGTGTCAAAAATTGCTTAATCTCCAGGACTTGTATCAACGCTATAACTGTGATATTTATAGAATTATTCTTTGCTACTATGTATATGTACTTAATTCTGTATTGCTTACGTAATTCTTTTAACATTATTTTCTCTCATTTTTAGAATAAAATAAATAAATATATTTATCGTTATAATAGATTTAAAAGGTGTATATTCGAGTTTCTAATGGTGCTGGTGCTTTTTTAACTTGTTTTATAATTTCACACCACGAAGTTGACAACCCAAATCTCCGAATTCAGCTAAATTAGTCGCTAGCAATTAAGTTGCGGGAAAATCCTTGTAACAGCATGATCAACCGATATCATTAGGTCATTTAAAGAGAAAAATAAGTTACAAGAGATTTTAAATAGTTTGTTAAGGGATACTATTTTTTGCCCTAGCGGTTCTCTATACTCGAGTCCTATAATTTTCGTCCACAACAAAGATAGAAATATAAGGTTGTGTGTAGATGATCGAAATATTCATAAAATCACTATTGAGGACAACTTTCTAACCCCTCTGATCGGTAATCATTTAGATAGGTTAAGAGACAAGAAAATTTTTAGCGTGTTAGACTTGCATAGTGATTTTCACCCTATAAATTTGCCGAGAATTCCATTCCGTTTACATCTTTTGTAACCCCAATTAGAATATCTTCGTATGCTTTTTGGGTTAACCAATGCACCCCCAGTTTTCCAGCGTTATATATATTATGTATTCGCTGACTTAACTACAAGAGGTCAGGTGCTAATCTACTTGGATGACATTTTCGTCGTTACCACCACGATAGTGGTGCATCTTAAGCATTTTAAGTAGTATTTTTAGCATTGTTCTTAAGTGGAATTTAATATTTAGAATCGATTAATGCTAATTTTTATACAATCAAGTCGTTTATTTAGGTTGTGTCATTGATGAAATTGGAATCGGTCCTAGCTTACAAAATGTTAAACTGCCATGAGTTATAGTGTACTCACGAATGCTGAAGACGTGCATCGCTTTTTTGGGTTAGCAAGCTACTTCTGTAGATTTATTTTTTCTTTTGTTTTGCCTGCAAAGCCGTTGTAGGATGTTATTCGAAAAGAATAGAATTTTTCGTTTGGTAAGGAGCAGTTAGATTCATTTGTAACCCTGAGGAATAAATTTGCGATTTCCTCTGTTTTGGCAATTTCTTTTTCCCGTTTAGAGACCGAGGGGCATTGTGCTAAGGGGTACGGTGCGATTTTTCAAAAACAAATCGTTAGTTAGTTCAAATTAACATTTTATTTTAGCCGACGGACTACAGAATCAGAGTGAAAACTCCATAGATATGAACTGGAGCTTTTGGCAATAGTTCACGTTTTCGATGTGTTACGTATATATTTACAATTGCATACATTTTTTTTTTAACATTTTTTCAAAAGGGTGATAACTCTTTGTGACGATTCACGTTGATCATTAAGGTCCGAGAAGTCGGCTTCAAGCAAGAAGTATGTCTTTAGGATCATTGATTCTTTTACAAATTTTGTAAAACTTTATGTCATTAGTCATTTACGGTCTTATTTTCAATGTTATAGTTCCACTTTGAGGCTTGTTTTGGATCGAGGCACCACTTTCAAATTGAAGGAAATTGAGAAGTTTATGACTGAGGTTGGAGTAGTTCATATTAAAGTTGGTACTGGCACTTCTAAAGCTAACGGCCAAATTCAACGAATTATTAGGGATTTAACTTCCATCTTGTCAAAATTATTGACTTTGATGGATACATGGGTTAAGGCAGGTTGAATTTGCAGTTAATAATTTATGGTGTAGAACAGTCATCAACTCGCCAGCTATGTGACTTTTCGGTGTTCATAAAAAAAATCAGATTGAACCATTGAGAAGCGAGTTAGAAAGTATGCAAAATTATAATAGGGACTTAAAGATTGTGAAAACTAATGCTGAGGCAACAAACTTGCGCGCACAAGAGACAAATAAACAAGCCTACGAAATGAGGCACAAGTCACCTCACGTTTACAATGTTGGTGATTACGTTCTTATCACAAATGTAGACACTATTCCTGCAAAAAACAAAAAAATGATCGCAATCGATATATAATCGTGGATATCAAAGGATTTCAAATAGCCCAAATCCCGTTTTCTCAAGTATCATAAAGTCAGGATGGTCGAATTGTAGTAGGATTTAAATAATTGAATTTCTCGTGTTGTGTTTTAACACAAACAGTACGTCACAAATCGAGTGTGCCCGAACAAACAGTGGTTGGAGGGTACATCCACATCTTATTTTTCAATTTTTAATAACAAGTTGCAATTATTCAAATATGTAAACATTTTTGCCAAATAAAAACATTTGCGAAAAGTTTAACTTTATTATTTTAGTATAAATAAAAGTGCTGCAGAAAGTCATCGGATTTTAGAGGAAGTTTATGATGAACATAGTCTAGCTGAGCCAACGTGCCAGAAGTGGTTTGCACGTTTCAAGAGTGGTGATTTTGACTTGGACGACAAAGAGCGACCTGGGCAGTAAAAAAAAATAAAGATAAAGAATTGGAGGAATCACTCGACGAAGACTCACTTCAAACACCTGAAGAGTTGTTTACATCGTTGGGGGTTGATTAATCAACTGTAGGAAAACGCCTTAAACATTTAGAAATGATCCAAAAGGAGGAAAATTCGGTCTTAACCCACCCGCCGTATTCTCCAGACATTGCCCTTTCGGATTACTACCTGTTCCGATCGATGGCTCGTGGTTTGTTGGGGCAGAATTTTACTTCTTCTGAAGATTGTCCAAACTGGATCCATTCATGGATTGCCTCCAAGAACAAAGCGTTCTTTTGACGGGGTATCCGTCTCCTACCCGAAAGATGGGAAAAAGTAGTAGCAAACAATGGGCAGTATTTTGATTAATGTATTTTTTTAATTTTCATTGTAAATAAATCCTAATTTTTCTCTCAAAAAACGCTACGAATTAATTCCAACACCAATAGTTAGTTAAGGAAGAAGTGTGTGTAGGGTGTCTTGGTTATGTTATGCTAGCACCACTTTGTATTACGGTATATGTTTTTTGAGTAAACGTTACTCAAGAAAACGAGTATTATTGTCTTTGTCTTTGCTCTTTTTTGAATGGCAGCTAATGGTTCCTCATTCTTATCTTTGCTAATAACCCTGCAATTCCCACCATCTACTTGTATTTTAGATTCATCGGTGAACTTTATTAACTTCTTATAAAAGTATTTTATGTTGACATAGGAAAGCAATCCTTAAACTCCACCTTGAAGAATCTTTTGTTTACATACATATAAAGCAAAGCAATTGTTAGGATTACGTTTTAAAAACCTAATCCTATATTGCTCATCAATTTCGTTACTTCTTCAAAAGCTCGAAGTAATTCAAGATCGGACTGCAATTATTATTAAATTATTATTGATTAAATTATTTATGCTGCTGTTTTCAGTAGGATAAATAGTTTTTGGTCCATATTTAATTCTTGTATTTCAATTAATTTGTTCCATGCTACAGAAAAATGGTTAAAGTGTGTAGCAATTCGGCAAGAAGTAGTAATCATCGCTATTTATTTCTACATCAATACAACCTTTGGCCATATTAGCTTCGAAATGCAGTGACCTGAGATACTTGTAAAACTTTATCAAAAATATCTGATGTAAGGGAAATTAATTCCACTTTACTTCGATTTTTTTTTCATCTTACTATACACCTTGTGTACAACTACAAACTCAAGGAGTAGTTTCCTTTTGGCGTTAAATGAAAATTTTTCCTTTAAAGATTTAGTTTAAAATGGACCAGTTTTGAGTTGCTATTTTCAAGTATTCAGGTCGGTCCTGATTATTTGAACGAATGAAAACTGACTGTTGGTTGTAACTAAACGGTAAATGGTAAGTAAATGTAAAATCCGTGAAACGTATTAATGTATTGTGTTGATTATTGTTATCTTTAATTTTTAATCATCTATAAAATAAACTTCTAATAAAGTAAATAAAGCAAATGCTGATGTTTGTTTATTAGCATTATTACTGACCTAGTTTCAAAAAATGTACTTTGTGTACACGATTACGTTTATCTTCGGTTGTAACCAAAACAAGACTTTTTTAATTGTGATTTTTTTACGGATTTCTACAGTTGAGGGTAAGTGATTCGTGTAAACATACTTGTACTTCATAAAATTGTATTTAAATTTTCTCTTTTTTATGTGTACTACCGCAGAATACAGTGATAATGTTTCAATGTACGGCGAGTGTAATTATAACAGGTAATGTTGTTTTTGTCCTCCTTTATTTTTGAATTTACCTAAGTTTGTTGTTATAATAATCTTCTTTAGAAGGGACAAATAAACCACTCAAGTTATTTCTTTATGGCGACGTTTCCTGAGTGGTTTATTTGCTCCTGCCAAAAAAGAATAACATACTTATGTAATTATAACCTCTACGCCACCAATAGATTGCGGACTGAGCAATATCATAATAGAAAATTAGATTTAGTAAACCTTACTTTGGTGTGTGTGTAAAGGCTTAGAGTAACTGGAGGTGTTCTTTCTTCCTACGAAAGCCGTAAGCGACAAAGGCCACCCCATGTATTATTAGCAAAAAAAAACAAGTAGAAAAATATTTTTTTCAATAAAATATTGCAAATTGTAGAAGATCGGCCACGAAATAGCACTAGAAAAATGTGTCCCAAGTACGGTACATGGTGTTTTAAGGAATTATTCTTTGTACCCTTACAAAAAGAAGCTTTAGACGTTGAATTTAGTGCTTAAATATTATTTTCAGATGAGTGTCGTTTTATGCAAAACGGAGTGCTGAATTTTACAACAGTTTTGTTTGGAATGAAGAAAACTTAATTCAAGAAAGTAACTTTTGGTGGCGGTATTCTATTAATGTTTGGGCGCGTATTTTAGGAAACACATAGTTTGATTCGAGCGTTCATTTTACAGAAAGCCTTACGAACGACTTGTACCTAACTTTTTTACAAGAAGCTCTTGCGTGAGAATTTAATGACTTGCCCTTTAAGGTTCGCAGACCAATGGAGTTTATGCACGATGGAATTCCCCCGCATGTAAGCCACTCCGTTTACCAACCAGTCCAGATATTAATTCTTTAGACTTTTTTTCTGGGTCTATATTGAAGGTGAAAATTACAAAAGCCCTATAAATAATAGACAACAGCTGCAAAAACGAATTTTGGTAGCAAATGCAATTAGATACAATGTGCAATTATTTACGCACCTAAAGAACAATTTTCGGTGACGTTTAGACATTTGTGTATTGTATCCAATGGAGAAAATTTTGAACATTTACTATAACGTTAAAGTAACAGAATCAGATTTTACTTATTTTTACTTTTCTATAAAGAAAGTATAGCGATCGCAATTTTTTTTGCAGAATTTTACGATTAAAGGTTTCCAAAATCAGAAAAATATTTGTCAAAAAATTTTTAGGTGTCTGTGTGCGAGTCTGTTTGTGTGTAACAATGTACTCACGATAACTCTCAAATGGCATGGAGCTGGTTTTTCATATTCTCTCGGTTTTATCAAAAGCTGGGTCTGATGAAAAAACCGGAAGTGGGTGTATCCCCAATTTTGAACAGCTTTTTTTATATAATTTTGTACGTATGTAAATTTGAATTATTTTTAGAGTTTCTTATAGACATAATTCTTTCTAACAATTTATTCAAATTAAAAAACTTTCTAACATTAACAATTTATTAGATACTTTATTTATAATTTATAATGAATTCACAAATATAATCTGCATTTGGATCCTGCCTGCGACGATCTATTTTTAGAAAAAAAATTCATATCTTGACGGGAAAGCAAGATACGTTAAAAATAATAATTTTTACTAATTTACTAACGGGGAAAGGAATATAAAGGTGCACAAATATGACAACATAAGCTCAATTTGCCATATTTCAGTTATATCTTAATGAAATCGAGAAGAAAAATTTCAAAAAAATTATAGCATGCTAGGAAATCAATACAAATGTGTACATAGCGTTTCAAAGGGGTTTCATGACAACATAACCTTTAAAAAATACAGTCCCGCGCCGTACATAAGGGCAAGGTCGTGTGGTGCACGACGGCGCCGAGCGCCGAAACTCTTCAAAACTCAAAAGTAAAAAAAAAAATATAAAGCAACAAACAACATTGTCAAAACAAAATTTATAATAATAAAAAAACCAGTAAGGAGCCAATGAGCAAACCAGCGTTTTTTTCCTGTGTGAGCTTGCAATGCATCTGCTTTTGAAACTTTACTTTTTTTTAGTTTTACAGACTTTATATTGATGTGTTTTGTGTTGTGAATTAAGGTGAGTTCATCTAAAATTTATTTTTTATTTTAGATTTATTAGAACATTAATAGCCAAAAACTCAAAAATCCTTTGATATTTGATTATATAAACATCATTGTTAATTGAAGTAAATTCAAACAGAATAATTGATAAGCACTAATATTACTATTTATAAAAATATATAAATTTTGAAATAATTTGAAATAAGTAATGCTGAGAAAATACTTTTGAGTTTGAGTATGTGACGTCGAAACATTTCCATTTTTTCATGAATAATTTGTCAAATTGTTTACTTAGGTATTAATTTCTTTACAGTATACAGGATGTCAGAAAAAATTAAAAAATTGTCTGGTTACCAAAATTTGCTGAATAAAAGAAAAAGCGAAGAAGAACTAGAAAACCAGGTTAAAATTACGCATTTTTTTCTAAAACCCGAGTCTACTTTGCCAATTATTAATAACAACAATAATACAGCCGAATCCCAATATTCTGAACCGGTACTCTAAACAAGTATCAACAGCAGACAAGAAACTGATCTTCTAGAAAGCAATCCGTCAACATCTTCAAGTTCCGCTGATAATGAGAAATCAACACCTTCAAAAATTACCAGAACGGAAAATCTGAGTCAACTTTTGAACGATGATGCACTATGACTAAAGAAATTACGTCCTAATAATATTCAAGAATTAGTAGAACGTGACCCTGCTCATTATCAAAACAAAAAGGATATTTATCCGAGAGATAGTTCGGAGTCGGGGCGTGAGATTTCCAATAGCTACTTCTTTAGAATTTTACCGAACAAAGAAAAAAATGAGCGTTTTTGGTTGTTGTATTCAGAAACAAAAAAATTCAGTTTACCACTTCGGTTACAAAATTTTTAATGACAGCGAATTGAAATCTGTTCGCCTTAGTGATGAATCTGGTTACAATGACTGGCAGAATTTAAGTGAACATTTAAACATTCATGAAAAGACCAAGTTGCATATTAAAAAAGTTCTAAAATTGCTAGACCGTTTTAATAAAAATGAAATCATTCATTCTGGAAATCAAAATGTAATAAACAGAGAAACTAACTACTGGCAAGCTATTTCTACGTTATTCAGTTATTAGGTCAGCAAAATTTAGCTTTTCGTGGAAGTAGTAATAAGTTCTTTGAGAAAAACAATCGTAACTTTTTAAAATGCATAGAAATGATTTCCAAATTCGACCCGATTATGTCTGAGCATACAACACGCTCTCAAATAAAAAATCACAAAAACTATCTCGGGGATAAAATACAAAATGAAGTAATCAACTTGATCGGTGAAAATATCAAATCCGAAATTTTAGAACTAACTAAAAAGGCAAAATATTATTCCATATTATTAGAGTGCACTCCTGACTCTAGTCACCAAGAACAAATTTCAGTTTGTATAAGATTTGTTAATTTAAAGAGCACGGGAATTAATATAGAAGAACATTTTTTATTATTTTGTCCTATAGATGATACGTCGGGTGAAACCTTGACAAAATTTCTTTTGTCGGCGTTAGAGAAAGAAGGCTTAAATATCAAGGATTTACGGGGTCAGGGTTATGACAATGAGGCAAATAATCTACAAAAAAATTTTTTGATTTCAATCCCCGAGTTTTCTTTGTTCCTTGTTGCAATCATACCCTAAATTTAGTCATCAATGATGCCGAAAAATCGAATACTTTGAGCATTTATTTTTTTTCTTTAGTTCAAGAACTGTTTGTATATTTTTCAGCTTCTACTAAACGCTGGTCAATTCTGAAACATAATTTATCTAATGTAACAGATTTAACTTCAAAAGCTTTATCGGATACTCGATGGTTTAGTAGAATAGAAGCAATAACTCCTTTAAGGTATCAACTAGGGGAGGTTTATGATGCTCTGTTTGAAATAAGCGAAGGAAACTTTGTAAATAACGTAAAAAATTTGGCTGCATCGTTGGTCAAAAAATTGCAAAAGTTGATTTGCATTCTTATATTGTGGTATAATATTTGAAAAAAAGTTAACATTGTTAGTAAAATTATTCAAAGACCGAACTTTGATGTTGCTCAGTGTTGTAATCATTTAAGTAATTTGAATAATTTTTTGAAAGCTTATCGCTCCGATAAAGGTTTTAATTATGTATCGATTGATGCTAAAGAAATAGCATCCAGCTTAGACACAGAACCTAAATTCAAAAAACAAAGCGGTCTAAGACAGCAAAAAATAAAAAAAAACATTTTAATTATGAATGTGACGATGAACGGATTCACGACGAAACTTTAAAATTCAAAGTTGATTGTTTTTTAATGGTCTAGATGTAATCATAACATCAGTGGATGAGAGATTCCAATTACTTTCTTCTTACTCTAATTTCGCGTTTTTATGGAATATTGATGAATTTAAAAATTATTCTGAAGGCGAACAATTAGAATTATGAAAAATTTAATAAACGACAAAACTTGTTAAAGAATTGCATAATTTACAAAATTTTTTATTTGTCGATCAGTTTCGCCCTGTGATATATAACCGAGACATAACTGCCGTCGAGCTTGTTAAAAAATTGCAATATTTAGAAAATTTTGATGAAAAAGTTATTACGTGTCCAGAAGAAACTTGAAATTATATAACAATTAACTTAGTGGATTCTTGTACTTGTAAAATATAAAAATGAAAATAAATTTATGAAAATATGTACTTTTTAAAATCATTCTTCAATAGTGGATAATAATACCTTACTTAATCCGTATCTGTACTCACATATGAACGTAATACAAATTTGGGGCGTTATTTTAAATTTGCACAAGGGCGCCAAAAGTGCTATGCGCGGGCCTGAAAAAATATGTGGTCATTCCTTCATCATTCTTTATAGGAAATTATTATATCAGTAAAGTGTTTTAAAACTGTAAATTCCTAAGGAATAAATAATAAATAATTATTAATAGTATGCGTAATTCCCACAATTTAGATAATTTGATTGATTGAGGATTAACATAATAAGGATTATTGAGATCATTAAAAATGAGAAAAAATTACGTCCTTTCAAGATCAATAAAAATAAATTTCTAAGTTGAAATTTAAAACATAAACATCATCTCAGGATATTTATATGAATGAAATCTTGTGTAAATATTTAATAAAAGTAGTTTTTGTTTTGCTTAGGTGATTTCAAATAATGAAACAATTTCGAATAGAATATGGCATGGGAAAATTGTTGGGGCCCTTATGGTCGGCTAATTACAATTAATTGCTAAAGTACGGAAAGAAATAGTTTAGTGACGGAAAAAAGTAATAAATTCTAAAAAAAACTCTAAAAAATGATGTTTTGGCCGTTTTCGGAATTGTTAGAATAGTTATTGAAATTGGGCACAGTTGCTAATATTCTTAATAAATAATTAAATAATAATAAACAGTAAAAAAAGTAAATCAGTGTCATACTTTTATTTTTTTTTCAATTTCGTCAACATGATGCTCTTTCAAGTGTGTTATCAACGAACTTATAAAAGGCTTTACACCAATTGCAAACTGCTTCACTTTTATCCTCCTTTTACAAACTTATTAATTTATTAATTAAAATGAATTTGTACACTAAAACAGAATACAGCCATTACAATGCATGAAAAACGTGTGTTCAAGTGTAATCGACGCATGGCAAAAGCAACTTCCAACCAGCGACGGCGCCAAGTTTTTCGTAGATGGGTGGGCACCAATCGGCACAATATTTTTTGGAGAGCGTAAAATTATTGTTAAAAAACTTTTAATGGGAGTCTTTATAAATAAATAAAGTATACGAGCCTAAATTCTGGCAATCCGGTTCGGGTAGCGGGCAAAAATCCGTCCTGGCAGTCTGTCCAAATTTAGCAATCTTTAGACAAACTTTGAATTTATGTATTGAGATGAATGATCGATGATTAAAAAACAAATTTTAAGCATTTTTCTCAAAAAATCATTTCAACAATTTAACATCAAAGCTGAATTAAAAACACCAAAGAAATACGTACTTTAAAGTAACTTTTGCTACTACCCTAACGAACATATATTTTGTTCTGATAAAAATCATACAACTGAATTCGACTATAACCAAAATTAAACGTTTGTTGTCAGGTTAACTAACACAAAAAAAACGCCAGAATTCCACATTCACTATAAGTTGAAAATAGTCAGTGCTAATTGTTTGAATAAAAAATTTTGAAATTATTTTAATAACAAGACTTATAAACCACGACAAATCTAACAACCAAACCAAGTTTTATCAAGAATTAGGAAGATTTCGTTCGGTAAATTCTTAATTTTATGTTCATACCTTGATATTTGCGATCGAGACCAAAAAAAATAGATACTTAAAAAAGATTGTGTAAATTATAGTTTAAAAGCAAAAACAAAAATTGTTTATGTGGATCAGTGTCATTACTCATTAGAATTCTTTTCCAATGTTTCTCAAGATTAATATTAAAAATACCGTTGCTGTCAAACGTACATTTTTCTGGCTTACATGCTTCTACGACGTATTTTATAATTTATGTAGACAATAGTTGTACGAAACTCTTGTATTTTTAAAATTGTGTTGTTTTTAATATATGCGATCCTCTTAAAATTCTTAAAGGATCTAAAATATTAAGCTTATGGTAAATTTAAAGTTCCCATCTAAATTATTCATAATTATTATAATATATTTCGGTTACTATTCTATAGAAAACGCATTTATTATAATACGATAAACACAAAAGAAAATAATGACGTTAAAAGAAATTTATTAGACATTTATTTTTAGTCATTTTTTAGAAAACATTACCTAATTATTAAGCATTTGTACTTATAGTCACAATACATAAAAACGTTTATTACTTATTTACGTCTATTAAATTTAATTTGAAATCCTAATCAATCAATTTGTTTTGGTTAACACCCTCATAGAAGAAGAAAGAACTTTATTTAATTAACGTTTAGTTTCTGTTTAACTATTATAGTAACTCATGGAATCTATGAAATTGTGATCGATCAATTAGTGCCCATCTATATGCACAGCATCAATCATAATTATTAAATAAAGGTGTAATTTATTACAACAGTTGCGTGGAATTAGCAATTATTTTCCATGTACACGTTCTTGAAAATAATACACTCACTTTCTGGTTTCCTAAAAACCCAACGCTCCCAAGTTGTCACATCTAATTTATAAATTCTGCAAGTGCTGCTTGCATGTTAATTCTCTCGGATGAATAATTTTATTATTTGTGTATGTCGTTGAACTCGCCCTTAATAATTTCTAAACAAACATTCGTATGTTAAATAATCATTTTTTGGGTGAAATTTCTAAATTTAATGCTAGAATAATTGTACATTGTGCGTGGATAAGATTTCCTCGTGCGACACCGAATGAGTTATGCGTTTGTTAATGTTTATATTGAAGGTATCATAAATATAGTTAATAACCACAAGTTGAATGCATTATTAAATATTATAAGTAGAAATACCATTAAGAAAATTTATACGTTTAAAATTAAATGGCTTTGAAACTGATACTTATTAAATAAAAAACCATAAATAGAGAGGGTTTTGTTGACTTCTTACATACGTGTATGGTAACAACACGAAACTTATTTCTAAGAATCTATACCTTGGTCAAGTCATTAATAAATAACTTTAATAATTTAGTGTCTGATGTGCCTACCAATTTGCCGTATAATCATACATAATGATTTTGGATTAATAGGAAATTTTGGGAATCCTATAATTCATAAGAATGAAGCTCGACATGCGAGTCTACCACGATGTACTTTTTTTTAACTAAACCCATTGATAATCAATCATTTTACATTATAACATAAATTTCGTTTCGAAACAATGTCAACTTGAACGAAATTACCAAATTCTGTATATTCGGATTAATAATTACAAAAATATTTTTTAGAATACGTCATTAGAAAAAGATTATACTTTGTCGTAATTGATTATTTTTGATAAGACGAACAATTTGTGGTTATTGGTAAAACGAATTATCAATTACCATTTCTAAACAAGAAACGAATTGTCTCAAAATTTAAAATTATAAATACACGCAAACTTTCCAATCTGGTCGCTTTGTTAGCAATTTCTGAAAGTAATTGCTATAGAAGAAAATTACGCAAAAGCAATTTTCGAATTTAATCATATGTTCATTTAAATTAATTTTTTTGTAAAATCGCTAAATATGCGTTGTACTCTAGCACGATAAAATTTAATTTTTTTAATCAATTCAATTTGTGTTATGTATTGAAATAAGTTTCGTAATCATTATTAATGCCATTATTTATACATGAACGAAGTTCATTTTTATTGTTCGTTGATTCAAAATTTAATATGCAGTCGAGTTAGAGATGGCAAATAATCGCATTGTAGCGGCGTTTAATTGTAATGCGAATACCAAAGGAAAACCGACACAATCTATTTGTAATTTGCTTTATAGTTGCTCATTATTGTAATCAGAAGTTATTATTTATTGCCTAAATATAAACGAGAAATAGTAAACGTTTAATTAAAAATTTAACATTTCAAGCGACTTATTGTGACAATAATTTCATTACAAATCAAACAAATTTTATGTTGTAAATCGTTTTCTAATTCAAACTTTACATAAAAACGTTATTTAATGAAAGATTTGAGAATGTTAACATCTTTGATCAAGTAACTTTTTTAAAAAGTTTTAAGAGCCCTAAGGAAAAATAACGAGCATTTAGGAGTTAATGATATTTGAGTTCTCGCTTTGTTACAGGCTAAGAGTTTTATTATTCTTGAATAGAATTATCGTTTCTTTTGTTATTTCTAATGACAAAATTTAGTTTTTTTTACTGTAATCGATGCTGTTTTAAAGTAGGTCCTTTGCATTTTTTTTATTAAGCTTAACTGCTTTTAAAACCAACAATCACTGCCGAGTAATTTAATAACGTAATTTACAGTCCACGAGTGCTTATTTACTAATTTTGGTATCGGCCAATCCAATAAAAGATGTAAATTGATATCGCGTGCTTTTACGCAAAGTGAATGCCTAAAAAATAATTTCAAAATAAAATTGTAAAATATCCTGTTGTCGAGATCACTTCCTGCGTTTGCAATTATCAGTTTCGAATAATTTTTCATAAATTTACACCGACCCGATTGGCGATTGCATACAATTTTAATGGTTAATTAAAATAGAATGTTCCCTATTAATTAAACTAATAAGGAAGACATGGCGTACAAACGATTTTAATTAATAATGAAAGCAAGCAAGCGTCCCTATTCATAAATTTTTCCTTTTTTAATTAGCAAAATATGTTGAGATATTAATGTGTTATCATATAAATTATTTTTGTGATGAAATAATGCCGCTGTTAAAACAATGGGCTATAAAAATTCAGTTTTAAATGTAACTTAACATTTGGAAGAAGTTCTCATTCTCAAGCCAAACATCAGACAAGAATTTATAATCAAGTTTTTAAAGGTCTATGTCATTTCGAATACAGCATGTAATATTTTGTAATTTAGAATCGAATTTTATAACTTACATGAGTACACCACTTAGAATTTTACCTGCATAGGAATTTTTTACATGTAAGTACTTCTAATGCACGGTTTATTAGCCCAAAACAAAGCGGTTTCTTTGATTTCAATTCACATTGTGCTAAGGTTACGGATGCTAAGTGATCCAACATAATACGAAGACTCGTCATGGTCTATAATGATGTCGATCATCTTGCTGCTGCTTAGACGTTCACTGTAGCTTGAAAACGCTTTCTTACATGTTTATTATTCCGCGTATGTATTGACACGCACGTTTTATTGAAGAAGCATAAAACTAAATAAATTTTACATTGCATTTATTATTCGTCTTGCAACTGGTATAAAATATACACAAATTATACAAAGAAAAAATTATCATCAAATAAATATATCTATGTACAAAAATGTACAAAAATAAAAGAAACAAAATTACACGCTGCGAGTCTTATAGTCAGTATTATTAAAAAGTCTTTCTTACGCCTAGTCAGTCAATAGGGTTATCACACGAGGTAGGCCTGGCCGCTACCGCCTCCAGAATGATGATGCATCATTACTTGTGGTCTCCAAGGAGGTCCTCTTCGACTGGAACCACCACGTTCTAAAGTGCTGTAATCGGAATCGATGCTGGAATAAATGTGATCCGATAAGGGACGTGGTTCTTGCGCGCGACGTAGGGGTTTAGGTGAGGGTGTCGCAGTCGTCGCAGACGAGTAGTTAGCGTCGTCAACTTCCTGAGACATCCCCGCCGTGTAAGCCGGCGGTGGGAACATTTGTAATCCTGGTGAGGGCGGTGGAGGATTTTTAATTTTTTCTGGATAAGTATGGTGATGGGTACCATTAGCTACCACACGCGAATCTATTGTATAATTATTTACATTACGACGATAATTAGCATTAATTTTACCACGTGGTTCGACAGAAGGCATGGCGTAGCGTAATTTCTCCCAAAATCTTCTTTCACCCCATCGCACGCGCTGGCCCGTTTTTAAATACGGCCTTAATTCGGGATCTAATTCTGCTTCTGGAATTGGCCCTTCTTCTAAAATGACCAATTTAAACACTCTCCCTTTTAAAGCTTCATGAAGCGCTTGGCGCAGCTCGAATCGAGACCATTCTGTTTGAAGAAAATTTCTTGTTAATATTAGTATAACTCTGCGACTAGCTTCGGCCGCTTCTAAAACAGCTGGGGCCGCATGTTGAAGATACGCAGCGTGTGGTAAATCTCTATAATGCAAACACAGTTGAAAACTAGGTTCTAATTCAACAGCTAAGGATTGCACAACCCATTCTTCGTCCTTGGGGCTGTAACAAACGAATCCATCGTATAATTTGTCCCTGTCCTCGCACTGTTTAGCAGTTGCCGCACGGAAACTACACAAACGGACCCCGTAACGTGAATACAACCAAATTCGCGCTGAATCGCGAAACGAAAACCAAAACACCAATCCCAACAATAACAGCAGTACAATACACAAAGTCACAACCGCCATCGGAAGATAATCCGATATAAACATGCTGTCTATTACTGAACCACCCGCGTAATAATCACTACACGCGGTGCTGTTAAGATCGATTTCGCGTCTTTGCGGAGGCTTAGAATCCATATTGTAACACGTTATATCCGAACTGTCCACTACTTTAGCAGCATTATCACTGACCCACGCGGATAACTCCTGTAGAAATTTACAACGGCACGACCACTGATTGTTGCCTAAGGTTACTTCTGTTAAACGTAAATTTTGAGATAATTGCCATACTGGAAACGCAACCAACTTATTACCGTCTAAACGTAAAATCTCTAACGATTTCAAAGGCGATAAAGTTAAATTACCTATGTGCGCGATTAAATTATTTTGCAAATACAATTCTTTTAATTGCGATAAATGTTCGAATTCGTAACCTTTCAATTCGCGTATACGATTATCTTCTAAATGCAAATTCTGCAAATTGTTTAATCCGTTAAACGTACGATTCTGTATAGTTTCTATCCCACTATTGTTCACATAAAGCACTCGCATATTTTTTCGTCCGATGAAAACGTGATTTTGAAGTTCTTTGAAATTATTTCCATCTAAGTACACTTCTGTAGCGTCCATTGGAATACGTTGCGGAATTTCGATTACGTTTTGACCGGAACAATCGACAACGTTTGTATTCCATGTTTGATCGTGGTAACAGGAACAATTTGTAGGGCACGTCATCTCGCAGTCGCAAGCATCGAAATCGCAACAGTGACATAAAGCAAAGCAATGCGTTTCGTAAGTGCAAAGAAAATCGCTTGCTTTAGCTCGTATTAAAGGCATATGTGTCATACCTCGAGAATGTGTCATCCGACACATTACATTTTCCAAATCCATTACACGAGGATATTGACGGCCCGAAGACATATTATTAATGAGCTGCAGCCATTCCATGGTACAATCGCAGTGAAACGGATTACCACCCATGTAGATTTCCGGTAAACTTCTATTCGCAGGAACAGGCGAGATTCTTAAAGAATTCAAATCCATATTAACTACGTCGTTAGTGTACATATCGACCCGCACTAAATTAGTTTTATCCAGGAACGTATTCGCGTGCACAGTTTTTATAAAATTATTGTTTATAAACAACAATTCAATACTATTAGGTACAGACATCGGAGATATTTCAGTTATTCTATTATGACTAGCGTCCAACGTTTTAACCCTGATGTCGTCTTGTATTTTATAGTAATTCGCTAAGTGTTCGATAAAATTACCGTGAATGTCCAACCACTTTAAATTACTCGGTATAAACGCGTAATCAAACCACACCAAATGATTTTTTGATAAATTCAACCACAGTAAACTAGCCAGAGTTGCAAATACTCCGTTTATATCCGTGAGGTAGTTTTCGTCCAAACGTATTGCTTCGATCTGCGTGTTGCGTTCAAACGTACCCCGTTCAATACTTTGAACTTTATTCTTAGCCAAGTTTAAAACTTGCAAACTCGGCAAATCCCACAGCATGTCTTTGGTGATATTACCGATGTTGTTATCGATTAATCTCAAACCGGTCAATTGATTTAAATTTTTAAACGAACCGTTTTTAAAAGAATTAATTTGATTCTCGCCTAAATCCAACGTTTTTAAGAACGCGAGTTCTTGTATCGCATCCGGAACTTCTTGTAAAGCGTTCGAACTTAAATCGAGTTCTTTTAAATCCGAACAATTACGGAACGCTTGAGAATCCACACTTACGATTAAATTGTTATTCAGAGTTAATTTACTTAAAACGAACAAACCGTTGAATAATAAAGGACCGATGGTGTTTAAGCGATTTTCTGCAAGGTTCAGCGTATGTAAATTGTAAAGTGGTAGAAACGCGTTGTCTTCTATGAATCCAATTGAGTTGTTTTTTAAATCCAATATTTGTAGAAAGAATAAGTCTTTGAATGTACGTCCGTCAATACGTGTAAGCGCGTTATGCGATAAGTTAAGCACAATTAAACGAATTAATCCTATAAATGTTCCTGCATCGATATGGCTGCTGGTTAATTGATTTCCAGATAAATCTAACACTAACAGCTGTTCCAACCTATGAAACAACCCTTTGGCAAGAGAAAACAACGAATTGTTTTGTAAATGTACTTCACGAAGTTCGCGAGCACTAGCAAACATTCCTTGGGGCAGCATTTCTATTCTGTTGTTGGCTAGATTGAGGATACGCAATGAAACGAGGCCGGTAAGCGCTTCGCCAGAGATTTCGCTTATATTGTTATATTTCAGATCGAGCTGCTGCAACCGTCGTAAACGAGACAATCCAGAATCCTCGGGGAGCAACCGGATTTCATTATGTGACAAATCAAGGATTTGTAGGTCGCTACTGGCGCAACCGGACTTCGGGGCTGTAATATCACCAAATCCAATCCGTTCGGAGCTTCTTATGCGGTTACGTGTCAAATTTAGGGTGTGTAGATTAGCGAGTGGACAGAAAACGTCATCGGGTAAGTTGCGGATATTGTTATCGGCAAGGTTCAAACTATGTAATTCCCTAAGTCCAGATAAGCTCGAGCCTGTCAATTGTAAAGTCTTTCCTGTTCCCCAATTCGCATTTCGTGTGTTAATAGACAGTTTCTTCAGATTCAATAAACCCTCCAAAGAATTCGGGGCTAAGCTTAATAGTTTACAACTATTGATTTCTAATTCCACTAATTCGTGTAGTCTTTGGAGGCCTTGCGAAGGAAGTTCGCTAGCAAAGTATAACATGTCGCTGCATTGAATTTTTAGTTTGGAAGTTCCTTCAATTGGAAGAGCGCTGAGATTGGTACCGGGGCCGTCTAACGTTCTAAATCTGCAGATTACTAAGAATTTTCCATTGGAAGTATTATTATTGTCAGCTGACCAAGTACACTGTTCCGGTCCTTCGAATTTTGCATTTACGCCGGTTAATACCAATAAAATCGCGCACGTTTGCAGCCACATTATCGTAAAGTTTTTAATTAGAACTTTTCAAAGTTTTTATTCTTCATATCCGTATTAAAGTTCAAAAGAAACTATTTCGTTTGTTAAACCCGGCGGTAATTTATTAACATAACCGATCATTATGTAAACACGCGAAACTATATTTTTCACAAATAACCACAGTTTATATCACAGTCATTCTTCACCAACGTGCGTTAGAAATCTACTTGTGGGGATAGAAATGTTACTTTAATAATACGTTATACATTCCTTCCTCAACAATGTCCGACACGAAACTAACAAAACTCTGCACGCTACTGCAGTATATACAGTAAGGTAGTTATTCTCCCCTCACGCAAGCGCTGCCTAGTTCTTTTACTTACCACATCAAGAGCGGCGCTAGTGACTGGATCACTTCCATAACGCTAAATACCAAATACTCCCACAAGATACTTCGCACCAATATAAAATTCATTACGCTAAATTTTCTATTTTTCGGTTATGGTGTTATAAACTAATAAAGTTAATAAAACGAAATTCTATTGTATCAATTGTAATAGTTGAAATTTTATGGCGTTTTATACCCTAAAATGTCAAATTGAGGTTTTAATTAAAATATCAATTATTGCGTTCGAATTTAATTTTAACACAGATATAATTTGATAAAAGAAACGGACCGCTTTAAGTGCACTCAAAATTAAACACGACGGCAGTCGTAATTTTTATAACAAAATTAATGCAGATTACGCACTTAATAGTTTATAATTAGCTTAAGATCGTTATTACGTTGCTTTAATTTTTTTTAAATAAAAATATTAATGTATTGCTGTAATTGTAGCTTTGCGGTCAACGTTTGGATACGCCCTAATTGTATACTTTCATTAATAATTGTAACGTTTACTCAAAGTTAAAATAAAGCTACATAATTTAATTGCTAAATATAAATTTGTAAGCTGTTTCGCCGTTAAAGAATTATAAACGCAATTATATGCCATTGTTAAACCAACACTTACCGCACAAATGTTTTTAATTAGTGCCTATTTTAGTAATTAATTAGAAAACACTTATCAATATTTCTCACGTAACGTTTCTATTAGTACTGGTAATCAAATAAATAAAACAAATTTTATCGATTACCTTAAAGCTTTACATTTGCTACAATGCTAATTAATTAATAGCTAATAGATTCTATTCTATTACAATTTTCGTTAATTCTAGGTACAATAATTTTTCATCAAAAGTTGTTTATTTGTTTTATTTTTCATTAAAAGCGAGGTTTTAGTTATAAAGAATTAGTCGCAAACCTTATTAAGATAAAGTATTTTTTGCATTTTGCACACCAACTTATTGCGTGTACTGTTTTATTGCTAATAAAAGAAATACGTATATAAAAAGCGTAAGTGGTAAATAAAATCCGTTTCTTTGGTGCGTAAAAGAAACTTGATCTGTGTGTAAATTGTTTTTTTTTACAAAAGAATATTTATATATTTCTTCCTAAATAGTAACCATGTAATTGACAAAATTAGGCATCAATCAAGTACGTAAATTTATTGCAGGCCGGCGCCTAGTACTTTTGGTGCCTTTGTGCAAATTTAAAATAACGCCCCAAATTTGTATTACGTTTATATGTGAAATAACGTACGTACGTTTTCAAAAGTCACGATGTACGTTAAACGTTGTAATTAAATGTGTTTATTTTTTATTTTAATTATAAAAAAAAATTACTTGACTCGGTGTGAGCGAGCCTGATGAAGTGTTCATCCTGAACACGAAACGTCGCAAATTACTGAAGTAGTTGCTTTCATCCAACTTCCTAAAAGAAGGGGTCATTAATTTGACCATATTTTAAAATTAATCAATTACCAGGAGGCGAACCGTTCTATTTTTTGTTTTTTTAATTTTTTTATACTTATAGTTATAATATGTATTTTTCTTCAATTAGTTATTTTTTTGGATGTGATTATTTAACTTTTTTTATAATTCTTTTAAGAATTTGGATTTGTGTATTAATGTTGATGGCTAGAGAAAAAATTAATTTTTATAACAATTTTTCTCTTATTTTTTCAAATTTGTAATTTTATTTTAACTTTTTGTTCAATAAATATATTTGTGTTTTATTTGTTTTTTAAAATAAGATTGATTCCTACTTTATTGTTGATCTTAGGATGAGGGTATCAACCTGAGCGTATTCAAGCTGGTACATATATATTTATATATACACTATTTGGATCTTTTCCTATAATAGTTTCATTATTTTGTTTATATTATTATAATAGAAGATTAGACTTTTTTTTCTTTTAATGTTAATTCTTTTAATTTCTATATTTGTATGATTATAGTTTTTTTAATTAAAATTCCTATATATTTTGTTCATTTGTGATTACCAAAAGCTCATGTTGAAGCTCCAGTTTCAGGTTCTATAATTTTGGCAGGTGTAATATTGAAATTAGGAGGTTATGGATTTCTTGGATTTATTAAAATTTTTGTTGAGATTGGTACAAAAATTACTATTAGATTAATTGGGAGTTTTTATATTTCTTTAATTTGTCTTCGACAGATAGATATTAAATTTTTAATTGCCTATTCTTCAGTTTCTCATTAGGATTAGTATTATCAGATATAACTTTAAATTTATGGGGATTTTATGGTTTATTTTTAATAATAATTGCTCATGGATTATGTTCTTCTGAACGTTTTTGTTTATCTAATATTTCTTATGAACGATTATCTAGTCGTAGATTATTTATGAATAAATGGTTAATTAATTTAATACCTAGAATATCTTTGTGGCTATTTTGACTTTGTTCCTCTAATATAGGAGCTCCATTTCCTTTAAATCTTTTTGGGGAAATTATACTTATTAATTCAATTATTTCTTGAAGATGATTACATTTATTTTTCTTTCATTAATTTCTTTTTTTGGAGCCGCTTACTCTTTATATCTTTATTCTCATACTCAGCATGGAATTTTATTTCAGGGATTTTATTCATTTTCTTTAGGTAGGTTACGTGAATATTTATTATTATTTTTACATTGGGTTCCTTTAAATTTAATTTTTATGAGTGGTGATATTTTTATGTATTATTTAAATAGTTTAATTAAAATATTGACCCGTGGTGTCAAAGATGTACTTTAAATAATTTCAATTTGTTTTTAATATTTGTTTTTTTATTTTTTCAGCTTGTCTTTTTTTTTATTAACTTTCACTTTTATAATAATAGATTTAATGGTTATTTTTGAGTATGAATTAATAACTCTAAACTCTAATATTATTTTTATATCAATTTTATTTGATTGGATATCTTTACTTTTTATAAGATTTTTATTATTTATTCCTAGAATAGTAATTTATTACAGAGAAGAATATATATCAGGTGATTTAAATATTAATCGATTTATTTTCTTAGTATTTTTATTTGTTATTTCAATAATATTTTTAATTATTAGTCTTAATTTAATTAGTTTTTTGTTAGGTTGAGATGGATTAGGTTTAGTCTCTTATTGTTTAGTTATTTATTATCAAAATGATAAATCTTTAAATGCTGGAATATTAACTGCTTTATCTAATCGAATTTGAGATGTAGGGATTCTTATATCAATTGCTTGGATGATAAATTATTGGAGTTGAAATTTTGTATTTTATTTAGAATTTATAAAAGAAGATTTTGATGTAAAAATTATTAGTTACTTTATTGTTTTATCTGATTTTACGAAAAAAGCACAAATTCTTTTTCTTCGTGATTACCTGCAGCAATATCAGCACCTACACCAGTGTCTTCTCTAGTTCATTCTTCTACATTCTGCTGGTGTCTACTTATTAATTCGTTTTAATATTTGTTTTGGAACGGGTTTAATATTTTTATATTATTTATTTCTAGAATAACAATATTTATATCTGTCTTAGGGGCTAATTTTGAATATGATTTTAAAAAAAAATTGTTGCTTTATCTACATTAAGGCAGCTTGGGTTAATAATAAGAATCTTATTTTTGGGAGATTATAAACTTTCTGTTTTTCATTTACTTCCTCATGCTTTATTTAAAGCTTTACTTTTCATGTGTGCTGGATGTATAATTCATAATTTAATGAATTGTCAGGATATTCGTTATATAGGATCTTTAGTTATTTTTATACCCTTAACTTGTACGTTTTTTAATATTTCTAATTTTTCTTTATGTGGTTTACCTTTTTTATCAGGATTTTATTCTAAAGATTTAATTTTGGATGGTTTTTTGTATAAATTATATAAATATATTTATATACATAGTTTTTTATATATCAATTGGTCTTACTGTTAGTTATTCTTTTCGTTTATGTTATTATTCATTGTTTAGAATATATAATTTTTATATGTTTAATAATTTGAATGATCAAGGTTTAATTATAATAAAGGGTATAAGTGGTTTAATTCTATTAGTTATTTTTGGTGGTAGAATTCTTTCGTGATTAATATTTCCTACTCCTTTTTTTATTTGTTTACCTTTTACTTTGAAGATAATAGTTATTTGGTGTATAAGTTTTGTATGAATTTTCTAATTTTGGCTATCATTATAATCTAAAATCAATAAGTTGATTGTCTATTAGTTTATTTTTATCTTCTACAAACAGTTCTTGAACTAAAGAAAAAAAATGGATGCTCAAAGTATTTGATTTTGCGGCATCATTGACGACTAAATTTAGGGTATGATTGCAACAATGAATAAAGAAAGCTTGTGGATTGAAATTTTTTTTGTTAACCATTATGCCTACCACGCATATTTGTCGTAACCCTGACCCCCGCAAATCGTTGATTTTTAAGCCTTCCTTCTCTAACGCCGACAAAAACAATTTTCTCAAGCCTTCACCCGACACATCATCTATAGTACAAAATCATCAAAAATGTTTTTCTATACTAATTCCCGTGCTCTTTAAATTAACAAATTGTATACAAACTAAAATTTGTTTTTGGTGACTAGAGCCAGGAGTGCAGCCTAATAATATGAAATAATATTTTGTTTTTGTAGTTAGTTCTAAAATTTTGGATTTGATATTTTCAAGTTGATTACTTCATTTTGTATTTTATCCGTGAGATAGTTTTTGTAATCTTTTATTTGGGGAACGTTTTGCATGTTCTGACATAATTGAGTTGAATTTGGAAATCATTTTTATGCATTTTAAAAAGTTATCATTGTTTTTTTCAAACAACTGATACTACTTAACGAAAAGCTAAATTTTGCTGACCTAAAACTGAATCACGTAGAAAATTCTTTCTATAACAGGTTGTCAGTATTTAGTTTCTCTGTTTATTACATTTTGAATTTCAGAATCAATTATTTCATTTTTATTAAAACGGTTAAAAAGATCTAGCAATTTTAGAACATTTTCGTTATGTAACTTGCTCTTTTCATGAATGTTTAAATGTTCACTTAAATGATGCCAGTCATTGTAACCAGATTCATCACTAAGGCAGATTTCAAATCGCTGTCATTAAAAATTCAACAGAAGCAGTAAAGTGATTTTTTTGTTTCGGAATACAACAACCAAAAACCCTCAATTTTTTCTTTGTTTGGTAAAATTCTAAAGAGGTAACTATTGGAAAACTTACGCCCCGACTCCGAACTATCTCTCGGATAAATATTCTTTTTGTTTTTATAATAAGCAGGGCCACGTTCTACTAATTTTTGAATATTATTAAGACGTAATTTCTTTGACCATATTGCAGCATCTTTCGAAATTTGACTCATATTTTTCGTTCTGGTAATTTTTGAAGGTGTTGATTTCTCGTTATCAGCGGAACTTGAAGATGTTGATGGATTGCTTTCTAGAAGATCAGTTTCTTGTCTGCTGCTGATACTTTTTTTAAGTACAGATTCAGAATATTGGTATTCAGCTGTATTATTCTTATTAATAGTAGACTCGGATTTTGAAAAAAAAGCGTAGTTTTGACATGGTTTTCCAGTTCTTCCTCACTTTTTCTTTTATTCAGCAAATTTTGGTATCCAGACAATTTTTTTTCTGACATCCTGTATACTGTAAAGAAATTAATACGTAAGTAAACAAAATGACAAATTATTTATGAAAAATGGAAATGTTTCGTCGTCTCAAACTCAAACTCGATAGTATTTTCTCAACATTACTTATTTCAATTTATTTCAAAATTTATAAATTTTTATTAGTGCTTATCAATTATTCTGTTTGAATTTACTTCAATTAACAATGATGTTTATATAATCTAATATAAAAGGATTTTTGATATGCAAGTTTTTGGCTTTTAATGCTTTAATAAATCTAAAATAAAAAATAAATTTTAGATGACTCACCTTAATTCACAACACAAAACACACCACTATAAAGTCCGTAAAACTACAAAAAACTAAAGTTTCAAAAGCAGATATCTTTTACCCCATGCACTTTTTCACTTCGCTAAGTTAATTATCGATCGGGCATCAGACAACAAATGAAATCGCGACCGATGCAACGCTTAAATATATAAAGTTTCGTACATTACAAGCTCAGACAGGGAAAAAGCGCTTGTTCGCTCATTGGCTCGTTGCAAGCCAAATTTCAAGATCAAATAAAATCAGATTTGTTTGAGTTCACACAATTCATGTTATCATGTTACGTATTACGTATTCGATCGAATAAATGCTATTATTGCGTACTCTCATTTGGAAAATATACTATTTTCGAGAAGTAATTCCGTTCCCTCGTCTCAAAGAATAAAAATAAAATAATAAACAAAGAAAAAACAATGTAATACTTAGCAATTCTTTACTGGTTTTTTATCATTATAAATTTTGTTTTGACAATGTTGTTTGTTGCTTTATCTTTTTTTTACTTTTGCGGCTTTTCGACGCCTCGGCGCCGTCGTGCACCAACCGACTTTGCCCCTATGTACGGCGCGGACCCGATTTATTGTCCTTTTAAAAAAAGCACGAAAAAGAAGAAAAATTTAAACATTGACTAAACATTTTATTTTTTATATGAAAAGAGGTTTTTTTGCTGTTTTTTGTTTATGTTTTATAATTAAGTAGGTTTTTGAAGAGTTTTTTTTTTTTTAATAAAACAGCCATTGGTTAATTGGAACCATTTTTTTTTTTTTTTCTTCTTCCTTTATTTTAACTTTAGATATATTTAGTTGACAACGTTTCGCTTATAAATTTAAGCTTTATCAAGTCTTTATACATTTATCAAAATTTTATAAATTTGTGAACTATCAATTAAGTAATTACTGAAAATTTAAATTTCTAATTTTTGTAGTATTTGATGTTAGTTATATTTTATAGTTAATGTTGTTGTAAATAAATTTCCATATTTAAATATTTCTTTTAATTGAAAAATTTTTGTTAAAAGTATTACTTGTGTATTCTGGTGTCTGTTGATAAGTGTAAAATTTTACACTTATCAACTAACATCAAATACTACAAAAATTAGAAATTTAAATTTTCAGTAATTACTTAATTGATAGTTCACAAATTTATAAAATTTTGATAAATGTATAAAGACTTGATAAAGCTTAAATTTATAAGCGAAACGTTGTCAACTAAATATATCTAAAGTTAAAATAAAGGAAGAAGAAAAAAAAAAAAAATGGTTCCAATTAACCAATGGCTGTTTTATTAAAAAAAAAAAAACTCTTCAAAAACCTACTTAATTGACTAAACATTTTTATTTTTATCTGACTTGAATAATTATATAAAAACGTAATCAGTAACTACTTTCAACTTTTAATAACATTACGAACTGGTACTTCAAAATTAAATAGAAGCAACATGTCATTATTAAAAAAAATCAATTTACATGTCGACAAAAGTAAACAACTAAGTTTGTTTAACTTACACAAACTAGCAATGTTATTCGAAACTACTCAACACTAAAATTCATTCAAATGTCGTTTTTGTAAACAAAAATTTAAGCGTATCTAATTTAATTAACGACTTTGTATTTGCGTATACACCCTGACTAAGCAACGTCTTATATTTTTCCGTAACAGTCTGCGGTTATTTTTACTAACGGCATTTTGAATCAATAACACAACCACAATGATATTGCATATTCGCCTTTAACTTCAAAGACACAAACGCTCTAAATTACTAAAAAGATTATAGTGGATAACATATGTTTTCCGTTGTAAATGGTAATTTGGCGAAGGCACGTTTAACACCGGATATTGAGCTAAGAACTAAAATTTCCCTCCACTGCAAATGAAAAAAAAACATATAATATTACAAAAATAACGTTTTTAAAGCCGTTCGGGCGAATTATAAATGTGTAAAAGCTGCTTCTTCTGCATAAATGAAACGTAATTTAAGGGATAATTAAGATTTAATACGATTTGAATATAACAAAATTGTTAACCCTTGTAATTAACCTACAGCGTAATAGGTGCCTATAATTACCTTTCTATTTACGTGTGAATTATATTCCATAAAACACTTTCGATTTTTAAATCAAACTAATTTTAACGTTTATTTAAATAAATGTTTTTTCGTTAAATTAAAACCGATTTTTGTTTACGGATTGTATTAATATATTCTAAAAGCTGTCGTAAAACTGGTTTATCCGTGAAACATTTTATGATCAGTGGAAGCAAAATACACTGTTGAGCACGCAACCCATCAAACGAGATGTAAGTTAGGGTGGCGGCATACAGCCGACTTGATTAACCAATAAACAATTCATGATATTTGGTAACTCCCGACGTAATTTGTTGTATTTGCTCTTCTTTGCTGTTGAAAATCGATTTAAACCACCATATATAAAAAACCGCATTAGAAAACTAATAAATTGCTTTAATTAATCTACTTTACGAAACTCCTCCTATCACACGCATAATCACAGAATATTAATTACAAAAGTGCTAACTCCATAAATTTTAAGTTTTTTTTTAACTCAATAGTAGAAACTTGCTTTTTATTCTTAGTTTTTATTGTGACTAATCTGACTCTATCAATTGGACGCCTTTTATTGTAATAAAAAGCCTGTAACGAATTGTGTAGTAGAATATTGTCTGTTGTTCGAAACTGTTATTTTTAATTTAATTTAAAACTATTCTATTCTTTTTGTTCACAATAGATATTAAACGCAAAAGCTTATAATACGACTGTTCCCTTCAATAAATCGATTATTTTATTGTGCTTGTTTCGAAAAATATTACTTCCGGTAAATTATACCTGCGAACAGGTATCACCTAAATTTTTTTAAAGCATAAAAGCGTTTAGTAAAAACGAGAAACAATAAACTAAATAATTTTATGTAACAATAAATTATTTGTGTTTTATTGTTTGTTTGTTATCCTATAAAAATACAGTCAAAGTAATTATATTCAGAGTATTGATTAACTAATATGAACATGTAACTACAAATCACGATAACCAAAACAAATTTTGTTATAGCTTTTTCTCATCCTTTTGAAATATTCCAAAAATATTTTTTTAAAAACTATTTTATCGTTAAAAGGTAATTAAAACAAGTGATACTTTAAATAAAATTTGTATCTCAAACTTATTAAGTTATGCAAATTTTTGGTTTATTATTAACTCTTTATATGCAGCGTGAGTAACTTACTGATATCGATTCTTCTCAACTTATTTTCCAACGTATTTTTATGATGAAATTGCACATTTACAATTGCAAAAGGAAATTTTGAGAAGGATAATGTATTTAATAATATTCTTTAAAAAAAACAAAAATCATGACAACAAATACCACAATAACTATAACACTCGAACGCGTTTCGATAGATATGTTATTATCATCAGCGACAAGAATACTAAACTAAAACACTAACTTACTTTTATTATCAGCGTAACAATTGACTGATTGTGAAAGTCTAATTAATTTTGAAAATCCCAAGTTTACTTTTGTTGTTTCCTGTTTTGGCTAAACAAATGTTTCTTATACTACGTTTATTCTCAAGAATATATGTGGCAACATTAGATTTGTCTAAACGTCGAAAAACCAACAAATTTTAATAGATTTTTTTGTTTGCCCAATATATTCTTGATTACAGTCTTTGGAATTAATTTTATATATTTCCGATTTATCTTGCATTTTCACAAAGTTTTTAGGATTGCCCAACAAACTTATTACAGCTTGTGATTACTCTAAAATCTAACTTTGAAAATTTGTTACAGCATAAATTTATAAAGTGCTGTTTGAGTTGCTTACACTAATTTTTGATTTATTATTGAAATTTAAGGTTACCATAATTGATAAGTAAACACGTAATTTTTACCTTGATTACTGTAGGCCTTCTTGTATTCTCTTCCATTGAGAAAAGAAGATTTGGGCTTTTGCGTAAGCAGAAATTTTAGTAGTTACTTTTGGATTTAGCAAAAAGACCCTAATTAATTATTGCAATTAGAAAGATAATAGAAGTAATATTTATGCAATAATCAAAGCACTTAGTGGGTTTATAGACCGTGCAAATTAGGAAGAAAAAAGTAATTGCTCAAATTACTAATTTTAACATTTAATAATAAATTTTGGCTTTTTTTGTTTACCAATTTAAAATTATTTTTGTTGTTGAATTATAGAAGTTTGGTTTATGAAGTTTATTAGAATGGTTTAGTTTAGTTGTACATGGATTTTCAACAGTTAGTATAGGAATTCGACCTAACTTTTAATTACTGTAATTCGGATCAGAGCGCTAGTTGATAAGTGTAAAATTTGTAGTTTGGTTCAAAATCAGTATTTAATTTATAATTTAGTAATCACGTACTTGTAAATGAGTTACTCCGGCTGCATAGTTATGTTAGTCATTTAATTATTCTACAATTAAAATTAATTTTAATATTTAAATAATAAATGCGTACCGCATATTGCAAAAATTACCAAATACGTAACCTCCGGTCGCGGTCGATAAACGAAAGTCAACGCGTTTTAACGTTTGTGCGTTTTTTTATAAATCATATGAAAACGTGCTTTAAATAAGATCTTGTGTCTCCGTACCTTATCTGTAAACTATTTGATTATTTGCTTTGCGATTGTCAGCGCACGGTGTTTAGTAGTCGTCAATTCCACCCAGTATTTATCTAATCTAATTTTTATACTTTCCTCTAAGGAAAGTATAGCGATCGCATTTTTTTCAAAAAATGTATCAAAAAATTTTGCGTTTTCCTATATCAGAAAAATGTATTTTTGACCAAAAAAATTTGGTTGTCTGTGTGTGTGTGTGTGTGTCACGATGTACCCAGGATAGCTCTCGAACCTAGTAACTCAAAATTTGGTATGGAGCTGGCTTTTAATATTCTCTTGGTTTTATCAAAACATGGGCCTGATAAAGAAACCGGAAGTGGGTGTATCTACCATTTTTAACAGTTTTTCTTATATAATTTTGTACGTATGTAAATTATTCGAATTATGCGAAGTAATAACATTCTGCTGAACTTTCATTGTTTATTATTTTGAAATGAATATACACAACGTTTCGATTGCTGTGGTATCTGCAATCGTCATCAAGTGAATACTAACAAACTTAGAAACTATTGGAGCTTATATACTAAAGACATGTTCGATGAAGCGTTGATTTTGATTCTTTGTTGCAGAGGTATAAAAAATACCGTCAGGAATAAACACGCAATGTTCCGTAAAACCATCAAGTGGATTTATAAAAAGCCGCTTACTGATGCAGAGCTGCAGAAGATTGCAGACGAAATTTTATTGGAGGATTTACCTTTAGATAACGGTGTACTAACAGACATAGAAGACGATGATGATGATAATGTTGAAATTTTTTTTGAAAATGAGGTGTTTCCTCCAGATCTAAGCGAAGTCGAACCTTCTTTTTCGACGTCATGTACCAATGATAATAATCAAACAGAACCAGAAAATAATTCAGTAACTGATCAGATAGAAAATAATTAATCACCAACATCAAATAACGATAATGCCACTCGCCGTTCTTTTAGATTGGAATCAAGCATTTAATACCAATTGACGATAAAATGGACATGTGCAGTAATAATAATAGCAGGGCTAAAAATAAGAGTAAAAGTGGAAAACAAACAAGTAAAGAAAACTTACGAAAATGGAGAAAGGAACATAAGGAAGAATTCATGCCCGAATATAACTTATCTTGTGGTCCGGTAGAAGATAAGTTTACTAGTAGTTCTAGTCCTACTGACGTTTATTTGCATATACTGGGAGATGTAATCGACAACATTGTTTTCCAGAGTAACCTCTATGCAACGCAAAATAACAAAAATCTAGGGCTGACCAAAAAAGAACTGCTTTTTTTTATCGGGATAAATTTTTTGATGGCATATCATTGTTTACCGGCATGGAAACACTATTGGAACGGTAGTCCTGATCTAGGTTTGCCAATAATAACCAACTGTATGCCACGAAGTAGATTTGAAGATATCTTGAGATTTTTTCATTGTAACGACAACAGTCTTCTTCCATGTGACAATAAAGATAAATTATATAAACTAAGACCAATGGCAACAACCTTGAATCACAACTTCCGAAAATGCTATCGAACAACTCGTAAAGTTAGTATTGATAAAAGTATGGCTTTGTTCAAAGGCAGTAGTACTTTGAAACAGTACAATGCTAAAAAACCAATAAAAAGAGGCTATAAAATTTGGTGCCAGGCAGATCAAAATGCATTCGTATCCGACTTTGAAGTATATCAAAGAAAAAATGAAGAGATTCAACAAGAGTTTCAACATTTTGGCATCGGTGAACGTATTGTATTATCTTTGACCAAACCTGATTGGAATAAGAATAAAATTGTCTATGCTGACAATTACTTTCTGTCTATCTCACTATTAGAACAACTTTGGCTCAAGAAAGTTTTAGCGTGTGGTACAATTCAACAAAAAAGAATTGGATTTCCGAAGACTATGGTCGAAGACAAGGAATTGTAGAGAGGTAATTTTGATTTTCGAGTATCCTCTACAGATATTTTTCAAGTGGATAGACAACCGTGTGGTGTATTTTGCATCTAACTTTCACGATACAAATGAAACCACAGTGAAGAGAACACAAAAAGATGGTTCACGTACAGATATCAAATGTCCGTCTATAGTAGCCGATTATAACAAGCATATGGGGGGAGTGGATAGAGCAGATCAACTAAGAGGTACGTATGGTATGAACCGAAGGTCGAGAAAATAGTGGCACCGCCTCTTTTAGGGCTTTCTTGATATAGTTTTTATCAATGCTAATATTACTTATGCTTTATGAAAAATAATTTACCGCAGAGCAGAAAAGAAATTGTAAACTATCTTTTTAAATATGTTTACAAAAGTCATGATTGTGCAAATGTCAATATTATAGAAACTAATACATTAGAACATCATGAAATTCAAAAAAAAACTCTAACGAGTGTGATCCGGATGCACGGCAATATCTTTATACAGAAATAACTGAGCATTACGTGTTTGATCAAAAATCTAGAAAATGAAGCAAAAGACAACGCGGTGGGAATTCCACTATCAGAAGAATGTATGGCGTAAATGTAACAGATTCAGAAAAATACTACTTTCGATTGCTGTTACTGCACTCTTCTGGGACAGTCTCATTTGAAGACTTGAAATCCTTAAATTTCTTGGTTTTAAAACCGTAGAAAAAGCACTGGGACTGTTGTTATTAACTGATGCTGTTTGGGAACAAACTCTGGATGATGCTGCGTTAACAAAAAAACTGTTTGCATTTATATGTGTTTTTGGGGCTCTAGCTGACGCTTCTGAGTTATTTAATAAATATAATTCCTCTTTATATAAAGATTCTTCTACTCATAAAGGTCATTCTGACGAGTGTATTGATTTTGAAAATTTTGCAGACAGATATTCAAGAACTATTAATGGTACACAGAAAAATGTTAATGCAAAAAGCCCTCCTTGTAACTTACCCTGTACATCTGCTGAATTATTTGATCTGAGACTTGAGAACGATCTGGAATTAGAAATGACGAAAATTGTATAGAAAGGACAGATTGAAGCGTTTCAAACTATTTTTAATGCAATTTCTAGTAAAAGGAATTTTTTTTTCACTGGACCCGGTGGCAGTGGAAAAACCTACCTATACAAAACACTACTTCATGTTATACTTGGAGAAGATCAAACGGCCCTTCCTGTAGTATCAACAGGCATTGCAGCTAATTTATTAGTTGGGTGTCGGACTTATCACTCTCAATACGGCGTTCTTATTGCATTATGTAAAAATTCAGTTTCGTCAGTCATGAACTGAACTTAATTGAGAGGTAATGGATAATACAGCCTTTTTTTTACTTGTGTGGAGACTTTAGACAATGTGTGTCTGTTGTACCTCATGGTTTTCGGCCTGCTATTGTTGAAAGTAGTATTAAATTTTCCCGCGTTGATTCAATCGTAGATGAAAAAAACTGGTGTGGTCACCACACGACTTTCCTATAAGGAATGATGAAGGAATATTTACCTATAGTTATGCTGTCATAAAACCATTTTGAAGTGATATTTACTCGTTTGTATTGATTTTCTAGCATATTTGTGCGCCTCGATATTACTTACCCCTTTAGTAAATCAGTTAAAAAAAATCGTCGCAGGCAGGATTCAAAACTATATTATATTTGTGAATTTATTTTAAATTACAAACTAAATATCTGATAAACTGTTAATGTGAGAATTTTTTATTTAAATAAATTCTTAGGAAGAATTATCTCTGTAAGAAACTGTAAAAATAATTAGCTTAATTTACATACGTATAAAATTATATAAGAAAAACTGTTAAAAATGGCGGATACATCCAATTCCGGTTTCTTTATCAAACACATCTTTTGATAGAGCCGAGAGAATATGAAAAGCCAGCTTCATACTAAACTTTAAGTAATTAGGACTTTTGGTTCGAAAGTTATCGTGGGTACATCCAATGATAATTTAAATAAGATGCAGCACTCCTTATATAAAGTCAAAAGAATTTAGAGAAAAATTGTTATTTTTTAACGTAACTTGCTTTTCTTTCAAGATATAAAATTTTTTCTAAAAAAAATTTCGTATGCTGCATTCGAACCTAGGATCATATATCGAATTCAATTTCAATTATAAATCAAATATCTAATAAACTGCTTATGTTAGATAAAAAAATTATTTGAATAAATTGTTAAAAAGAATTAACTCTATCAAAAGCTGTAAAAATAAAAAAAAATTCTTTATCAGACCCATCTTTTGATAGAACCGAGAAAATATGAAAAACCAGCTCCATACCAAATTTCAAGTTACTAGGACTTTTGGTTCGAGAGTTATTGTGGGTACAACGTTACACACACACACAGACACAATTTTTTTTGTCAAAAATACTTTTTTCTGATTCAGGAGACCGTGAAACGTTAAATTCTTCAAAAAAAATTTTTTGAAAGAAATGTGCGATTGCTATACTTTCTTTATAGGAAAGTAAAAATAGGAGAATAGACAAAACTATTCTTGTGAATTTTTAAATGATTTGACTACATCTGGAATGCTTCCTCATCGATTAATTTTAAAAGATGAACCAATTATTATGTTGCTGCAAAACTTTAATACAAAACGAGGACTATGTAACGGCACTCGATTAGTTGTAAAAGGTCTAAAGCCAAATCTGATTATTGCAGAAATATTGATAGAGTCAGCTGCAGAAACAGAAGTTTTTGTTCCTAAGGTGGAATTGGCACCTTCCAGTCTTTTTATTCAATTTTTTTTATAGAAGGCAATTTCCTGTGGAATTTCCGTTTGCGATCACTATCAATAAATCGCAAAGGCAAACGATGGAGAAAGTAGGAATATTTTTTCCTGAACCAGTATTTACGCATGGGCAATTATATGTTGCCTTTTCAAATGTACGATGTCGTTGTGATCTTCGTGTCAAAGTTTTAGATACTGTCCATCAAAGTAAATTACTAACTAATTAAAAAAAATAATAGCAAAAACTGTTGTATATAAAGAAATTTTTGACTTCTAGTAAATGATAACTATCTGAGATTGCGGTGGCTCTAACAAATGTATCGCCTTTGCTTTTATATAGAAAGCCAGACGGAAGCACACGTGGATTTCGTCTCCTGCTTTGGGTAAAAAAACATTATCAGCAAACACTTCCGTAAGTGAAATATAATTCCATAATTTGTGATAATGCTAGAAAGCCCTTGTTACGGGGCTGTACCCACTAGTCTTTAATAAACCTACATACATCAGTCAAACTCTAGGAAAATAATTTGAATCTTGTTCCAAATTAGTTTCAAATTTTTCTATAAATAGATTGGCAATAAATAGCGATTAGTTATTTTTTATTGTAGTACCATGTTCTTGTGTATAAAACTTACCGTTTATTTGAAATTCATGATGTCTGATTCAAATGTAGTTCTGTTAATTTTATTAAATCTTTTACATCTGCTATGTCCAAGTCGTTTTGCAATAACGTATCTCGCAAATATTGAATAATTATATCTATTAGAATACTCGAAAACACTAAACGTTCCGTTTCTGTTAGTTGAATGTTTTTAATATTTTCAATAAACTCGTAAACAACACTTAAATTTTGTTGCTAGTATGTAAAACTATTTAACTGATTTGATAACTAATGATGGTCGGATCAGGATTAAAAATAATTCGTTTAAGGATCTTTTGTCTTCCCGAGAAGCAGCAAATCCAAATACTGGCGTATCATCAAAATTACTGTACTTCTTGGAGCCGATCGTGTCTGAATGTGAGATATTTTTTTGTCAAAATGTTTTCAGATATCTGGAGCTAAAGTGTCTTTGACTGGCTGTAAACTTAATTGTGTTATTTCTTCCAATCTTTTTGTCTCTTCAGCTCACTGCATTGCTGAATCTTTATCAGTCACAAATTGAACAAGTTTCTCAGTCACTCTCTTCTGAGCATTGTTTGCATTAGTCTCGTTTCCAAACGGGTACTTTTTGAATTGGATGATCAAGTAATGTGGTTTTAACAACCACTTTGTTTTGTTCTTTTCAAATTCCCACAGCCTACGCGGTTTCCAGTAATTTGTTCTTCAAAGTGTCGCCTGTCTGTGTAGTAATAGAAACAAACACGTGCTAACTGAAAACCACTAACTAATTGAATCACCATGAACATGGGGCAATATGTTTTTGCTGATAATATCTTTGCTATTACTTCAGCAGGTTTTAAGATTCTAACAGAATCTTCTAACATTTGTTATTTATTTGCGTCCAAAAACGGCTGTAGGAAATTCGGAAGACGTGAAACTGACACACATCGTAAAAATACTACTACTGATCATGTCATTCCTTTTTCTTCTTTTCATCCTTTTTCACACAAAATTTCATCTTTTAGATTCTTTTTTAATCGTTTATACAAATTACCTCTTGATAAATTTAATTTTAATAAAGAACTTAACATTATTTATAATTTAGCAAATAATAATAATTATCCTTTAGATATGATCAAAAAACTTCAAAATAAAATTTTTAATTCCATTAATATTAAAAACATTTCAACTCTTACTCCACTTTCAGATAACATTAAAAAGACATATTTTTCTCTTCCTTACATTGGTCGCTCTTCTTTTCAATTTCAAAATTTATTTAAAAAGCATAATATTAATATTTCTTTTTCATCTAAATTTAATTTAAAATCTTTACTTGTCAATAGTAAAGATAAAGTTGATATTCTGAATAAATCTGGTGTTTACAAATTAAATTGTGGTAGCTGTAGCTCTTTTTATATTGGACAAACCGGCCGTAAATTTCGAACAAGAATAGCAGAACATTATTCTTACATTAAAAACAATAATGTTGGTATTAATTTAAATAATAAATCTTCTTTCGCTAATCATATATTAGAATATAACCATTGTTTTGATTATAAAAGTAACTACAAAATTCTTCATATTTGCAATAAAAGTTTAAAATTAAATTTTTTGGAAATAAAAGAAATTGTTAAACATAAAAACTCAGACCCAGATGAATGTTTAAATGAAGTTGTTAATTTTGAAAATTATTATCTTTTTCTTAAATAATATTTTTGTTTTTATTTAAATTATTTTTATATTTATTTAATTTTCTTGTTAATAATATTATTATTTTATATACCTTTCGCGATTAATTTATATTGTCATTTTGTTTAATTTATATGTCATTTTGACAGAAACTGTTTAATTTTAATCTATTAATTTATTTATTAATTGTAAGTTTATTAAGAATTTTTAAGGTTGTGATTTTACTTTGATTAATAATTTTAGAGGCCTGATGATGACCGTTAGGTCGAAACATGTCGCCGCCAATAACTAATAAATAAATAAACAGTTACATATATGGGAAAGGCATAAAATTATTTAAAATTACACATAATAGGTCTTGATTTTTTGTAACCTTTCTACTATTATGAGGGCTGAATACCACCTTGTCGCAACAGTTTGTTTGACTTTCAAAGTGGCCATTTTTTGTTGCATTTGCGTAATATATATTTCAGTTGCCACAACATTGTGTTTGAAATGCCCTAAAATAGCCATAGCTTTTTCAACACTTTGCTTAATATTTCATTTCCATTTAATGCATCTTGCACACATAAATTTAAAGTGTGGGCAACGCTTAGTTGATGGTGCATCTTAAAAAGTCATTAACAGCTACAATAGTAATTACATTTGTATAGATATCCCACTTCTTTAATACTGATTTTATGTCAGGAGCATATATAGCGTCAGATGTGTGGGATTCACCGAAATTGTTAATGTCGTCCATGTTTTTGGTAACCAGTGCATTTGTTTTAAGTTTGGGATCAGCAACATCCATTAAATAATTGGAAACTGCAGTATATCCTATATTGTTTTCAGAAGCCCATATATCAGTTGTTACAGCTAAATATTGTACATCCCGAAAAAAAATTTTAATGCCATGCTTAATTGCTCCAGTTGTACTCAGCTGATGGCGCTAGTGTAGTAATTCATCACGACTAACGGACGATTCGGTATCCAGTTATAATCCGAATACCGAGATCATCCGAATCAGATAAAGTGGTTATCAAAATCATCCGGTTATTCCTATCACTATTGATAAGCATTTGGACAGCAAGTAGCTAGACGCGTTGATACCTGACGCAGTCTAGGTAGTACCGGATTGGATACCGTCAGTCGAATTCGGAGCGAGTCCGTTTTCGCACAGTTATTTGACAAAGTTTTCTTGATTAGGTAACCATTTTAGTAAGATGTTTTATTAATTATTGAATAAGGTTTAGATTTACTTAAAAAACTCATATGAGCAAGAGAGACAGATCTCTCATTTTTACATGATTTTGATATATAATTATGTATTTACAATCAAGTAAAAATACATGTTACATTACAAACTACATATATAAAATAAACGAAATAGTAGAAACAATATAAGTAGGACTTGGTCTGGTTTCAAATATTAAGCAGAAAATGTTTTAGCTCGTGTGGGTAAGTCGTTAAATGTTATGTCACCTTGCGTAATAATATTCTTCACTCTTCACTCTGTTTTCTATTGATTTTTCTAGAGGAATATTGTCACTGCTACATGTATTCTAATCATGCACATCCTGGTTTATAGAGAAGGGCGTGTTTGCATTTAAAATACAGAAAATTAACAGGCGTTGTTCATATTGCTTAACATATTTAAATTGAGAACGATTGCTTAAGGAAACAGTTCAGCCGACGGAATCTATGGTGGTAATTTTAACACTTGGTTTAGGGCCTTTACTTGCACTGTTTGTAAGGGACCAATGTGAGGTCAATCGACTGAGTTTATGATTGTAATTTTAACACTTGCTTTAGGGTCTTGTTTTGCTCTGGATGCACCAATGTCAGCTTGCGAGACGCTTCCCAAGAAGGAGTTTAATTTCGTGGGATGAGAATGAACCAAGACATGGTATAAGGCTTTTTTTGTTTTGGTTAAGACAAAATGTTTAAATCGTGTAAAAATTGAATTAACTTTTTTCTTTTTTTTTTCAGTTCAAGTTATCGTTTTGTTCCAATCGTAGATACTTAATGTTGCTCTCCCGAACTAATTCTTAATGGTTGATGAGTACAAAACTTCTTTTGGGTTTTCTCCCAAACACAACATAACTTGATTTGCTGTTGTTCAAAGTCAGTAATTTGGCCATGTATTCGTTGATAATTGAGAGATCAGGCCATAAGTTAGACAGGTATTATTTGCATAACAGAATAGCCGTCTTTACAGTAGTAGATAAAACAGGTCGTTGATGTAGATGATGAACAGTGTAGGTTACATATATTCAATTTTGCTCAATGTTTCTTTTACTCTGACTATTTTCGATTACTTAGGTAGTCTGCAATTAAAAACCTCTTAAGCCTGTTTTATTCACTTTATGTAGAATTGTGCCATGATCCACACTGTCAATTTTTTTTTCAATTGTAGGAAGAATCCTAGTATTATTATTTACGGTTCCGTTCATTTGATTTATCAAGTCCGTTACTGCGGCTTAGGTACATGTGTGTGTTGACGAAAACCAAACTGATTCTGCTGTATAATGTTGTTCTTATTCAAAATGTCTGTTATTCTCCCGTTGATAACTTCATAAGACAATGATAGGTCAGTAATTTGACACTTCCTCGGTGGCACCACTTTTATGAATCGGCAATACTACAGCTATTTTCATGCTACTTTCCGCATTCTAGACATTTGTTTACAATATCTCCGGGGCTTGTAGTAGCTTTAATGGTGCTGGGTATTTTTAGGATTTTGAGTTCAGAAGTGGGGGCCAGAAATATGCTGACAACTTGCCTTTCTCTTGTTTGGCATAAGAGTCATCGGCTAACGTCTTTTTTTCTGAGTATTGTGCGAGCAAACCATCTCATTCTTTCGACTCAATTTTTATTTAAATCAAAAATCTTGCTTTTATTTAATTTCCCTATTGTAGATTTTCAGTTAAATATTTTAAAAATTATTTAATCATTGTTTGATTTTATAATATAACGTCTTAAAGTATTTTGTTTTAAACCAATTAATTTTATTGTCATATGATTTGTTCTTTAAAGTTTTAAAAATACTTAGGATAATTCTTTTTTTTTGATAGATATTTTAACACATTTTTTTACATAAATATGTTTAAAGAATTTACGTATCTGTTCTATGCAATTTTTCGTAATGATGAAAATATATGTAAGCATAAACTTGTGTGATTTTAGGACGTAGAAGACGATAGTTTCTTGCAAACTCAATTACATATTTTATTATTTATTACAAAAAAAAACCATTTAACACAATAAACTTCAAAAGCAAAGTTTTAGAACGGATTGATTTTACTGGATGAATTTATTTTGATTTTGTATTTTCCTGGTTTTGTTAGAAAAAATATACTTTTTTTAACCGATTTTGTTACTAACGTCTGATTTGTATTTGACATATGACGTTTTTATGTATACATGTTACAAACAATTTTCTTTAGTAAAAAAATATATAATTGATGTTGGTTTTTCTTTGATAGTTATTTGCTTAACTGCATTTGTTTCATCTACATACTTAAAACCACAAAATCAACATTTGTTCTGGTATCAGTAATGAGTAACTTATCAAAGGAAGAAATTAAATTATAAAGAGGTTTTTTAATCAGGCAAATAAAAAAGCCGCGCTTTGATATTAACTACGACAGGAAACGTCGCACATTTGTAAAACGCAACAACACGATCGTAATAACACACAGATAAACTATTCAAAATTTATCAATGCATTTAACATATTTATTATTTTTTTTATTACCGGAACTAATAATCAATAAATATTATTTTTTAAAACAGTAGTTTCTTTTTTGAATGGAGGCGTTTAAGGGTGCAGGCGTTTGATAATCTTTGCGCACAATATCGTTTTACAGTAGTTACGATAAATTGTATCATGCAATCAAATTAATTTTATCGTTTTGATTTACGATTCATTTTCTTATCTCTATACGACTTTGATAGCATAAGGTTCTGTACACGTAGAATATTAGGGGAAGAAGTGCCGCAAGTATTAAACAATACAAGTTTAAATTTACCGTATATTTTATGACAGATTTCATATACGCTATTTAATAGTCTTACTGTGTCATTTAATTAATATGTAATTTAGGTCTAATTAAATTCCAACTTATGTTGTACTAATTCAATATTAATTTACTTCAATGTTTATGAATTCTCTATTTTACAAAACTATGTTTTACTCTGATTGTTGTGTATTCTTAATTATTTATAAATACTTCCAAAACGATATTACCTATAAGTTAATTTAATTTTGTCTTTATTGTAAATTTAAAACATAATTTTTGCATCGGTTATGCAACCAAAATGTCACTGTGGTGCTCTGGTGGGTGTTACATTAGGCACATGCTTCTAACGAAAACGTTATTTTTACATAAAGATGACCCAGAATAACAAAATCGTTAAATATAATTTATTTAAAATAATCACAATGACAACTAGCTGATTATTTAAAAAAAAAATAGTGTGACATTTTCAAGTATCATCAACTAATAATTAAAGTTCTTAAATTATAATTTAATTTAGTCGTTTTTTCAACAAATTGAAAGACTTATTTACAGTTGTTAATAGTAAAATCTGAAAATAGTTAGAAATTAATTGCTTTATTTAATAGAAAGAAAAATATATTTTTTTTGTAATATTATAGAGTGCGTTATACATATGCTAAGACTGTTGTGAAATTTTTTTGATTGCTTTTTTGGTATTTACAGTAATGCGTAAACAAAAATTAAACGATAGTAAGTAAAGTTGCCTAACTAACAGTAACAATATTTTTAGATTAAGTTATTATGCATCTAAACTTCATTTGGTGTTTTACTGTTGAAAAATTAATTAAAAGCTTACGTTGTTAATAATAATCTGTTATCAATAGTTGATATGACGCTTTTACTCATATAAAGTGTCTATCGTTCAACGACTGTTAAACTTACATTGTCATGATTAAATTAATAACGCTACCGATATTGACAGTTAACTAAATATTATTAATTAACTTCTATTACTAACGTTTATTTAAATGATTTTGATTAAAATGATTAAAACTGTAGATTCCTTTAGTTAAGATCGCTGCCAGGCTTTCTAAACTCATCTCTTGGTAGTACCACATTGATCATTACTGTTCTAGCAGTTGTATTCTATATTTTTCAACTTATTGCTATAAAAATAGACTTTAAATCAAATAATAAGACACATTAAAAGCATCAATAATTTTACCATTTTTACTTGATATTTGAGATAACTAAATTTAATTATTAGTGTAATATACAAAATATTCTAATGCCATTAGACAAAATATAGTAACAATGTTTTATTATTTTACAAAATTATCTATCAAATGGTTTTTCTTCAAGTTTCTAGAACAAATATTTTATGAGAAAAGCACGTTTACGTAAAATGATTTGGCCATGCCATGTTTCATTTTCATTTAGTTCTTGTTTTGATTTATTGAATAGTGAATGTGAATGAGTGAAAAGTGAAAAAAGAACAATAGGTATTTACACAAAACGCAACGAAACGTTTGATTGAAATAAATCAAGCTGCAATTTATTTAATCGGTTTAATGACAAAAAAAAATTATAAATGAAATTGACAATATAACTAAACTAAAATCATCGGTCGGCGACGTGGGTAATGAATCTACATATAAAATAATAGCAAATACACTAGTAAACGGAAAAAGGAACGAACTGACCTTGTTTTCAAAATACTTGTCCGACGTGGTCTACACACGTATAATATGCCAATATTTACTGTGGAACATGGCCCAAACCTCCACCACAAGCTACCCAGCTGCTATGTTTTAATTAACCATTATACTTTTAATTATCAACGGTGCCAACGGCTAATGTTACAAGGGTGACTCAATCAAGTCGCAAGTCGACTCGTAAGTAAGTTCAACCAACAATAAACCATAAGTCGTTCCTTTGTCGGGTTTCGGGCTAGTATTGGGAAAACAACAAAAGACAGGGCTATTTCTGGGGAAAAAAGTGTTTGAACAGGGATGCAAGAAATGACAAATTTTCTTTTAAACAAATTCCAACTACATCAAACTTGAAGTTTCAAGAACATTTAGGTATTGATATTGATGATCCAGATAAACTCTGGCAAGCTAGTACATCTTTAATCGATACAACAGTTTCAGCGACAAGAAGTTCACTTTCGTCATCACTTTTAAAAACTGTTATACCTGGATCATCTGCTAACTTTTCACCAGAAATGTCTGGTTTTTTAACTACAACGGGAATTTCAAAGAATCGTATGAATGACGCAACAACACTTTTAACTGCATTTGTTGATCAGATGAATAAAACATGAAATGTAAGTTTAACGAAGTGCATGATTGATAAAAATATGTATATAGGTAACACTACACATTTTCAATTATATACACAGCATACCTGCCAATGCTACTAGATTTTCAAGTAGACTATTTACTGGATTTTTGTTGATTAAAATAAAAAATAATTGTTATTTTATTACAGGAAGTGCTAAATCAAGATCTGGATAAAGGTATTTTTCGACATGAGAATTAGCGATTCTTACACTAAAATCCGTGTAAGAATAATCAAATTCTTACACGAATTTTAGTAATGTTAGTTTTTTCAAAGTTGGTATCTCTACATCGTAAGTTGACGTTACATGAAAAAGAAATCAAAATTATTGGACCTTAACAATTGAAATTCAAATTTTGATGCCAAGATAAAATAAAAATATTCTATTAGTTCAAAGTTATTTACTTATAAAGGTATAAAGAGATAATTTTGTATGAGATTTTAGGTTAACCCATAAATTTCAATATGTCAAAGTGTAAGTGTTGCCAATTCAATAAAATATAAAAGTTTCCCAATGTTGTTTTAAAATTATAAAATTACTCTTTCGCGCATGCATTTTAGTGTTAGAATGAAGTCTATTCTTTAACGATTTTTGGTAATTTTTATTTTCTAAGTTTTACATCCTGATTTCTAATTGCCACCCAATGACAGCAGAAAACTAGGTAAATGTGTCAAATATGTATCACCGTTGCCAACACAAAAATTCTAATAAAAAATTCCCTACTGGAAAATAATGGACATTTTGAATAAATAATGTAAATATCGACCGAAATAGAGAAAATAGTATAAAACATTCGTTGCAGAAGGCTATTCAAACACTTATCCACTCGGTGCTTCGCAGCTCGTTGCAGAAACCTGAATGCGTGTTTGAATATTTTGCCTTCTGCAACTTATATTTTAATATACTATTTGTTATTATAGGCGATAATGCTGCAAATAAGAGAGCAGCTTTCAAATTGATACACAAAAATTCAAATTTTTTTGACACACGCAATAGAAATAGTAAAAAGTATTAAACAAGCGATTTTTATTAAAATTTAATACCAAAAGTTTATTAATGCTGCTATTTCATTAAAATTCCCTGTAAAAACTAGATGGGAAAGCTATTTTCAGTGTTTCCAAAGTTTAAAAGTTAACAAGTTTGTATTGCAAACTTTAACAGTTAGTGAAACACAGCTACCATCTGAATTGAAAAAAAAACATTTAGATGATGAAATTTTGTTGGTTCGTGTCGAAAAAATGGTTTGTAGTTTAGAACCAATAGTAAACTCAATCATATGCCTCAAGTCAAATGATCCACAAATGAATTTGGTCAATAAACACTTTAACAACTTAGAAAATATTTTGTTAGAACAGCTTCCAATGTCTCCTTTACAAAAAGCTGAAGAAAAAGTAATTTTGGATAACTTTAAGGGAAGAAAAGAAGTTGGTATTGGTCCAATTCACTTTGCAGCAGAGATTTTAAATCCAATGACGCAAGGATGATGGTTTAACGTTTATTTATGAAGTTGGGCAGCAAATAAAGTTTGACAGTATTCAGCTAAAGACCGCTCTTGTCATTACAGGGTTAAGGGTTAGATAGTATAAGTCCACTATCGTGGTGGAGGAGTTTGCGTAGCACTAGTATTATAGTTAAACTGGATTTGCGCACTTTAAGCGCACCTGTTACGCTGCTGCAACTGACAGAAGTTTCAGTAATTTTAGATTCACAGTAAAAAAAGAATGGAAAAAAAATTAATTAACGAAAAAATTCCAACACGAGAAAACGAAACTGTACAATTTTTTACAACTGAAGAAAATTACATAGAAACAAATAATTTGTGCAGTTTATCTGATAATTCAAACTCTGACTCCCATTATAAAACATCAGAATCTGATTCAGATTAATGTTAAAATTAGAATTATAAACAATCTTTATTTAAATCACTAAATAGATTGTTACTTTTTTATGCATTGTAACTAGAAAAAAAGTATTCTATGTAAAATCCATGATGTATTTTTAATTATTATATTTGTTTCTTATTACTTTAGTTTTATAAAATTAAAAAGTTGTTAAACGTTTATAAATTTCAATTTTCGTTTCCATGCCTTACACCAATTTATCTGTCTTGAGTAGTTAATAGTAAATATTTGGGTAAATGCCCGTTTTGGCTATTTACCCGGGTATTTACCTATGGTATTTACCCTTAAAAATAAATATCAGTAGTAGCAATAGCTCAAACAATCAATCTCAAGAAGATAAACCAATTAAAACTAACACATCCTTGCCTGCTTTCTAACAGCGATAATATGATGGTGCTACTAGTTCATGTACAACTTCCTTTGCGAATATTTTGTTAGGTACAGTTGTATTACATCTTAGGGACGCCTTTTGCCATTTGGTATTTTTCAAGACTGTGTTGGATAGCGGGCCCCAAAGATCATTTTTGTAGATAAGTTAGGCAAACAACCTACTCGTTCAAGAGTCTTAGTTGCGGGAATAAGATCTTCACTTAATTTAACTTGTAAAGGAGTAGTGAAGTGAATTATACCTCCTGTTTCGATGATCAATAACAAAAATAAAATTTGAAGCCGAGATTTTTTCAACCTTGAGTTTACAATTACCAAGTCTTTCTAATAAACTTAGAGAGAAGTTTGATTCTATGGAACTTACTGCCCCCTTGTTTTATGTTTTAAGTCCTATTGACGGACTCTTAGGAAACGAGGTATTTGTTAGGGCGCTTCTAGAGCACCAAACACATATGAATACCTTTCCTGCAGCGGTATCAACAATCTTCGTGTTGGTTATAATGGGTCTTGTATCTTTTTTGTGTGGGCTCACACCTTATCACGCCTTACTCCCTGTGGTGGTGCGGAGACGAGGAAGGGGGGTGGTAGATTGCTTCGCCCAGCTAGCTCGTTCGGGTCGTGGATCTGATGGAACTGTGCTGGTGGTCGTCACAGTTACCGGGCGCCAGGGTTCAGTGATCCACTGAACGAAGCAACTACTCTGCATACCACCTCCACGGAACCCAAGTGGAGGGATTACCCTAGGTTTTTCTTCTTCCAACTCAACTAACCTAAAATACACCACGCGAAAGACGGCAACAATAAAAGCCAAGGATAAAGAACCAAAAGATGTTTATTTCTCTACCAAATCAACAGTTAACCAAAAATCGATGGTACATAAATATAAACGGCGTCAACCACGTTTACGCAAATCCCCAATAATGAACACAAAACAAAAACCCCATACCAATAATAATGCCTTAATATCTACTAAATATATAACACACATAAAATATATATATATACAAAATGTACCTTACTCACCGTGTCATTAACCCTCTATAATGAACTGTAAACCTTGTTGGTTTAAAAACAAACTGAATTAAATGCAAGACAAAAGGTGATTAGTTTCTTTATCTTTTCTTTTCTTACAGGGACCAAAACTACTACTACGCGCAATTCGTCAAATTACGCCCAAAATAACAAGTAAACCATATATATATGCATACATATACGTCGCCACTAGAATAACCACAATAAAAGAAATATCAAAGGACTAAATAAATGCTTATCGTTAATTACAAACGTTATTCGTTGGAATCCCCTACAGAAATGTATCACCTTCTTTATAATAATGATATAATCACAATGCAAAACTAAATATGAATCAATGACCGGTTTACACAACAAGAATTTTTAAGTGACGGGATTTTTCGTTCTTTAATTAAGTGACAAGTGACAACAGTGTAAAAAAACGTGCATGAAAGATGGATACTTGTTGCATGCGATTGAATGTCTTTTTATTTTCGTTTTTTACAGAATCCCTTTTATTTTGTTCGTAGTTTTTATTCGGGGTGTGAATGTTTCCTTTTGTTTTGTGCGGTGTGATTGTTCTATTTTTTGTGATGTGAATGTTATTTTTTTGTATGAATGTCCTATTTTTTGTGTGAATGTGCTATTTTGTTGTGGTGGTATCAGGTGAGTTAAACTTCACAAATCTTAACTATTTACAATTAAAGTTATAACAGGTACATCAGGACGAACACTAATACACGGACTGACCTTGTCGCCGCTGTCTTCGGCATAACTTCGATGGGAAGGTACGTACCAAATAGTTAACCAAACACACACTAAAACCAGGTACTTTGTAGGTCGATGTTGCCCTCAATGCTTCCGGGTGTCGAAGCAGGTTCCCCGTATGCGACAGATTGACGAAGTAAGTACAGCGAGACGAATTACTTTACATAAACTTCCCCGTTGACAAGTTGTATATGGAAGGGCCCAAAATCGCAAGCAGCTCACAGCGATACAACGTATTTACAACACCATATTCCAAGAGAACGAATAAAAAGCAAAAATAAAGCGAAACGAGCAACAGGGGCAAAAACAAAAACAGAAAACAAAAAGCCTAAAATGACTATCGTTAGCTTAGTGATTAAACTGAAAATCGAATGTGCTTACCTTAGGTGTAATGCGGCTTGCTTGTAATGAGGTAGTTTCTTTTTATCCCGTTCAATACGGTGATTCTCTACTGTAATTCACGATAACCAAATATCCATAATACTAATCCAAATACACAGAGAAATAATAATTGTACTTTCAGAATTGATCCGGTAATTTTCCGGGTGCTCTAAGCACAGGCTCTGTTGTACATTCCACCTCGTACGTGATAAGACAAGAAGTGACCGAATTTTCCGTTCTGACGTTCTTATCAGTATCTACATTCTTTTTCAAAAAACTTATACCGCTATCAAATTTTACCTTTTCTAGGCGGGAAATTGTTGTTTAAGTTGTTTGGCCTAACTTTCATAGGACCTAATTGTTATTAAGATTTTATCCTGTTACAACCCCCTCTTTACCTGGAAAAAGGTAAATTCCTCGAATTTACCGCTGTCAAGTTAGGTACTATAATGTGATGAATAGGACTATACACGAAACGACACAGACAGACCCTAATCTTACTAAGAAATTTAAATACACGAACCCACAGCACTAAACTAAACTACTTACTAAGCAAATAATTATTCAAAAATGAAACCAATTATAACCAAAAAAAATAAATTCAAACTCAAAAAGAAAAGACAAAAAGAAAAATGAATCATTCCTACTTGCAAAACAAAATACTAACTAAACTAATCCTAGGTTTACAAAGCCGATAGAGTATTTTCCCCCTCTCGCTCTAACGTGGGGTCCGATCCAATTCGTTACCAATGGACATTGACGAATTCTCATCGAAGAATGGTTTTAAGTCTTGTACATGCCAGATGCCCGTGGTTTTTCCGTCGCCGTCTTCGAGTTCGTACGTGTTGGTACCCAGTCTTCGTTTGATCCTGAAAGGACCAAGGTACAAAGGGGCTAATTTGCTCGTAAAACGCTTGGAAGCATCCGAAATAACCTTGTTCTTTCTCCATACCGACTGACCTGGGTAATAACTAGTGTCTCGCCGCCGTAGGTTGTAATAGCGCATATTACGCTCTCGTCCTAGACGTATCTTGGTTTCAATGTCCCGGTACAGTTTCTGAAAACCATCCTGACGTTTCATTAGTTCGTTTGTTTCAGGTGGCATGGGATCTATGGGTTTTCCAAGACGTTCTCGGTAATCGCTACCTTTCATGATATATTCACGTCCGAAATTGGCGAAATATGGGCTGTATCCCGTCGTGTCGTGCACTGATGTTCGAATCGCACAAGCTACAGCGGGTAGGTGTTCGTCCCAACGATGATGGTGAGTGTTGACGTAGGATCTGAGCATAGTCTTAACTACGCGGTTAACACGTTCTGTCGGGTTAGCTCTAGGATAATATAGAGCAGTGTAACAGATCTCGACACTGTATTTGCGGCACACGTTTTGGAATTCGTGGCTCTTCATTTGAACGCCATTGTCGCACAGTAGATACTGCGGGGCTCCATAAGTAAGAAAAACTTCATTCTCCAAATGTCTGATCACAGTTTTTGCAGTAGCAGTTCTTAAAGCGAAGAGTAGAACATACTTCGTGAAATAATCGGTGATGGCTAGGATTTGGGTGAATCCTCGAGATGTTCTTGGCAACGGACCCATTAAGTCGAGGCTTATCATCTGCCACGGAGCGGTGATGTTTGGGCGATTTCCCATTAACCCAGCAGGTGGTTGCTGTTCAGGCTTACAGGTAGCACAGATTCGGCAGGACTTTACATATCGCTGCACGTCGCTCTTCATCTTTGGCCAATAATAACGTTGACAGATCCTCAAGTATGTTTTCACTACTCCCATATGGCCTGAAGTCGGAGAATCATGTTGTTCCTTTAAGATTTCCCTTCGTTGTTCTTTCGGAACTACGGCTTTCCAGCATTCTGTATCTGTGGTTAGTTCCGGTAACCGACTTTTAACGTACTTGAATAAGGTACCTTGTTGCACTCTCCAGTTCGGGTACATTAATGGTGTTTTCTTAATTTTAGCCCTCATCTGGATATACCACTTATCGGTAGGTTGCTCAGCGATAATGGCGAGGTGTTCTTTCGACGAGAGGTCTTCTGGTAGCGGTACGGAACGCGATAAAAGTCTGGTACGACATTCTCTTTACCTTTTCGGTGGACTATGGTAAAGTCGAAACTTTGAAGTCGCAAGCTCCATCGTCCAAGTCTGCCGGTCGGGTCTCGAAGTTTTTGTAGCCATAGCAGTGAGTGGTGGTCGGTAATAACGGTGAAGTGTACCCCTTCAAGGTACTGACGAAGAGTCTCTACGGCCCAAATGACCGCTAAACACTCGCGTTCGGTCGTGCTGTAGTTGCGTTCCTGACGGGACAGTGTTCGCGATAGAAAACAAATAACCTTTTCTCCCTCCGTATCGGTTTGAGTAAGCACCGCGCCTATTCCATACGCAGATGCGTCTGTCTGCAAAACAAAAGGTCTCTCAAAGTCGGGGCAAGTAAGTATGGGTGCAGTCACCAACGATTGTTTAATAGAGTCAAATGCTCTCTCACAGGTGGTGGTCCAATTCCAGCTGGAACGTTTTTTGGTCAACTCGGTAAGGGGTGCTGCTACCGTGGAGTAATGAGGTACAAAACGCCTGTACCAAGCAGACATTCCTAGAAATCGTCGTAACTCACGCACGTTCCGAGGTGCGGTAACATCAAGTATGGCCTTAATTTTGTCCGAGTCTACCCGAAGTCCATATTGGTCGACTACGTATCCCAGATACTTCAGTTGTGGTCTACAAAACAAACATTTCTCTTTGCTGATGGTGAGTCCTGCTGCTTGTAATCGCGTAAAACTTTTGTAGCATGTCTAGATGTGTCTCGAAGTCTGGTGACACAACAATTATATCGTCCAGATATACCAGGACATGTGGTTCAAGATCCGGTCCAAGCACGGTATCAATCAGACGTTGCCAGGTGGCGGGGGCATTGGTGAGTCCAAAAGGCATTCGCTTAAAATGGTATAGTCCTCTACCTGGGACAGTGAAGGCAGTCAATTCGCGTGCCGAAGGTTTCATGCGAATTTGCCAATAAGCAGATCGAACGTCTAAACTGCTTAGATATTTCGCGTTCTTCAAACGATCCAAGATGGCCGAGATGTATGGTAAAGGATACGCATCCTTCTTCGTAACTGCGTTAAGTTTACGGAAGTCTACGCAGAATCGGAAACTTCCATCCTTTTGGGAACTAATAAGACAGGGGATGACCAACCGCTGGTTGATGGTTCGATAATGTCTGCTCGCAACATTTTATCTAGTTCAGCATCAATCAGTTGTTGTCTTGCAGGGGAGACCGGATAATATCGTTGTTTGAGTGGAGGTGCATCGGTCACGATGTCGTGTTCCACTAAAGTGGTGTACCCTAGACGGTCCTTATTCTCTTGATCGAAGTGTTTCGACAATAAGATGTTGAGTTGTTTCGTTTGCTCGGAATTTAATGTACTTATGTCATTTATGCTGCAGGTGTCACAACTGGATTCGGCACCAAAATGCCATACATCCGTAGTTAAATTTGGGACAATATCCATGGCCAACCAAAAATCCATTCCGAGTATTAATTGATGAGGAAACTCAGCTAAAATCAGAGCGGTAATTAGCTTGGTTTTTCCCATTAAAGTCATCGGTATTGCAATGGTTCCTAGCGTCTGGCACTTCTGACCATTGGCGACTATGCACTGAGGTGGGTTGTTGGTGTCAGCTGTAAGTCCAGCTTGTTGTAGAAACATCCATCCGGTACGTCCTATTATTGTTCTACTTGCTCCAGAATCTAACAATCCTAAAAGATGGCGTCCAAGTATCTCAACTTTGAGGTAGGGTCTTTTATCTCCCTGAGCATGGTCAATAATGTAGTCCAATAAGATGCTTTGCTTCAGATGTTCGGTTTGAGGTGATATGCTGTTCGGTAGGTCGCTGGGTTGCGAAGGAAAAGGCCTACCTTTCAGTTCCTTGGCATCCCGTTTCCCGAACACTTTTGACACGTCCTACTAGTCTCGCCTGGTGTTCCACATTTAAAACAATGTTTTTGCAGGGGCCGAGTGCATGTGTTGGCGCGATGACCAGCTTGATGGCAGTTCCAACATGTACTCATGTATGCGGCTCTACAAGAAGTATCTGCCGCAGTGGCGTTGATAATCGGAGTTTCTTGTCCAATGCCATCTGTCATCGTTTCCATAAGCTGTTCTTCAACCGCTGCAGTTCGTGCCGTATACATGGGTTTTCGATACATGCAGTTAGGCTCTAGCAGATCCTTGATGTTGGTAGGTGGTGGTTGAAAAGTTCGTACCCGATCATTCACGTCTTCTATTGACTTACAGATTTGAGTAAGCTGTGCTAAAGATAGCACTACTTCCAGCGATAAGGCTCTCTGGTAAATCGGTAATAGGTTCCGGCGAATCATATCAATTCTTACCGTTTCTGGTGGTTTACGGGTAAGTCTGTTAAATAAATTTTCCATGATTGATAGGTAGACTACAATTTTCTCTTCAGCTCCTTGAGTTCTTTGTCTAATCTCGTCCCATAATCGACATTCGTAGTCTCGTGGTAAAGGTATTTCGCAATTGCTTTTGAAGATCATCCCAATTGGTGAACTGATGTTTTAAAGAACGGTACCACATCAAAGCGGGTCCAGATAAGACTTCTACAATCGATTGAAAAATTTGGGCGGGTGTGACTCCTCTTGATATTCGAAGTTCTTCGAGGCGCTCTAGAAAATCGTTGACATTCGGCGTGCCGTCAAAGTAATGTTCCATTTGCACAATGGTACAAACGCGGGTGATCGATCTTGACGGTAATTGTACTGCGAGTGACCAGGAAAATATTCAGATTTGTTCTGGTAGATGTCTTCTCTACACGTAGTATTTGCAAATCGTGATTGTTTGGCTATACTGTTCCAGGTTGCTGATGCAGTATTTACAAAAACAGGCGACGATGTTGGTGGTTCGTCCATAAAGTGGGTTTTTCCAGCGAAATCAATTTGAGTGCTGTAGCATGGTTTCTCTGGAGAATGCTTGTCCTGTGACTGGTGAGTTTTATTACGATTTGATCGATGCTCTGTTTGTCGTAAAACATCTTCTAACTCATCGTTCGGCATATCAATTAAAGATTGCGACATCCTTGGTTGTTCAGTGTGTGGTGCTTCTCGACGAAATGTTTCTCCTACTTGTTGAAATAATGTCCGGTACTGGCTTAAAAGATTTTCCTTAATCGCTTCCATTTCCGAACTAGACTGTAAACCATTTAGTCTTGATCGTACGTGCAACAGCCGAGAGGTAATTCGTTCATATTCTAAACGTCGATTCTGATAATCGAAGTCTTCTATTTCAGTTTGCAAGTCCGAAAGCTTTAAGGTACAAAGATGTAATTCTTGCTCGGTATCCACTTCGTCGTCTACTATATGTGGTCGAACAGACAACACTTGTTTGAGTTGTTTCCTAAGTTCCGGTAATGTCGTTGGTATCGGTGCTCCACGAATTCGTAATTCGTATACGACTTCATCACGAAGGAGGTATTTAGGATCCATTTTTTTTTAAATATTTTGTTGTTGCTTAAACCTAATCTATACTAACTAATAACTAGAAACGTACACAAGAAGATATGTAAACTATATCCAATGAACTAACCAAAAAAAGAGAAAACTAATCCTTACTGGAATAAAAGAACTATAAAGAAATAAAAAGAACTGTAGTTGCAGGACTGACTTTCGAGGCCGAAACGTTGGGTGCCAATTCTCTATCACGCCTTACTCCCTGTGGTGGTGCGGAGACGAGGAAGGGGGTGGTAGATTGCTTCGCCCAGCTAGCTCGTTCGGGTCGTGGATCTGATGGAACTGTGCTGGTGGTCGTCACAGTTACCGGGCGCCAGGGTTCAGTGATCCACTGAACGAAGCAACTACTCTGCATACCACCTCCACGGAACCCAAGTGGAGGGATTACCCTAGGTTTTTCTTCTTCCAACTCAACTAACCTAAAATACACCACGCGAAAGACGGCAACAATAAAAGCCAAGGATAAAGAACCAAAAGATGTTTATTTCTCTACCAAATCAACAGTTAACCAAAAATCGATGGTACATAAATATAAACGGCGTCAACCACGTTTACGCAAATCCCCAATAATGAACACAAAACAAAAACCCCATACCAATAATAATGCCTTAATATCTACTAAATATATAACACACATAAAATATATATATATACAAAATGTACCTTACTCACCGTGTCATTAACCCTCTATAATGAACTGTAAACCTTGTTGGTTTAAAAACAAACTGAATTAAAGGCAAGACAAAAGGTGATTAGTTTCTTTATCTTTTCTTTTCTTACAGGGACCAAAACTACTACTACGCGCAATTCGTCAAATTACGCCCAAAATAACAAGTAAACCATATATATATGCATACATATACGTCGCCACTAGAATAACCACAATAAAAGAAATATCAAAGGACTAAATAAATGCTTATCGTTAATTACAAACGTTATTCGTTGGAATCCCCTACAGAAATGTATCACCTTCTTTATAATAATGATATAATCACAATGCAAAACTAAATATGAATCAATGACCGGTTTACACAACAAGAATTTTTAAGTGACGGGATTTTTCGTTCTTTAATTAAGTGACAAGTGACAACAGTGTAAAAAAACGTGCATGAAAGATGGATACTTGTTGCATGCGATTGAATGTCTTTTTATTTTCGTTTTTTACAGAATCCCTTTTATTTTGTTCGTAGTTTTTATTCGGGGTGTGAATGTTTCCTTTTTGTTTTGTGCGGTGTGATTGTTCTATTTTTTTTTGTGATGTGAATGTTATTTTTTTTTTTGTATGAATGTCCTATTTTTTTTTGTGTGAATGTGCTATTTTGTTGTGGTGGTATCAGGTGAGTTAAACTTCACAAATCTTAACTATTTACAATTAAAGTTATAACAGGTACATCAGGACGAACACTAATACACGGACTGACCTTGTCGCCGCTGTCTTCGGCATAACTTCGATGGGAAGGTACGTACCAAATAGTTAACCAAACACACACTAAAACCAGGTACTTTGTAGGTCGATGTTGCCCTCAATGCTTCCGGGTGTCGAAGCAGGTTCCCCGTATGCGACAGATTGACGAAGTAAGTACAGCGAGACGAATTACTTTACATAAACTTCCCCGTTGACAAGTTGTATATGGAAGGGCCCAAAATCGCAAGCAGCTCACAGCGATACAACGTATTTACAACACCATATTCCAAGAGAACGAATAAAAAGCAAAAATAAAGCGAAACGAGCAACAGGGGCAAAAACAAAAACAGAAAACAAAAGCCTAAAATGACTATCGTTAGCTTAGTGATTAAACTGAAAATCGAATGTGCTTACCTTAGGTGTAATGCGGCTTGCTTGTAATGAGGTAGTTTCTTTTATCCCGTTCAATACGGTGATTCTCTACTGTAATTCACGATAACCAAATATCCATAATACTAATCCAAATACACAGAGAAATAATAATTGTACTTTCAGAATTGATCCGGTAATTTTCCGGGTGCTCTAAGCACAGGCTCTGTTGTACATTCCACCTCGTACGTGATAAGACAAGAAGTGACCGAATTTTCCGTTCTGACGTTCTTATCAGTATCTACATTCTTTTTCAAAAAACTTATACCGCTATCAAATTTTACCTTTTCTAGGCGGGAAATTGTTGTTTAAGTTGTTTGGCCTAACTTTCATAGGACCTAATTGTTATTAAGATTTTATCCTGTTACAACCTATCATTGATACACGAGTCGTATTATTTGTTCAAAAGTCGTATTAGTGTAGTCAAGACTTGAGTACTATCATGCAAACATTCTGGGAATTAAAAGAACCTTTTGTTATTATTCAGAAATATCCTGAAAAGTCATTTTGAGAACGTTATTTCTTTGAAACTCATTCTAGGGACTCGCTTGGTCTATATATGGTCAGGTTACCTTTTCGTAAGGATTTCAAAATTATATCAAATAACCGACGATTAGCTCTTAATCGATTGTCCTTTTAAGGAGCGGCGTATTGTATGTCTACCTAAAAGAGGTATATTGTATCGTCAGTTTATGAAAGAATATTTACAGTTAGGTCATATGAAATCGACTAACAAAACATTAAAGTACACTATTCCTCATCACGCCATGTACAATAAGTCGGAGCGAAAAAATTTACTTTTGAATTTTAACAACGGCTAGTGCCTAAAAGTTTCTTTCTTATGAGTTGATTATATGGTAAAAATTTCAAATTCTTGATACATGTTTTTCAGGGGTCACATTACTGACGAAGTTTCCCAATAAGTATTAACAATAAGTATTTTCTGCAACAAGTGGCAACATAGCAACATCGCGGTATTACTCGGTAATTGTCGTTTTCTCCGAAAATAATAAATAACATTGCGTCAGGCAAGTCGAGTAGTCCCATAAGTTTAGTGTTGTTCGAGCTGTTCTGTTGTAAGTAGTGTTAAAATTATTTTAAATGCCGAAAACGCGGAGAGACGTACTTTGCACCGTTTTTGGGGCTTTCAAACAACTTTTCCTGAAGTTGCAAACATTGTTTTACGAGATGTTAAAAGTATATGGGACAAAGCTTGTTTGCCATATTTGAGTGACCGTAGAATTTTTCAAATGTTAAAAGACTATTTTCAGAAGTATAAAAAGGTTAAAAAATTGCCGGCGTCTAGACGGAATCCAAAGGCCAAATTATTTTTCAATGGAGCTCAAAAGAAACTGTTTGATATCAGTTTTTGTAAATGTTTTGATTTTAAAAGCGTGTGTTTGTACAAAGTTCCAATTAAAGAGCAAGAATTTTTAGTAGATCAGCGGCGTGAAAGGCAAATGATTATTGCTGGTGTGGATGAGGTAACCAGTAAACTTTTACAGAGACGCGTTGCCCAAAGAAACAAAATCGACGAGAGAAAAAGCAAAGAGGTTTCCAAGTTAGACTTGATATTTGTTAATTCTAATGATTTAGATAAGGATAAAAGTTCGAGCAGTGAGTCCGAATTAGATGATCTAGATCGTGAATTCGTTCCCGCAAAAAGCATGAAACCTCCTTCAGAAACATTAGCTATTTTCAGTACATCTCAAATGCGAATTAACATCAACAAATTGGCTTTAGTATGTGATAGAACGGGAGTTTCAGACAGAGCTGCTGCAATGTTGTCAAGTGCAGTTCTTCAGGATGTTGGGATAATAACTCTAGAAGACCAGTCCAAAGTTATAGATAGAAGTAAAATTAGGCGAGCAAGAAAAAATGTTAGAAAGGCGATTCAAAACATAGAAATTAAAAGTGACATTGAAGGAATTTATTTTGAGGGTCGCAAGGACAAAACCATTACTTTTGAAACTATTGAACAAAAAAGACATAAAAAAATTATTGTAGAGGAACACATTGTGGTTTTATGTGAACCTGGATCAAGATAATTAGGGCATGTTTCTCCAAAAGCCTGTACCGCTAAAGAAATTTCATTATCTTTGTTGAATTTCTTAAAGGAAAAAATTATCGTGGATAGTGTAGTTGTTATCGGCTGTGATGGCACCGTTGTGAATACGGGACGGAAAAACAGAATAATAGTCCAGCTTGAAAGGGAATTTGAAAAACCACTCCAGTGGTTTATTTGCATGCTTCATGCGAATGAATTACCATTAAGACACCTACTCCAGTTTTTAGATGGCCAGACAACAGGGCCGCGGGGGTTTTCCGGGGAAATTGGAAAACTCTTGGAAACATGTGACAAACTACCAGTTGTAAAATTTCAACCGATACAAAGCGAATTACCCGACGTTGATGTTGCTGTATTAAGTACCGACCAAAAATATTTGTATCAAGCATGTCATGCAATATCTTCCGGAATCTTTCCATTTGATTTGTCGAAGAGAAACCCGGGACCCTTGGCTCATTCAAGATGGCTTACTTGTGCGAACCGAATTTTACGTTTATATGCAGCAACGGAAGTACCTTCAACAAATCTCAAGATTCTTAGTTCTTTTGTGATTAAGGTCTACGCATCTACTTGGTTTAACATAAAAATAAAACCATCTTGCTTAGATGGCCCAAAACATTTATTAGGAATGATTCAGCGATCAAGGTTTTTACCCCAAAACATTTTAAAAATTATAGATCCAGTAATAGAAAGAAATGCATATTTCGCTCACCCGGAGAATTTATTGATTTGTATACTAAATGATACCAAACGTTATCTTCGAGAATTAGCTTTAAAGCGTATTTTGAAGACCAGAAATGGCCTTACCCGTGAACGGATGAGAGAATTTATTATTCCTAAAATAAATTTTGAAGCAACTACATATAACGATTTGATTGATTGGCAGAATTGTGAACTAAGTGAACCACCTATTTTGGCAAGCATATCAAATGATGAAAAGAAAACGATAATTTTGAAAAAACAAACAATCTAACAAAAAGAACCACTACATAGTTAGGTAATCAACTTGTGAACCAAGTCAGATTCTAAATTTCATATAAGTGACTTAAGAAGAAGCAGTCTCCGTATAAAGAAGAAGTATCGTAACAGCTAATTAAGCTAGTTTCCTATTGGTTTACAATTGTCTTGAATAGCCCTTTTGCTTGGATAAAAGAAGTGTTAAAAGCAAACCAAATTCTGTCACATTTTTAAATGTACAATCTAAAATCGGCGGTAACTTGACAGGCGTCAATAGCAAACTAAAACGTAATATTAAATCTAACAAAAAACGTACATACGGCGTTAACACAAGTAAATGTCGTTTTCAAAGCATCCAATCATTTGAGATAGCGAATGCGCAGCGTTTCCCCTCGACTTAATATAGCAATTGGTGGTAGCAGTTCATCCCAAAAAAATCGCAATCTTAAAGGTTTCCGACCCCGTGACGGTGTGAACAGTTATAGTAACGTGACGTCATGAAAATTTTTTTCCAAAATATGCCATCTGTTTGTTATCTTCACCGATAAAAGAAACGTGTGGGACGTATGGAAATCCGCTAAAGACAATTAGGAAAGAATCAAATTAAACCCCCAATACAAAAATATTACTCACCTTAAATAGACTTTCGCTTAGATAGACACAAAATAATTTGCATACTCATGTGGAATTGGGTGAAGTAACTTAATGCTGAAAGCCTTGTTGGGCCTAGAAATACCGCTAAACACAGGTTGTCTGTGTTGTATCAAACATTACCGGAAAATGAATAAATGCGCGCTTATAAAAATTTGACAATCGCCAACAAAAAGTGGGCGTGTCGAGGACAAATTTTATACTCGAAAAATTTTAACCTACCAACTTTTTAACATAACAGTGTTACTCAGTATAAAAATAGTGTTAAAACAAGATTTAAAAACGTATGAATTAGTTTATGTTGATACTTTTTGTCTACCAGCGGAATTTATACAACTACAATACGCTCACAAAACCATATAATTTCTTGAAAAGTCTTTGAGAGAACATGCATAGTTTGTAGCATTAAAACTAAATCCATCATGTATGTATATCCTCCAAAAGCTAAAATCTTACGTTTTTGCTTGACACGGTGCAATCAAGAAACACTTACAAACATTTTATGGTAAACCAATAAGACTTTTAAGTCTGTCTATGACTCTTGCAATTTTGTTTTACACCACTCTACAGTGAACACGCTAAAATTTTATGAAAGGCAGGCCTACGCATTTTATTGCAAATTTTTTATTTTGATTGCATATTTTTTAGACGTTTAGACGTTTTTGGATCAGTTTAAGACTTCCAGTAAATTTTACTGACATTGTTATAGACATTATAGTTGTTAAATATCTGTTAATATTTACACAATTCTAATGTCTATAACAATCATGTTCAGCAATGTTTGCTTTATCTGTTATAGAGTAAACTGTATGGGATTTTGTGGTTTAAATTATTGCTTTAGATAAATTATTTTTTGTTCTGCCAACATCGCAAATGTCAATACTTGTTCGTTAGTTACGTGATGGACGAAAAAAGCTTTAGAGTAACAAAATGCAAAATCCACAGAAAAGCTAAATGTTGAAAGTCAATTATAATATTAGAACGAGTATGCGGCAGGTTGAAAAGTCATTTAAAAAATCTGGAAATTTAGTTAAAATTTAAAAAAAAACGATGGTAAAGTTAATGACGAATTTGACAGATTTAGTAATGTATTACCATCATTATATCTCTGGTGATTTCAAATTTTTTGAAATGTTTTTACAAACGGCAACAAAAAGAATGTAGGTTACTTACTATCGTCAAAAGTTTCATAGCATAAGTCACTCACATGCAACGCTCAACCGTGTGCCTTCGCATCGCGTTAACGTTCGTTATGCTATGCTTTACTTAGTCGCAGCTTGTTACGTAAATTACTATTAATCAATACCTATAATCACCGCTAGAAAATCGATAACTGTCTGCCCATGTTTTTTCTATTAATATTGACTTTTTTTGTAATTGGGTTTTCTGGTTGTCAAAAATCTACTTAATAACATCAATATAATTCTTTGTGTTGTATAATGATCTATATTTCGGTATGCCCATAAATATTGTGTCCAAATTTTATCAACTCACAATTAAACTGTTTTGTTATTTACGTTATTAAACACTTTTAACAGTCTTTTTTTTGCAAATTTAACCAAAATTTGAGAAGCTCTATTACTAGGAGGATGGTATGGTGCAATTAATAAATATTTTTGAAAACAATTTTGTTAGTAATTGTTTTATGTCAGTATGAAGGTACTGAAACGTTTTTGAAACGTTTAAAACATTTGAGGCGATTACCAAAACAATTCCCAGATATGGCGTGAATATAAAAGGTAACCGAAGAAAATTAGAGTCAGTCTTAAGTCTTCAAAAAAAAAGCACGTGCGGGTGTAAATAAATAAGTGCAAAGTCAGTGTAAAGCGTGTAATAAATAAATGTACGTGATTATTTATCTAATCCGCGGACAGTGATACATAAATTGTTTGTAAGTGTTTGCCTTTATTAAATTTTGTTATAAATGTTATTCGTGTTTGTTGTATTGTGTTTTAGTATTGTTACGAACTTATTATTAAAAACTAATTTATTTAAACGACTAAAAAAATGTGTTTTACTTATACTAGAAATATGTACACTTTTAAATTAACGGAACTAATTATATCTATTAATATTTAAGGGGGTATTCTGGTCTAGAAATTTAAAAAAATCGATTTTTTTTTATTTCATATTTTCAAAGCTTAACCTTTTAAGAATGTGTCTTTAAGATGATTTTTCAAAATTCAAATTGTTTTCGGAGATATAGCTGTTTTCGTGACACGAACCAAAGGTAACCCTATGTATTTTACAATAATATTTCATATTTAGTGTTCAGTTAGATCCAGTTGCTGACAGTTAAATTCTAACCTTTAAACCACGTTGACGTATGTGCTCTGAGTAAAACAATAATATTTTTTGTTATAATTTTAATTTTGTAAAGTAAAATGGATCGAAAATCTTCAAGAGAAAGGAGTTCACGTCCAAATCGACCAAAAAAAAGGCGATTTCACGGCAATAGATTTTTGGGAGAGCAAGACACTAGTTTTACGAGTACATCAGCAGCGAAATTGAATCAGTCAAGTGATGAAGAAGTGATTATTGAAAATAGTTACGGCTACTGCATTTTGGAGTTTTTCACGGTTTTTACAGCAATTTCGTCTTTAGTTTTGTGTACTACATGCAAGAAAGAAATTAAATTTTCACGAACAGCTCATCGTGGACTAGGTTTTAAAATTGCATTACAATGCAGTTGCGAAAAAGTACAATATATATCATCATGTCTATTTGTGAATAAATCCTTTGAAGTTAATCGAAGAATGGTATTTGCTATGCGGCTTTTGGGAATTGGAAGGGAAGGGATAAATATCTTCTGCAGTATGATGGATGTTTGTCAAGGAATATCCATCAGTACTTACTACACTTGTCTTGAAAACGTATATACGGCCGCATCTGCAGTTTATAACCGCATTATTTCCAAAGCTGTTAATGAAGAAAAAGATTTAGTTTTAGTTACTGATTCCAATACTATTCCAACAAATTTTACTGTTTCTGGCGATGGCACATGGAAAAAAAGAGGTTTCACTTCTCTATTTGGAGTTACCACGCTTGTAGCTAAAAATTGCAAGAAGGTTGTTGATACTGTTGTCAAATCTAGTTTTTGCCAAGGTTGTAATATTTGGAAAAATAAAAAAGAATTGGATATTTCTGCGTATAACGATTGGTATGAAGACCATCAAGAATCGTGTACTATAAATCATAAAGGAAGTGCAGGCAAAATGGAAGTTGATGCTATTATCGAAATGTTTTGTAGATCGGTTCAAAAACACGGAGTGAAATATGTGAAATATATTGGAGATGGTGACACTAAAACATTCAAGGGTATACTCGATATTGATCCTTACGATGGTGACCCAGTTGTGAAAAAAAAAGAGTGCATAGGACATGTCCAGAAAAGAATGGGTGCAAAGCTACGGAAAGCAAAAAGAGATAACAGTGGGATTGATGGAAAAGGCAAAGGCAAATTAATTAATAAAGCGATAAAGAAATTTTCTATATATTGTGGTTTAGCGATTCGCCGGTACCCTGGTTCTATTGAGGACATGAAAAATGCAATTTGGGCTACTTTCTATCACAATAGTTCCACAAATGCAAACCCGCAACATATGTATTGCCCACCTGGTGCGTAGAGTTGGTGTAAGTGGCAAAAGCTGCGTATGAAAGTACGTTGCAAGAATTTGACTGCAAAAATCCTCATTTGGGTTATAATGTTTTAAAAATTATAAAATCAATTTATGAGAGTTTATCGTCGGAGGATTTATTGACTCGTTGTTTAGATTCAGAAACCCAAAATAATAACGAGTCTCTAAATTCTTTAATTTGGACTTTTTCGCCGAAACACATTTATTCCGGAACTCAAGTAATTGAAAATGCTACATCTATTGCTGTTTGCATATTCACTGAAGACTTCATTCCCATTTTAAAAATGATGACCCTTATGAGAATCAAAATTGGTCCGGAAGCTTATTCATTTGCCGTGAAACGAGACAACGCCCGGATTGAGCGCTCTGAGATTCGAACATCTAACGCGTCAAAGGAGGCCAGAACTGCTCGATTGGAAGAGAGAAAAGCGGAAAATGCTTTTTTCGAAGTCGAGGAAGGTCTCATGTATGCAGCAGGAATGGCAGATTAAATGCATGTTAGTATAAAGTATCACTTTATGACTTAAACTGCGCGAAATTTGACGCGAAACTTTAAACGTCTTTTTCTCGAAACTATCTTTTTTAAAATGGTACCCACGATTTCTCAAGTTCTACTGAACTGATTTACTTGAAATTTGGCGTGGGTCTTGTCTAGACACTTCTCTATCGTACTAACTATCATCAGAACCAAATTTGAATTTTTTCTATCTTTAAAAAATTCAGAAAACTCAAAAAAAGTAGTACAAAAATTAATTTTTTATTCAGGCAACTGCCATTTTGTGAAAAAATATATTTTTCAGCTTTTTATTAGTTAGTACGATAGCGGCATTACTCTAGATTAATATATTTTTTTTTTAAATTATTCAGATTGCTAGGGGGGTTGGAATCGTGGTCACCGTCGCACGGCATTTTTTTGAGACTCCCCACTTCATCGGCCGATAACTTTTTGAGTTTTTAATGTTTTCACTTTTTTATTTTTTTTATGTATGCTTGAAATATTAATTAATATCTTATAAAAAAATGGTTTGTAAAAATACTGTTTGCCTATTTCTTACGGCACTTCAAAAAGTACCTAAAATTCATGCTTCTAGACCGTAATACCGCCTTAATAAAAACACTTACACTATAATTTATATCACTTACAAGAAGATAAGATAAGGTCCGCGGATAGCTTCACACAATTGTTTGCACTAAAATAACGTACGCGATTATTCACTGTAGGTTTATTTAACACGCGTGCTAACGACTTATTTATTTAAACTTGAGTAATCTTCTTAACACTGCAGACTTCGCTTTACGGAAATAACTGACCTACGATTTGTTTCGGCGGTATATATACACATAAGGAAATCCTTCTCGAGTGTTCCCTATTTTTCGGTATATCTTCTAGAAGATGGATAACAGCTTCTAGAAAGCTCTTGCATTTGCAAATAACTTCTCGAACGTTTCAGTATGTTTAAATTAGTTACGTGTATAATAATCGATAATAGTGTAAACAGTTAAAATAAATTCGTTACAGTATAATCAAGTAGAGTTAATATACGTTTCAATAAGTATTTCAATAAGGTTTTTATGTTTATAATAAATTAAATTTATTAATAATATTACTATTATTTTTTTAAGTTATCAGTTGATTTGAAATGTAAAAATGTTTCAATAATTATTTATTTGACGCATCACTAAAATATAGCACTAATTAATGTATTAAATTTACTAAAATATAAAAAAAATTATTGGTTAGCACATATTAGTAGTATTTTATTTTATATGTTTTTAAAATATTTTATTTTATTCTGGTATATCATAAATATAGAAATTTCTAAAGTTCACGAGGTTTTGTAGTTCACTTAAAGTTTATTTTTGTTTGGATTGGTGTATTGTTGTAAAGTTTAAGTCTTGTTAAATGTTTCCTTCATTATAAAAATGTGAGTGCAGGATATGTTTATTGTACTCTAAATACATATAATTGTAAATGAAATTTTGCATTACATAAGAACGTACAATTTGTTAATGCAATAAAATAATGCCATTAAAAAGTTTAATTTTTTTATACGTTATTCTAACTTCAAACTTTATTTCTTGAAATGAATTTTTGTGTTATAAAGAAACTTACACTCGTGTTAAAAAATACAAGGTATGCATATCCATCCATCCAGTCACGTCATATTCTGTTATTAAAATACTAAAATCTACCTCCAAATTTAAAAAAAATTTAAAACTTTTGGTTATAAAATAATAATAAATTTTTCTTCAGTGCACTCCAGAGCACATATATTAGTTTTTTTTTAATTATTGATACGCTTTAACGTAAACTTTACATAAATATTATAACAAATAAAAAATACTTTAATAGTTAAAGAAGACAATAGAACATCAGGTTTAAAAATGCATTACTTTTTTTATATTTTCCGAACCGATAAATTATAAACGTATTACAATTTTAATAAGTTCTAATAACATGTTTCAAAATTTAAAAACATTAAATTTGTAATAAATATAGAAAACTTGACAATTACTTATTTTTTATTTGTCATTGTAATATTTAACCAAACAATAAAGTTTTCGATACTCTAAATTTTATAAAAGAAATAGTTAATCATTAATAAAATTTAAATAACAGGTTGATGTCATAGTTTATTAAAGTAGTTCAAATTCAAAATACGGTCACACCTGTATTATTCTGTAATAGTATAATAAAAATTAATCAATACGTACTATATACACTAACGAGAATTCTAAACTATTTTTTATTAAAAAAATTATAAGCTCTTTGGATAATTAAACTTGTAAGGATTTATCCAGACTGATTACAAACTACGCGTAAAAAGAAACTTGGATGAGTGACATTATTCAAGAAGATCAAGTCAACAGCACGGAAAGGAAAAATATAAAATACAATCAGATGTCAGGTTCTGTAGTGTAGCACAAAGCATGTAGGTTTCCTTTAGGACAAAATCTGAGATAGCCCCTAAAAGGGATGAAAAGCATTCAAGCGGTCAGCAAACATCTACACGATTCTCTCGAAGGAAACCTTTCAACTAATTAATTATTTCTCGAAAAGAAATCCTTAAAAAAGAAGAACGCATTTATTTCATTATCGATGTAACAAGCAAAATAGAACAGATTTGTGATTTGGTACAAAATTATTCAAATTGTCATAATTAATTTTTGTTACAATTTTACACAAAAAACGAATTAATCTTGTGACGCGATTGTTAATGAAGAGCCGTTGCATTGTTGTCTGATAGCAGTTGCTGCAGTGTCAATGAGATCTGCTGATTGATTTTGAACGGAATTAAATTGTTAAATGGAGTTGCAAGTAACGATAAAGCTTATTGTTCTAAGCAAGAAATTTTGATTGAATTAACTCAAACATTCTTAGTGTATCTCGCTGGAATACACCTATTACGCTTTAATCTCCGACTTTAAATCATACAGTAAAGTAATGCACTACTCAAATATGAAATATTGCAATACATTAAAAAATCGATACATTGACAGTATAAAGTATTAGATAATATTCAAACACTTCGTTGAGGTAATGTAACCAGAAAACTGTGAAAGTGACTTGTCACAAAATAATTGTTTTGTCAAAATTGTAATTACATACAAACAAAAACTGTTTTCAGCTTAATAAAAATACAAAAACTTAACGTCTTATACTTACTGTCAAAATTATAAAGTAAATTGTTTTTCTCCTCATTAAATTGAGATTAAAACTTTATTGATTTACAAAGATTATTAGATGCTGCACGTAGTTCATCATTAGGTATGCAAAATTAGGATTCTGCTTTTAAAAACACATTAATAATACAACAGGAATATAATGCAGAACGTACTTTAAATTAAATTGCGTACAATTAGATATTATGAAGTGCGTTGTTAAGAATAATAATAATCAGCGTATTGTATTAACAATGTGAAAATGTATTGAATAATTCTTGTCAAATTATTAATAAAAAAAAAATAAAAATACATCTTTGGTGGAATTTAAAAAAAAATTATACATTTTGTTTGCACTGCACTATATACGTTTAGCTTTTCGAAAAAAAAATTAAATGTCTGCATTTAAATAAAATTGTTTATTAAAAAACGTTTGTCTAAATGTAATGTTTAAATTCCGAAAACTGTAATTTGTATATCTTAAACTATAGACAGAATCAATTAAAACGCAAAAAGTTTAAAGTAGAAATGCTAAGTTTAAGAATACTGATTTAAAATACATCAACATTGTCAACTATTATTTTAAATTGCTTATTATACATATGTAAATTTGTTATTTTCTTTATGTAGGGTAGAGGCTTCATGAAAGGGACATTTTAAAAAAAAATGGTAATACTGAAGTTTGGTTCTGAATGTCAACATAATTTTTAGATTACCACAAACACAGATGTATTAGGTGCTGTCTGAAGCAGAATTAATTTAATTGTGTTGTATTTTAAAAAGTTACACTTGAATATTCAACATTCTGTAATTGTCCCTTTCAATGTACTTGGGTGTACTAAAAGGGACACATCAATTCTTGAAAGGGACAATAATAAAAATTAAATTTATAACATTTATTAACATTTCAATTGTAGTAATATTTTAAAAAAATGAGGAATTTATAACAATCCGCTAAAGTTAGACAAGTCAGTTGAAAATGATTAAAATATTTGTGCTCGTTTGGTTCCTTGGCATTGATTTGGAATTGGCAATTTTAAAACAATGTCTTTTTTGTTTACATCGGCTATATCGTCCTCTTCGGGAAAAGTAAAATTATCTGTTTTGCAAGATTTTTTCATGAACTTTACTTGATAGTCACTGCCAGAGAGCTCACTGAGTATCACACCGACAGCATGGTTAAATGAATGCTTCTTCTTCAATTGAAACTTGACGACAACGTAATTCCCTATATTTATGCTGATTTGATCGAAATCTATCTCGCTGTCACTAGCATCCATCCACGTTTCACTAGCATCACTATCGGCATAACTCACAAAAGATTTGTCGCTGCTGCTTTGGAGATGGTTGTAGTTTATTCTGTCGGTTTAGTTGGTTCTCTTTTAGGGCTTCTATTTTGGGTGTTGTTGTCATTATTTTCGAGGAACCACGTTTTCTGCCTCTTCTCGACTGCTGTCGTGGGGCAGCTTTGGGAAAAGGTTGCACCATATCAGGTGTGAGAACATTTGTCTCAGTATTGTCATGGGGGTTCTTACTTTTATTATTGATTCCTTGTTTATTAGGGAATTCGTCAGCTTCGTCTACGTGCGAACTTGTTAATAAGGGACGATCCGTAAAATAAGAACTTAAAAAATCAGCATCCGTGAAATTATTTGAATTAAATGGATGGATTCCTGTTTTATTAAATCCTGATACAATTGTCTCAATTGTAAACGCTTTTTCATAAGCAATTTTTGCAAATTGTGGCACAGTATAAATTGTCACAGTCTGTCCCGGATTACTTGTCATCCAATCATGCATAGCTCTTTTATAAAAACTTTTAAATGGCCCGTACACCGTTACATCAAGCGGTTGCAATCGGTAGCTGCAATGTGGAGGGAACGTTAAGATTATGACTCCATTTTCTTTTGAACGTAAAATTACTTCCAAACTAATATGTGTCTCATGATTATCCATGAGCAGTAAAACTGGAGTTTCCTGGGAAGGTTTTACACGCTCTATGAAACACTGAAATGTTCGCAAAAAATTTTCATTTGTCATCCATCCAGTTTTTTAAGTCAGACCTAGACTTCCAACAGGCCTGTTTGTCAACATAAAAGGCTTGTAGTGAACCCGAGGAAATATAAAAACAGGTGGCAGAGAATTTCCTATGGCAGATATAATGCCAAGCATCGTTGCTAGCTGTCCACGTTCCGCAGAAGTAACTTGTCTCATACCAGTTTCAGCCAGCACCTTTACAGGATCACAAACTGTTAGAAGCCCTGTCTTGTCCAAATTGTATATACGGTCTGCCGTAATTTGATATGCAATGAAATTTTCATATTGTTGTAAAATGTAGCAACTGTAGTTTTATTAAAACTACTTGCTTGAGCCAAACTAGTTTTCTCTCGACGTCTAAGTGATAGCTCCGGGTGTCGCTTCATAAAACCTTTATACCATTGTATACCACTTAGTTGATTTTCAACCCAGTTACCAGGAATGTCCTTTTTAAGTAGTTTAGCATAGTCAGAAGCAAGTCTACAAAGTTGCTGACGTGTTAAACCAAAACACATTTTCGCACACAATTTAACATATTTCACAATTTGGAGTTCCTCTTCCATAGAGAAAATTCTCCTGTTTCCAATATTTGGTTCGTAAACGAAAGGAGCATAAAATTATTGAAAGGGACATGTCTCTCTTCCAATGCAATTTTGTAGAAAATAATTTATAACTTTAATTCTAACTAACAAATTGTAAATTACTTTATACTCACAAATATACATAAGAACAGGCACCCAAAACCACTTTCACAACAAAAATACAAGCAAACAAATTCTTTGAATGTTTATTTATTCAGTAATTGAATAATATACTTTCACGCACAATTTTTAACAAACGACAATAACTCAGAAACAATAACAGCTAGAATGGCGCTAAAATAAATGAAGATTTAGTACTACCAGAGTACTCTATTGGCAGCGAAAGGAGAATATTGGTAAAGTAGTTATCCATAAATTTTAACTGTCCCTTTCAAGAACCGTCCCTTTCATGAAGCCTCTCCTCTACTATTTATTTTAAGTAATTATTAATATTTTGTAAATTTACTATCAACTTGTTTGCTTATTACTCCTAAATACTTCCTTATTTTTATACTGCATAAGTATACATACCACGTTTTTTTTTACATTTTGGCATTTTTACTATTACAGAAAATTTATAACTAATCTGAATCCTTTTAACTCTTTTTTTAAGTTGCTAATTTTGTAAAAATGTAAAATCTTTATGCCCCTAAATAAATTTTTTTTTATAACTAGATGAAATGCATACATGAATTTTAGACTTTACTGTGAGTAACTAGGCCATATACAGAAGTGGGCCGGGTTACATTTGGCACTCTGCAGCAGGGACCCAGATATTTATAGTACATCTTGTTACGTGGTTTTTCTCGTAACTAAAAGAGCGATGACTAACTCAGTTGTTACGGCGATTGAGTCGTAAGCTTCGTGGTGTTAACTTATAAAATGATTTTAAAAAGGCACCTAAACGATGAAAAACTATGGTGGGAGACACCTTTTAAATCTATGTGCAGTTGAAATAGAACAAATGACAAGACAGAAGTGGTAACACAAGAGTATATTTGAAGAGTAGACTTTCAAAATGCAGTTTGTCTATTTTTTCAAGATTTGAGATATAGGTGGCGCTGTGTTCCTTACACAATTTTCTTTCTAAGGAACCTATGTCCTTTGTTAAAAAGCCACTGAAAGTTAGCTGGACATTCAAACTGTATTTAGTCCCACATGCATTTCCAAACACAACGCGCTTTTTCCATCAGTTGCGGACTAAATGCAGTTTGTTTGACATTGGCGAGCAGCACGTGTTGTTGTTAACGTTTATGGTGGTATTAAAGTGTGCAATAATCCTGATAATAATGGAGATTATCGAAGGCGAACATATTGTTGGCGATGTGGATCGTGGTTCCCGCAAAAAGAAGCAAAGTTTGCACACGCAACGAAGAAAAATATTTTTTTTCGTACTTGCTTCATCTAAAGTATTTTAACGGAAAAGGTATTCTAAACATGACGCCCCTTTGGAAGGTTTAGACTTGGTGTGTAATCACAAAAGCAAAACTTTTTGATGTAACCATGTTACACGTGAGGACATGTTACAACTTCGAAAAATATTTTTTGAAAATCCAGATAAAATTGCCCAGGACCATTTAATTGCTAAGATGATGACCGTGCACAAACCCGATCGCAAAAGATATCGCAAAACTTCAGGGAGCCATCATAATTCTGTCGTAAAATATACTGTGAATTCTTTCAATAAATCAGTAAGTGATAAGTCTTATTAGATAGAAACTTTATTTCTATGTTGAAGGGACAGGAAAGCCATTACGGCCGGGAAAAATCGCGCCGAATTTATCTATCGTAGGAATACAGTATAACGAAGTTGTGGAAGTTGTATAACGAAAAAGCGGATGAACAGTCACAGGTTCATTACAAATACTTCTCAAAAATATTCAATAAAAATTTTAATATTGGATTGGGCACCCCAGCTACTGAAGTGTTTAATAAATATTGCCGAAGCAAAAAGTAATAAAAGGCGATTAAATGAAATGGAACTTAATGTGCATAAAGTCAGAGCCAAACAATTTCACAAACTCATGAATGAAACTCCTGCAAATACTTTGACGTTTTGTTTTGACCTACAACAAGTGCAGGTTTTACCCAAAGTGTCAATACGAGACGCGTTTTACGCTCAACAGCTTGCTCTATTTTTCTTTTATATTGTTGGAAACACTTCAGCAAATCCCATCTTTTATAGTTGGATAGAACATTAAGCACGCAGAGGTGCTACGGAAACATGTTCCGCTCTTTTCCATTTCTTAAAAACCGTAGACATCCCGGAAGGAGTAAACGGTCTTAGATTTTTTGCGGACGGATGTGGTGCACAGAATAAGAACAGCCACATAGTGCATACACTTCTCATTTGGCTGTACAAGTTTGCACCCAAAACCATAACCGAGATTAGTATTATCTTTCCAGTACCAGGGCAATCTTACTTGCCCTCAGACAGAGTGTTTGGAAGGATAGAAAAGCTCCTAAGAGCAATAACTATTATAAAACAACTAAAAACTTACTGGGAAATGTACTCTGCTGTTGGAGATGTGAGAAGGCTTGGTGTCGAGTAAAATCTAATAGACATTAAACACGTTCTGCAATATTTAAAAAAGATTACAGGAATAAGCGCTGCAAAAAGAATTCTTTTCAAGAGAGGTACCAACCAAGTGCTTGTCAAAACTGAGACATTGTATCGTTTTGATGATGAAACCAAGAAATACTAAAGCTTGTTAAAACCTAGGAAACGTTTGAAGTAGATTGTTCTGCCTGAACTACCCATAGCAAGGACTATAAAAAAAGGTTGATAGCATCAGAAGTTTTGTGGTAACCATGGCCGGGGAAAAATGTGTTACGTACGAAATTTTCATTACGGACGACTCTGTATATTGAATTGAAGTTAGATTCCGGTTTTGACGCCCTCTACCGATTTTTGCTCGCGACTGTCATTTTTACGACAAACTTTTGAAGCTGTCGATTGTCTAAAATGGTCGGTGCGTCTTAAGTAATTTTTCTTCCAACACCATCCGAAATAATGGAAATCAAATTGTAACTACATTACGTGCATAAAATATTTGAGTCGTCACAGGCCATTTTCTATCCGATTCGAGCACATGTAGGTTTTCAATAAAGGAATGGTGAATAGTAATTCTTACTAAGAAATAACGTTACCGCACACATACGCTTTTCTGGCGGTTTCTACGCCACGAAAACGAGGTCTCGATAAGCCTTACCGTGGGAGATGTTACTACCTGTGTATTAGTCGATTGTGTTATCAGCCACCTGTGTTAAGATTAGTCCTTACAGTACACGATATAGCGGGTTTTTATATAACATTTAATAACTTATTAATACTATTTCTTTTAGATTTTGTTCTGTGTGAACTAGATTGTGATCCGATTTGCTTTTCACTATTTATTACAGGCCACTGACGAGAAAACGTTTTCTACGTGAAAGTGGAAACTGGATTTTGGGGTGAGTTACTTGTTTGACTTCTATATCGGGATCACGAAAGTTAATTCACAGAATTATATTTAATGTTAATGATCGTAACTACGTTATTGCTTATATACCAATAAGGTAATCTTAAACATTTCATAACTGTATCGCATGCTGTGAGGGAAAACATATTTATTCTGGGACTTTCGGTGCTGTCCTTTTCGACATAATTTTCATATGTAGTGTGTGTTGCCGATACTACAGGCATTCATGTATGAGAATTGCGATATAATCTAGTAAATTTTATGTGATTACTAAATCAAAGTCTCCTCTACTTGTTAATGCAGATTGTTAGTCATTTTAGTATTTAAGGTTGGCGTATTTAACGTACATTTGTCAAGTTACTGCGCTACTAAAGCAAGCTGTATTATTTGTTAATTATATTTCAAAAAATCTTACAAGTACGGATGAATGTAGAAAATTCATATATTCTTGTTAATGTTTGCCATTCACATCTTAAAGTGATTAAAATCGTTAAGCTCTCTTGTTAGTTTTCTCTCTCTCCTGTGGTTATTGTTATCTACGAACTAATTTTGGGCTACTCGAACAGCCGAGTATAAGGATTACGAACCTTCAATTGAGTTACAAGTTTGGACCGTCTGTCGTGAGCGAGACAGAAGTGTTACTTTGGATCGGCTCTGGCGCTTTTAAGCATATTTTCTGTGTTTTCTGTGAACCTCCCCTACCTCCTACTATTGTGAGTTGGCCGTGCAAGGTTCGTAAAATCAAAAGCTTGTAACAAATGGACAGGAGATCCAGAGCTAACATGGATGAAAGCAGTTTTTGACAATAATACTAATGGCGAGGAGAATGCAAATGCAGAAGAAAGTGACGATTGCACATGTGCAGACTAGGAGGATGTACAATTTGTGTAAATGTGTTTATTAAAATTACGCATAAAATCATAATATAGTTTCTGACGTTCAAATAGCATTAAGTCTCCCATTGACATGCAAACCGCGTTATGTCCAAGACATTTTTGTATTTTCCTGTAAAATGCCTAAGTACTCCAGTCGTGCAAATTATGTCCAAATTGTACATGTTTTTTCACATTTATTGGCACAGACATGAACCTTTAAAGTTATTTCTTAAAAGCAGGGCAGTTTTTGTCCTCTCCTGAAAAAATGCTAATTTGGACAAACTGCTTTCTGAAAGTCTGTTGCACACTTATTGTATCACAGACATAAATACCAGAAACAAATGCATAACCCATATACAGACTTTCATTCGGATCGCCACAATATTCTATTTCATACCCACATAGATGTGCGTGAAATACTTAAGAATGAAAGCCTTGTTGTAGGTACACAGCGCTAGATAATGTCTGCGTTCTTAAAACTTTACTGTAAGAATAAAAACGTGTTTAAAATTTGATGTTTTTGTCGGTACTCCAACAACTAAAAGTGGGCGAACCGAGAATAAATGTTATACAGGGGACAAACATTATACTAACGTATTTTTAACATAACAATCTGTAAGCCTTTTTGTTAAATTTTGTGGGCTTACAATGCCGAAAGCTGTTGGAAGACGCGATACGAAACCGACTACAAAAAGATAGTGAAAAAACATGGGAATACATAAATGCGTTGAAAACGCTCATGCAAAACTGTTACGTGCAAAATTTTCATAACGTAATACCCTGTATATCGAATTAAAATTAGATTCCGGTTTTGACGCCCTCTGTCGATCTTTCTGGTTGCTGAATTCATTTTCAAGCTGTCAACTACTTAAGATGGTCTGTGTCGTTGAAAATCCAAAGATTTTAAGTACATCAACTGTGATGGACAGGAAATTATAAGTTAATTACGAATTTAACGTAATTTATTCGGCACTGGGTAAGATATTGCATCCGGTTCTTTTGTAATTTCTTTCTTAATTTGATAGCCGTTCCGCCACGTTTTGGCCACATATTCCGATTTAACTAATTAAGTACAAGGAGGAATGAACATCGATAAATAATTGAAGGCCTATTAATTATCCACACCAAAAAGGAATGTTATTTCTTTGACATCAGTCGATTGCGATACCCACCTTTTAATAATTAGAAGAAACAGCATTCGATATATCGAGTTCTTATATTTAATTTCTTATATTCATAATTTTGTAGACTTCGACTTTCGTAAGTCATTGCGTTGACACGACTTGCATTCATACTATTTCAGACTACTCAACGAGGAAAACTTTTTTTTCGGGGAAGTGCTGGATTGTGGGTAAGTTCTCTTTTTAATTATTATGTTGCTGTCAAAGAAGGTTACCCAAGAAATTTAATATATTTGATATCCGCAATCTCAATAGTTTTAATACCATTTAGGTATTGTCAATATCTAATTCTGTCATATTGCATGCTGTAAACCTTCGTTAGTTAATGAGAAATTTTCTTCGCTATCGACACCCGAGGTGTATCTATGTATTATGTGTTGCTGACTTTTCCTTCATTTACGTACTTATTGTGTATCATAAAAGTTTCTGAATTATGATTACTAATCCTCCACGTTAATGAATTATAGTTATTAAGACTCGACGTTAATGAATTATACTAGTTAGCACTCTATATTATTGAATGATATTTATAAATATTCTACGCTACGAATTTATACTTGTTAATACTCTACATTGTTGAATCATCCCTATTAATATTCTACGTTGCTAAATTATAGTTGTAAATACTCCACCTTATTGTATTAAAGTTATTATACTCTTCTTATCTTTTCTTTATGGTAACCCATCTTTCTTTGTGGTTAGTTTCACGAACACCAGTGCAACAAGGATTACGAACCTGGAATTTGTTACAGGCTTGAACCTTCTGTCCTGATCGAGATAGAAGCTTTACTTACAAAGGATCTGGCGCCTTTTAACTCTTATTTAGTTGAACCACCCCTATCTCCGACTGTGTGAGTTGACCGTGCACGGTTCGTAACACTAATAAGCTTGTAACAAAGCCATGGATAAATGTCCACAATTAGAAATAATCTATGAGAATTTAAAAACGCATATAATGCTTACATTGCACGTCGAGATTTTTTAAATTTAAAAAAGTTGGAGAAGCTGGTTCGTGACTTCTTAGCAATATGTAGACAAAAACTGATAAGATACCCGGCTTTGAATTACAAAATAACAGTCGTAGTACCTCAAAAAGCAGCACCCGTATTGTGAAATGCCATGTTAGGAATGTGTTTGAAAAAAAACCTCAACTTGTGCCTGTAGCCGTTCAGAGCCAGAAATTTAACAAGAAGTGCAGCACCTGGTTAGATGGAGTAAAAAATTTTTATTATAAAGAAAAACAAGCTGTCGCCAATAATTGTTTATTTGTACCCGTCACCAATGACAATCAAGAGATTCACGTCATGAGTTAAATTAGGCTGAAAGTAAAAACACTGATCGATTAAACTTTTCAGTTTCAGGAAAAGAGTACAATTGGTCAACAGTACAATATCTAAAAGCAACAAATATTATGTCGTTTTAATTTAAATAACTTCACAAACTTTGACCTTAAAGTGGCAGTATTTAGAAATTCTCATCGCCGACTTGTTGATTGACCTGAATTTCATGCGTCCAAACAATCCAGTAGTACATTTCACAGAAATTATTCTAGTCCTTAAAACCGAAAAAATAAAATGCAAAATCTAGATCAGTTCAAACCTGAAAAGGAAATGCAGAGTATCCGAATCGTTTTTTTTTCATACCTGATTAGAGTTACAATCTGGTTTAGTTCACGTAATGATAAAAATTAAACCTCCTATGATTTTTTAAACAGAATGGTGTTAAATCCTTCTAGGTAAGAGGTAACGGTAAAGAATTCGAGGTTACCTTTCAGTGTCAAGATTTTTGGTTAGTTGGTTATTGGTCTTTGTGATGTTTGTGAGTTTCTTGTAACTATTGTTTGTTTTTTAAAGCATTTACATTTTAATATTTTTTGTTATATATTTATTTTACCAGTTGACTGTGTTTATATCTATCTATCTAAAAGATCAAAACAATTTCATAATTAGTTTAAATACCTGTCTAAAAATTACCTAGTTTGTATGCTCATATTAATTTGTTGTTTTTAATAAATACAGTGACCTGATGAAGTGGACACTTTGTTCTCAAAACGTCGCCTAAAAAACACATGAAGTAGTGTTTTACTGTCGCTCTTTCCTAACTAGAAGGATTTAATTAATAATTTTTAAATTAATATTTTTCCATAGGAAATTTACACTATGAGATGGCTGTGCCATCGTATTTCGTTTATGTTGCTTACATCATTTATTAATACAAAGCTATAGGTCTGTCAATGCATTTGTGGAAGTACATTAGAGTGTCCTCCCACTGCTTAGGAGTCCCAAAAGAGGCGAAAGCCGTCTATGGATTTGCTCTAGTGGTTGTTTCACACTTACATTGACATTGTTTACCTTACAATGTTATAAGTTGTAGTCCGCGGTATATTCAAACTTATTTGAATTACGCGGATATATAAAATCAGCTTGCCAACGTTTCCACCTTGTAACTTGTTAGTTAATTGGTTTGACCTATTTCAAATCATCTTTGTCATTTTGAATTTTTTTTTGTCTTAACAAAATTCAGAATGAATTATTATTTATAGTTCCGGCTATCATTTCTTATTTAGTCTCTGAGATACAAGTAATTTGACATTTTAGCAGTCTATTTATTTTAACACTATTACGAGTTTTGTTTAAACCTCGTTATCTTTGCTTACGGTTGCAAGTACAATGTAAAAAACCTGGTTCAAACTTAATTGATACCACCTATGATATGGGATTTTTTTAAAAATCTGGTGACAGTCCGTGTATCGTTTATAAAAGTAAATCCTTTTGCATACAAGCTCCCTCTCTGAAAACAATAAGATGTGGTAGTGCCGCGGTTCCAAACTTAACGTAACGTGTAATAAAAAAAAATCTTATAACTAACTATTAATCGATATCAAATTCAAAAGTAATAAACGTTTAATTTGTTACGGAGTATGTATTCCGAAAAGTTTTTGATAACACAATTTAATTAGGGTAGACTGGGGCAAGTGTCAAGCGGTTTTTGCTTAGTTGTACTTTAGCATACTAAAACAGAGTTTTTTCATCATAATTAACGGCTTTTATTTTTTTTATACATTCTATAGAATGTTCTCTAATAGGTTCTTTAATATAATAGCAGTCATTGATATTACTGAAAAATTAGGTAATTAAATATTTTTTTGGATTTCCATTTTTAAAAATGGCGTAAAATCGCCAGACGGCTTTCCATATAGATGTATGTTAAATTTAGTGGGGTAAGTGTAAAATCAACGAGTTGAATCTAAGCAAACCATTTTTTCTAAATTTAAAAAAATCCTTTTAGTTGCAAAGTTATAAACTTTTATTGAAAAGAGACGCATGAGCGAAAAAAACGCAATTCCTTAATTTTAACATCAAGTTAAGATTTGACAATATAACTATGCATTAGCTTAAAAATAACTGAAAGGTTAACAAAAAATACGTAAAACCTCTCTTAATACAGAATAATCTTAACAATAATATAATAATAATTTGTATGAAGATAAACTAATCTTTAGACATTGTACCCATGAAATGTAAGTTTAAATTCCAACATGCCTCTTCTGTCCACTTTTGGTTCAGGTAGCATTTTAATGATATTTTCAAATGTCACACTATCCATATCCTCTACCTCTGGCCAAACATATTTGGTATTATACTTTTTTAGGAATTTAACATCTATCTCTTTACTGCTTTTAATTGTTGTTATTTGGCTCACAAAGTGCTTTATAGTTTTTTTTGTCTGATGTTGAACTAGGATCCATTGACCTTTTTTGGTGTTTTCAAAGGTTAGATCTGGAGTTTCGTCTTCTTCAGGTGAACTTAAGTAATCATCATCGCTGTCATCATACTCTACGTCTTCTTCAGAGCTACTAGTGTCACTGCAAACTGTATTCTGTTTCTTTTTTTTCTTAGTGTTGCTTACATCATCACACTGTGTGTCACTCATATCTTCTCTCCTTTTTATCTCATTGCTTGTTTGTGCCTGTCTGCAAGTTGTAATTTCAGCTCCTGGAGCTATGCGTTTGCGTTTTCAAGTTGGAAGTGGTTTGCTCTGTTTCAATGTTTGTAGAAGTAATCCTTTAAAAGAATTTGTTGACTGCATTTCAGACGGGCTTGTCTAGTTTCTTCTTGTCTCCTTTGAGGTTCCGGCGGTGGGTGACTCATTTTGTTGTACATCGGTTGTCTCATTAGGTTCTCCATTGGTTTCTGTGGGTTTTTCAATAGGTTGTTCATTGGTACTGGTACTGGTACTGTTATCGTCTAAGTTTCTTTCTTGCTCTTCTTCCACCTCTTCAATGCTGCAGAATCATACTTTTCTTCTGGGATTACATTTTCAAGGTCATATACCGGCTTTCCTAAAGCCACTTACAATTGTCTCTTTAGAAACTTCGTTCCATGTTTCACTAGTTTTTTTCCCCAAATTAATTTAAAGGGACGAAAAACAGAGAGATCCAGCGGTTGTAGTAGGTGGCTAAAATGAGCAGGAAGTTTTAATATTGTTACATTTTGTTCTTGAGCTGTTTCTACGAACTGATTATCAATATGAGATACATGGCCATCATAGACTATTAAAATAGGCCGAGAATCATCAAAAAAAGACAGTAAGGTCTTTGTGAAACAATTGCGAAAAATTTCGCTAGTCATCCACCCATTAGGGCTTGCGGCAAATGACATTGGTGAAATTTGCAATTCATTGTCTTCGGGAATCCACGAGCTTCATACATTGTTCTCTTTGTATACAACTAAAGGAGACGCCTTTTCTCCAACTGCGCTTGCGCCAGCCAGGACTGTTATATTTTCCTCTCTAGAGGTTGTTATTACTCTGGAACATGATTTTCCTTTTGCCCATACAACCTTAATCCTTGAGGGGTCCATACAAAAGCTTGTTTCATCTAAATTCCAAATAGAATTAGGTTTATTGTGAAGTTTTAGACCGTCAAGGGTTTTTTAAGAACTTGAAAGTACTCGTTGATTAGGAAGGGGTCTGTTGATTTTTTGCGGCAATATTTTAGTGGTTGAGGTTTCTTCGTCGACAAACCGTGGCGACGCTTAAAAGCAATTAACCAGTCTGTTCCTGGCCGATTGTCTTTAAATGGTGTCTTAACATTGTTTATAGTGACAAATTCTTCAACCTTCTCTAATACCTCGGAGCTGGTGAGCCTATATCCCCATTTCTCTAAACATTTTAAATAATCTGCCAACTTTTTTTCTTCGCGAGGTTCAAAGACAGTTGGCCTTCCTTGTGTAAGATTTTTTCCCCCTCTCAAACCTTTGTGATGTTTGTACAAGGTATTGTATGGAATATTAAATTCCAAACTTGCTTGCGACAATGTTGCTAGCCCAGTTTGAACGCTCTGAAGTGCTCTTTGTAGAGTCTCCGTTGAATAGTCAGCCCTCTTAGTCTTTCTCTTATATGTTCTTACCATTTTTAAGACACAATACTATCTTTAAGAAACGCATCCTATGAAATAACGTAATCTTATTGTCAATTTTACACTTACCCGACATTAATTTTTATAAGGGGTAAGTGCAAAAATGAACTTTTACACTTTCCCCATAAGCAATTTTGCGGGGGGAAGTGTAAAGATGTGCGTGTACAAATAAGTTTTTAGTTCATAAGCAAAATACTGCAGTAAACGTCTATATGAATGTATTAAAAGTTGTTTACTACAAAAAAATTTAAAAGTCTTACCTTGAGTGGTCAAAATTTCGCCAATTTCTCGACTCTTGCACACTTGCTGACAGACCGCAGTCGTAGGTTAGATGAAAACTAGTCGGTAAGTTAGAAATAAACATGTACATAAAGTTTGCATATGCATTATGATGTTACAGGAGCTTCATTGGTTGCCTACCATGTCGAAAAAAATTGTTATTTATAAAGTATTGTTTGTTGATACGCGATTTTATACTTGCCCCGTTTTTACACTTGCCCCAGTCTACCCTAATTTGAATTTAAAATGTACGTATATGACGTTATTTGATATCTTCTACTTATAGCACATTCTTTGTTCAAATGATAAGTTTCTTCCAGAACAAAATAACGAATCAACCGAATGTAGATTGGAAAGCAAAAACAGCAAGCAGAAAACCAAAATATAAATCCAATGAAGAAAAAGTCCAATAAAAGAATTGTCCCATAACGGAAAAGTCCATTAAATACAAATCCAATAACAGAAAAATCCAGTAAATAAAAAAAGACCCAAAATATAAATAATTAGAATGGTTTTTAATCGACATGAAATCACTTACGTTGCTTTACATACAACGGTCTTGAGAAAAAATTCCTTTGTTAATGTATTGCGTCATATTGTGAAATTACTAAAAATGTGGAATTCAATAGAAAATTATATTGGAATGAAGATAAATTTACCAGCAATTAGTTGGAAAGAATAAAAATTAATTTGTATGCGTTTTTACGCCATTATTAATAAAATTGTCTTCCTTGTAGCACTTACTTCGTGCAAGCCTAAAGATGGCTCAAACGGAAGTACGAACAAAAATCGATTGCTTGGTCGATTTGAAGTACGACGCGACGTTGCCAAACTAAATAAATTTAAATGCAAATTAATTGCAGAAAATAAACAAATGCAAAATTGAATTTTAATTGTAATTAATTCTAACGAGACGTTACAAACGGGTTGCTGCTTTAAACTATGTTTGTGGAATAGTTCAGTGGGAAGTTTATTGCTTCAATTTTGTTTTGATTAACGGATTCTATTTTTTGTCAAACACAGTTATTTTACGGTAAAGTTGTAACCGGTCCTGGCGTTGTGGGATGATTTTGTGTCCTAGGTAGCTAAGAGGAGGAATGAGTATTTGAAACACAACTGAGATGTATAATAAAATAATTAAACGTATTTACATTTAACCACACAAAATAAAAGAAATAATCAGAATTCAAAATAAAATAAATAACATAAAATAACATAATTCAGAAAATAAAACTTAAATTAATTCCGTTTGGCTCTGTATATTCTTCGTCGAACCGCCGACAGCGCCCTCTATTGGCTTGTGTACGACTTTGTTATACTTCAACGTTGTTTTTATACCCGCGTTTTCCGGTAGTTAATTTCCGCAAGTCTCCTTGCCAGCGGTGCTTTTCTTGTGTTTATCTGGATAGCTGGAACCGATAGATTTGACAAGTGATTTTGTAAAAAATCTCGTCAAATTGTTCGAACGTTGACCTCAGGTGCTTTTTTAAATGCAATTTAAAAGCAGCCTGTACGTAAGAAAATACGGTTTCTGGATTTTACAGGTCGATGCGGCGGATTGTTAAGAATCAAATTCAATTAAATTCACGCCGATAAAACGAAAATTAATATTAGATCGGCACTTTCTATAATTTTTCTAAGGTCGCACTGGACTAGACAGATCGACTGAAATACACTTCAATATGCATTTATGAGACGACGTGATAACAAAACGGATTTTTGGTGTATTTGTTTATGTCTCAGGTACGGAGTTACATAAAATTGTCGTGCAACACAAGAGATGAATAAAACCGCCTTTAACACTTACGGCGAGCACTAAGGTACTCAACAAACAAATGTCTAAGGGTTACTCATCCGGGTCAACCAAGGTGCAGTATGTAACAATCCAGTAATAGTGAATAACTTTTTGGTCATCTACGGCGAGCGTTAAGATACTCTACGAACAGACAACTTTAGGTGTTCGACAATTACTAACAAGGATAATCAAATACAACACTCCAAAACACAACAATTACTGAATATACGATTAATGAAAATGCGTAAAAATGATTCGCTGTTTGGTGCGACAGGTGAAATGCAGGTCCCGATCGTTGCAATGGCCGATCAGTAATTAATCAGTTCGAGCAAATGCTCCAGGCACAGGCGGCGATGGTTAATTGGATTGCTGGTTAACTTACGGTTAGTTCGGTTCGGCAGGCGGTTTTCGGGATGTCCGAAGTGTCTTTAGAGATCGTCTTGCATCTGGTGGGATATACGCGGATGGGGGTAAAGTCTATGCACCATTTTAAAATATGTTTTCAATTTGCTTAAAATAGTGGACTTTATGTTCGTTTCGTTACAAATTTATGGGTGGAAAATTTCGATTTTCATATCTGTTATACATCTTTGCTCTGTGGCGGATCGTTTCCAACTACCCCAGGAACTCTAAGATCATCTCCGGCTTCTACACCTGTGGACTGCGGTTAACCAGACAACACGTTTTCTTAGATTAGAACCAGTTATATTTATACTGTATGTTTTGTTATTAATTGCAAAAAGGCTTTGATTAAAATTCATAATTCTGTGAGTTTTATTTTATCTACCGTTGCTTTAACTTGATGCTTTGAGTGATTACACATTTTGCATTTTACAATTAAAGACATTTAGCCAAGTTTGAAACAAATATGTTACGAATAAATGTACTCTTGACTAAATTAAAACAAGTAGTTGGACCTCGTTTGAATTTAATTTTTGTATTTATATAACTGCGAGTTACATTGTTATTTGATTTAATTAATTTTACGAACCCAAAGGCCTTTGAACTTAATTTTACGTTTGTTACGAGAAACTCGGGTTTCTAGAGTTGAACTGTCAAAAATAAAATGTCCCACCGGTCTTCTCATAACAAAACAAAGCAACGGCTAGCACAGCTTATTTGGAGAGGGATCGCAGGCTTTGTTATGTGTGATTATAACGTGAATCTAAAAAAAGGCGCCAAGACGATGAAAAATTAAAGTCGAGGGATACCGTCTAACTCTCCCCGTAGTAAGCGAAGAATAAATAACACTACAAAAGTAATAACACCGAATATATATATTTATTATATCACAGAAGTTGAAATAAGCATAGAAATGTAAATTCTTGACAAAATTTATACGTAGGCTGATTAAATTAGAAGCTGCGCCGAGTGGCGACCAACACACCATCTAACAAACTGCCCTTGTCGGACTGAATAGTTACATACACATAGCGTCTGAATTTATAAGTACATATATTTAAATTGTAGACAAAAAAAACAAATTAAGCTTTCGAGATTCGATGTGCACAACTGATAAATTCGCGAAGCACAAAAATACAATTAATTGTGTTAAGTTAACATCCACGTACGATCCTAAACGACCTAATCCCCGAAACACAAATAAAAAATTGAAAGTAGTAATACTTACCGGTAGGTTTTACCTCAATCGGATATTAGCTAGTCTCCATACTGGATGTACCTAAAAAGTAATATTAAACCCAGACCGGAACGAGCATATACGTTTAACACAAATAAGAAGGTTTATTTAGCATCCAATTATTACGAACGCAAGTGCGCAGCGTTTCCCTTTGACGTAACCAATTAAATTTTCATGTTTGTCTTTGCAAAAGAAAGGATTGTCCTGGCGGTTCTCAACCTTTGGCGGTGGATATGATAAGGACGTATCAATACTTCGACATCATGGAATATTTCGAACAAGGCCACCTGTTAGTTATCTTGGATGATAACGCAGAACAATTGGTGGCTACCAAAATCTGCTATAGAAAATTAGTAGCGTCAATTTAAACGCTCAATAAAGAAAATTGTATCCTACTTACCCCGTTTCAACCTTCTCCAAATAATCGCATATTAAACTAGCAGCGTGACACAATCTAACGGTGAAGGTTAACCCGGGCGTAAAAGTAACAAACTCGCCAAATGATCTAATGCAATTGAAGTGCGGGAATGCTGTCGAAAATGTGACAGTCCAGGCGCAAGAGCAGAAAGGTCCTGGCAAATTTCATACTAACGAGAAATTTTTCATACTCGCGAATTGAACTACTAATTTCTTTTTTTTAACGTTACACGTTGAATTTAATCTTTGTTTTTTTTAAATGTTAAATTCAATTTACACATAAGTAAAATATTTTTTTTTAATAATTTTTTTTATTGTACCATTTATTTTATTATGAATTTATTTTGTGTGTGAAATTTTGTTTGTTCAATGCATTTTAATTTTTTGATTTATTGGATTTCTTTTATGTAATAAATATTAAATTGTTTAATACAACGGAGCTTTTACTCAAATAACCTGTTCGCGAGTCAATTTTATTTGTTTTTTTTTAGAATTTAGTGACTGCACACTATAAAGGTAGGTTCAAATGATGTGCACATCACCAAACGTGGTTTCTGGTTGGCGAGGTTTAGAAGTCATTTTAAGCTATAAACCTTCATGCCGCTTTTTGATTTTGACGTTTATTTTTCTATATTCCAGTTTTTCAAATCATTCACGGATTTCAGAATTTAACTCACAACCATCTTCACTAAGCACTGGCAATTACCTCATTTATGCTACTGTTATTTAGGCAATTTTAGTTTTAACAGTTTTTGAACGTAACAATCTCTATAGCAATTTTCAAATTACCATTTTCACCCATTTTCACGATGAGATGGCTCTGCTATCATATTTCGTTTATTGTGTACTTGTTTATTCTATATTAAAACCCTATTTAAAGTTTGAATAAAAATGTAAAAATAATTTATGAGTATGTTTTTTCTCAATACTTACGTAATGCGATGTCGAACAAAATATAAAAAATTGCATTTGCGTATATATGTTGTAGCCTGTTTTTGATAAATTATGAAGCTGTGTTCTAAATTTTAAAAAATTAAAGTTTCTAACTAAAGGTATAAATAAGATTTTAATTAATTAATGACTATTTTTATGCCTAAAAAATTTTTTTTTATGTATGTATTGTAAATGGTTGGGTAAAACACGTAAGCGTTTTATGATTCACTGTGTTTTTGCGTTCTGCCCTTGTTGTTATCGATAAAACTGTCTTTCGGCATGTAAGTGCAATCCTAAATCAATACGAATATAAACCATACACGAATTCACTCAAATGTATTTATTAAGATGTTATTACAGTGTTTCACTTGCTTTTTGAATTGTGTGAGTTATTGGTTTATTTACTAAGATTTATTTAAAAGTTTAGATTCATACTAGTATTTACAATAATATTGAAGTATTAATTGGATAGTTAACTTAATTACTTCAATTGAGAATATAGGCACTACATAAGTAATACTTAGAAACTGACGTCAAATCAGAAGAAAAAAGAAAATCACCGAACCGCAACAGTTTCTGATGATACGTATGCAGGGAAGCGCACCAAACATCACTATTAGTCTTCAAAGTAACTTCTAAAGAATATATCAGTATTTTTATAAGACGACATTGTAGCATCAGGATGAAATTTATATCTTAGTCGTGGTTGTTTTCAAAATGCACACGTTTAAGATATTAATGAGAAGAAAAATAATGTAGTTTAGATCATTAAAACGGTTTTAGATGATCAAAATACAATGTAATGCTATTTATAGATAAGTAATTTTTTACTTTATACACATCGGGTAGAAGGATATAAATATATAGGACGATAATGTTTACTGATAGCATTTGTGCAGTTTTATATATGACGCAAACTATAAAGCATATACGTTTGATAAAATATTTAAATTGTCTGCATTTTGTATAAACTTTATACCTTAATAGTATACATCAAAGTATGATTCAACAAACGCCATTGAATTATAAATAAAACATTTGTCTTTGATTATTACTACAAACCACTAAGTACTTTCGTTGGTATCTCTTATGTACAAATCACTGTGACAGTCAGTTATTTATTTGAAGTTTTGTTATGTAATCCTCATCTGTTACTTCCAGATAGAAATTTCAGCTAAATCTCGATCCTTAATTCCTTTAGGACAAAACTGTTGCTCATCCTGACGAATCAAACTCACAAAGCTAATTGATTACTACAAAATCGAATACTTATCTTACCATATAAATGTAAAAATTTAAATGAATAATTTGTAAGCCACAATTTCACAAACTATGAGTTTTCTATATAGACCGCGGTATTTTAGGATTAGCTTTTTATTTATTCTAGGTATAACATGAGTTATAAAACCACATTCTTGATACTTATGTGAACTTTTATATTTGTTATTGTATTACTTTTTGTTATACTTTTGTACCTTAGTATTTCGTATCTGTGCTCTAATTTCATCAAACTCAACATCCGGAAATTGCAATTGCAGTTTACATTTCAAATTCGATCTTTTTGACAACACTGGTGTTTATTAATCTTTTCAATTCGATTTGGGAAATGATGAAGCTACTTACGAACAATGTTATTTATTTATAAAAACCCATCAAATTCTCGTGAGGTTAAATAAGAACTTCTATCTGCAATAATTCCAACTGCACTCAAATTAAGAAAAATAGAAAAATATTCTACGGTTTTATTAACTTTTGCTGGTCTCAAATTACACTGGTCTGCATGAAAATCGGCCCTGATACCATTCTTGACAATTCTTATGTAAAATGACCTACCGAATCCAAAAATGAGCTCCGTTTTTACCCATCACCCACCTATTTTGGGAGGACCCCATTTTTATTTTATTTTTTGCATCTTTTTTAGAATTTTAACTTATAGCCGTTAAATATCCCAAAGCAGGTAATAAAATTTATACCAAAATATATGGCAAAAGTTTTGCTATAAAATGTATATAGAAACAACAATAAAATACAAATATATAAGAATAGTAAAAAATAATAAATAAATAGCTGTTGTAGAGTTAACTTGTCGACGTTTTAAACGTGCTGGATTTTGTGTTCATTTTTGTTCATTTGTGTAAAACAGTAAAACTACTTTTACTCCGGATTTTTTCAAGTGGCTAAGTGTGATTTGTGGTTAATGTCGGGCGTTGAATTACTGCTTAATTATGCCACGCGAGTGTAAAAATCATCCCGATAGCTTCTGCTATGTCTGCGGGGAACGAAAACCCCTTTCTCCGCTTGTTAAAACAGCTTATAAATTGTACTTTGATTGTCAAGTTGGCGACTAGGACAAGACTTGGGCTCCATCAGTTTACTGTACGACTTGTTACAGTAGTTTGACCAAATGGCTCAAAGGTACCTGTAAATTAATGCCATTTGCTGTGCCCATGGTTTGGCGTGAACCTCGCTGTCATCTTACAGATTGTTACTTTTGTATGACTTCCACCGTCGGGTTTTCGAGCAAAAGTAAGCATACAATTCAGTATCCCAATATTTCGTCAGCTCTAAGACCTGTTTCTCATAACGATACTTTGCCAATCCCAGAGCCCCCAAACACTTATACTCTAGAGCCGGAAATTTATTTAAAAGACTCTGAGCCACAAGCTGGGGCTTTGAATGATACGTTCGATGATGAAGAGTATTCCGCAGATTTAGTTTCTAGGCAACCTCACCTCCTCACTCAATCGGAATTAAATGATCTTGTCAGGGATTTGCAGTTACCCAAGACTAAATCTCAGCTCCTAGGATCGCGACTTCAACAGTAGAATCTCTTAGAAAAGGGAGTAAAAATTTCATCTTACGGGACCAGACAAGCAACCCTGAAATGTCCTTTCTCAGAAGATAAAGGTTTAGTGTTCTTCTCTAATGCAAATTTATTGATGACAGAGCTACAGATGCCATGTGACCCAGACAAATGGAGACTGTTTATAGACTCATCAAAAACAAGCTTAAAAGTTGTCCTGTTGGCAAATGGGAATGACTTCCCATCAGTTCCAGTTGCATACTCTGTTGATATGAAGGAAACGTACGAAAACATCTTCAGAATCCTTGATAAAATTAGTTATCATGATTATAAGTGGAAACTTTGCGCTGACTTAAAAGTTGTTGCTCAACTCACGGGCCTGCAATCAGGATTTACAAAATATTGCTGCTTCTTTTGTGAATGGGATAGCCGAGCCCGAGATAAACATTACATCGTACGGGACCGGCCTCTGCGAGAAAATCTTATTCCTGGTCAGAAAAATGTCGCTCACAATCCTTTGGTTCCGAAGGAAAATATTTACTTACCACCTTTACACATCAAACTTGGATTGATCAAGCAGTTTGTGAAAGCAGTGGACTAGACAGGTGGCGCATTTCAATTTTTGAAAACTAAATTTCCTCGTCTTAGCGAAGATAAAATCAAAGAAGGCGTTTTTGTTGGTCCCCAGATTAGACAACTCTTCCAAGATTCGACGTTTATTGAACACCCAAATCGAAAAGAAAAACGAGCTTGGCTTGCATTTCAAAACGTTTGTAAGAACTTCCTGGGTAACCACAAAAGTGAAGATTATGTCGCTCACGTCGAGGAATTGCTTTTAGCGTACAAGGACATAGGATGTAACATGTCTCTTAAAGTTCACTTCCTTCACTCGCATCTGGACTTTTTCCCTGAAAATTTAGGAGCTGTCTCGGATGAACACGGGGAACGGTTCCATCAAGACATCGCTAAGCTGGAGAAGAGATTTTCAGGGAAGTGGAATGCAAGCATGTTGGCGGAGTACTGCTGGTTTTTGAAACGAGAGAGCTGTACCTCAGGGTATAAAAGGAAAGCAAGCACCAAGTAACGATGAATATCTTTTTATTTATTACTGTTTATAGCTAAAATAGTTCTTTTTCCCATTTAAATTAAATCATGTCCATATATTTATTATTATAGTATTTATTATAATTATTATTATCGTTCGACAAATAAATTATAATTAATTTATCAAAAAGTGGTAAAATTAGAGATTTGGGTCTCCCTCGAAAATGGTGGGTAATGGAAGAAAACGGAAGACATATTTGGATTCAGGACGTCATTTTACATAATAATCACCCGGAATAGTATCAAGGCTCGATAAAAAATATTTTTTTGCCGACCAGTGTATCATAGCAGTTATAAATAACGTTGTCCTTTATTAAATGAGACACATAAAACAATATTTTGCTTTTTCTCTTAGGATACAAAAAACCATTCTGTAATTCATTCTTTTTATGTCTTCTGCTTTGGTTTAAAACCGTTGTTAATTAATTATACTAAAATTCATACCATTTATATGCTTTAAAAGTAGCAAAAATAAAATTTTCTAAAATATTTGTTCTTTAAAAATTTCACTTGAAGTGCTGGTGTTGATAGCGCTCATTCCTAGTTGAAACTAAATGATTAAATCATCTTTATAGTTTTTTGGTAAAGACATGATTTGCGGCGTTAGATGCTCTTTAAAAAACATTATTTATAATGATAAAAACTTAGAAATTCGTCACCTGTAAAAATTCTGGCGGTGAATTTCGAGTTGATAACAAGGTTGCCCACTAACCCTTGAGTCGTGGGTAACCTACTCAAAAATATAATAGGGCGCCAGGTAGCCTTGTCGAAGCTTGTGCGTACAACTGCGAAAAGGGTAGGCTTGCCAGAACTCCAAGAAAACACCAGGTAGTTTATAAGGTTCTTTAATGGCTTGTAGAACTGTCTAAACGTGGGCTTACTAAGTGTAAGCCTACGAGACCAATGTCCCTTGATGTAAATAAATAGATATAGAAATGTAAACAAATCGATATAAATAAATAAATATAAGAAAATAATCTGTATAAATAAATAAATCTGTGTAAATATATATAACTGTACGACTAAATAAATGACATGTTTAAATATTAAATACAACTGACTATAACAATAATTCGCGTTTTTTGCGCTTTGGTGGAATAACAAAAGTTAACTGCGCCGTGCCGCGCAAGGCCTTGGGGGAGAGAAAACGCTCACAAACGGCGACAATCTGATTAGACAGTCCGATAACAAAAACTAAAAAAAAAATGTCTAACCCGTTAGGACGGACGGCTCGCAAATTTACGTTTTACACCGGTATGATTTGGTGTATGACTAGACGGTTTGTAGGGATAAAATACAAAAAAAAATTACTATCCCTATGTGGCTAATATCAGGTCGACCATTTACTTGTGAAAATGAATTCTCTACATGTGTGGCTGTGTGTGCGACAATTCAAGCAAACATTTTCTTGCAGAATTGTGAGTGCGTTTGTGTGTGTGTAACGATATACCTACAATAACTCTCGAACTAAAACTCCTAATAACTTGAAATTTGGTATGATGCTGGTTTTTTATATTCTCTCGGATCTATCAAAAGATGGGTCGAATAAAGAAACCGGAAGTGGGTGTATCCGCCACTTTTAAGAGTTTTTCTTATATCATTTTGTACGTATGTAAATTATTCGAATTATTTTCACAATTTCCTTTAGAGATAATTTTTCCTAACAATTTATTCAAATAAAAAAAATCTAACATTAACATTTATTAGATTTTGATTTACAATTTAAAATGAATCCTGCCTGCGACGATTTTTTCTTAATACTTTTACTACACTTAATATTTTAAAAGAATTCAAGAAAATATTAATTATCTAAATTTAAATTTTTATTTTTCATTTACACTGCCAGAGAAGTGAAGGCATGTGGCCTTGTGCCCGCCCTTTAGGACAATCCGCCACTGGGTCCTCTACTGCACAGCATTTTCACTTCCAGCATTTTGAAGCACCCACGAGCTGAGTACGCGCTATACGCCGACAACACTGCAGTAATGGCAAAGTCGAGATTCCTTAAACATCTCGTAGATCGGTTACAGATCACCATGGATCATCTATCGAGATAGTACGCAGAAAAATAAGAACGGAACATCTATTGAATCTGAGAAGTGCCGACATACCGTAAACTACAAAGCAAAATACCTAGGCTTCGTTCTGAACAAACGCCTGTTATAGAAGAAGCATCTTCACAAAGCACCAGGGAGAGCATTTGTAGTTACGACCAATTACAAAGAGGAACAAAGTTCTATCTGTGTACAAAATGTAACGACTTATTTATTGATATCCCAAAATTATTTGAAAAGTATATTTAACTGTCTATTCAAAATTTATTTTTGCAGATAGAAAGAAAGATCACTTTCTGTGTGACCATCGACACCTAAAGGTGAATATAAGAAGTAATTTATTTTTCTACGTTAAACGATACGAACCTGATGAAAAATACAAATTTTACGTGGTAGACTTTAGGTACTATTCCATTCATTTTCAACTGCGAGCCTGACCACGATCTAAGAATAATTGTTTGTCTGAATGTTTGTCCTTTTGCATCAATAGTGAATAAGTGATTGTAGCGTTTTCTCTTTTGTTCGTGTTGTTACTTAATCGTTTCTTACGTGTGGTGTCTTATTCGTTATCGTTACCATATACTGCAATACGATATCGTTTTTAGGCTTGTTATTGTAAGTCACAATCTCGAGATACGTCGACAATTGAACCCTGGACTAGTAGCTCCCATAGACTCATCTCTCGCACCCCGTGTTTGTAACATCATGTATACTTGTCGAGTAGCAAATACTACACCCTGGTACTTTTATCAAACATAAAGTAGGTTACAGTATTCAACGTTATGTTTCTAAGAACAATAGGAAGATGTTATCACAATATAGTAATTGTTTAAAAAGATTACCTTGTTAATTTTATTGTAGTTATAAAAGATAAATCAACTGTATTAAACTTGGTGACGTTAAATGTACCACGATAGCTTTCCTTAATGTGCATCATCGATAGTTGTAACTTTAATTAGGTTTGCAACTATTACGCGTGTTTTGGCCAAACGAAACGTAAATATTTTGTATTTGTGTTTAAACCTAAGGATTTTAAATTGCAAAACCATTTTCTTACAACTGAATTGTGTTTATGGACGCATTGGCTGTGACTCCACGCGCACATTTAGTTGGCTTTATGTTAGATTATGTACAGTATGTTTGGCGTTTTATAACTTGAATAATATTCGATGGTAGTACCCCTAGTTATAGATGTTTTTGTTTCACACTGTTCTAGGTATCCTAATCCCCGCCACAGTTCGAGTGCGGTTAAAAACGAACTGCTACTATACGGGTCGGTAATACAGACCACCGCAACGTGTCCACACGCGACAAATATCCACATAAAGAAGATACAGCAAACCCAAAGCAAGGCACCAAGTCTTGTTGCCAATGCACCGTGGTTTGTGAGAAACAATCAGCTGCACAGAAAAAAGTAATTTTGCAATTTTATATTAATGGCACTTCACACTGGGTACTCGTGGACAAGACATCGTCATTGTAGAAACGCATTTTTGAAATGGTACCCACAATTCAAATGGAGCTTTGTCGTATTCTCTATAAGCAAACTTTAATTACGATACTTCCCGACAACATAAATAAGTTCTAAGTCATCTTTTTTAAATAAGAATTGCATTTGCAACAAAATACACAAAAAGGCTTATTATACTCACTGCGCCTGTTGTCTAAAACCTTACATAGAACAAAATCCTAATAAATCGGTAGCAAAATTATCTGCGGCAACAGGTGTAAACTCATTCTAAATTAAACTTTTAAATCATAAGGATTCAATGATTCACATTGTCATTATGAGTTTGCCACCAAGCATTAAAAAACCCAATGAATTAAGACATCGGAAGTTGCTTGAACTATATATGCCGTTTACGGAGAGAATTCAATCGTAGAAAGTACTACACAAAAATGGTTTTCTAAAAACTGATCCTATGCTTCTATTTGTGATGATTCAGGTCAATAAACTCAAGAATTAGCCTGTATAACAGCTTGTCTGAAATCCGACATTAGTCGATTCGGATTTAGTTCAGGTTGAAGATTTTTTTTCTGCAGAAATTCCATGTACGTGAATTTGGTACACCACCTAGAAAAAGCTCATGCTCTAAATTGCACATTAAAAACTGATCAAAAACTTTATGTACTATAAATTTTTAGAAATGTTGACAATGGAAAAGGTAGCATTAAAGTAACCTGTAGTAATACCAAGTTTATGATGGTTTCGATATTTTAGTTCAAGCGATTTAAATGGTTCGCTTGATAGATGACTTTTTAAAAATGAACGCCGTAATATACTATGTAGTTTACCAATGGCGACAGAAAAAATCTGTTACAGTTGTTTGTGCATTTTTTTAGTACGCTGTTTAATTCCATTTCTCAAATGAATTGTCTCTGGTCTACCGGTTTGTGAAGCGCGGTCATGCTCTGTAACCGTTTTGACTATTCTGTGTTCATTGCTTCTAGTCCAAACAGATTTTTTACAAATGGAACTTCTTTTAGCAAACTTATATAGTGCGCTCTTCGCTCATTTCTATTAGAAAACACAAAAATTATTCTGCTTGTCGCCGAGCTTTAGATTTTCTCTAATAGAAAAAAAATTTCGGGTCATGATATTGGCTAAGAACTCGGAACACAATTTCGGGATTTTGTATTTTGCATAGTTAGATTATTTTTAACCATATTTGCAGAATTAACTAAAAGGACCAAATGTGCGGGCCTAAGTTTTCATATTCCCTATGTCCTATATTTTCTTCACAGACTCTGCAAAACAAGGTAATATGTTTAAAAGTTGTCATTGGATTTAATGACCGCGAAAGTCAATGATCTATTGACAAGTGACGCTGCCAAAATCCCAACTATAAAATAAGTTAGGAGCAATGGCAGTATAATTGTAAAAAACAACATCAAAACTAGCGGACAGCTGTTTCGTTCTTTAGGAACTCGTCAGCGCTGGGATACACCGATGTGTTTTCACAACCATACTGACAGACAACCGTACTCTTTTATGTGGTGTAGACATTATCAACATATTTAAAATGTTTTTGGAACGCCATCCTGTGGTAAAAATACCACGTATGATAATATAGAAAACTATAAATTAGTGCGGAGGGTAGAAAAGTTGTCATTAGATTTAACGACAGCGAAAGTCAATGATCTATTGACAAGTGACGCTGTCAAAATCCCCACTATAAAATAAGTTAGGGACAATGGCAGTATAATTGTAAAAAACAACATTAAAACTAGCGGACAGCTGTTTCGTTCTTTAGGAACTCGTCAGCGCTGGGATACACTGATGTGTTTTCACAACCATACTGACAGACAACCGTACTCTTTTATGTGGTGTAGACATTATCAACATATTTAAAATGTTTTTGGAACGCCATCCTGTGGTAAAAATACCACGTATGATAATATAGAAAACTATAAATTAGTGCGGAGGGTAGAAAAGTTGTCATTAGATTTAACGACAGCGAAAGTCAATGATCTATTGACAAGTGACGCTGTCAAAATCCCCACTATAAAATAGGTTAGGAACAATGTCAGTATTGAAACGTCCGAGAAATTATTTGCAAATGCAAGAGCCTTCTAGAAGCTGTTATCCATCTTCTAGATGATATACCGAAAAATAGGGAACGCTCCAGAAGGATTTCCGTATGTGTATATATACCGACGAGACAGATCTAGGTCAGTTATTGCTGGAATGCGAATACCGCAGTGTTAAGAAGATTATCAAGTGGAAATAAATCGTTAGCACGCGTGTGTCTACATAAATATACCGAAAATAATCGTGTACGTGATTTTTAGTGTAAACAAGTGTGAAGCTAACCACGGACGTTATCTTATCTTCTTGTAAGTGATATAAATTAGTGTAAGTGTTTTTATCAAATATTATTAAATTTAATTACTTCGGTTAATTTAAAAGTGTACATATTTCTAGAATAAGTAAACGTATTTTTAGTCGTTAAAAATAAATTAGTTTTTAATAAATAAATACGCAACAGTATAATTGTGAAAAACAACATCAGAACTATCGGACAGCTGTTTCATTCTTTAGGAACTCGTCAGTGCTAGGATACACCGATGTGTTTCCAGAACCATTATAGTTGGATTTTGACAGCGTCACTTGTTAATAGATCATTGACTTTTGATGTCATTAAATCAAATGACAACTTTTCTACCCTCCGTACTAATTTATAGTTTTCTATACTATTGGAATGTTTATTTCTTTATTTTATTTGTTTAATTTTTGTGTTTTACAGGAATTTTCTAACGATTTGTAATGGCTATTCTTCTGGTTTTTGAAAAACAAACATCTGTCGTGAAGATAACATTAAAAAATCATTTCCGACGTTTACTAACATTAAAAAGTTAAAATTTGGTTTTGTAATAACAAACCACGTGCTTTTTCTATTATTTTAATGCAATTATATTTTATTTCAATTGGTGCATCAATATTTACAAATAAATTTTATAAAAATTCGTAATGATACAATAATTTAAAAAATGTAGAAAATCCTTACAGGAATAAAAAAAAAACTGAAAAAAATTATTTTTGCATATATATGACTGTTATTTTGTTTTAAAAACCAAAACAAATAGCAAATAAATGTTTTTAGTAAAGTTATCATAGAATTATAGTTTAAAACTAATTTGAAAATATTGAAACGTCCGAGAAATTACTTGCAAATGCAAGAGCCTTCTTGAACTGTTATCTAGTTTCTAGAAGATATAGCGAAAAGTGAGGAACGATCGAGAAGAATTCGCCGATGTCTATAAAAGCCGAAGATGGAAATCGTAGGTCAGTTATTGTGGAAACGCGAATGCAGCTGTATTAAGAAGATAATCAAGTTGAAATAAATACGTATCGTTAGCACGCGTGTGTATATGATTATTAGTGTAAACAAGTGTGAAATCCGAGGACCTTATCTTATCTCGTGTTAGTTATCGTGTTATACAACGGTTATACATAAATTATAGTGTAAGTGTTTTTATTATTAGATTTTATTAGTTCGGTTAATTTTAAAAGTGTACATATTTCTATAATAAGTAAACGTAGTTTTAGTCGTTTTAAATAAATTAGTTTTTAATAAATAAGAACGTAACAATATCATATATAATAGCAACTACCTTACAATGGTTTTGGTTTATTTACTACTTAATTAATAATTTTTTAGAGTAAATGGTGTATTTATTTATTAATATTTACCTGCAAGCTTCGTCAGGCATTTACCCTAAAAATTATTAATATTATATTTATAATTAGGCGATTTATAGTGAAGAAATGCGTTAAACTGCATAGTTTATATTTAATTAGTGTGAATGCAAAATTTTATTTAGTAAATAATTAAATTACAATTAAACCATATTGATTTAAGTAACTTTTTTTAGTCAAATTTAGAAGCCCGGTATAGGTAAAAAAATCTTTTTTTTTATTAAAAAAATAGAACGTTTTCAACTAGTAATTACAAAAGTTGTGAGAATGCAAAAAAACTGTAATTAATAAAACAGTATATGTGTCCATTATATTTTAGCTTTCATTTAAATGTCATTTATTCTACTACACAATAATACTTATTGGAAAATCTATTTTCAACATAAAAATATACATGTAAAGTTTACTCTGATAAATCAACAAAATAACGTGACTTTAATAAAAATGCAAATTAAACTGCATCAACAATGTCAATTTTAAACAAGCTGGAATAATCTAACCGCTAACGGATAGTTATGAAATTTATTCAAAATCGTTTTCAGTAATTGTTGCACGATGATAAAAAACAATTTATGTAGTAATTTAATATTCAATTTTATTTTATTTGGCAATATTGGAAAACTTGAAACGATATTAAAGTTTTAATGGTACATTATGTTGTACATATTTTAAGTAAGGAACGTATAATTAAAATATACAAAAAGAGCGTTTTAGATTTTTATTATTTAGTGAAAAAAAAGTTGCTATCATCCAGGACCTCATTTTCGTGGTACATGCATCGAAAAATAAAATTTATGTAATTTTTCTTTAAAGAGGAAAAGCTAATTCATTGCAATAATGTTCGTGGATTTATGAAGTGCTTTGAAATAGAATATGATTAAAATGACGCATATTCTTGGATATGTTTAAAAATAGTCTTAAAGCAGTCTTACTGCGTGATGGAAGTGTATTTGCGTCTCTTTCTATGTGACACTTCGTTTATATGGAAGAAAACTACGATTCTTGAGAAAATGAAATATAAAGAGCATCAATGGATGGTTTGTAAAGATTTCAAAATACTAACCTTGTTGTTAGGTCAGCAAGGAGGTTATACAGAATATCCTTGCTTTTTTTGTTTATAGGATTGTAAAGCTAGATAGCTGCACTAGACAAAAACTGACTAGCTTCTTCGAGACATTTAATTACTCGACAAGAAAAATGTCATCAATACAACCTTGGTTTCGACAGAAACTATTTTACAGAACGTAAATTTCAAGCACAGTTACTTGCACAAAATATTGACAATATTAGAGATATAGAAAATATAGTAATGTCTAAAACAACCCATGAATTACTTAAAGATTTTGAAGTTGACAATGACGAAGATAATAACGGTTAAGATAGTTCTTCAGAGCTTCAAACCCAATATACTTCTAAACATTTTTTAGGTAAGGATTGAACTTAATGCAAAAAATAAGCTCCACAATAGAAGACGGTATTTGAAAAACATATTGCTTCTAACTGTAAGATATCTTGGGATCTTGTTTCTTTCCGAGGAAATTGCTTTATATATTGAAACGTTCGAGAAGTTATCCGCAAATGCAAGAACCTTCTCGGAGTTGTTATCCATTTCTAGAAGATATACCGAAAGATAGGGAACACTCGAGAAGTATTTCCAAATGTGTATAAATACCGAAGAAACAAATCCTAGGCCAGTTATTGCCGTAATGCGAATACAGCAGTGTTAAGAAGATTATTCAAGTCTAAATAAATAAGTCGTTAGCGCGTGTGTGTACATAAATATACCGAGAATAATCTTGTACGTGACTTTAGTGTAAACAAGTGTGTGAAGCTATCCGCAGACTTTATCTTATCTTCCTGTAAGTGATATAAATTAGTTGTAAGTGTTTTTATTAAATATTATTAGATTTAATTAGTTCGGTTAATTTAAAAGTGTACATATTTCTAGTATAAGTAAAAATATTTTTAGTAGTTGAAATAAATTAGCAGTCAATAATAACATTCCATACAATATGAAGACCAACACGGATAAGTACGGCGTAAAGGTTTGAGCTCTGTGCGATGTATCAAATTCATATTAGACTTGATGTACGGATGAAAATTTTTTTATTAAAGAAATATCTCAAATAAATTGAATTTTTGACAAAAAATCGAGTGTTGCATATTGCTATGATTACATTTGATTTTGAAACATAACTGTGGTAGCAAGTCAACAGTGGTATTGTCTAAAACCTTAGGTTCACTTTGTGTCCGGTTATTATGCGGTCTTTAAATTGTGGAAAATGAATAAAGTTGCCTGTAGTTATGGCAATACAAAAACTAACTCGACGCGTGTTAACAGGTAAACGTCGATAGTACAAGCTTGTAATAATCAATTTGGATTTCAGGTTTAATTTCCCTGCATCACGAAGTTAATCAACGGAATGCGATGCCTTACCTAAATTCTTACATACAAGTTTAATCAGCTTAAGTATAAATTATGAAATTATTTTTGTCTTTTTAACAACCGTACATAACATGTAGAAACTAATAAATTAGGATATTATTAATCCAAGCTAGTGTTTACGCCGACCACGGTACAGCGTAACTTTATGTTATGTTATGTTCGTTAGTAAATAAACGGAAGGATCTGACCTGTGTTTTTTAGGTGTCGGGTAAGTGATAGACGCTGGTATCCGGGTGTCTATAACCATTTACTTTAGTGGTGATAGTGTAGACGCCATATGTCGTTACTTCGAGTAATAGCCGGAACAGTGATTTGCAGATGAGTTCGTAATCATCGCAGTGAAGTCAAGTAATAGACTCATTTGTATAAGAAGGAAAAATTATCAAGGTACAAGATAGAAGATACTAAGCAAATGAAATACAAGGGAAAAAAATACTAAAAGAAAAACAGATAAAAGTCGTTAAATTGCCATTTTGTAAAACCTACCAAAAGGTGTTCAATCTAATCAGCCCAAAAAAAATTTGTGTGTGAATAGCGGTTATGTAGCTAAATGCTAGAGTAAGTACATCTAAAAGACGAATTTTAACAAACGTTGAATTCATAGAATATATTCTTACCTAACGACTAGTTTCAAACACATGTGCTTGATAAGAAGCAAATTTATATAACCTTTCGTGATTTACATTGGAGCTTTCAAAAGTAAAAGAACGTCATAAACAAGAACGAACTTATTTCAGCGCCAAATCTCCCACCAACTTACGTTATTCGTGGTGGTAAATCAATATGGCCAATTTTACAAAATCCAAAAAACTAAATAACGTGATACAATAGGATATATAGGGTTAAACAAAATGGAAATAAATAAATGTAATGTAAGTTGTCTATACGACAGGTCTCAAAATGTAATTCAAATTGGAAATTCCTACTAAATAGAATAAATGCAACTTTTACATTACAGAATCACATTTGCCGTGTCTGGTTTCAGACGGTTTAACGAATTTGCAAATCGAATCAATTCAGTTCACTACTTGTCGTTATTCGCGATGATCGTCATTTCTTTTTCGTTCGTAGACCAAGCCAGCCCGATGCGCCAATCTGGCGTCCGCTAAACCGCGTTTGCGTTGTCTAATGACACTTGAACAAGACGTGTTCGACGTCATCTCTTTCTCCGCACTCGCAGTCGGCCGTTTCCAATCTGGCTATCTCGTTTAGGTATTCTTTAAAATTTCCGTGTCCGGTGACGATCTGCACCGTAAAGCGACCAAGTTTGATTGGGATTTTTTGTCTTTTTTCTATGGAGAGAATAAACCAAAAGGTCCATCTTCCGGTTTCGACGTTTTCCCATCTCACATTTCATTTTCGGACGGATTTTTCGCGAACGCGTGTTTTTACCGTCGACCAAGGATGGTGTTTGTAATATACGTCGATATTTATGGCTTGGACTGCTTCTTTTGCTAACGTGTCGGCTCTTTCGCTACCTGCCGTTCAAAAAGGGGCCTTGGTTCAGCAGAATTCTAGCGTAATAACGTCTTTCGCTTCTGCGATAAGACGTTGTACTTCAAAAGCTAACTTCGTTGGCGTTTTTGGACTGCCCAATGCTCCTAACGTGGTTCTTAAGTCGTCCATCTCAAATACGAGCACAACGCTTCTTGGATTCCAACGAGCTCGTTTTGAAAGTTGTTGCAGCCTTCGACGTGCCTCATCTCTCCCGCTTTCCCGTCATCGAACGTCGAATCATCGGTGAAATAACGCCAGGGCGGCGTTCCTTCTCCCATTTGGATTTGGAAGTTTGCCAGACTTGCTGGGTGGCCTATCTCGAATGTGTCGACACTCGTTTTGACTAGGCGCCTCCGGTAACTAATGTCATCGATTGTGACGCGTGTATTATCGTCCGGGACCTCTCTTCGAATGTTTTGAATATCAGTCGTTTCCTGCAAAAACAAATCAAGCGGCAGTAAATTGCTTAAAACAAGGACGGTTTTCATAGAGACCGCGCTATAAGCCATTGCGGCCTTTACTGTTAAGGAGCGTTTAGCACTTTTTGGCGTTCTTTACGTTACATCCTTCTTGTCAGATTTCCGTAGCATACGAAATGGCAGGTTGGATAGTTCCCTGATAAACTTGAGCGGTCGCTTTCCTTTTGAATCCCCACGTGAGATCCGCCGCCAAACTGATTTTGGAAGCAAGTTTACGGCCCTTGTTAGCAGCGTATTTGATGTGGGGCGTCCAATTGAACTTGTTCTCAATAAGCACTCTCGGATATTTTATGCTGTCCTTACAGTACACTCTACCTTCTCCGACTATGAAGGTCGGTTTTTCTTGTTGCGGTCGTTTGCCGTAATTTTGTTTTCCAGCTCACCGCTCCAGCATCATAAGCACTTTGATTCTTTTTGGTTTAAGGTTTTTAAAATTACAAGCTGTCACTAAGAGCATTGTGTCGTCGGCGTACCCCACCAGGCTGCATCCTTCTGGCAATTAACTGTTGAAAATGGTATCGTATACCAATTTCCAGTAAACCGGACCGGTGCAACTACTCTTGGGGCATCCTCGAAGGACTTTTCTACTCCTGGTTTCGTTGGTCAGCTTTACTTGGGCCGTTCTGTCACAGAAGTAACTCTTACTGATGTTAATTATGTTTTCGGGTAGCATCCTTACTTTACACTTTTCGGATGGCGTCGGTTGTCGTTTTTCCCGCCGCAAAACCGAATTGGTCGGCGTAGATACCACCGTTCACTGCTACGTTATATTCTATCCTAGTGGCGATTACTCAGTCAAGAATTTTGCCAACCATCGGTAGTAAACTAACTGGGCGGTAGCTCTTAGACTCGGTCATATCTTCTTTTCCCGGCTTCGGAATAAACTTCTTTATTTGTATTTTCCAGCATGTGGGAAAAGCGTCCGTTCTACGCATAAATTGAACGTTTGCGTCCCGATGCCTGGAATGATCTCGAACGCTCGTTTGGTCGCTTCTGAAGGCACTCCGTCGTGTCTCGAGGTTTTTTTTATTATTAATCGTTTTTAGCGGTCTCGCTATTTCTCCTTTGGTTATCTCCACATCTCTTTCTAATCTGCTTTGCGGACGACATAACCGTCACAGTGTCCGCAAATTCTCGACGAGACTTGGAGGCAAAATCTAACACGTACCTAAATATTGTGACTGGCTGGGCTGGCAGCAATAAACTAAGTATTTCTGCAGACAAGACTAAGTACATGGTTTTTGGCTCTACACTAAGACGAGATCCTTCACTGCGCCTCCTCGATACTCCTGTCCATAGGGTCTTCGAATTCAAGTATCACGGACTATTGCTCGACGACAAGCTGAATTTTGTTAAACATTGCGCTTTCGTGGTTGACAAGTGTAAGAGTGTCTTGCACTTGTTCTACAAATACTCACGTTTGAAATGGAACCTTCACAAAAAACATCTTGCGAATATCTTCGACAATGCAGTTATTCCCATGCTCACATATGGCTTAGACATTTGGTACCACAGACTTCTACATTCCCACGTGGTCAGGGAACTGGCCTCGTTGCAATCCTTGTTTCTAAGAACTATCCTAGGGGCGTATCGCACCGTTCTCGTAGATACCCTCTCTGTTATTTCTAAACATCCTCCTCTAAATCTCCTCTTGCAGGAAATTTACTGCACCAAAGTTCTTCGCAAGGCTGGCTCGTGCAATTTTCTTGACCAGCACGTTTCAAACGACAATTTTCCGTCATTTTCAGCGGCCAAGCGTCACTTAAAGGTCTTGATCTTGGGTGAATGGCAGCGGCTGTGGGACACTTCCCATAAAAGGCGTAATGTCTATTCGCTTATCCCGGATATCCTTACCTGGGTCAGAATGCCCCACGTCCCTGGACGAGAAGCCGTCCAAGTCCTGTCTTGACACGGCCGATTTCGTTGCCATCTAAAGCGCATTAGCCTTTTTGATGATGACAGGTGTCCGTCGTGTGGCGTTCCTGACACTCCGGCGCATCGGATTCTCGCTTGTCGCGAATTCGATGAGGATCGGAGTGCCCTGTCATCCATTGTTAGCCCGTATCCCGATTCCCCTCAGGCCATCCTCGAACTGGTGCCTGATGTAAACATTTATAGACGTTTTGCAAAAAGAGACCAGAGTTTACAATAAGAATAAGGTTTTATTTTCTAACGAAATTTGCATGGTTTTGTTTATTTTTCTTATAAGAAAGGTACGGCAAAGTAGGTATTTAGTTTTTATTAACATTAATAGCGTGAATTTTAGTTTAGAATCATTTTATTTCTGTATTTTTATTTCGAATAACCCTTTTAGTTAGTTTTTCGCCGTAGCTACTTAACTAACTCTGCTTTTCCTAGTACTTACACAATTTCTAAGTCCTTTTCCCACCTACTTGGTTTTATGCCTAGAAGCGAGGATAAGCCGAAAAGCAGGTGCCTCGCTGAACCGCGTGCTTTCAAAGCACGTTCCGTTACCTATCCCATCCAACTGAGTCTAACCAGATTTGTCCGTTTAAATGAAACATCTTCTTTTCTTACCTATCCTAATTATGGCAAACTTTTACCAAGCAAGTTGGGGTGGTTTGGTGGGTCCACATCCTCCTCCTCCTCTAATCTGCAAGCGGTCGTCGGTTCGGTCGTCGTTTTCGGGAAAAAACGTTTCCAAAAGAACGTCATCCCTTTTGACAGCGGTAGTCGTGTAACTACCATCCTGCAACCTGATATTTCCCATTCCGTTGTTCGTGTTTCTTTTCCCTCTTACGACCCGGTACGTTACGCTCCACGGATCTTTTTCGGCATTTATTGTGAAATATTCCTTCCATTTTCCGTTCGAGTTTTTTCGATCAAATCTCGATATTCCGTTCTGGCTGCGTGATACTCAGCTTTCCTTGCATTTCTAGATTTTAGGTCGTAAGCTCTTTGTTCACGTCTTCTCGTCCTATATGCTTCTTCTACTTCAGATAATGTTTACCAAGTTTATTTTTAATTTATTCATTAATTAATAGAGTGGCAATTAATGTTTTATATAAACTACTTAAAATAATTTAAAAAAAAGCTTAGAGGAGTTACCTGAATTTTGTTAAAATCTTTAAGATATCGCTTAATATATTTAGCTCTGAAAACCAGAGCAAATCTTTAGAAGAATTTTGTTAATAAGAATTTACGTATTTGCAGCTTTATGTAAATGTTTTCTTTTTCAATAAAATTGTTTATAAGCTTAATTGTCAAACGTCGCTATATTTTTTATACTAAAAAAATCCAACATATTTTACAAATAGTAATTAGTTTTAAAAAATAAATTAAATCACTGTAATATAGAATTGTAAAATGATTATGTTTCACAAGATAAATCTTTTGAAATAAGAAATAATCTAAATTGGTGCTATAACACATAAGTTTACTATAACCTTTTCTTATTATCTTAGTAGTGTTATTGTTATTACCTCCGTATACACTCGGACTCAGCAATTGATGCAACAGGAAAAGAAAAAGGAAGAAATTATCCTGATTCTTTTTGTAGCTATTTTCTCTTATTAGTGTAAGAGGGTTGCTAAAATCTTACATGACTTTTAGCCTATAGACCTATTACAGCTGAAATAGTTATACAGTTTAAGCAGTAAAGTTGTCAGCTTTTTTCTGAAATTGTTATTTATACTAATCACAGTATAAATTTGCTTTTTAGTTATAAAGGTTATTGAGCATTTATGCCGACGTAAAAATGATAAATTGAATTCTAAATAACACAACGTAAGTTGTATTTTGTAATTCAATAGCCGTATATTTATGCTCGTGCCTCAACTTTAAAATATGAAAAGATCTATGAATGCTCGTAAAAATAACGTATAAAACAGTTACATAAATTTCTTTTCCGATAAAAACTTTTATTAAACTTAACTTGATTTAATGTTGAAGTAAAATCATCAATCGTTAGCATAAATTAATGTTGCAGTAAAAACATTTTACCTGCTTTGTATAACATTTTAATTTGAAATACACAGTAAAATCACATACGCTCAATTACAAATAAATAAGTGAACGTTCAAGATAAAAACGCTTAAGATTGCATCATCGATCACTAGATTCACAATTGATAAGAAGATTGAGATGTTTAAATTGCATGTAAGATGTTAGTCGAGATCTTTTTGCTTTTAGATTAGAGAATTAAAGAGGACCTCGAAGTCCTCCAAAAGAAAACTAAATTGACGGCAACCGGGTTGTTAGGTATTCCCGGGTAGATAATTTTTTTTTAGAAAAGTACTAAATTAAGTTTACCCGCATTTTGCTTTTCTTTTTAGACAGAATGTTATTCGAATAGACATTCAAAGTAATTATAAAGTAAATTGCGATAAACATGAAAAATTTCGTGTTTGTGGTCTATTTCGTGCAATTTATACATTGCCGACGTAAATTAATTTTTTTTTTATAAAAGCATAATAATAAGTAAATTTTTCTTGTTATTAAATGAAACATCTTTCGCCAATAAAGCTTTAGAATGATTTATTGCCAGGGCACGATTGATGAAGCTGCAAGTCAAGAGCTACGCCTTCAATAATACGTTTTACTACCAATAATGTAGATACCGACAAGGAAACTTCTCAACAAATGATCCTGTTTGTATTAAACGGATATATCAAACTGACACCGATGTTCAACTCTTATAAGATATCAAACAAGAATAAAGTAATAGTGAAAATGACAGATTCTTCCTATAAAAGCCGCAAAGAAGGCGAATGCTAGAATGAAATGGGTTTCAAACGTGCATACTCATATATTTTTTAATCTTTTTAACTTCGAAAACGTGGAAATGTTAAATTGTGCAGAGTGAGACAATTGTAATAGTCTCTGAATCGTTAATTCGATTAAGTATCTGTCGGAGAAGGAAAGACAGCAAAGATTTAGCATTAAAAGGATTTAACTTTTTACAGAAAGACCGTTGCGTAACCGAGAATGGAATTAGTTTTCTTTAATTTTACTTTTTTGTACATTCGCTAATCGAATATAGCTTTTTGTAAAACGAAGTCGGGCGGATAGTGATAACGTGGGGACAAAATACGTGCAGTGGATATTAAAGGAGGACTAATAGATTTTAGCAATTGCTTTTTGTGCGGATATGCAATTTCAATGGTACCGACGAATGTATTCCGCCAGGAAACCTCTATTATACATCCATTTGCCACTAGTCTTGCTTCACTCTTTCTTCTCGGTTAACTCGAATAAATGTAGAATTATGCTGTCAACTTGAAGAGAATTTAAAGCTGAGAAAATTAGTCGAGCGCTTTCTTTACATTGCTGTAAAATTTCAAAGCGTACCAAAATATAAATTGTCATTAAATTAGTGTTGAACGTTTATTAAGTTAATTAGCCAATTAAAATTTATAATTTTAGAAATATATATTTTTATTTTAATAATTTAAACAAAAAATTGCATATACATAGTTCTTACAATTTGACCTACAAACGTTACATAAATGGTAATTCTCCGCATCGGAATTGTAAATTGCCAAATTTAACTTTTAATGAAATTCATTTAACTAATAACATATAATTTGCTTAAAAATTAGTTGTTTATCTAGAAAAGTGTAACTTCACAAACTCTCCTCATTCGTGAATCTGTGAAGTTACCCAGGCCCGCGCCTAGCACTTTTGGTGTCCTTGTGCAAATTTAAATTATTGTCGATATTGTTATTTTTATATATAATGTAAGAATTAATATCTGCTATATTCAACAGGCCATAAAAAAAAGAAGAGGCCAGCGGCGGGTAATCCTAGCGCAGTTATAAGCTGCGCATAACTTGTCAATCGTATCCACTCCGCCTTTGGTCTTGTTATAGTCGATTATAATTGTATCGTTGTAGAATTTGTGGATACAACAGTTCAAAAAAAAATAAATTCAACGTCTTCAAGAAGGAAAACGCTGCCGTAAATGCTGGATTTCAAAATAACAGTAAACGCCTCGAATCAAAAGAAAACTTAAAAATTTTAATGCACTAAACTGTACACTGGTAATACAAAAACGCAGTATAAACAGATTCTAGTAATTATAAATGTGCCGATACTTGGGCATACAAGGAGGTATCAAGTATGTACCTTAGCACCCTTAACAATACACTGGTCTATTTAGCAACGCCACATGCTCAACGTAAGCAACCCGCAAGCGCTAACAACACAACACAACTTAACAAGCGGTAAGAATTCAAATAATTTAAATATTTATAGATTATACAAAACTGTACACTCCCCGCCTTGAAATCACTCAGATTTCAACAACTTAAATAAAACTACGTGTGACAACTTCAAATAAGTAACATACAAGTTAGATTAACGTAATAAAAATGAGTATAAGTACAATAAATCTAAACTTCAATATCCAAAATAAAAGAAAGGCCAAACTCAAAATATTAGTATGTTTAAGCTTAAGTCCTAAGCGCAAGCGTCTACTTGAATTATTGCGAGACCTAGTAAATGGCGAGCAAAGTTAAACTAGGTAGGCAACACACACAACCGATGCACTGAACGCCGCACGACACTTCCGTTGGATAGTTTTACAGAAGCTGCGCGTAGCACGTTGTCGTGCCCATGATGAAGCTGAACGACACGTCCAAGATGCCACTGAAGTGGTGGTAAGTTGTCATCTTGGAGCAAGACGCAGGAATCGAGACAGAGAAGATCAGGCAGATGCTTGAACCATTTCTGACGTCGTTGAAAATCAGTGACTACCTCTTTACTCCACCGTCTCCAGAAATGCTGAACTAGTTTTTGAGATCGTTGGTACGTTCGCAAGCGATTGTCCATGATGTGAGTAAGATCAGGTTTGGGTAAAGAATTTAAAGGACGGCCTATGAGGAAGTGACCAGAAGACAGAGGAATAAGGTCATCAGGATCCGATGAAATTCGGGATAACGGCCTCGAATTTAGAATCGACTCTATCATTGTTAGAGACGTATACAATTCTTTGAAAGTTAAATTCGCGTTACCGAGGACTCGTCTTAGATGTGTTTTAACAGATTTAACAGCTCCTTCCCAAAGGCCGCCTTCATGGACAGACCTTGGGTTTATAAAATCCCATTTAATTGAACTTTTATACAAATAACTAGTAATTTTGTCATGAGATTCTTTGTATGTAATAATGAGTACAAATTATCAATCTTAGTCTTAGCACAGCGAAAATTGGTTCCATTATCACTTGATATACAGTTAGGAATGCCTCTACGGGCAATAAATCTTTTAAGAGTATTTAAAAAAGCGTCCGTAGACAAAGAAGTAACAAGCTCTAAATGTATGGCACGAGTCACCATGCAGACAAATACGCATATATAGCATTTTGTAAGACGCGCACCCCTTGTGACTCTGTATTTTATCATTATCGGGCCTGCATAGTCCAGGCCGACGTTATAAAAAGGGTAAACAGGATTTAACCGTGAAACTGGCAAATTTCCCATCATGGGATGCCGAATAAGTGGTTTGGTTTTGAAGCACCGAATGCAATCCTTTAAAAGTTTTTTGATGTGAGCTAGGCCACCGATTGGCCAGAAACGCTCTCTAATATTATAGAGCAATTGTTGTGCACCACCGTGTAGTAGCTCCTTATGATAGTTTCGAACGATTAGTTCAGTAAATTTGTGAGACTTTTGGGCAATAATAATGTATTTTTTTTGTCGTACTTAAAGTCCGAATTAATTAATCGGCCCCCTACACGGAGGCATCCGTTGGTATCCAAAAAGGGATTCAATGATTGTATATTAGAAGACCTTAAGTTACGATTAATTTTTATGTAATTAATTTCTGTATCGAAAGACTCGTGATGACATAACTTAGTCAATGTTAATAAAGAACCATTGATTTCATTGATCTTTAATGGGCCAGTTAGTTTGTCAGAACTGCGACAATTGTAAATAAATCTGCGAACGTAAGAAAAAACTCTTTGTACCTTACCTAAGGATGAATATAATTCAAAAATTTCTTGGTTGAGTTACGGTCGCACTTATTAAAATCGTGCTCTTTCTTACAGTATATTCATCCAAGTCAATAATATTAGGGTTGATGTCCCATTAAAATTCCTTGTTAAGAAGAAACTCTGGAGCTTGAAACCATAACTGATTAGAGGTTAAAGCAGAAATACTTGTCCCGCGTGACACTAAATCTGCAAGATTATTGGACGTGGCAACGTGATACCAATCCTGAATGTTAGTACATTCTTGAATAACTGCGATGCGATTGGCGACAAAAACATTATATTTATTTGGAACAGAATTGATCCAACTTAAGACGATTTTTGAATCCGTCCACAGAAAAACCTTATGAAAAATGATGTCTAGAGTATTGAGTGTTTTAAAACACCATTGTGCCATTAATACGGCGGCACAAAGCTCTAACCGAGGAATAGTGATTGTGCGCAAGGGGGCGACCTTTGATTTAGAAAATAATAAATTGCTGCAAACGCAGCCATCTGAGAGGACGTAGCGCAGATAGAAACAGCAACCATATGCCACCGAACTGCTATCGCAAAAGCCGTTCAATTTGACCTGCAATTACGAAACAGGAAAAATGACTGACTGAGAACACGTGCAAGAATAAGACGGATTCAAAGATGCCGACGCGGTTCAACGTGGAATGTGAATGTTGCCCAAGAACTCGAGTTGGCCTTTAAAGTCGGACCATTGGGACATAACATCTTCTGGAATCGGATCGTCCCATCCAAGACCGAGTTGCCATAGGCTTTGAATCAATAGCTTGCCTCGAACGACAAGCGGAGAAAAGAAACCTAAAGGGTCAAAAATTTTAGAAACGATAGATAAAATTTGCCTTTTGGTGGGCACTGAATTGTCGTTGGGCAAATTGATTTTACAAAATAAGTAATCTTTTATAGCATTCCAATGAATACCTAGAGTTTTCAAATCAGAACGTTCCTCCATGGGTAGAATAACTAATTCAACGTTTTCGGAACTCGAAGTATCGAAAACCTCCGCTATGTTTGAGAGGAATTTACGAATTGTAAATCCTGACGAACAGAGTATGAAAGAGAGGTCTTTCATGATTTTTATTGCATTCTCTACGTAGTCTGTAGAAAACAATAGATCGTCCATGTAGAAATGTTTGAAAAGCACTTGAAAGGCCTCCGGAAAAGAATCTTTATGCGACTCGGCGAGGTACTTCAAGCAACGCGTAGCCAAGTAACTGGCCGAAGCGGTACCGTAGGTAACGGTATTTAAACGATACGTTGCAAGAGGTTTAGTAGGGCTATCTCTCCAAAGAATGTGTTGAAATTTGCGGCAAGGAGAATCGACATTGATTATCCGGTACATTTTTGCAATGTCACCACAGAGGGCGACTGGATGGATTCGGAAACGAAGTAAGATATCGAATAAATTATCCTGCACTTGAGGTCCGGTAATTTGTGTGTCATTGACTGACACGTTAGTAGATGATTTTGCGCTAGCGTCAAAAACTACACGCAGTTTTGTTGTTAGAGATTACTGTTTGATTACAGCATGATGAGGAAAATATTGCGGAGGAATGTCCGCGATGTCAATAGGGCCATTAATTGTTTCTATTGATACAAGTTCGGAAGGACTATGTACTTCAAATTCAGAAATTTTGGTCATGTGACCCATGGATTCGTATTCAGCCATAAATTGAGAATATTCCTTGAGAAGCGTAGTTAAATTTTGGAGACGTTTCTTCAAATTAAAGAAACTGGATTCAACTACTTGCGTAGAATCACCTAACAATAGTAATTTCGAGTTAAATGGCATTGAAACCACGAGATGACCAGTGTCATCACGACAGATTGTATTTGCAAAATGATCTTCGCAAAATCTTTCTTTTCTAGAAAGTAAAGATCTTTTGCAGATGGGAACAGGATTCGCCAATTCCCAGAATTTAGTTAGCGAGTGACGTAGATCAAAATCCGAGTCACTGCTCTGAGTTGTGGTATGGCATGTTATTGCCGAATTTTCTCGGTCTGAAGTTTCTGAGGACAAAGTAAAATTATTTGGTAGATCACCTGCAATAACCCAACCTAATAAAGTGCCTTGTAGAGTTGGCAAGAAAGTGCCCAAAGAAAGTTTTTGGGGTAAGAGAGTTTTGTAAAACAAAGCAGAACCGAGTAAAATATCGATGGCTCCGGGTTCGTGATAAGAATTGTCCGCAAGACGACAATGAGGTGGGATGTCTAGAAGATCCCTGCTGAATCGAATCGAGGGAGCTGATCAGTAATTGTAGGTACGATTAGACAATCGATACCCGTCTTAAAACGTCCGGTAGTGGATTCTAATTTCACCGAAGTGTATTTGGAGCAGAACGAAGTAATGTCGTTTACACCTCTTAAAATAAGATTAATGAGCTTGCAAGGAGAATTTAATCTATTGTGCAAGCTTTCTGTAATAAGATTATGTTGTGAACCTGGGTTCAACAAACCACGTATAGTAAAAATCGTGTCCCCGTAGCTGACCTTAACGTGAACCGTAGCTAATATAACCTCAGAGAATCTAGAAAAATTGCAAACAGAAGCGCTTGTAGGAGTTTCAGTTGTTTGAGATGTTTCCGGAACAAGATGAGATGCGCTCGAATCATTTGAGTGGGTCGTGTATCATTTTGGCCAGAAGACTTCGTATTTTTAAAACACAGCAACGTATTATGACGTTGATTGCAAAACTTACAATTTAGTGTAGAAGTACACTTTGAATTGGCGCCGTGGCGAAGACAAACTAGGCATAATTTTGAAGATTTTGCCTTGTGAAAACGAGCTTTGGTAGATAAGGCCAAAAATGATGGACAATGATTTAAAAAATGCTGCTCTTTACATAAGATGCAAGCATATGATGTTTGGGCTAGTGTATGTTCTTAGAGATACTTTTCTTAACGGAATTTAAAGATTCCGCGAGATTTATTGTGTCGTCAATAACGTTACATTTGTCTGATAAAAACTGAGAAATTTCGTGAATTGTAGGAATTCTTTTGAGAAAATTTTTGGCAAACTCAGTCGACGTGCGAGGATCAGTCTTGTTTTTTACTATATATGCTATGACGGCGTTTTTGTATTTGGCGTCCGTCGTGTTTTCATTTTCCACAGCCCGTAAATGTTTAATAAGATTGTCGTAAAATTTCCTTAAGCTTGAGTCTTTTGTTAATCTAGGGCGTTCAAACAGTGAATCAAAATGACTGAAAATTAGTAGTTTTCTATTATCGTAACGTTCCTTTAGCAATTGAATCGCTACATTGTAATTTGATTCTGTAGATTTAAGTTCATTTATCATTTCGCCGGCAGGGCCCTTTAAACAATTTTTTAAATATAAAAATTTTTCTGTCTGGGACAAGTCAGGGTTGTAGCCGACAAGCGCTTCAAAGGTTTCGAAAAAACTCCTAAAGTTTTGGTAACTACCATCGAAAATAGGTAGAGAAATTGTAGGCAGCTTAATATTGTCTTTTGTACCACGATTACTTGCAATGGATTCGCTTGAACTGCTACGGGAAAAAAGTTTTTGTTTATTATTATGCTCTAATAAACCTTCGGCATTAATTGAATAATAAACGTATTGCTTACGGAATTCAGTGAGACTTAGTAAGTCACCGATATCAGAATTGTTAGCTATTATTGAATTAATAGTTTTTTTTGTATTCGTCCAATAAAGGTTTAAAAATATCAAGCTCGAATTTGAGTCGTTTTAAATTAGTTTCTGAAAGATTTTCATTAATAGAATCAAGCAGATCTTTAAATTCTTCTAATTGTAGGATAATGCCCTTGGCATTTACAAAAAGTAATTTTATTTCTTTCTTTGAGGTCATTGTATTTAAACCGTTCTATAATAATTACACAAAACTGTATATCAAATGTAAAATGCAAAATTTTAATTTGCGAATGATTGAATTATTATAATAATCGATGATAATGATCGAATTTGCTGTTAAAAATGCTGAAACACTATGCGGATACGTGTTACATTTACAAACAAAATTAATAACGAAATTATTTTATACGCCGTAACAATAGGTGATATGATAAAGAAGGAAAGACTTACTCACGCTTTTATGGATAGACGAAGACAGCTCAAAAGGCAACCGCACCCTTAAGTCACACCTGCGAAATGCCGGGAAAATGATCTTGCTACTATCTCTCTTTGTTGCAGAGGTAACACTATGTTGCGTTCTTCCTCCAACACATTTGTCAATGAATTAAATGTTTTTTTTTTGAAAAATCGAAGCGAAAGCCATAAATTCGGCTGACGAAGGACCAAACTTGGTATCGTTGTAGAATTTGTGGATACAAGAGTTCAAGAAAAAATAAATTCAACGTCTTCAAGAAGGAAAACGCTGCCGTAAATGCTGGATTTCAAAATAAAAGTAAACGCCTCAAATCAAAAGAAAACATAAATGTTAATGCACTAAACTGTACACTGGTAATACAAAAACGCAGTATAAACAGATTCTAGTAATTATAAATGTGCCGATACTTGGGCATACAAGGAGGTATCAAGTATGTACCTTAGCACCCTTAACAATACACTGGTCTATTTTGCAACGCCACACGCTCAACGTAAGCAACCCGCAAGCGCTAACAACACAAAACTTAACAAGCGGTAAAAATTCAAATAATTTAAATATTTATAGATTATACAAAATTGTACAATAATCGATGGTTTTCCTGTTTCCGCATCAGTGGAGTCGTCAAGATGCATAGTTGAAAGAATAAATACGTTTTTTTGTGGTTTAGGGATATACGATACTAAGGTACTTTTCTCTTCAAATCTTTTCGGGCCTCTTTATCATCATATCTGGTGGTATTTGCGGTTTATACTTTCTCAAAGTACCTACAAGTGTCAGTTTATGCTTTTGGAGAAGAGTATATGCTAATGGAATACTTGAAAAGAAATTGTCTGTTGTGAGATTCCGATTAGATCCAGAAATTGGTTGGCATAATCTTGGCACCAGAAACATATTTGATGTGTCTACATAAAATGGCCCCTCTAATTGTTGTTGACCAACATATATTTCCATTTTCGCAGTATAGAAAATGTTTGCATCTACTAATGCATACACTTTTAGGCAATATTTGTTGGGTTTCGATGGTATATATACTCGAAACCCACATCTTCCTCTGAATGCCCATAACATTTCATCGATTGTTGTATACTGTGAAAGGGAGAAGAATTTTGGTAGGTTATTGTTAAAATCTTCAAAGAACTCTCTAATCGCTGCTAATTCATCATATTCCTTTCTTGCAGGTCTTGTTTCTTTATCGTCCAGACGAATGTTTCGAAGCAAAAATTTAAACCTCTCTAAGGACATGGTCAACCTAAACATTTCTAAACCCATACCGTCTGATCTGAATAAATCAGCAGCATTTTGAAAATTGCTTTTCATTACACCACCAAAATGTAATAGCCCACAAATGCTTTCAGTTCATCAATATCTGTCGTTCTTGCTGTTCTATATGTTTCCGAATCATTTTTTGCCACGATATTTTTGTTGGTGTTAAGAACAATATTTTGTAACATTGCATCTGTAATAAATAAACTCCATATTTCGATTGGTGTTTTTTTATCCTTTGCTTCACCCTTTACTCCTGGTAACTGGGTTAAGATATTATGGCGTCGAGTTCTTACATTGGGATATCAGTGGCAATGTTTTCTCCACTTGGTTCCATCTTTTCCCATCATGCAAGGTATGCGAGTTTCTCTTCTCTGTTCACAGCTTCCACTTCCATTTAGTTCGTTATCTGTTATGTCTTGTTCACTGTCGGAATATTCTTCTTGAATCTCAATATTGTCTTCCCCCAAACTTGAATCGCTATCTTCTGCTACGTCTACGTCCGTTTCAACTTCATCAAGCATACATTGTAGTCGTCTTTCTTCTTCTTCATAAATTAAAGAAGCCATATTTACGGAAATCTCTAAAAACAATTAATAATTAGTACAATTCTTACAAAATAAAACAAAATGTAACTTACCACAAAAGTTACACCACAACTCACATCCGTCTCAGAGACCGAATACTTAATACATGCTACAACAATTCACCTCCGCTGTAATTTTGATACTGAGTCCACTAGCCCTAGAAAATCAGCTATTGATGATGGCCAAGCGCGTTCGCGATTCTTCGGGAATAATCGGAAATTTTCTTAGGCGTCGGTCTCACAGACGCTGTGTTAGCTACGGAAGGTTAAGTAAATTTTTGGTGTCTAATTCTTTTAGCTGGTCCGTTTCTATTGAAATGATAGCAAGATTATTTAGTCGGTTTTGCCTCATGTTCGATCTTAAATAATTTTTTATTATTTTGAGTTTTGAAAAAGATTCTGCGGTAGCAACAGAAACCGGCAGTGTTAATAAAATACGAAGTATTATGTTCGTATTAGAAAAAGAATCCAGTAAGTTGTTAATTGTTATATAATTTAAAGTTTCTTCTGGAGACGTAATAACTTTTTCATCAAAATTTCGTAAATATTGCAATTCTTTAACAAGTTCCACGGCAGTTATGTATCGTTCATTGCGAGTTTTGTCGTTTAATAATTATTCAACTTTTTGACATAGTTCTAATTGTTCGTTTTCAGAATGATTTTTAAATTTATCAATATTCCATAAAAACGCAAAATTATTAGAGTAAGAAGAAAGTAATTGGAATCTCTCTTCGACTGATGTTATGATTACATCTAGACGATTAAAAAAACAACCAACTTTGAACTTTAAAGTCTGTCGTGGATCGCTTCATCGTCACATTCATGATCAAAATGTGTTTTTTTTATTTTTCGCGGTCTTAGACCTCTTTGTTTTTTGAATTTAGGTTCTATGTCTAAGCTGGATGCTATTTCTTAAGCATCAATCAATAGGCCATTAAAACCTTTATCGGAGCGATAAGCTTTCAAAAAATTATTAAAATTATTTAAATGAGCAACACTAAACATCAATGTTCGGTTTTTGAATAATTTTACTAACAATCTTAACTTTACTTAAAATATTATACCACAATATAAGAATGTAAATGAACTCAAAATTTTGCAATATTTTAGACAACGATGCAACCAAGCTTTTTACGTTATTATCAAAGTTTCCTTTGCTTATTTTATATAGAGTTATTGCATATATTCTACTATTCTACTAGACCAGAGGTTCCCAAACTTTTTTGTGTCGTAGACCCCTTGCCATATTTTTCGGATTTGGGTAGACCCACTACTTACCTGATATTAATTTTTTGTAAATTTCTAACTGTGGTGAAGTTTAGTGTTAAAAACATATCTTAAGTTTTATGCATTTATTAATTGAATTTAAATTAAAACTACTCAAAATAAAATTTTGTATCTGTTATATAAAATATACGTAACATAAAATAAACTAAGCAATAAATAAAGTTTTTAGCGAGAAGGATGAAACTGATGCTTTAACAATAAATTATCAACATTAGGCGTCAATTTTGTAAGGTTTAATCTTAAATCTCCTCGACTAATAATATCCAGTCTGTTTTCTCGCTATATTCCATAATACGGGATAAGTAACGGATATGTTATTTGCAGCCAGAATTGCTGATATCCGTTTTTAAACTGAACCTTAAGTTTTTCGTTTGTACTTAGTTCAGTCAGTTCCTCTTGTATTATGAGATTTGTTTCGTCCATGTCACCATATGAGTAAATTATACACGATGGTATTACCATAGTCAAAACATCCTCAAACCTAGTTTCAAAATCTGAATAGAGGACATTTAAACGTTGAACGTAGGTTGAAACGTCGCTTTCCTGCCAGTTTGTCTGTGACAAATTAGGAAACTGGGAAAATTCGTCCTGTCCAATGTTTTGCTTCATTAGTTTAACTCCCGCAAGAAACGCTGATAAAATAGACTTTGTTTTAATCAAATTTAGACTGTCACACTTGTAACTGCAAATTAACCATATTCAATTTTGTAGACAAACATGTTAGGGGCATCTAGGGCATAACGGCGTACCGCCATTTTACGTAAATTGCATTCGAATTAACCTGCCAAATCTCAGACGCATTATTCCCTCTATCAATACCCTTCACTGCAAGAGACGCAGCACGAATCGGGCGAACGTTAGTTTGACCTTGTCCGGCATAGTGTTATAAACTCCGTACGTTATAAAACTGGATCATATATTTCGAAACGTTATTGATGTTTTGTTTATGCTATATCGTTATTGGCTTTATGTAGTCTACTTTATCAAACGCATAGCTTCAAAAACGCTTTCACACTGATTTTTTCTTGTTTTATTTGAGCACGTGTTTTAAGGGCAGAATGGGGTTTTGATGATGGGGTAAACCGGGGTCCCGTTTTACTCCGTCCTTGGGACCCCGTTTTGCCCCAAGCAATGCATTACGATTTATTATGTTTTCCTATTGGTTTCAGATGGTACGAAAATACGCAAGAAAAACAACTCGTCTGTTCTAAAGAGTCAATGAAAGAAGCAGTACAAACTATTATTGAGGGTACCATGGGTTATAAAAAAGCAGCGCAGCAATTTAAGATGCGTCAAACCACATTAGAACGTTATGTTGCAAAAGGAGATGTGGGGTCAGCGCAATTAGAAAGCGCCAAAAATGTGTTTACCGAAGCTCAAGAGTTAGAGATTGTGAAATATGTAAGAAACATGAAATCAAGATTATTCGGCTTTACAAAGAGAGAGTTAAGAAAACTTGTTTATCAATTGGCGGTCGTAAACGGTGTTGCAAACAGGTTTAGTAAAGACACTCAGATGGCCGGTCCTGACTGGATGGAACATTTTCTTCGAAAACACCCTACCACAGCCCTAAGAAAACCAGAAGCCACATCAGGAGCTAGACCAATGGGCTTCAATAAGGTTGAGGTGAATCAGTTTTTTGGTTTGCTGACAAATATTATCGATAAGTATCAACTAACTGCAGAGAAGACTTTCAATTGTGATGAGACAAGTATCACTGTAAATCCAAAGAGACATTCGAGGATATTAGCACTTAAAGGAAAACGCCAAGTAGGAGCTCTCACTTCTGCAGAGAGGGGGGAAACCGTGACTGCTGAAATTCTTTGTTCAGCTTCGGGAAGTTATGTTCTTCCTTGCCTTATTTTTCCCAGAAAAAGAAAACGGCCTGAATTTGAAATTAGTTTGCCACCTGGTTCTATGGTTAAAACAAGTGATTCTGGTTGGGTGACTAAAGATATTTTTTCAGATGGTTTAAAAAATTTGTTCAATTTTCCGAGGCTTTAAAAGATAACGCCGTATTTTTAATTTGTGATGACCATGCCGGTCATACAAAAAATCTTGACCGATTGATCGAATAAATGCTATTATTGCGTACTCTCATTTGGAAAATATATTATTTTGGAGAAGTAATTTAGTTACCTCGTCTCAAAGAGTAAAAATAAAAAAATAAGCAAATAAAAAACAATGTAATAGCTAGCAATTCCTTACTGATTTTTTTATCTTTTTTTACTTTTGAGTTTTGAGGCTTTTCGGCGCCTCGACGCCGTCCTGCACCACACGACTTTGCCCTTATGTACGGCGTGGTACTAAAGTTACTTTTCCAATATTGTACTCAAACGGTACAAAATAAGTATGTAGATTTTCCTTATCTAGTTCAGGATTATATTAGATTGTTCATTATTTTGTAACGTTTAAAACATTTATTTTCTACAATATACAAATTTTACTATTATATAAAATAAACTAAAGATTACATTTAAAATAATTTTTGTCTATGTAATTATTAATTTTGACTGTGATTAGTTTATTCACATTTGCACTATTTATAATGAAACATGTAAATATAAAATATTAAAAAAGACTGGCGTTTTTTATTGTGTTAGACAAAATGAATAAATTAAATTGCTAGATACATTAAAATTACATTTTTAATCAGACATTGAAAAATAGTTTAAAAAATCTTTAATATATAAAAGCTGTAGTTGAAAACGTATTTAAAAATTTAAATACAAAGGACAAGTTCTGACTACCGTTTGCAAATGTTTATCGATTTAGTGCTATATTTATGTTATTTGCATTAACAATTTTGTTTAACAGGTTGCATAAACAATTTATATTTGCCCGGGTATTTCTTTTACTACTTTTTATTTTTAAATTAGTTTACCACTTCAGTCTAAAAATGGCGTTGAACTCTTGTTTAGCAGATTTTAAAATAAAAATAAATCTTTGAGAGAAACTTTATTTTATTGTTACTTGTTTAGTAATATTGAATATTAAATTATGTCGTAGTTATATTCAAAAAGCAACAAATGTAATATAACAACTATTAACATTATTTCGATATTTTAATTTAATATAGGTAGTTTAGAAAAAGTTATTAACAATGCATAACTAAATTGTTAAACGAATTTATATTAGTGTTATACGCACACTGATTAGTAATTGTATTGTAGCGTTCAAATATAATTTTTTTAGCTTTTGAAACATTATGTATATTATATAATCAGTTAACTGCAACAGCGCAAAACAAGAGGAAATAAAAACGACAGCTCCGGAAAGGAGCAAAGGCCATTTGAGGTTTGAAGCATGTTCAAAGGGGGGACGATTTGTAAATCAAGTATATCTTTTTTTTTAATTGTACCAAATACCAGATTGGTGATCGACGTAATTTTATTTTATCTATTTATCGAATTTTACTACATTAACAGACAACGAAAGAATAGAAGCCAGTGACATGGAATCTGCAAACACCCACGCGGTTACTGCTAGCACAAGTACAACCATGGCAACTGCTGCGCTTACCCTGCCGTTATTCTGGCCCACACGCACATAATTATGGTTTATGTCCAAGATAACAAGCGAAAATACAATATTTTACCACGTGCTGTCTGTACATCAACTGGAGATCGAAGACGAGGTCGCTGACCTAATTACGAAACAATCGTCAGAAGCTGAGCAACTTTACATACAGCTAAAAACCGCAATAAAAAACATAACGGTACTATCGCATGCACAAAAGCTAAAGCGCCTCTTAGGAGGTTAAGAACTGGGATCGAGAACTATTACGGAGAATGAGACAACTTGTCAGTGAGCCACGGTACGTAAACAACAGGGCTCAAAAAGAGCTATTTATCCAGCAGATGCCAACTTACATCAAACTCACACTAGTTACTACAATTATTGTTTCTTAAAAAGCTAAATGTTAAAATTCTTGACATTACTTCACCCCCAGCAGCAATAGCCAGTGTTTCCAGCACCTTTCCAAACGAAGACGACTCCCAACCGAACAATTTAATCCACAAAATCAATTTGCTGACACAACGAATGGACGAACAGAACATGCTGGTACCATAAAAAAACATGGAAAAAAAAGTTCCATGCACAAACCACTCAAAAAAACTATTAACAGTAGGCGATCTACCACCACTAAAAGAGTCGTTCTCACAGGAAGATCCACACTACAAAAAAACCTAGATTGCCGCAATTCAACGCCCATGCTGGGGTGCACACGGCGCCTATTTGTAGTGAAATTCGCGACTGATCACTGTAGTGTATAAGTTTTTATTTTTTGAAGTAAAATGCACTGCAACGAGAAAGAAAGACAAATGCGTTTTTTACAATTTCGTTACTACGCCTTGCTTAATACTTCATACTTTATGCTGCAACTTCACTTATTTTCTTTAATTTCTTTATTCCACTTCATTATCGTGTGTATTTCGAGCGGGTCTTGGACAATTTAAATATCGTTTTAATATCTTGTGGTTCTTTTGTTTAACATGTTTTGAGAGTGTGATTATGCCAAGAATGCGACAGTGTGAAAAGTATTCCCAATTAAGCGAATTTGACAGTGGTCGAATTGTAGGCTGAAGATGGTTTTTCGTACAGAAAAATTACAAATTGTCTTAACCGAAACCAATTCACTATTACACCGACATCAACGTTTAGAGTGGTGTAGATTGCGACTGTATTGGAATGGCATCGAGAAGTCTTTAATGGTGAATCCAGATTCTGTTTGAGGATACATGATGACCATTTGAGAGTCAGACGAAAACGTGGGGAACGGCGCAATGTTAATTTTTTTCTTAAGTAGCATGTGCACCACACTGCGGGGATTATGGTATAAGGTGCTATAGCCTATAAAAATAAGTCTTGTTTGGTATTCATCCAAGACAATACAAACACTCGACGATATGTTAACGAGGTGGCAGGTTCTTATATTTTTCCATTTCTTCAGCATTTGAAAGATTCATTTATCCCGCAAGATAATGCCCGTTTATTTTAATCATGACCACCCAGATCTTCCGACCTTTCGCCTATTAAACACGTGTGAGTAAAGGACTGAGGAATTTGGCGCATCTTCCACAGACAGGATGCTCTCTGGGATGAATTGCAAGTTGCATGGGATACAATAATTCAAGAAAAAATCCACCACCTGCTAATATCAATGCCACGAAGAATGAGGGAGTGTTAAACCAAGAAGGAAGTCCAATACATTATACAATTCATCTTTGTTTTTTTTTGAAATTTTAATTATTTACTACCTCTGAGTAGTCAAACCTTTCTTTCTGTTTGATTTTTGTATAAAAAAATGTCATTACCAATAAGTATTCTTAACTGCCAAGAACCTTTAGTTAGTTATGTACACAAAATTCTACAAACCCATTAATGTTATGAACGTTTGAAATTTAACTTTGCTTAAAAACGGGAAATTTGATCTTGGGTAGATACCCTTGCACATTAATTACATTTTCTTTTTCATAATTATAAACAAAATGATAACTACCGCCAATGTGTTTTAAATCTTTTTAAAATTTTCCATTTTAAGATAAAGCTATTACTGCAGTATTGTCTTCATAAATAATTATTGGATGTTTTATTTCTACACTATAAATTTTTACAATACATTTAATTTCTTCAACACAATCAGCAAAATCATAATATTCAGCATGAGTACACGCTCTACAGACGAATAACGATTTCAGTAATTGATTTTCCATTAATTGTATCGGCGGCCCATATGAGGTCTATGAACTTGGAAATAACACGTATCAACTTAAAAATCTTGTATCAAACGAATATTAAATCACTCAGAATAATAGCAATTTGAAAAAATATATTAGACCAAACAATGCTTTGCCAAGTTAAACAAACTATTAAACAAAAACTAATTTGGAAGTCTTTGAAAATTTCGCATACAAGGTCAATGCCGCGCAGTTCTCAAAATTTTGGGAGGTAACTGAAACGTAACGTCCTTTAAATTCCATGTAAAAGGAAATAAATGTACATAATTTTTATTGTGATTTTAATCCATAATCAAGTAAGTTAGGGTTAGGCGCAAAGTGTAAACGATTGAGAATGTAATTTAGCGATGTAACATTGAATGTGCTTAATAAGTGACATAAAAACGTACGGGGGGAAAGAAAGCAGAGAACGTGGTGTGATAGAGTCGATGAGGAGCAGTGGTAAAGTGATAGTCAAAGGCAAAAGAGTGAGAGAAGCGAAGTAGGAGCCAAAGGTGGAAGTTGGTAGATTTGAGATGCTGCAGTAAAGAAAGCAGGAAATTAGTGAACGCAAAAGCTAAAAAAAGTGAATATGAAGTGACATAAAGCCGGTTAAGTTGAAAATTTCTTACCACGTCGTGGAAGTCAATGGTCTGCAATCCTATGGGAACGAGTCCCGCAGTTCGCTAGCGAGATCCTAGTAAATCAGCATAATAGTAGTCGCCAATGGTCAATGGTCAAGCCCACTCCACTTAGCAATTAAGTGGAACTTAAATTTTACATAACGCGAAAGTCGACGGAATTAAAAGTTTGTTTACAATTTATACGTATGAAATGATTCATAATATTGGAACGCGATCGACAAAGAATAGTAATTTGTGAAACATTAGAATGAAATAAAATCTTGCAGAAGCAACTAAACGTTTTAACTATCGTTACTTCCGGTATTTGACGATATCCATTGTTTTTTAATTTTATGATTTTATAACAATTAAACACAAAGACGAATTTTGCGATGCTCCAGATCGAGTAACTTAAACAAACAAACTAATTTTGTAGCAAGAGATACATTGTTGTATAATAATATGCGTTACTTGTGATAATATCTATATCTAAGTCTTAATAACAAGAAAAAAAAGTACTCACGCTATTCCAAGACATGCGAGTAGCTATCTACATGCTTCAATCATCTGTTAAAATCGCTAAGAAAAATAAAGTAATAATTACATATAGGATTGTTTCATAAGCAAGTTGCTTGTTGACAAACAATGAATCGTGGTATTAAAATGCGTCAAGCGTGCGAGTAGATTCCTATTCCTATTGCAGGTGTACCTTCAAGTTTATTCAAACATCACATGAGATATAACAACGATTTGTACTCACATTAGGTTTTGATTTAATTAACCAATAGCCCCTTTCAGTAGTGCTTCTAATTATAGTTTCAAGCGAAAGCGAATAGATTGACATGAACCACTCCAAATTAGCTAACATGTAGCGGTATCACAATTACGGAAAAATCAAAGTAAATAACAAAAAATGTGAGTAATTGCTTACCCTAGGAAGGTTTATAAGACGAATCATAATTTTGCGAAGCGTACCACAATCACCGAAAAAATAGTATTTCTTTCTTGTAAAATTCTAGCTGTCAGTAAGCAACCAATATATACGATAATAAAATCAAACCAAAGCGCAAAGTGCAGAAACACATATTTACACAAAAACAAATGTATAAGACAAAAAATTATATTTTGCTTTAGAGATTTAGGAAATGACAATTATAAACAGCTTCGACAAAGAAAGTTTTCAGAAAAAAGTCTGCATTGTTTCCTTTTAATTAGTATGGCGTCGTAGAAAAGGAAGCAAGTGTACAATAAACTATTTTAAAGAAACAATACAAATTATATACTATACTTAGCGGTGTGATAACAACTTTTAAAATCAAAATAAGGATAATAGGGCAATGTTTGAAAGCTCTTTTTTCTTGAATTGTGTGCACTATTTTTTGTATTTTTATTAATTTTTAACGAAGAACTTAAGTTGTAAAACTGTAACCGTCGTTTGAGATCGTGTGATTTATTTCGTGAAGGACCCGGTATTTGAATTGATGTTATCCATTCTACGTATTTTGAAATTGTTTCATTGATTGCAAATTGATTTAAGGAAGTTATTTAACGTTTTTAGATTCATAATTGTCAATCAATTATGAAAGTAAAGTTTTGTGTTTGTTTATTTAGAAATTATTACATTGTTTAAATAACCGTATTCTGCGTTTGTGTTGATTTGGCATTTTTTTTGTTCTGTAAAAATTCCAGTTGTAACTTATGTTTCCCTTCTGAGATATAATATTGTAATTAAATATGTTTTAGCATGTTTATTAGACAGTTGTTATGATTCCGGTCTCAACAACTAATCTTTATGACCGTAATGCAATAAAATATTTTGTCAATTTGACATTTCACACAGAAGCAAAAGCCGTTTCCCAACACTACCTTTGTCACGTTATTTAATCTGTTTGCATCCTCTTTGCAGTTCTTAGTGGTATGGTTTTCTTTAGCGGAGTTTCGAACACAGCCATTGTGGAAAGGGTAGATTAAGTTAATATATATGTATAAGTGATTAAATAGGACAAACAAAAAAAACCATTTAAATTAACGCATAATAATAAAAAAAATTAAGTAAACATGAAAGTTAAAAAAAAACAATAGAAAAGTCTTAATTAACCAAAGCACGGCCGTGTGCGCATTAAAATAAATATCAATTCAATACAAAATGAAATAAATTAGTCTATTTTAAAAACAAGATGAAAATTTGATAGTAAATTTTCCGTCAAACGAAACTTTGTCACATAGTTTTGACAAATACGGACAATAATCATTTATTAATTATATTATTGATGAAATTGTTTATTTCTTAACACTCATTTTTCTTAAAAACCAAAGCTTTTAAGACACTTAAACACATAAATAAAATTTACAAGTTTTAAGTAATTGGCACAAAATAAATACTTTAAATTGTCGTCGTCATAAATCCAGAAAAGAACTTGTGGTTGGATCCTGGGTTGCTAGATGTAATCAGGAAGAAACGAAGGGTTCCCAATAAAATAAACTATGTACAGTTGGAAGGTTTTTGTTCCGTGAGTCGCAACAAAGGCGAGAATTGGATTATGAAACACAAACTTACGCACAAATCTATGAGACGTTAATACGAAACCAAACCGGAATCCAGTAAAATTCAATAAGCCGTAATAATTACAAAATACGAAAGTTTTTCCACTTATTCGACTACCATTTCCACAATAGCCGTGTTCGAAACTCCATGGCAACAACAAAACAAAAATAAAACAAAATTAAATGATGTAATAATAACACATAATAAAAACAAGTTCTCTGCAGGAACAAAAAAGGAAAAAAACTCATTCGCACACAATTCAGATTAAAATGTGTTTTTTTTTGGATTTAACACTGGCAAAAACAGCAATCACTCGGTTGTAGTTTATTTTCTGTGCCCTTTTATTCTCAATCGATAAAATAGCCAAACTTGTAACAAGTTGCTGAGATATAGAATTTCTAAGATATTTTTTTATTAGTTTAAGTTTTGAAAAAGACCTTTTAGCTTTTGCCACGGTTACCGGAACTGTAAGGTACATGAAGCAAACGGTAAGTACATCTGGGTAAGCGGAAGCTAAAGAGCTGTTTTGTATCAAGAGCAGGTTTGCAACTTCTTTGACATTTGTAAAAGTTCTAAACTATGGTTCGGACTGATAAAATCTGTGCTTTGAACATTGGCGTCACATCGTCAGAAAATCGGCTGATAAATTTGTCGGTTTCAGAACCTAATTCTTCGTCTGTGTTTGATGCAAGGACAGAAGGCTAAACAATTCTGTAAGAGTCAACTACTTCTTTCATGCTTTTGAAACGGGTTTGAAGTTGTGACACGATGGTATCAATTATTGGATAAAATGCTGTCACTCTGAATTTGCTGATAGGATCAGTCAATCTTCGATCTACGCACAGTTCATCAAAGTGTTTTTCTAATTCTAATTTTTTCTTGAGGCTTTCATGACTCCAGCAAATTTCTCCTTCAACGCGTTAACTGCTTCGTACCTTCCCGCCCAACGTGTGGGATTTAAAGTCTTTAGTGTTATCTCAGCTGTAGAATTGGTTCTATTTTCTGTTAAATCGGAGGAAACTTTAACCTCTTGTCAACGAACAATGCTGTGCCTAAAAAAAGCATATACATTTTGCTCAGTCTCGAAGAATTTAGCTATTTCTCGATTATTCTCAAGGTCGTCTTTAAGCACTAGATTGAAATGATGGCTGGCACAGTGAATGAAATAGGCATGCGGAGCTAGTTTTTCAATTCTCCTATGTACTCCACTATATACACCACTCATAACAAATGCACGGTCGTAGCTTTGTCCTCTGCATATAGTTATATCAAAACCTTTTTCCAAAATTAATTTTATAATGAGATGCTCTAGTCCCCAAGCTGTTTGGTCCGTAACGTCTGTGAAAGAGGTCAACGTTTCGCATACGTTCAAGTCACAAGGTTTTCCGCTTTCATCATATTCAATTTTTACATAGTGAAAGACTTCTTTTAACTGACCTACTTTAATGACGTCTTGAGTCGTGTCCATAATAATGGAAAGAAAGGTGCGTTTTTAGTTCTTCTTTAATTTCACTGAGCACTTTATCAGCCATCAGAGAAATCATTTTGTTTTGTATTGTTGGACTCAAATAATTAACAGTGTCACTTGGTTTTTCCATTAGCTCTTCCAAAACAGTATCATATTTGGATAGTAGTTCGATTACTGAAAGAAAATTTTCTTAGTTACTGTCAGCCATATTTCCACTCTCTCCACAAAATTTTCCTCCAAAACATTCTTTCGTTCGTCAAACCTTTTCCTAAAACATCATTTATTGCACCATGCTAACGCCACTGTTCATATATCAAGCAACCCAAGCAACATTTTGTAACCGTGGTTACGTTGTAACCAGTTGCAAATTAGTAACATTAGCACCATGGTAAATAAACCGTTGCAGCAACGTAGCAGCAACTTTCGTAATTTACTGAGGTTTCAAATCTATTACAGAAATAACCATTTTACAACTATGGTTATAAGTAAGTTTTTCTTAAACCCTTATGTAACTACAGTGTCAATTTAGTGACATTAAAACCTTCATTTCGGTTTCGAGTGTAACAGTCTTGAAACTATGGTTACAAGTGTGAATTTCTAAAACTACACTGCAGTGTTAATCTATGCTTTCAAACAGCAACAGAAGAAGTGCATTTTACGAGATTTTTATAAGACACATAGTCCATTATCATTATCCAATAAACAGAACCGAAAGTGTTTCTAATTCAAAACTACGTAAGTACAATTATTGGTATATTATATTACTATAATTTTAATCGTGCATTTAAACTACTGTTTCTAATTTAATCAACGTTGAAGAATTAGTTGCCAATTATAAGTAAGCGAATTTTAAATTGATTTTATTTTCTTCTAGGATAAAATAGAATTTGATTGCAAGGACATTACAATATTACACACAGTGATCAGCACGTGTAAATTAGATCGCCATTGCGAACACCTATAATCTTTAAAAAAGCAGTCGAGATTATGATCATTGAACCGATTATAATTGCACATGTGCATTTGTAGCCTAATACAAATATTTAACTAAGAATTACGTAGACGCATTAAACTATAACATGTGAGGAATATCTTAATCCGCCATGGTCTTTTAACACAAAGACATTTTTCTCTTAACAAAATTTATGCATTTACTATTTACAAAATTTATAAATAATAGTATTAGTACTATTATTACTCACAGCGAGTGTCAACGCGACAACCGATACATCGGCTCCGTTACACGGCTAAGTAATATATTAAATTAAATCGAGTAATAAAATAATGTAATATAAAATTAAGTGTAAAAGTGATAATTAATAAAAACAAAGTAACTGTAGTGATCTCAAAACGATACAAATTCATTTTTTTTTAAATTCATTTACATATAAATATACAACTATTGTATTTTATAATAAAACTTAAGTAAACCGCTTATCGGTCTCCGAAGGGTCGACCTGGAAAGATAGGCGCGCGTAATCGCGACGTGTGTATTTGGTGCATATCAGTGGATGATTAGAACAGAATTGTATTAAAGAATTACAAAATTATTTAGTAAGTATTAATTAAATTTCTCATTATCATTATTAAACATAAGAAAACAACGACGCTAATACGTTAGAATTAAAAAAAAAAAAACACTATAAACAAGCAAAATGACCAGCAAAAAAGAATTAATTACCGATAGCAATAATTATTCGACGGATGACATGAGAAAAAGAAGAAGGTCTGAAATAAGAGATGAAATATTTGATAAATCAAGAAAAACTCAAAGATCGCCAAATAAAACGCAAAGCGACGATGGAAAATTGGACCTATTAGTAAAAATGGTAAAAGGGCTTACAGAAGACGTTAAACTTGTAAGAATCCAACAAGAACAGTACAACGTTGAAATGCTAAAAATACAAGAAGAAAATGCAAAATTAAGGAAAGAAAATGACAACATTAAGAAAGAAAATCATGAAATAAAAAGGAGTTGACAGAGATTAGACGTAACCTTGAAGTAATAGATAAAGAAAATAGAAAGAATAATATTGTTATTCAAGGCATGAAGATAAGAACTAATGAAACAGGAACAATAATACCGCAAGTAGAAAAGTTTATAAAAGATTATTTGGAAGTAGAAGCTAAGGTGAAAGACGCCATTACATTAGGCACAAACTTATGCTTAGTCAAGCTGGAAAATGGCAAAGATAAAGAGAAAATTATGATTAATAAAACAATGCTGGGAAAGATACCCAACGAAAAAATCTACATAAATGATGACCTAACAAAGAAAGAAAGAGAAAAACAGAACCAATTACGGAAAAAAGCAGCAGAAAAAAAATATGGTAAAGACGTTAAACTGGGATATAACAAAATTACAATAGATGGAGTAGTATGGAAATGGAACAAAGACAAAGAAATACTAGAAGAGATAAAAATAAGGGCTCCTGTAAATATTCCAAAAAACTAAGCAACAGTATAAGTAGTTACAAAGAGACGATTGAGGCAATGGAAATGGACAAGAAAACGGCAAAAATAAACCAAAAACATAAAAATATGACGAACATTAGAATAAAGAAGTATAAGATGAAAGAGCAAAAAGAACAACGTGGAAAATAGGCACATGGAACGTCAGAAGTATATCAGATAAGGAGAAAGAATTAGTGAAAGAATTTGAGAAAACAGATCTAGATATTTTGGGAATAACAGAAACAAAGAAGAAAGGAACAGGAGAATTAGAGCTACAGAGTGGTCATATCTTGATATATAGTGGAGTACAGCATACAAGCAGAGCTAGGGAAGGAGTGGGATGCATAATAAAAAGGAAAAAGCAAAATACATAAATAAACGGACGAGCATTACAGCGAGAATATTGCACATTGAAATGGATATTGAAAAACATAACAAAACTTCAATATTAGTAGTATATGGACCTGACGAAAATGAAACAGCAAAAGTAAAAGATGAATTCTGGAATCAATTAACGGAAATAATCGAGGCGATTAAGGGAAGATTAATAATAATAGGAGACATTAATGGAAGAGTAGGTAAGCGGAACGAAGAATCTGGTGAAACAATAGGAATACATGGCGAAAATACCTTGAATAATAATGGAAGAAGACTAATTGATTTCTGCATACTAAACAATTTACTTATAACCAACACTTTTTACGCACACAAGGATATACACAAATACACTCGAGAAGTAAAAAGCAGAGGAGAGAAATCTATAATAGATTACATTATAATAAACAGAAATTACAGAAAAGAAATACAAGACACACGGGTGTATAGGGGCCCAGAATTATACACTGATCACTACTTACTAATGGCAAAAATGAGAATACATTCGGGAGAGTATAAAGTAATGGATAGAACACAAAAGATGAGAAAAATTGGATTGAAAAAATTAAAACATATAGACTAAAAGAGGATGATTTAGCAAAAGAATATACGGCTAGAACTGAAATGGAAATGAGTAAAATCAAAGGAGTGGTTACCAAACTAACAACTAAAGAGCTATGGGAAAACGTCAAAGAGATCATGAAAAAAACGGCAAGAAAGGTGTGCGGCGTTGTGAAAATCAGTGAACACAAAAAACAAACAAGATGGTGGAGCAATGAAATAGGAAAAGAAATCAAAATTAAAAAACTAAGGTGGAAAGAATGCTTGGGTAGTAAAGAGAATGAAAAATTTAACAAATATAAAGAACAACGGAATAAAGTCAAACACATGGTGAAAGAAGCAAAACAACAGGCTTGGAAGGAATTTGGAGAAACGATGGAACGTGACGCTGTCGGAAACCAAAAGCTATTTTATAAAGTCTTAAAGTCCTTGCGGAAAAAAGAAACAGGAAAGATTAAGCATATTAAAACAAAAGAAGGAACGTTAATAACAGAACAAGAAGACATTCTAAAGAGATGGAGGGAATACTTTGAAGAAATGCTAACGGTAGAAAGAATAACTCTAAATATAGAAGAAGAGCAACAGTTAGACAACGTAGACATTAACGAGGACTCTGACATAAAAATAGAGGAAGTAATTGAGGCAGTGAAAAGTTTAAAAAAGAGGAAAAGCATCGGGACATGACGGAATAAGTACGGAGATGGATAAGAACCTGGGAAGTAAAGGTCTAGAAGTAATAACAGAATTGTTTAACAAAGCATGGGAAGATGAAAAGATACCAAAAAGTTGGGAGATAGGGATAATTATGCCAGTATACAAAAAAGGAGATAGAAGGGAATGCTCAAACTACAGAGGAATTACATTAACATGCATATTAGCAAAGACGTATGAAAAGATTTTAGGGAAAAGATTAGAAAAAATAATGGACACACAACTAGAAGATTCCCAATGCGGGTTCAGGAAAGGAAGAAATGTGCAAGACCATATATTTACTTTAAAGCAAATTATAGAAAAGTATATTAGTGAACCGATATTTGTGGCCTTCATTGACCTACAAAAAGCTTTTGACAACATACCTAGAAGCTTAGTGTGGAATAGTTTAAAACGAAGAGGAATAGATAATAAATTACATAAGTGCATCAAGAGCATGTACACAAACACAAGAAATTACGTGAGAACCGGTAACTTACAATCAGAGGAGTTTATAACTAAAGAGGGTCTACGACAAGGAGGAGTACTTAGCCCAGCACTGTTTAATGTAGTTATCGACGATATAATGAAGGAAATTAAAGAAAAAACGAGAAAGTTAAAAGTAGGATACAGAAATTTGAGGCCAGTTGAGATAGTGGAAAGTGCATTCGCAGATGACATAATGATATACGCCAAAAATGAGCAGGATCTACAACATAATCTTAATCTATGGTCAACATCATTAAGGAATAGAAATTTAAGAATTAATGTTGAAAAAACAAAAGTGATGGTAATAGGAAAGCATGACAAAAATACATCAATAACAATATACGGGAAAAACGTTGAAGAAGTAGATACATTTAAATATCTAGGAGTAAAAATACAGAAAAATGGTAAAATCGATGCTGAAATAAGTGACAGGCTGGTAAGTGCGACAAATTTGTATTACTCCTTGAATAACACATTTATCAGAAAAAAAGAAATATCACGAAAAACGAAAATGATAATCTATAAAACAATATTTAAGCCAATCTTAACATATGGATGCGAAAGTTGGATAATAACAAACCAAATTGCCAACAAAATGCAAGCAATTGAAATGAAATATTTAAGGGGTGTAATAGGCATAACGAGGCTAGATAGGTTCAGAAATGATAGAGTAAGAGAAGAGTTAGATGAGGAACCGATAATCAACTCAATCAAACGACAACAATTAAGATGGTTTGGACATTTAGTCAGGATGGATGAAGGAAGAACACCGAAAGAAGTATGGCAAGCAAGATCAGAACAAAAAGGAAAAGAGGAAGACCACAAAAGTCATGGGACAATGTGATAACAGACAATCACAAAGAAAAGGGATTGAACTGGAATGAAGGAAAAATATTAGCGAGACAGAAAAAAGAATGGGCTAAGAAGATATACGGATAAATAAATTATAATTATAAATTCACTGTTACAACGTAGTGTTTTAGAATATAACCAAATATAAGTTTTTTTTGTATTTTTAAGGAATTATTAGGATAGTTATTTATTTATACAGAGAATGTAAATGTATTTATTTTAGTTATGTAATTAACCTTAACACCTAAACGGTACAATTAAGGTACTTGATTATATATATATATATATATATATATATGTCAAGTGGCATATTCCAGGACAATTTTGCATGTGAAACGGCAGATTTGAAGACATTTGTTGGGTTCAAGGACTGTCCCGGAAGATTTCTACGTTAAACGGTAGTTTCCAGGACGTCCTGGAAACTGCCTTTTTTTGGTATTGGCAGATTCCCGACCATTTTGAAATGTATATACATCGGCGATGTACATACATTTCAGATGTATGTACATCGGGTGTATATACATTCTCATTACAGGCAGATTCCAGGACATATAAATCTAATTTCTATATAGTGTGTTTTATCATACATCTATATACAGTGCGTACTGTTTATATAAATGTAACAAACTATATTTTATTATTCCTTGTACAAAAGTTTTTTTAATTACATTAACCTTAAATTTTTTGTGGGCTATCGATAGTTTGGTGAAAGATTACTCTTGTAGTGAGTTTCTAATGATTTATTCACTACACTACATAAAAATTTTAAATTACAAATTATGCTGGTAGTTTTTGTATATAGCTTCTATATATTTAAATCACCTACACGTATAGTATATCATAAATATTGCATTACAAAAGGATGTCCTATTCATAAATTGTTCAAATTGTAATTCAAATTCAAATCGCGATTTAGGGTTGAAATTGATGCAGCGTAAAGATTTAAAAGAAAGAAACTACAGTTCCCTAAAAACTAATGTAGTCTGTGGTGGCTTAAAAATTTTCATATTGGAATGACTCTCTTGCAGCATTGACTACCAGCCGCCACTGCATACATTTTATAACATTATAAATTAATGATTATAACATAGAGCAAAGTCAATCTTTTTCTTTTGAAGTATGCTGCAATTTTAAAAAAATATTAAACAATAAAAAAATCTAGCCCATAGATTAATTTTAATTAAGAATTAGAAAAGCTTTACAAACTATAAGGGTTTCTTAACTAAAAAATGTCCTTTCCAAATTTTAGCAAACATTTTGATTATTTAAAAAAAGTTAGGGAATCATCCTCTAATTAATAAAATTTTATCCCATTCGGATACTATACGTTCTTGCACTCGTTGAAGTACAGTTGGTTATAAATACTTGGCATAAATATGGATTGCTTTTTTAGATAATCGATATTTTTTAATGAATGAAAAGTTGCCTCAACTAGTATGATGAATTTGCTGAAGAATTATTCCATAGTTTTGATACAAAATTTATATATGTATGTGTTTTTAAGCGGATTTTGCATAAATAAATAACATTACAAAAAAACTTTTTTTATTGCGCAATTCTTGCCAAAAACGTTGACTTTTTCAACTTGGGACGCTTAATATAAGTATCACAAATTTCTTTCACATAGTATCTTAAGGGCAATATGGCTTCAATTCTACTTTCTCAACGAGTGTTACTAAGAAATTTTACTGTCAGTCTGGGTAAGTATTTCTTTAAAATGCTCCAGCGGTAAGATGTCACTGAAAACAAGTTATACATCGAGTTATACATTTCTTGAATGTTACTTAGAAAGTCTTAGAATAGGGCAGCAAGATTTAATGAATGGTTCCCACATGGACGACCGTCCCAAACGGTACAAAAAGACCTGACTAATAAGATCTATTTTTATTTTTTTGAACTCCAACATGCTTTTCTTTTATATTGGAATCATCGTCATAACCCTGGCTTCTTATGTGCTTTAACGGGATATTCCGATCACGTAATTCATTAAGCAGTGCCTCTGTTAGACCTTCACCTGTTGTACCTGTAACTGGCACTGTTGTAAAGAATTTAGACTCTTTTTGCATTTAAGCATCATGTGGTACCATAAGAAAGAATTTCGTTTCTTGCTTTAACTATTATTTGAGTAATTACGACAAAATCTTTTACTTAACCAATAAAGTTTGTTTATTTAACTAATTACAAACAAAAAACTCTTTAGTTTTACAGAATCAATTCACTGGAACGAAATTGACTGTTTCTATCTGTACCCCCACATCTCCCTGGGAACATGCACTTGGATTTATTTTTATTCTGATTAATTTTAACAAATCTTACTACCAACTTCATTTGTACGGTATGGCTTAAATCTGGGTACAATCAAGCAGTACTTGAGTTATATTTCATATATTTGAGTATTGAGTACACGAGTATTGAGTACAAAAAGTAATTGGGTACAAATGTACTGAACAAAGTATAAGTACAATATACTTGATTACAAATTGACTCAGAATGAATGAGTAGAAATTACAAATTTACTCAAGGCGAATGAGTACAAGTTAATATACTTGAGTACTAACGTAATCTAAATTCGTGAGTTTTGTTGTACGAATACAATTACGTCAACCATGCCTTAATGAAGTCAAATAGATGTAGCGCCAATTTTGTGTTTCTTTAGGGACCATCCATAAATTACGTTACAGGAATATCATAATTTTTGGAGACCTCCTGTTCTTGTCACTGGTGGTCACATTGTGTGACCTTCTCCCCTTGGTGTGACGTCACATATTTTGCTTTTTCACAATTAGAAATTATTGATTTAAAACAGCAAACCGTCATATAAAATAATAAGATCAGAAACAAAGAGGTCCAAATATTTCAGCAATATTTTATAAATATTACTTATTAGAAAGCATGTGTACAGACCTTATTGTTTGATTTGTATTCATAAAATAGTCAGTAATAGTAAAATAAAATAAAATCATAAACACTGAACCTTTTGTTATAATTCTGTAGCCTACTACAAATAAAATACCCATTCTCATCTCATTTTGTAATCGTCACAATAATTATTGTATAACAATTTTAATCAACATTAATTTAAAATTTTAAATGATTAATCATAAATTGATTAGCCTTTAAAAAAGTTAAAACTGCCAGCAAATTCTTTAAAAAAGACTATATAATTAGCTTTTCTTTACTGTTTTATATAATTGTAACTCAAAAAATATTTAACAAAGCAGAAACATAAAATTTAAATTTTACGTTTTAATTTGCAGATGTTTCGAATCTTTTGTATATGAACATATATTATATATATAAGGGTGTTAATAAATAGTAGATTACATACCGAGGCGGAAAGTATTCTATTTCTGTCGAGAGAACTATAGTTTACCGAGAGGCATAGCCTCGAGGTGAACTAGTTCTCGAGACAAATGGAACACTTTGCCAAGATTTGTATACAATTTTATTCACAATCAGTTACTAAATAAAATAAATAACATAAAACCAATAAAAAAAAATGAAAACCTACATCTAAAATATTATCGTTTATTTTGGTAAAATATTAACACATAGTAGGCACTTTACAATTGACATATACGTATTTAATCTATGATTGTCATTTTATCAAATTAGTTAAAACAAAACACACACAAATCACAGGTTCGGAAAGTGTACATTACTGACCGTGAGGTTTCATTACATACTCGTTTTTTCACTTACCAACCTTTAAGAGGTTCGGAAAACTGTAAGTTACTATCTGAGTGTGAATAAAAAATTTTACACACTTTAGCAGATGATAGTAGAGATGAAAACAAAAAAATTCTAATACACTTAGGTCCAAAACTCATTGGTTTTCGAGATTGAGCTTTTACAAAAAAAAACTACAACAAACAACGCATTTAGCGCACTCTAAAGTTATCGCAGAAGATGTTTAAACTGTCGTCCTTGCTCTAAACAAAGTTGCAGCCGTCGTCAAAGAGACTCACGCACTTGATGGTAAACACCTAGAGTCCTTAGTTGTTGGCAGGCGTCTACAATTCGTTGCCAAAGTTCATCTTCTGTGTTCACTTCAATGGCGTAATCAAGATCTTTTAAGTACCCCCAAACAAAAATATCTAAGGGCGTTAGATCAGGAGGTTTTCGAACCGTTCATTTAAATAGTTTCTTACTATACGCAAAAAGTGGGTTGGAGCTCCATCATGCATAAAATACATGTTTATAATAACATCTAATGGCGCATCCTCCAGTAGATCGTTCAAATTGTCACGTAAAAAGTTTAGGTAGGATTGACCATTCTACCGATTCGGCAAACGAAATGGTCCAATTAAACGATCACCCACCATGCCTACCCAAACATTTATCGAAAATCCAAATTGATGATTTCTAACATGAATTGCGTGCGGATTTTCATCTGACCATTCGTCCATATTGTGAAAATTGAAAACTCCATCACTAGTAAAACAGGCTTCGTCTGTAAACAGAATGTTTCCAAGAAAATTTGGATTTATGTTACATTCATGTACCAGCCATTGGGAAAAGTGGATACGCGGACGGTAGTCCGTCTCTCTTCGTAGATGATGAACCTTTTGTAAGTGATACGGATGAAGTAATTGTTCTTTAAGGGCCTGTTAAACAGATACATAATTGACGCCGACAGCTCTACTTATTCGCCTGGTACTCACATGAGGATCATTATCTACAGCTTGCAAAATAATGTCTTCGGTGTTTGGCGTACGTACTCTACGAAGTCTGCCACTGTCTGATTTTGGCGGCTTAAAACAACCGGTTTCTCTTAACCTACGGTCGACTTCTTGAAAAGTTGGATGAGATGGAATATGCCTCAAAGGATATCTCTGCTGATAAATTCGTCTAGCTTTTCGCGAATTTTGATGAGCTTCGCCATAACATAACTGCATATCGGCGTACTCCGCACATGTAAATTGAACCATTGCAAAAATAAAACTAACTTAAATAGCAATAAGTAATTTCACCGCTACACTTGTTACAAAATGTTGATTGACATGTATTCTGCGATTGTTCGTTTATCGCAGATAACGGGATATCGCATTCATAAGAAGTGTAAATAAAAATTAAAAAATTTCATATCTCGAAAACCAATGACTATTGGACCTAAGTGTATTAGAATTTTTTTCTTGTTTTCATCTCTACTATCACCTGCTGTGTGTAAAGTTTTTTTATTAACCCTTTCATTCAACCTCCTAAAAGAAGGGATCATTAATTTGATCAAATTTTAAAATTATCACCTACCAGGAGGCGAACCGTTCTATTTTATTAACACTCTGTATATATATAAATTTCAATTAATCGATCTCTTTTTTGATTGCATTGCAAAATAAAGTCACATGCTGTCAACTGTTAATATTTTTTCTTTTTTTTATAATTTTCATTTTCAGTAATCGATTTTATTCAACTACTATTAATTTGTATTACTGTATTCAGAATTAAGGTAGGTAGTAATATAATGCGACTGTATAATATAAACATCTTTGTAAACAATTAAATACAGACGAAATCACAGCGGCGGCGGCTTTTCTCAAAGTTTCAAAGGCAATATTACGGCCGACGCGCGATGCCATAAGTACAGCGAGTGTGAATTCGCCCGGCCGCAGATGTCTCAAAAAGTGATACAAAAATGTAAACCTTATAATAATATTTTAAAGTATTTCCTTTCGAGTTTAGACAATGCTTTAGATTTATACCTGTGACGTGACGAAGCCCCTTGTGCACAAGCATATAAATTAATTTGAAGATTCTTAGTATTTATTATTATTAAAAAATAATATTGTTTACATTGTAATATTGGTAATTTATCACCGCGTATAGTCGAGAATTGTTATCTATTAAATGGTTGATGCGATTTAAAGTAAACAAGTAATAAGATACACACTGTTAAAAATTAAAGGTACTTAATGTGCATAAGCTTAAAAAATATTTCCACGCTCGTTAAGCAAACCATAATTTAATAAGAAAATGTTATAAATGATGAATAATTGCAAAATTGAATAAAAATAAATTTAATTAAATCAAATCAGTTTTGTAATACGAAGTAATAAGAGACTCTACCTATATATCTCTAATACGTAATAAAAACAACCAAAAATATGATATCGTACACGGTATAATTTTCAGTATAAATGATTTTAGCAGTGCTCAAAATTTCATGAAGTAGGTACGTGACTATAAAGTAATTTTCAATTTGGTATCAGATACGACTGTGTTTATAGTATATACTGACTCAGTATAAGCCTTGTGTATAAGTTTACTAATTGCTTAAAGATAAATGCGGCAAATGACAACTTAATTTAAGTGTATGTATATATCAACGATAATATGTAGTTATTTTTAATAAAAACCTATATAATAATCGTTACAATAGAAATTTTATTATCCGCAAAGGAAGTAAAACGTAAAGCGCATACATATTTCAAGCTGCAAGTAATAAACGATATAAAATTTAAAACGTTGCAAAAAAGATGCAAAAGCAAATTCATGAACTACCATAATTTAAAACGAGTCTCTGTTCTAAACAGAACTGGGTGTTGGGAATCAAATTTCTACAAATAGCAATTTAACATTCTTATTTATTTAGATGTCGCATTTAGTTATCACGGCTATCACAGTTGTTATTATTTTATTTTGCGTTTCAGAAAAACGACGCATGCAATTTTCTGTGGTAGCTGCTGTCTTACATCCAATGTACATATATCTAAACGTTTTCTTTTTTCTAAACCGCAATCAGAATTATTTCAGACGTCATCGTGAAAAACATCATTTTTATGTAATTATTTTGAAGGAAAAAAAATAGAAAAATGTGGATAACTAAATTCGTAAAAATCAAAAAATTATGATTACATATTGTGTACTCTACATATAATATATACATTTGTAATTTTTTTTATTGCATTTTGTTTTTGATATAACATTGCCAAGTGTTGGTCGGTACTTATTGGAAATTCATCATATGATTTCAACAAACACTTGAAATAAACAAGTATATTCATTTCCAAAACTATTTATTTTTTCTTTAATTGTATCAAAGATGATTAAAACTTTTTATCATTTTTAAAGCTGACTAGTTTTTACAACGGGATGATAACATTGTCTTTTTCTTAAGGATGTTTTCGCACTCCGTGAGAAATAACATTTTTTGTGGGCGTGCACTGTATTCTTGCATAATTCATAATCAAAGACAAAAGTTCAATATTAAACTTATGTAAGCAACAAGAAGAAACATTAAAAGTGTACGTGTTATATCATGTTTTGCTACGCTTTATAATCATAAGATACATTTTTCTGATTTGCAAACAAGTTGTAGTAGCAAGATTTCGGTGTAATCAAAAACAAATTTAGATTTGTTATGTAAGCTGATCTTAACAATGCCACGTTTAGATGTTCTAAAAGATAAAATGACGATATGATGAATTCGTATATCTATTTCTCAGTCACAAAAAACGGAAAAATTTTAAATGGAATCAATTCTTCAAAATAATATAACAACAAAATAATCAAATAATTTAAACAATCATATAAGTTATTAGTGCCTAAGTCATGATGTCTAAATTCAAACAATTTACGATTTGCCTTGTACCTACTATTGATTAAACATTTCTCAAATTCTTCTATATTTTATGGTCAAATACTAATTTGATTTATAATTCTATTTATTAATAATTGTGCGAAACTAGACTAAAACAACGCTAAAACTATGTAACTGAAATATGTATATAGTTAAAAAAATTAAACACGTCTATTTGAAAAGAAAATTTTCCTGCTTTCAATATGACAATTACAAATACTAAGTTTAAAAATGAAACGCAACTGTACAAAAAATTCGAATTAAAAAAAAAGATGTAAATTTTTAAAACAAAAAAAAATATTCCAAGGAATGGCAGAGTTAGAGCAACAATTGGACAACTACGTTAAAAATATGGTAGAATGAGGTTGCCGAAAAAAAACAAACTAAAACATTATTTAATTCCAATATGATAATAACGATGATAGCTGACAGCTGCTAGTATTCATATTTTAGCGCCAACTGTGCACATTTCAGTTTAAAAATAGCAGAAAATTAAAAATAAGCATGTAATAGCGAAGGGTTCCACGGCCGGAGTCTATACTAAGATAAGAACGTCTTCCAGGTTTGGACTGTGTCAATGTTGTAACCGAAGTTGCCAACGTTTCGCCCACTTTCGTAAGGGGCTTCATCAGGGCGTGAGAGAAATCGAAGAATTCAAACAAGCAACCGAAATCTAACTAAACACTTCTTAAAAGTTAGGTAATCAACTTGTGAACCAAGCCAGATTCTAAACTCAGAAAAGGTATGAAAGAAAACGATAAACTTGAAAAAGCAAACGAAAATCTAACAAAGAACCACTACCGAGTTAGATAATCAAGTTATGAACCAAGCCAGATTCTAAACTCAGAAAAGGTAAGAAAGAAAACGATAAACTTGAAAAAGCAAACGAAAATCTAACAAAGAACCACTACAGAGTTAGGTAATCAACTTATGAACCAAGCCATATTCTAAACTCCATAGAAGTGACTTAAAAAGAAATAGTTTCCGTATATAAAGAAGAAGTATCGTCACGGCTGGTTAAGCTCGACTCTGATTGGGTTACGGTGGAACGAGGGCGTGTTTTCGATAAAGGACTAATGACCGGGAACCAAAGAGGGGATAGCTCGAAACCGTGATCACGATTGAAGTTATTGGGGTGTTTGATGATTTCTATGCTCTCTCGAAATTTCCTGTTGAAAAAGAATGGAGATTTGGCAATCACCGAAACGTTATCAAAATCTATCTTGTGACCTGTAGTGAAATGATGTTCAGCAACCGCAGACTTAGTAATATGCCTTTTCCTTATACAACGATCATGTTCTGAAATGCGAGTAATGACGGAACGACCGGTCTCACCAATGTAGACTAAACCACATGAACAAGGAATTTGGTATACACCTTGAGAAGAAAGTGTAGGAAATTTGTCCTTGGGAGAAGGAAGAATCTGAGAGATTTTGCCTGTCGAGTTGAAAATAGGTTTGATACCATTCTTATGAAGAAGTTTCCTTATTTAATCTGTAACCTTGTAAATGTAAGGCAAAAAAGCCAATTTCGGATTGGATTCGGGAGTAGAAATGTTCTTAGGTAATCGAGTACGTGGATGTAGAGGACTATTAATAACTCTATGAATATCTCGCTTCATATAACCATTGCTCACTAAAGTTCTAGTAAGATGACAGAGTTCCGAGTCTAGATTCTCAGGTTGACAAATAGAGAAAGCACGATGAACCAAAGATTCAATAACAGAACGTTTCTGTGCAGGATGATGATGAGACGAAGCATGAAAGTATCTATCAGTATGGGTGGGTTTGCGATAAACAGAATGGCCCAGAAGTCCGTCGGGCTTACGAGTCACAAGAACGTCAAGAAATGGGAGAGAACCATTACTTTCGATTTCCATAGTGAATTTGATATCCAAGAGTTGATTGTTAAGATGATTAAGAAACTTAGACAATTCGAGATGACCATGAGGCCAAACAATAAACGTGTCATCAACATACCTAAACTAAACTTTGGGTTTTAATATTGATGATTCCAAAGCAACCGTTTCAAAGGATTCCATAAAAATGTTAGCTACAACAGGTGATAGAGGAGAACCCATAGCAGCACCAGAAACCTGTTCGTAAAACTTGTTATCAAATTGGAAGTAAGTAGAGAATAGACACTTATCAATAAGAGGAACCAAACTCAAGTCCTTGCCATGTTGAGACAGAATCTGTTCGATGATAATAAGCGAATCCTTAATAGGAACTTTAGTAAAAAGTGAAGTGACATCAAAACTCACCAGAAGATCTTGGGGTTCAAGTTTTATAGTTTGCAGACGTTGAATAAAATGCTGAGAGTTGAGGATATGAGAAGAGGTTTTACCTGTAAACTCGCAAAGAATGTTGGACAAGAACTTAACTAGCTTGTAGGTGGGAGATTGAATAGTACTAACGATAGGTCGAAAGGGAATACCTTGTTTTTGAATTTTGGGAAGTCCGTATAGACGAGGTGGTTTAGAATCTGAAGGGGTAAGTCGACGTGGGCAAAACGTTGGCAACTTCGGTTACAACATTGACACGGTCCAAACCCGGAAGACGTTCTTATCTTAGTATAAAAATAAGCATTTATGCACTAGTAAAGTCAATAAACAATTATTGTGCACTTTTCTTTGAAGAGGTGCCACTGTGCAAAATAGCTAAACATTCTGCCTTTTTTGCACGATTGTGCACCTAAGAACAGCACTGATTACGATGCGAACAATTTTAATAGAACAGATGTAAACACTTACTATTTTGATCTTTAAAAAGATAAGGTTAAAAGAAGTTTTTACTATCAAAAGTTTATAACGTTGATGAGATGGAAGTCACGACCGTTCAAAGGATAAAAACAAATTTCAGCTGAAGGAGAAACATTGTTTACTGCACTAATATGTATAAACGCTGCAATGTTCATGAACCTCCGTGTTAGCATGAAACCTCAGTTTCTAAATATAGCAACTTTAGAAACATTTGTTGTTGTTTGTCAGTCAAGAGGCTAAGTGCAAATTAACATACACACAAAATATTAGTCTAATTGAAGTTCGGTGTGTTTTTTATTTGCTAGATGCTGCACAACAAACTTCGATTAGGAATTTGAGAAAATGAGAACGCATCGGCTACATTGACATGTCTTTACAAATGATATGTTTTGCGTAGTTGAACCTATTAATATTCTAAAAGTTACAGAAAAGGACGATGTAACTGAATCTACCACTGAATTACTGAAGCATGCCAAAACTTTACTTTCTTCTATTTCTAGGATGCAAGTTATTCAAACAACTTTGGAAAAAGACGAATCAAACTCACTGTATTTTTCTTTAAAAGCAATTTGGCAATTCGACTTTATCTAACGAAGAGTACTAGAAATAGAACTACTAACTACTAGGACACGCATATGTAAAACAGCAGCAGTCATAACCTGCACACTCTATAAAATCAAATTAAATAATAATTTGAAAAACAAAACGAAAAAGAAAACAATCATAAAAATAAAATTGGTTCAAAAAATTTTAAAGGAAAAGCAAATAAAAGTTAAAGTTATTACAAATGATAAGAACAGTTTATCGAATGACGTTAAATGTGCTACCAACATGTCAAACGTCAATACACGTTCGTTAGTGTAGTTACGTAATGAGGAAAAAAGCTCTAGTGTTGCAAATGAGAGTAAAATCCACATGAAACTAAATGTTAAAAATCAATTATTATATTAGAACTAATATGCGACAAGTGGCAAAGTCATTTAAACTTTGAAATGCAGTTAACATTGAAAAAAACGACTTTAAAGTTAATATCAAATTTGACAAATTGTTTAATAATTGTACGACCAACGTTATATTGCTGGTGATTTTAATTTTTTGTTTTTAGAAAACAAAAGATTTTACAAAAGGCAACAAAAAATAATTACTCTCGTCAAAAATTTGATAGCATAAAATTAGTTATGCTATGCTTTACTGTCGACGCTTGTTACGTAAATTACGATCATTGTTGTCCTACATACTCAAAAATTAGAAAAAGAGATGAGTGGTTCAGATGCGACAAGTGCAAGAAATGATTGTACGAAACTTGTGCAAACATAAATGAACAAGTCGATATTTTTAAATGCGATTAGATATTGTCAGTAAATTCACTGTTTAAGTTTTTGTCTGTCGTTATTCAGGTGTTTTCTTCTATACATGTGCCTTTTTTTAGTTACTTAAGTCTCTATCCCAATTTAAAAATATATAATTCCAGTTTTATTAAGGTGTCGATAAAACAATCAACAATAATAATGTATAACTATTCAAAAATCTCTAAATTATAACTATGCATAATTTTGTAAAGCTGCTACAGTTAAAAGTATGTAGTTAATTTTTTTATTTAAATTTTAAGTATTTTTGGATTACTGTACTCAAACTACGTCTATAACAGTAAAGTAGTTTATCCTCATGTTTGTTAGGTTGTAATTAGGATTAGATCTTGTCTTCCTTAGGAGAGGCAATAAAAACCACTCTAAACTACTTTTATGACTACGTTTCGTGTCTCTAGTGTTCACGTCTATAACCTAAAACAATTTGCTTTTTGAAGGCGACTTTTCGTGACGTTCACGCCTAGAAAAACAAAAACGTAGTGTGTCCAGATATATATTTTATGAATAACATACTATAATTACTTGTTAAAAATAATACAGTAAAATAAGTGACACGAAACGTCGCTGAATGATGCACCTCCTTCATTGAAAAACTGAGATTCTAAAAAGTCATACTATGTTATGAATAAATCCGGAAGTAACGAAAATAACTTGCTAATATATACCTAACAAAGAATATTTTGGATAAAAGTTTAGTGGTCTCTAGAAATATTTTTTTTACAGAATAAGTCAATATTTTTGCAAATTAACTGAATATGTTATTTTAAATGAAAAACATTTTTACACGTTGTCATAAAACAAAAGTCTTTTAATGTTAGTTTAGTGGATCGTGAATGAACACATTTTTAGGTGTTTTCTTCTAGTAGGTTTTTCTCTGTGATTATTTTTTCAATTAATTTTATTTTTGTATTTTATATTTATTATATAGAATTTTGAATTTTTTGCCAGACATCCACTTGTAGCTTTATTGATGTTACTTTAAACTTCAATTAACAAAAATAAAAAAACATTTTAGATTTCAATGAGCCCCACTGATAATTTTAAGTTTTACTTGGGAAACAAAATAAATTCTATTTAGAGTATGTTCACACTTTACATAGTTAGATTTATAGTCATTTTTAGAGATAAACTACTTAGAAAAAAGTTTGGAATAGGTACATTTGTGAAAACAATTTTTACTCTGATCATATGATTTGCGTTGGAGTTCAGTTATGTCATGTTGTGTTCTGCAACACGAACCAAAGATATTCATATCAGATATCTTAGAGAAATTTCAGTGATTTAAAAACCAAACTAGTAGAACTTGTAAACCATTTCTTAGGGTTGTTTTTTAATATTTCTTTTTCAAACAAATTTAAAAATTTCTAGAATCTAGTCTAGTCTTAATGGATCGCCCAAGCCCAATTTTGTCAAAAATATTTTAAAACATTTAATTTAAAAAAAAAGCGCGCTTGGGCGTTCCATTCGTATTTATATACAAAATTCACTGTAAAAAATCCGAATTCAATCGGTTAATAAATAAGCTCAAAAAATGGTGTACAAGTTTTACCTGGTGAGAAATTTTTTAAACAAATAGTTATTTTTTTCACAATTATATATGTTTAACTTTAATTGTTTTCCTTAAGTGTTACAAATTAACTATATTTACATTACATCACATTCTATTTACATCTATTACATTTCCTTTTTTTCTCCTCTCCTCTTAACTGTTTCTTCTTTCTCCATACTTCTTTCATCCACTCCGCCTTTTTTCCGTTTTCTTTATGTAATAGATACATGTTCTTATAAACGACAGCGTTATTTTGTTATACTATTATTATGAAACGACAGAGTGAGATAAATTATATTTTTTTATAATATAAATAAAAAATTAAAATTTATACGGATTTCTTCTTGTAAATCGCTAAATTACATCGAAGGATTTCCAAAATAGTGCCAAATTCTAAAAAAATCATCTTCAACTACAAAAAGAACCCTGCTATAGACAAATTCACAACGCTTAGAAAAATAAATTATATAAATTCTATTTTCGTAAATAACGTCAGGAAATTCAAAATAAAACGAAAAAAATTGAAAAATCTATTGTGATACGTGATCGAACTGTAACTCCGCCTACGACTGTTGATATCCGCGCAAGTGATAAGTACACAAATACGATACTGTCTTCTCAGAACGCATAAAACTGATATCGTTACTGGAAAGAAATCTACCTAACATTCGTCTTTTTATTATTCAGTACAAATACATAAATATGAGATTAGTTATTTTCTTCAACGCCGCTTATTGAAATGTTTATGTTATTTGTATGAAATCTTATCAGTGGAGTAATGTTATCACTTTTAAACAACGGGCCGGACGTATGCTAGTACATAGAAAAAACATCGTTTATAGTGCATAACATAATTTCGTTTTATATTATCAATTTTCTTCTTAGGTTTGTTTCGATACATGAATATGATACCTATTATGCATACATTTTTTAGCTGAAATTTTACAATACGCTTGTAAAGTGTGTAAATAATTTAATAATTGTACTCTAAAAATACTTGTCTTGCATTAATAGCTTAATTTTTGCAGTGTTATTTATTTATTCAAGTAGTTTGACTAATCTACACAACATGAGCTCATTTCAACATCTGTAACAATTTAGTTTAACTCTTGTCTTATGTGATAACATTATTTTCTATTTATTTTTATTTTTAGTGTCAGCAAATTACTGAGAAGAATTGTGTAGTTCTTAAAACAGTTAATTAAACATCTTAATCACACATTATTTTTGATTTCTTTTTATTAACTGCGTCAATAAAGCTGAAAATTTATATTTTTTTAAATGTTTTATTACAACTTTTATTTTGATATTGTATAGATGCTATATTTTATCTTCTAAATTAACAACTTGTTTATCCAAAATTTAGTCTCAAATGTCTAACGTTCGATTTCTACGGAATTTTCAAATTGTTACCTGAGTAGGTAGTGTGCATATGCCAATCTTTATTTCTTCGTGTTGACACTGACCTAACGTAACAAAATGTATTATGTGCTACGTTTCGAGAATTAACTTAATTGCGAATCAAAGCTGAATACAGGCCCGATAAAATATTTTTTATAATTTTGGTTTATGCTAATCAATTTTCTACTACTAATTTTTGTGGGTTTGGTTAAAACATTATTATCACAGGAAACAGAGGGTTACGATTGCAAAGAAAAACGTGTCGGGATAATAACCTAAGAATGCGGCTTCCTAACTAAACTTAACTAAAGAAAATCACGTTTTGAAATGTAGACGATAACAAAAGATACACGGTTTAATTGATAAATAAAAAGTATTGTCGACATGCATTGTTATCAGTTTTACAGCAGTACCATCTGTTGTATAGCGGCAAGCTTATGTAAAAAAAGTTTCATTATTTTATGTAGTAATGAAGCCACTTTAATGTATTTGATTTCTTTCCTTGTCTTAAGGGGCTTCTCACTCTACTAAATCTCAACTTTAAATAAATATACCATTTACCCTAAAAAAATTATTAAAAACAAAAAAATGTTTATTGGTTAGGAAGCGGTAAGTACATACATCGCGTATGCATCAACACAAGCAATAAATTGGAAAATAAAAATTTTCATAAATTTCTAAATTCTAAATTAAAAATAATACTCTCATGTTTATTTCACTGTTATAAAAAGTACGCATTTCTTCTCTGTAATTCGCCAGCACTAAAAATTAAAATAAATTTAAAATAGCATTATCACATAAGATAGTTAAAGTTGTTATTCTAAGAAAGTAAGGACGCACATATTTTTCAAATTCATTCTCGAAGGTAACGTACAGAGCGTCTAAGTAAACAAAGTACCCGGAAAATATGTCAACTAACTTTAAAAATTGGACGCGGTAAATATTTCCACAAATCACAATTGGCAAGTACTTTCCTTGGTTGCCTCGTGTTTGTTTACATATTTATCTGCAGTTTAACTGAAAAATTCGTGGTTGTTCAAATAGTCTTCATCAAGACTCTATCAAATGGCGTTATTTGCGAACAAGGTATGTGAATTTATAAACATTTTTTTCAGTATAGGCTTTGTAGCATAACCTCAACATCAATTACTAATTTATATTCCTTACTCTAAAATAGTAAAATCTGTATTTATTTTCAGTGTTAATTCTACAAACAATAACTTATTTTTGATGGAGATTTTTACAATACTTTTTTTCTGTATTGTTTCAGTTGTTATTTACTAACATGGAATCTAAATCAATGAAAACCATTCAATCCGAAGCCAGAAATACTATTAAACATGTTGTGTACAGAACAGTGTCAGATATCTCTGTATATATATATTATTGTACATGCAGGTGGATCATATGGATTTGTCCGGTGACTATCACGACGACATGAATCATATTTATGGTGAAAGGAAAAACAATTCATTTCAAATTTGCTTCCTAATGGTATTGTTTTCATGGATAATACAGCGTGCCACATTGTACAAATTAATAGACTTCCAACGCAAGCAGAACGTAAGGAAAGCATTCGACAATGACTCGAAAATAATGGACTAACAACAACAAATGAAATGCATGAAACAGCACTAATAATGTTAGTGAAACAATTTAATTATTCGAAAACATATTATGTAGATGAACTCCTTAAAAAACCCGGACATACAGTGTTACGTTTCCCATCTTACCACTGCGACTTAAATCCGATTAAGTTGAGAATACATTTTCTGAGATGACTGCATACTGTTGAAGTATTATTTTTATACAAATTGGCAACGATGTTTTTGCTGCTTTTTTGTAACCAACTGTATGTACTATGGTGTACTTCCTGTTGTATGTTTATGCTTGTATGTTCTTTGTTGAAGATGGATTTCAAAGCGCACATTGAAAAATTGGAAGGTGCAAGCAATTGGGCAAAACGGAAACGTCAACTTGAATTACTGTTGATACATCATGATGTTCACGATTATATCACAGGTGAAAAAACAGCACCTGTTCGTGTCTAATCAGTGGAATCAACGAATAGTAATGATGACGATGCATTTAACAAGAGAGTGCATCAAGCATTTAAAAAGGGTGATGCCTTGGCACAGTTAATTATTGTTGGGTCCTTGAACGAGAACAATCTAGAGTTAACGTCAACGTGCCGAACTTCAATGGATACATGGCAAAAGTTAAAGTTTGTATATGAACAGAGTTTCGGTCAACGTGTGGATCGACTAATGGAGGAATTTTTTAAAGTAACAAAAAATCCCTGTGAAAATGTGGCTACGCATGTTGCTAAGTTGCAAAAAAATTTCTTCGAATTGAATGATGAATTGGAACGTCTAGTAAAAACTAAACTTCTGGATTTACTTTTAATGAGTCGTATTCTATCGACACTTTCAGTAGAATATTTTGAGTTTAAAAGTGTTTGAGAGTATATCCCAGTGGCAGAGAGAACAGTTAATTTATTATTAGAGGATTAGAGCGATTAAGATTAATTGAAATGAGGGTGCCCGCAAAACACGAAGAACCTGTTGCTTTGGTTGATCCAAAGGCTCAAAAGAAAGAAAAGCAAAGAAAAGAATACAAGTGCTATAAATGTCACGAGTTTGGGCATTTTATTAAGAATTGCCCTAAACGTTCAAGAGACAAGCAACAAAGAGAATTCAGTCGTGGTGATGCGTTTGTGTGCACTTATGAAATGGAAGGATGCGACAAATTTTTCCTCAAGCAAAAAGGTGAAGTCGTTGAGAGTGTTTAAAAATTTATTAAAGAGTGTATCACCAATGGAATTCCAATTAAGTGTTTAATGACTGATGGTGGTCGCGAATTTGATTATAAAGAAGTGAAACGTGTATTGGAGGAATATGGCATTGTTTTTCGAATGACAATGCCTTATACACCTGAACAAAATGGGAGTGCCGAACGTGAGAACCGAACACTTGTTGAAAGTGCACGATCCATGTTACATGCGAAAGGTTTTTCGATAAATCTGTGGGCAGAAGCAGTTAACACAGCTACTTTTGTGTTAAACAGAACTGGGTTTACTCGAGTTGAAGGCAAGTCATCTTTTGAACACTGGATGGGAAAGGAATACGTCAGTCTACAACATTTTAAAGTGTTCGGGACAGAATGCTATGTTCATGTTTCAAAAGAACGAAGAAACAAGTGGGATAAAAAAAAGTACACCTGGTCACTTTGTAGGTTATTGCCATGAAAAAGACGGTTTCAGAGTGTGGATTCCATCACAACAAAAGGTTGTAAGAAGTCGGGATATAATATTTAAGAAGGAAACTATTGGCACAAGTAATTTCAACAAAACAAGAAGGGCTAGTGCTGAGGGTTGCAATGATAAAACTGATTTTGTAGTATTTGGTCGTTTAAACTTAGCTGGCGATCATCAAGAAACTCGCATAGTTGTTACCGACAGTGTTGATGCAGATGGTGATGTTACAAAATCCGAACGAGGTTGGAGAAGCAAGTACCCTCGAAAGTCAAGAAAAAGAAATTCTGGTGTTTAAGAGACTAGAGAACCTCTGGCCATATTGACAGATACAAGTGCTGAAAGAAGGTACCCTGTCAGAGACAGGAAACAAGAATTGTTTCCCAATTTTGAACTATATTATGCTTGTTCAAGTTACGTAGAACCTAGTAAAATTTTTGAGGCTCGGAAATGTAGCAATGCGAGTAAGTGGGAATAGGCTATAAAATCGGAGTTAAATTCGTTAAATTTTAATAACACATGGATTTTAGTAGATAGACTTCTTAATACAAATGTAGTAAAAAATCGATGGGTTTTTAAAGTTAAGGTTGATAGCGATAAAAACGTTAGATTTAAGGCTAGGTTAGTTGCTAAAGGGTTTACCCAAAAATATGGACTAGATTATAAGCAGTGTTGTAAATTATCTATATAAATTTATATAGATAAATTAATCTAGATTCATATTTTTTATCTATTTATATGTATCTAGATACAATCAAAAAATATATAAATTATATGTATCTGTATATATATAATTTTTTATTTAAATTATTTAAATAAAATTTATAAAAAATCCAGTGTCCCGTAAAATTCAAGTTACAATATGTATGTTTTTCTTCAGTAATTTCCCACATTCCATAATAGTTCTTCAAATCAACTCCATCTATCGTTATTACTACCTAGGTTATTTCATCTATTATCTGTTATCTATATAAAGTTTGAATAGTTTATCTATTATCTAATACTAGATAATTTTTGAAAAAAAAAATTTTTCTGTACCTATATAATTTAAAAATTATCTATTTACAACACTGATTATAAGGAGACATTTTCTCCTGTTATTAGACTTAGCACTTTAAGGTTATTGCTTGCTTTAGCTGTAAGATACAAAATGAAAGTAGATCATTTAGATGTTGAGTCTGCTTTCTTGCATGGGAGTCTGAATGAAAGTATTTATATGGAATTGCCAGAGGGATGTTACGAAGGACTTAATAAAGTATGCTTGCTTAAGAAAACGCTTTATGGTTTAAAGCAATCATCAAGAGTGTGGTACAAGAAGGTAGGAGACTTTTTATTAAGTATGTGTTTTCAAAAGTCTTGTTATGAGCCATGCATATTTTTTAAATGCGTTAACAATTCACATTTCATAGTAGCTATTCATGTGGATGATTTTCTTGTTATTTCAAATAATGAAAATGAAAAAGAAAAAATGAAGTGTTTGATGGCTGAGAAATTTAGAATTAAAGATCTAGGACCAATAAGAGATTTTTTAGGCATTTCAATGAATGTTTTGATTTGAAAATACAAATATGTCAGACGAAGTATATTGACCGATTGCTGGAAAAATTTGGGATGTCTGATGCTAAGGTTGCATCGACTCCTTTAATTGAAGGACGTAAAATGGAGAAAAGTAAAATGGTTAGTGATGTTCCTTATCAAAACTTGATCGGATCGTTAATGTACCTAGCTGTGTGTACACGTCCTGACATTATGTATGCCGTCAGCTATTTAAGTCAGTTTAACACAGGTTTTAGTGATAAACATTGGATCATGGCAAAGCGGGTGTTAAGATACCTAAAGGGTACACGTCACTTAGGACTAAGTCATACAGCTGGTTCTGAAAACATTATAAGTTACGCTGACGCTGACTGGGCAAGTGGAGAAGATAGAAAATCTTATTCAGGATATATCTTCGAATTCAATAACTCGACCATATCCTGGGAAAGCAGAAAACAAAACGCCATTGCTTTGTCGACAACAGAGGCGGAGTATGTAGCTGTAGCAGAAGCAGGGAAGGAGGCTATATTTCTGAGAGGGCCTTTTAAATGAAATAACAACTTTTGTGTAGTGACAATCAGGGCGCTATAAAACTAGTAGATTATTCAATTATTTCGTTTGGCTTTCCGTTTATTATTGAGAGCAAGTATCTGCATAACGTTAAAACATCGGACTGGGACAAAAATTGTCAACATGTGAATCATTTGGCGCAATAAATGTGGCAACGTGATGGACTGCTAGATGTTGCTGTGGAAAACCTGTCGTTTATAGTGAACACTGGATCATATGACGATGAAATTTTTCTGATGTAAATAAGTAATTTTTACAATTACTTTTAAAAATATGTAATTATTTTGTAATGTTGTACCGAATCTTTTAGAAAAGTAAATGTGTAATTACAATTTATTTTGATAGTATTAAAATCATAAAGTGTTTTTCTGAAATAACGTCAAACAACAAAGTCTAAAGAGCTAAACATGCAAAACAACTATTTTTAGGCTACAATGATTTAATTTTTTACTTTAAACAAGCATGTTGTGAAAATTCAGCTAAAAAATTATACAAAATAAGTGATTGCTCATATGTAGAAACAAACCGGAGAAGAAAATTGATAACATTAACCGAAATTATGATTACTATAAACCTTAGCCGGCTGATAACATTATCCAGGATTCCAATAAACCGCGTGCACGGTACATACTCTACTCTACTTGAATCAAGCTAAATAGTATTTGAAGTAAAGGAGACACTGAAAGAAGGCGAGAACCTTATAAAATTATAGACATAAAACTCGCCTCTACTGCCACTGTATTTTTTCATGAATTTTTAATAATAAAAGTTATCTGCTTGTACTCAAAACAATCAAAACTCTCTTCTTAAATGTCGTATGTGGAAGTCCTTGAATTGCTTATATAAATTAAGACTTGCTTTACGCCATCTACACACCGAGAAACGCATATTACTTCCCTAACCGCTGTAGTTGACTGCAGCGCCCCCGCACTTTTTTTGAAAAACTATCAATTTATGAGAAAACGTATTTTTATTTTTCAGAAGTCAGAACTTTAATACAATTTAATACGTAGTTTTGTTTTTGATGAATTGCATTTCGCATTGTAACGCTTCGGCTACTCTTTCTTGATCTTTTGTAATTGTTGTCTCATTTGTTATATATTAAAAAGTACATTCTGCTTTTAATAAATATTTTCATGTTCTTATGAATATTATGTGATTGAGGTATATTGTTAGAAAATTCATCTTTCTTATATAATAAAAATAAACACTTTTTCGGTAAGAAAATTTTCTAATATCCCTTGTACAGATAGTTTAAATGTGACAACTGTCAAAAATACTCTGTCGAGGAATCATTGTTATTGGTCATTGTGTGTGCTTCTCTATATTGCAAATTAAACTCTTGCATTTTAACGTTAAATAAATGTTACAAAAAATAAAAACAATTTTGTTTAGGTACATTCTAAAACCGTGAATAAAATACGTATCGCAAATTATCAAGTATGGTAATGTGCCAGTTCTGAAAAGTGTCTGGAAACTGCCGTCTGCCACTTCGGTAGATTCAAGCACATTAACTGTCCTGAAAACTGCCTTTGCAGTAGTGTCCCAATATCAACCACTGTCCTCAAACCTGCCCAACTTATTTGTCCTCATATCTGCCAATATTGGAAATATAAAAAATATAATCGGTTAAATTAAAAAAACTCGCATACATTGATTTCACGGGACGTTTAGTATCGATTACATTAAAAAAAAAATATTGGTCTTGAACCTGCCGTGTGACATATATATATATATATATATATATATATATATATATATATATATATATATATATATAAATAATAGAAATAATCCGCTTTTCTTGAAAATTTGCCGTAAAAACCTGTTTACTGGTACCTACTTGCAACAGATGTAAAAATTCTTTTATTATATCTTTTTTGTTTGAATTTAGTTTTATAAGAAACTATAAAAATTTAAATAATGTACATTTATTATAACTTTTTATATATCTGTATCTTTTTATTAATATATTTTTATTTCTACTTTTGTTTTAATCTTTATGATGCAGTTAGTAACTAAAATCTTGGATAACTTGCTTAACAAAAGCGGTTATAAAGTAGTTTCAAATAATGGTAATAAGCATGTTTTCAAAACAGTTACATAGCAGTTGCTGTAAACGGTAACTACAATGTTACAAATCAATTACAAAACCGTGATGATAAACCATTACAGAAACGATTCAGAATAGGTAAACATGATTTGTAAAAAACCGTTATAGCAACGCTGCAAAACAGTTACAAAGTAGTAATTGCAACGGTTTCAGACACGTTGTAAAACGGTTATAATATTACTGCAGTTGCCTTGCAACTGACCAAATCCGGTATTGACAACGTATCAGGAAAGACTCAGCAACTATTCTGTAACTAAATACCTTACTGAAACCATAGTTGCAAGAGAGTTTTACAACCGTTTTTAACTGATTTTTGCTACTTGGGAAGCTTCTGCATGATCCGATGAATTTTCATGTTTTTTATACGGCCTGACAAATGCTTCGAGTCTCGCAATCCAGCCGAATCCCATGCCCTTAAAGTTTTTTTCTGAGGAAACAACCAACAAGTTGACAATAAACACTATCACATTTAAGGGAATAGCACAACCAAGTTCTTTTTAACTTCAGCCTTTCTGAAAAGGACCTCCCTTGTTGTTTTTTATCACTAGGTAATGGGCCAAATGGTTGGCACGGTCCCGACCCAATTATACGCTTTTTAATCTCCGAATCTGTAACACTATCTGGAAAATGCTTTCTTCAATGTTCAAGTTTGGTCACATGGACCTACTCCTACTAATTCATCACTTGCAGTAGCAGTTGTTGTTGTTATAGTTGTTGAAAATGTTAAGGGAATAGAGTCATTTTCATGCGGTTGCCTCTGTCCATCCAAATTTTCATAAAAATAGGATACTTTAGTTTCATTTTTCCCAGTGTGGTTTCCCGATTCTGCAATAATAACAAAGCCGAATGTAACCTATTTCTGTTAATTAATTTGAAATTTGAAGTGAATGATGGAGGTGATAATGATGATGATGGGGGTGAAGAAGACGATGATGGTGGTGGTGGTGACCGCAGCACAAAATAAATATATCGGCTTATACAGAATTGACATTCGGACCAAAATCTATAACAAATATATTCTCGCGCATGTGGAACCGCTGAATTCTGCTAGGAAGTAGAACAAATGAAATATTTTACATTTTTAATAACTTAATAAATAAAAATAGAAACTTTAAAACACCTTCTTAGTTATTATCAAAAAGCAATTAATTAATGCTTACACAAAATTATTATCTGTTGATAAATCTAAGTAAATTTTACCTTAAAGAAAAATTCATATAATCATAACCTGCTAAAAGAGAAAAATTAGCTTTAGTAAAAGCTCACGCTTTCTCAAGGTTATACATTTTCAAGTTGTAGCTATCGCATTCTATTTTCTTTAAAAAATTTTTATAGCAAAAGAAGTTGTCTAATTTTAATATATCTAAACTGTAAAAAACATATTGCAAAAATAAAACACAATATAATTACGTGTTTAGAAGAATTTGTCCCGTCGTATTAATAACTTTGACATGTGTTCTCAGTTAATATGCTAGTCGATTTAAATGTTTACCTGTACCTGTGTGATACATTAACGTATTTGTTTTATATTCTTGTACAGTAGATAGAGAACCTTTAGTAAACCCCGTTCGACCCTAAAGACCATATCGTAGTTTATCTTATACATTCCCTAAAGGCAGGAAGGATAACGGGACATAAAGACTCAAGACACGCGCTAGATGCAACTATCTGTTTTAGCTTCGTCTTTAGCTGATGTAAACCAACCCTGAACTGCCAGGGGTTGTTTCCAAATTAATTTATGTTTATTACAAACAAAAAACCGCCCCTGCTGTCCCAAGTTTCTAAGTTGCTATTATACACTGGCTTAACTCTCGCGAATTATTACGGAAAGATATTATTACCATTCAAAACATCTCTTACTCTGTTTCATAAAGATAACGCTTTCATATGTTGCCACTTTTAAATTTTTCAAGCGAATATTTTGAAATAACTGCAAATTGGATACTTGAATGCATTTGAAATGTATGCACATAAGCAGTACGTAGCGGGAGTGGATGTCATTTCCTGTCTGTAATAACACTTTTCTTTTTACTAACGCAGTTTTTTCATTACGAAATGTACGTATAGAAACTGTGACGTTTTTAAAAAGTGATTATTAAAATTTTTCGTTTTTTGTATCAACGTACGTCTGTAAAAACAATACATAATTTTATTTTGTAAAATGAAAATACGATCCCTATGAGAAAAACTCTTATTTGGGACGACTCAACACACCAGTCACCACTTTCGGTAATCGTCAAAGTGGGAAATTCAGAAAAAGCAGAGTATATGTCGACTAAAAAGGAATAGAATATTCACCAACACTTGACTAGAATTTCAATTGCAGAAACATAAAATATACAAATCATAATGCACCTATATTTATTTATTAAGAACGTTATATATTTATGTTATAGTCGTTTGTATTAAACTATTTATAGATTTATTAGACTGTTTTTAGAAAAATTGTTTATACTAAATCAATATTTTATAATATTTGTTTAAATTGTTTAACAGTTAATTCAGTAATTGTTTCTTGTTCATTATTTATTTTGAAGGCGTTTCTTTTAAAAAGTTGGAGATTTTAGTGTATTTTATTGTTCTAAAATAGCTTTTGTGTATGTTGTTTTATTATAAATAAATTGGATAATTTGGGTTCAGTTCTATTACTACTGCTACTGCTTTACAATATTTAAAACTAAAATTATTTGTACAAAATGTATAAGCATGTAGATATTTTTTCATATGCCAATTAATCTTCTTTTATTATGTTTGTTGATATTTTAGCCAAAGCGCTTATTAAATGTAAGCGTCTAGCTCAGGATAATTCGGCAGGCGGGTGGCAAGTCTCTGAGTGCTAATCATACAATAAGTTAAAAAGGTGCCAAAACAAGTAAATAACATCTGATACAGACTTTGTTTAAATCGGCCGATCACTGAAAAAAACAATTTGCAAAACATAGGTTCTAACAGTATTATATTTATTTGCAACTTCTGAGAATATGAGTTAAAAAAATAGAGAAAGAGGTAGAACAATAATAATTAAATAACGTTTATACATTCGTCGACAAATATCACAGCTATAATATTGATGTAGATCCTTTTGATCAGGCAACAGTCCAAACAAACTAATTATATTCAACGCTAACATGCGTTATAAGTGGTTGATTCTAATAAAATTTAAATAGTACTTGATCAACTATTTTGTTTACCATGCAATCGCAATATAAGTTGACAATTATAATAATGAATTGCAAAAAAAGAAAAATATAAGCACAAAAACTTACCCAACCGACAATTTTTTGTCACAAGTAGTAACGTTTACACAAGTATGCGTGGTATATAAGCTTATGTACGACGGTTTGTGCCTTACTTTGGCTTTGACTGCGTTTAAATGATCGAAAAAACTTGATACGTCAACGTGTTGAACGACAATGCATAAAGTTTAAAGATCATTTAATTGCAACTGAAAGTAAGTCAGTATGATCTACGTTGTAATTACACAAAATAAGTTATACGCTTAAAGGTAAAAGTTATTCAATAAAAAGCAAAATTATACAATACTAAGAAGTAGTACGCACAAGGCTGACTGATTAATTACAGAAGTAAAGACAATTAACACAGTATACACTACTGATATTTCAAAAAAAAGTGCAAGTCATCTGTTGTCACTTCGGATTTTATAAATGAGGTGGATTCCATCGGTTACAAATCCCTGAGACAACCGTGTATAAAGATAGTGTGGCAACCCCACAAAACTCGCCAAAAGGTAAAAGGTAATAACGCCATTTTAGAATTGTTTTCATACCTAAAAATGTCGCGTAATTAACCCAATAGCTTAATCTAACTAATACTTTGAATAAATCTTCCCCAGAACATCTACTAAAAGCGTAATAGAAAAAGCTAACGAGGCAAATTCAGCCAAAGAAAAACTACTTACATTTAGCGAACTAGCCTAGATAAACGACGTTAACAGTGGTTTCAAAAAAAAAAGAATCATGGTCGTTCCGTGCTGTATCACGTTTATTATATTATTCAAAGCGAGCTCTACAACACTTCGCTGTATTTTTTCTATTCTTTCTGAAATGCTCTTTTTGTTGGCTTTGCCTCTAGCTTGCCATTTTTTTAAATCACGCCTGTATGACAAATGAAGAAGGCACCCAAAGGATCTGATTATCCCGTGAAGAATTGACAAGCCGAATTCATAATTGTCCTCTTTTGGTTTGGCTGCTAACTATAGTTTTCAACAACCGTCGCTTCAATAAATTTTGGTGCTAATTTAAAACTAAAATACTTTGACGCATCCGAAGAAACGAATTTTTTCTTCCAAACCAAATTTCCAAGTTTAAGTTTTAAGGGTCTACTCCGTATATTATAAGAATAACAATTACGCTCGTAAGCTAAATGAAGAGACAATTAATTAACTAATAATTGTTTGCGAGTATTCAAAGTCAACTCCTCTTCTCTAAAGTCCTTGAACTTATCATAAAAATCTCCAGAAAAAAAAGGTGTCCATTTAGTGGACTCGTGCACAGCATTGCGTAACGCGTGACCAATTTTGTGAATTTCAACATCCCAGTCTTTATGGCTGCAAAAATATAATTACGAATAGCAGTACCAATCACTTTATTAACTCTTTCTACGAAATTAACTTGTGGGTGATAACTAGCATTAAACAAATTTATTAAACATTGCACTTTTAAATTGAAGACGATTATCCGCCATACAAATCTGAGGAACACCGTAAACCAAAAATACGTAATTTTTCAAATAGTCACAAATACGTTTTGCAGAAGCATTGCGCATCGAATGAATAAAAGTAAATTTAGTAAAAAAATCACAAACAACTAAGAGAACTGTATTGCCTTGTTTTGAACGAAGTAAAAGAGCTACTAAATCAATTGAGGAACATTGAAAAGAGAATGAAACTTTTTTCCTTTACCCATAAATCCAAAGTGATTAAACTGAGAAGATTTACTCTTACAACAAACAGAACAACGGCGAATATATTTAGCGACATCAGATTTTAACTTTGGCCAATAATATAATTCTAACATTTTCGAAAAAGTTTTGGCAACACCCAAATGCAAAGAAGAAGGGTTATCATGATACTGAAGTAGAATCGACTTCGGTAAACTTTTAGGAACCACTAACTTCCATTCAACTAAATTTGAGTTAATTTGTAAATTACTAAACCAAATTTGTAAAGTTTCCCATCATCTATTCTTTAATCAGGATATGAATTTGGTTTATTAGTAATATTATCAATCATTTTTAAGTACCAAGGACCAAGATCAGTATCGGAAAATTCCAATGAACTAATTTTCAAAGGTGCGCGATAAATTGCGTCAGGAACTACATTAAGTTTTCCCTTGCGGTGAATGACTTCAAAATCAAATTGTTGAAGCTTTACGCTCTATCGAGCTAAGCGACCTGAAGGATCTTTAAATTATTAAGTCAAATCAGATAATGATAATAAGCCGTTAGAAATTTTTCAAATTAAAGATTTCAAACCTCGTTAGATTCTAGTAGTTCTTCTTTACTACAAACTTTGGATTGGGAGTTTACAATTTTGATTCAATTTTATTGATGTTTAACCTTAGAAACCTGTACAATCTAAGTGATTAGCTGCCTTATATTTTATATTTTATTTTATGTTGAGAAAATCTCAATGTTTAATGTATACCACAGTATAGGTATATAGATTCTTTAGTTAACGCGCGGCCAAAACTTATATTTTATTTGCAGTTGTTGTACTCAGCGCCGTCCCGAGGGCGGCGCGAGTGGTGCGATCGCGCCAGGCCCCGCGCTGTCCAGGCCCCGCGCTCCGCTATTTAATTTTTTTTTCAATCGTTTGCGCGCCGGAGACGTCTCAAAGCCGCAACGCAGCGCAGCAGTGATGGAAGTACTCGGAGCCTTTGATTATAAACAACTACTGGATGTATAAAAAGTTCGCTAAAAAAGAGAAGACAGTGATTACAACTAATATTCAGTGCTAGCAATAGCAATCTGAGTAGTAAGGATGGCTTTAGCGACTGGGGCCATTGCGGAAGAACCCTCAAGTCACACCAGCGATCGGTAGACCATATCAAATCTTTCACCAGCGCAAGAATTAAAAAACACTCCACCATAAACCAAGCGCATGCCGACATGATCAACGCAGAAAAAAAACGTTGGCGAGATGCACTGACAAGAATCATCGCAGCAGTACAATACTTGGCTGAGACCAATTCTTTCGAGGAAACTCGAGCAAACTGTTCGAGAGAGAAAATGGAAATTTTCTTAAGCTGATGGAAGTGCTTGCTATTTTTGACGGGCCGATGAAGGAACATCTTCGGCGGGTGCGTGATGAAGAAACACTCGTGCATTATCTCGGTCCCACTATACAAAACCAGATAATTTCGATGCTAGGTAAGTTATACCAAATTTAAGCATTATAACTTTTATACTGACAAAGTGAAGTTTTTTAAATGAAATTTTGGGAAAGATTACAGGTACTGCTACGAAGGAAAAACTTCTTAATGCTGTTCGCACAAGGAGCAAATGACCTTGGTCCTCCGGTATGTTGATATGATGGCTGAAACTCCAAGGGTCGTCTAATCGTTCATCGAGTTTTTGGAGGTAAACGACACCAGGGGGGAGGGGTTAACTAATGTTTTAAAGGTAGTATTGGAAGCTAATGATCTTGATATCATGGACTGCAGGGGGCAAGGGTATGATAACGGTGCTAATATGAAGTCCAAGTATAGGGGAGTGCAGACGCGAGTAAAAAATGTTAATAAACGAGCGATGTTTATGGCATGCGTTGCGCATAATCTTAACTTGCTTTTGGGCGACATGGCTTAATGTAACAAAGACGCTATGACATTTTTTGGCCTAGTTCAACGTCTTCATACTTTGTTTGTAGCTTCCACAGAAAGGTGGAACATTTTATGCAAACTATGTCCTGGCTTCACACTAAAATCTTTATCCAGCACGAAGTGGGAGTGCAGGATTGATAGTGTTAAGCCCATCAGGTACCAGTTAGGCGGAGTCAACCAAGCTCTTGAAAAAGTGTCTCAAACTACTAAAGAGCCTGTTATCCGGTCAGAGGCCCAATCTTTGTTGCTTCATACAAGTTCATATGAATTTGTATTAAGTCTCGTTATCTGGTACGATCTTTTATTTTGTGTGAACTCAACAAATCAAACTCTACAATCAGAGAGCACTACTTTAGATACGGCTTTAAACGAACTCCGGGGTTTAAAATCTTTTTTTTAAAATTACCGTAACACTGGCTTCAACGGTGCAATGTACACCGCTAGAGAAATCATGGAAAATCTGGGCTATAGAGTGAAATTTTCCATTCGTCGTCAATGCACCCCGAAAAGATTATTTGATGAAAAACGTCAGGAAAATGATCAACGGGTGGAAAGGACCAAAGAAGAACTTCAAAAAGAAGCTGAAAATAACTTTAGGATAAACTATTTTTTGTCTGTCGTAGATACAGCGCTGAGCTGCGTAGAGAATAGATTCAATGAAGTTGAATTTTTTTCCGAATATTTTGGATTTCTTTTCGATCCTTCCATGCTTTCAAATTTGGAGGAAAAGCAATTGGAAGACAACTGTCAAAAACTCTCGGATTTTCTAAAAGACGGGGAAGAGAGTTAAAGAGAGTTAAAGTTATTTAGATACACTGTTCAACTATCTGTAACAAACGCACTAGGCGCGTTAAAGTATTTGGCACCCATAAAAGAGTCATACCCTAATTTAACAACGGCCTATCGGATTATGCTAACCATTCCTCTAACAGTTGCGTCGGAGGAAAGGACCTTTTCGATTTTGAAATTAATAAAAAATTATCTTCGGTCAACTATGGCGCAGGAGCGTCTTAACGGATTGGCTACGTTATCAATAGAATGTGAAACAGCGAAAAAGTTAGATATGAATAATTTAATCAGCGCTTTTGCTTTTGCAAAAGCTCGAAAAGTACTTTTTAAGTAAATAGGGAGTTTTAAGAAACCGTAAGGATTAAATTTTCGTAAAAAGAAATCACTTGCTTTAAAGACTGTTTTTACTTCTTATTTCTCCTACGAAGTGTCTTTTCAGATCATTTTTACCAATGGAACTAGTTAGTGTGCTTTGGCTGTCATTATTTGTAGTCGACTAGTCTATGAAAAAATAAGTTGTAGAATACGGTAATGTAAATATGTAAACGAAAATTGTGTATGGGCGTTTGAATAAAAAAACACGTCAAGCCGGTCAAGCACGTGCCCTATGTTTTTTATGTATTATAGGTACGTAAATTTATGCCAAATGCTTAAATTATCTCTGTTTCCATATTTTATTTTATTTTATTGCCCAATTGTTCCTTTTGATTGATCAGATACGTGCTTCCTGTCTCCTGTGAGGATATATAAAGCTTATTTTAAGAGTTGTTCGAAAACCAAATATTGAATAAAATGAGGTCTTAAATAAGCTTTGATTTGTATTATTTTTTAAATTCCTTTTTCGTTCCAAACTTGCTTTTATAGCATTTTCTTCCTCGACAAATTGATTGCCCCCCCCTTTCATCCGGAAAATTATACGTAATAGGGCCCCGCGCATTTTCTTGCGCCAGGCCCCGCTAACCCTCGGGACGGCGCTGGTTGTACTGCTTTATTTTGATGTATTTGATTACATTTTTACTGTCGATTCTGGTTTGAAGTATTGGCAATAATTTTTATTTCAATTGGAAAGTTTTATATTTAACCTTGTGATTTACTAATTTTCCTGTTTGAGGACGGGAGTAGAATTTTCTCACAACGATACCCATTGCTTGTCGTAAGAGCCAACTAACCTTGGGAACTTTTCTTTAGTATTTCATCTTCAATTCTACCTTCAACCTCTTCTCGTTTAGAATTATTGATTGAAGTGGAATTTCTTTTGGGTAATTTTGGTATTTGTGGAATTAACGTCAAAAGACGACGCGAATTTGCGCGGCGTCCTTCTTTTATCAGTATCCTTCGTTACGTAGTACTGTCAAACTTGTAAAAATAGTAGGCTGGCCGGTATTTCTGAACTGTAAACCGCTATTCTTGATTGTGGCTTATTCGGTTTTACTACCTTTACAGATTTTGACCTCTAGTTTAAGGTTTAAATTAGGAATTAATTTGGTTATGTTGTTTAGGAAATACATTTTTGAGACTTGACTTTTTGTGCAACAATGTTGCCCGGTTTTCTTTTTCTGTTTCTTGTTGATATTTGTTTTTGTTGTTGTTTATCTTCATTCCGATATAATTTTTTTATTGAATTTAACATTTTTAGTAATTTCGTAAAGTGACGCAATACTTTAACAAAGGATTCATTCAAGGCCATTGTATATTACTACGTAAGCGTTTCACGTGGAATAAAAATTTTAATTATTCATATTTAGAGCATTTACATCTGCAATAACGTAACATTTGATATTGGTGAGTCAGCTTTGGTTTTATTAACTGCGTGTTGACTAATGATTACGCTTTAAATTCAAACTAATTAAACTGTCTTATTCAATTATCAAAAACTGTTCGAAATACACACTTTGCAACGTTTGTTACTTTTGAATTGAATATCAGTTAATAGTTAGTTATAAGATGTGTAATGTTTTTTATTTATCACTAATTTAAAAGTGGTTGGCGCCCAAATACTGTTTTCTCTTTAATGTAAATAGTTAGTGTAGTAATTTTATCGTTACAAATAAATTATAAGAAATTCACACCTGTGTGCTTTTGTTTCATTCAAGCTCACACCCAGAGGTCTATGGTCCGATAGCTGCCGTGGTAAAAATAGTTTTGTTCTAGTAAATACTAATTTTATATAATTTTTTATATTTTTATTTTACATTACAAATAAACTGTACAGTATAATCTTTGTAAGTTATGTTATAAAATATTTAAAATGTTTTAATTTTCAAAATTGTTTATAAAAGCTTTAATGTAAAACAACACACTTAATAAAAATTGTCCGCTTGATTTTTACACGTCGGTAACTAAAAGAAATTTTTAATTTAAAAAAGAACGAATTAGCTTGAAACGTAATTGAACTAAAAAGTAGGCTTTATTAAATTTTATTTAACTGAAGTTAAATTTAAACAGTCTACACGAATGACATTTTTGACACAGATTTCTATGAGAATTCTTAACGTTCGTTAATTTTCATAACTTTTGATGTGATTTTTAAACAGATTGACGTTTTTAATTTAGATTTGATCGAAAATAAAAATGATAAATTGTATAAATATGAAATGCATCACTGTATTGACTACAATCTTACAACGGCAGCAAAAATACTAATAAGAAAAAAAATAAGTTTAATTAAGAACAGTGTTTTAATATAAAGTAAAGTTACACATTGCTGAAAATATTGACAAAAATTAACTAATTTTAGAATTTATATCTGCTTATACAACAAATTAAATTACAAAGTCAATTACTTTTTAGGGGTCTTAATTATATTTCATTGGAATTACTTTAAATCTACTAACGCGGGTATAACACTATAATTATTAACGAAGTAACATTCTGCTGGTGAGAGAATTACATTTGAGGGTGACTTAATTGCGTTACCCAATTTAGAAAGAACCTAAAATGTGTAAAACTATTTCTTTTGACGTTTTTCGAGAATTGTTAAAATAAGAAGAAATGCGTAGTATAAGAGAATTAGCTTAATAAAAAGATTAACATCTGAAAACTCTAACAAAGCAGAGTTTATAAGAGTAAACCCTACCCTGTAGAAATATTTTTAATGAAGTGTCTGCTTTAACATCGTTAAAACACTTCTTTATTAGATTGGCAATTTGGCATTATATAAAAGGAGGCGGATTCTCGAGATTTGCGACCAGAATTTGATTAGTTATGGAATCAGCTCTCCAAGTACGCCGCTCGTAGTCTGAATATTAAACTGTCATCGACGGCAAAAACTCTGAGAGTTGCACTAGCTTTTAATTTGGCTCGAATTTTAAATTTGAAATTTATCCACTCAGCTTGAAATATAAGTTTCTTTTGATTCATGTTCGGAATAATATTCCATTTTTTTCCTATTAAATTATTAAAGAATATGATTGAAACTCGAGCAGCTGTTTCTCAAATTTTAATTTCTTTTGCACATTTCGATTTTTAATTTTGAAACTGATTAAATTTAAAAGATTAATAAAAAATAATTTTCGCAATGCATTTGTGCATTCTTAATTTAGTTGAACAGACCGAGCAAATACCACCAACTGTGCCGAGATTGGGGATTTAGTAAATTAGTTGCGGAGTTAAATTGCTATTGGTGGTTAAACTTGTCACAGGAATCTGTATTCCTAATTACTAACTTTCGAGACTGTGTTGGTTACTGAAATAAATATAGCTATTTAAAAAAAATGTTTTAAACGACGGATAAACAGCATTTCAAGTTTTAGATCTATTTACATAGCGATCTTCACTTCCTATTTTTGGTTAAGTCTTTCCTGCATCATACGTAGATGTACTACAAAGAACGTAGTTGAAGTACATATAAAAATCGATGTGTTTGATCGATGAAGTGTATAAAATTGTGTTTATCAGGCAAATATAGCTAGCAGTGGACTGGTAGATACACAATTGGGCCAAAGAAAACACACCAGCTCGAACCGAAGCTCGCTGTGCAGTATGCTTACATTAAAAACATTTCTGTTTTAAATTGTTTTTTTTTCTAAGCTCATTTGCATATGAAAGTAAAATTAAATTTACAATAAAGTAAGTTAATATAACAATGTTTAATTAGTTTGTTTCTCAATGTTTAATTACTATGATGTTAGTACATAGAGCTAAACTCATCTTATCGTAATAGTTCTATAACAGCGTTACTGTCACAGACTCTCAAACACCAGCTCATACAATTGAAATAAAGCACTCATTCAAGAACGCCTGAAACAATATTATTTCAAGTCTGCGCACCAAATCATTTGACTGCAACACTTTGAACAAATACCACCACCTCAACAGCCGTTCAATTCACTCAAACCGTTAATGTTTTTATATTGAATTACAAACCAAGCTTTCGTAGTTACCTAGTTTCGATATCAAATTTCCGAATGAAGTTTCCGATTCGATATATTGTGGCTTTGTTAACTTCGTCAGCTACCATTAGAACACTGGCTTCAATTACAATGCTTTTAAGAAAACGATGCGTTGTATAAGTTGTATCAAGTGCATCTTCAATTAATGTAATCTTTTCTTGTCAAAACATTTGTATTAGCTTTAAAACTACATTGTAAATAAAAGAAAATTTAAAAATTTTTATTGATATATATTTGACGCATACATTGCTAGAGCTTTTTGTTATTTTATTTATAATTAATTTACACAAAAATTACGGTTTTAAAATCAATAAGAATTTTTACTGTGATTACATTTGTAGTTTATGTCGTATTTAAGCTGTTCCAAGTTATTACTTATCATAACAAATATAAAAAGCTTAAAAACAACTAGTAATTTTTTAAGGGATCAACAACTTGTCAGTTATGTTCATGGTTAATTACCAATAACACGAAAATAATAAACTTATATTATTTTTATTTTATATTTACAATTTATTCGTTTACTTCTGCGTTACAATTATATCTGATAGATTTTTAAGATTTGGTAATTTTAAATATAGATTCTTAAACTAACTATGAAACTTAGTTCTAACAACTTAAATGGTTTATTTCCAGATGCATAAATGAAATATGGAAAAAAATACTTAGTGACAGGGGTAACAACTTAATTGCGTCTTTTCCAGATTCGTAAATAAAAATTGGAAAAACATAAAGTGACAGGGGTCATTAACACATGTGCGTTCAGGCTCATATAAAACAAAAACACAAACATGCATTTTAAGAAATATTTGATTCATTTATGACTATTATATTAGGGAAGAATATAACTCTTTCCTCTTTAAGATTGGACGTCCTCGTTCACAGTAAAATTAAACTGGTTTCTACCGTGGATCACCAAGATTTTCATGTTTTTCAAGTAGTTTTAACACACGCGACTCCCATTTATAGCACATTTACTTTAATTTTTGTTTGATGAAATTAAAACAAGTCTTCTTAAATTTAAAACATTCACTATCACTTCACAAAACTTTTCTTCTTAATATATGTTGATGATCCAGAGCCAAATTGGTTTTGATGGATTGCGTTTTTTTTGTTTTTGATTGGAAGTATGGGAAGTAATGGTATCATTAAGACTTACATATAATAAAAATTGTGATACAAAACAACATCATTCTTTTTTATATAACAGTTTGACGAATTAATTACACCAATTCAATTTTCCATTTAAAGTTTTTTTTTACAATTGTAAAGTTAAAAGTTTAAAATATCTGGATATCTGATACATAATTTAGAAAATATGGCAATTTTAAAGCGATCAAAATAATAAGTAAAGTTTAGAGTCAAATTTTAATTTAATAATAAACTAGCGGACCCGACAGACTTCGTACTGTCAAAAAGATTTTTAATATTGCAATTTTTTGTTCCTACGTATTTTATAGTCGGGGTAAAAAATTCTTCTAAACAGAACCGTCACCCTGGTGATTACCTGGCGCATAGACAAACAAATCTGATGGTTTTCCAACACGGGAACATGCAACATACAATTGACCATTTGAGAAACATGGGTTTTCCAGATTAATACCACAAACACTTAATGATTGCCCCTGGGACTTGTTTATGGTCATAGCAAAAGCAAGCCGCACTGGAAACTGTAGTCATTTAAACTGAAATGGCACATCAGTCGGAATGATTGGGATGCGCGGTATGAGAACATTTTCTCCTTTATACTTTCCTTTGAGTATAGTTGCTTCTATCACGTTGTTTAGTAATTTTTTTATCGCTAACCGTGTTCTGTTGCAAAGACGCGGTTGGTTGATATTTCGCAACATTATAACAACCGATCCAACCTTTCATTGAAGATTGTGAGGTGGCAATCCTGGCAAGTCCAGCAAGTTTAAAAATTCCGGTGGATAGTTGACTACATCATCTTCGTTAGTAGCCGAATCAACTGATTTATTTATCCTCGATTCGCCTAAACAATAATTTTACATTGCTGCAAAACCTTTGCCATTGCAGAGTTCTTCGAAATGTTGCAGGTTGGAGTTTCATTGCTTTGCATATTTAATGGCAATTTTAGTGCTGAATGGACTGTTCGACCACCTTCAAGCAAAGTTGCTGCAATTCCCGACAAAGCGAGTGCAATTTTATTTTGTGAGCGAATTGTTGCTAATAATATAGAAATCAAAAAAGTTTTTCCTGTACCACCAGGTGCATCTAAGAAGTAAATCCCGCCAGTTTCATCATTTGATACTTTCATAAGAGTATTAAAAACATACTTCTGTTTTGCAAACTCAGTATATAAGGTTACAGAAAATCCAAGAAAAACAACACAATGTACAACCGTAAATTATTAAAAACGAAAAATATATGAAAATTATGAAAAATGTAATAAAAAATGCACGTCTTTATGTTTTCATTTTCTAACTGAACTGTTTTACATTTAATTGTTATCTTATTTGATTTTATTATTGAAATTAATTGATGTTTACTATATTGACATTCGTATTAATTAATAATTGCTAGTTTTAATGTAATTATATTTATATACATTAAAGTGAGGTTAATCCAAAATAAATAATATAATTACCTCCACGTGTTAGATGTAATAAAAAAGATATAACCACTCACTTCTGTTAGAAATCCACTTGAATTATAATAAGTCCTTTTATTTTGCCTGTCAGTTAATAATATTTTTACTGTCAATTTTTGATATAAAATATAACCTCTACTTACGATTTGGTGAAAGGCGCAGTTCGATCACAACACTATTAAAAATTCTTGATTTAAGTGAATATTTAATTCAGATTGTATAATAATCAGAATCAGATGCAAATTTTTTTGTAAATAAACAATGTAATTAGGAACGAAATTGTTTCTCATGTCACTGCGTCATTATTATTTCGGTTGTCAACGCATGTCAACGAGTGTTTTCCTAGCTTACGGCAGATGGCGCGGTCACTGGTAAACAGCTGATCGTTAAAAAAAATTATTTTCTCGCGGTCGCAGATATGTGACTGATGCAAAAAATATATAAAAACCATCCTTGATGCGGATTTTATATCATGTTAAAATTTCAACTCAATCGGTGCAGAACTTTTTGAGTTTTTGAAGCGTACACAAACCAACATAACATTTTTATATATATAGATTGATTGATGATCGATTGGTAACACCCAGTAAACACAAAATTAATAATGTTTAGTAACAGTTTCAAAACGAAAATTTATGATTTACTCTTGTTTCAAACATAAAGGAAACCTAACTGCAATAAAATAGCTATAAGTCCATCGCTATTTCACTTATTTGAATCAGTATAGTTTCGGTATTTTAAATTCAAATCTGTTGCAAACTAAATGTTGCATTCGGTTTACGTTTTAAAAGCTTCGTTCTTGAACTGATACTAAATGATCGATACATGTATGATTTTTTTGTTTCAATAATGAACTAAAACAATTCTTTTAATAATATAATAATACATTTTCGAATGCACGTTTCAAATTTTATTGCACAATAAATATTTTTAAATACAATATCACATTGAGTTTTTTACATATTGCAACTTTCCTGGATGTGGTCTTTTCACGGAAGCCTCGAAAACTGCATCAGTTACTGTTGGGTAGCAACTTTTAACCGCATCTGTAACATAGAAATAAATATTTCATTTATATACATACATAATCATAGAGTTACACAAAATTAATTACATTTTTTAATCAAAAACAACACAAACTTAATATAATTATCACTTTAGCAATCATTAGAAAGTTATAAAAACACTGTGAATACCTTTAGTTGTACATAATCGTATAGAAAACTTGAAGAATTGAACTGTAATTATAAATCCTAAAGTATCATCAGATTTACGCAATAATCTACCTTAACGCAACCATGTGTGTTAATTTACATTTTTTTTATACAAATTAAAACATGATACATAAAGAACAGAAATGATAATAATATCGATTAGATTTATGGATTATAATAAAATGTTTCGACTTACCGTTTATTGTTCCATTTCGTAATTGTACACACAGCATCACTTATCAAACTGCAACCGAACAAGTGAAAAGATATCAATTTGCAGCGCAAGCGTTGACGACAGTAATCAAAAATATAGCAACGACTAATGCTGACTAATCACAAAGTATTCGTTTTTCTTAGAACGATTCCACTGTTTTGAAAATAATTCAATCTTATTTAATCGATCTTTAACCAATTCTAGTTATTCAAAAAATATTCGGTTTTAATAAATCAGTTTTTAGACGGTTGCTGATTATGGGATAAAAATTGCAAGTACTGAAACGGTTTAAAACTGATTGTGAAAAATCGGAACTCTTTCAATTTATTCACTGTCAGTTACATGTAAATGATATAAAAATGGAACTAACACGAAACAACGTAATGAAACAATTGTTTTAATTTTGTGACTGTAACAGTTTCAATCCGTGTTTACTGGGCACTTACTAATACTTAAACCGTTCGTTAAGGTTTCTGTTATAATATTTTAATACATTTTTGTTGAATTTTCGAAATAATAGTTTTAATGATTTTTTCTAACTTATACTTAAATTACACTAAAAATGATTTACTATTTATACGCTTATTAATAGTCACCGGTTTTTTACCCTACTAATTTTTTGTTGTTTTCATAATTTTTTTTGCTTATAACTTAATTATTAACTTATAAACAACTATTATTCTCGAGACTAGTACTAGCAGGCTTCCTTAATTCTTTCATATGTATGATTGTAGTTTTATTTTTACTATTTTCTACCTTAACTCATTTATGCTCAAGAAATTCGATAATTTTATAAGGTCCTATAAACTTATTATTTTTCTTATTCCTACTTAAAGAATTTTTCTTATATACTAATTGAGGAGCTCGCGTGCAAAACCGGATATATCCACTTTTTACACAAAATCATGTTTTGGTGGTTTTATAATGTATATCGTGAGATCTATTGATACATCTATTCATTTGTGGCCAAAACGGGATATAACCCATTCAAATCGTTATGTAAAGTTTGCAATTTGGAGCAAAACCGGTTATATCCAAGTTTTGTAAGCAAAAGCGGATATATCCCAATCAGCAAGTCTGTTTAAATCGCTTGCATTTGTTTCTAATCGTGTCAGAAATTTGCAAAAGGAAATGTGTTTTAATGTGTTAAACTGAAATTTGTATTATGGAAGCAGAAGATATTAGTGTAAACGAAGGAAATGATGGAACCAGAAAATGGAAGAAAAAAAGAGAGGCGCGTAAAAAGCAAAAGTAAAGTTAAGTCGCTTTTTAAGGTAAGATTTTTAAAGAATGTTTACGTATTTTAGGTATTCAGATCCTGACCCTAGATTAGAAAATTTTACCCGTCCTTGCCATCATGATGGAAAAACATATGAATGCTGTAAAGTAAGCATGCAAGACATTAAATACCTAAGAGCACAGTTTTATAGTCATGCAGAGAAAGTTCGTCAGGATATGTATTTATGTCGGTATATGTCTGTCATGCTTGCTAAACGACGTAGAAAAAATAAAGAAATGAAACAAAGGGACGCCACAGTTTGTTACACGTTAAATTCTAATAAAAAAATAGTTAAAGTTTGCAAACAATTTTTCTCAGCTGTTTTTGACGTAACTAAACACAGACTTGTAACAGTTATAAAGGTTTTGCAGGAAGGCGGTGTTCCAAAAGAGAGAAGAGGGGGTGATACAGTATCTCATAAAACTGCACAAAAAAAACTAAAAGTACGACAGTTTATTGGAAAATTGCGAGGCAAAGAAAGTCATTATAATAGAAAAAAATCCAAGCGTATATATCTTTCTGCAACTCTTTCCGTGGCAAAATTGCATAAAATGTATAACAGAGGATGTGATCGAGAAGATCAAGTCAGCTACGATATGTTTAGAAGCGTCTTTTTAAATGATTTCAATATCGGTTTCTCATCCCCGGCCTCTGATGTGTGCTCCAAGTGCACAAGACTGAAAGAGCAAGTAAAACATACAAAAGATGTAGAGAAAAGAAAAAACCTAATTATGGAGTACCGCATCCACAGAAAAAGGGCCAACACTTTTTATGAACTAAGCAAAGAAAAGCCCAATAACAGTATTACCTTCTGTTTTGATTTGCAACAAGTCCAGCCGCTACCTCGTACACCAATCGGAGATGCCTTTTATTCACATCAAATTAGTTGGTATGCTTTTTGCTGCGTTTCTATGTCTTCTAGACATCCAACTTTTTATGTGTGGACAGAAGATTTAGCTGGAAGGGGGGCAACTCAAATCGGTTCGGCGTTGTTGCAGCATCTTGAAAATTTAAACTATAAAGACATAAATCTTATTAGATTATTCTGCGATGGTTGTGGAGGGCAAAATAAGAACTCACACATCATTCACACCCTAATGTATTGGCTTAAAAATAAGGCCCCAGAAAATGTGGTAGAAATAATAATAACATTTCCAGTCAGAGGACATAGTTTTTTACCTGCTGACAGGTCATTTGGTAGGGTGGAAAAAAATTTTGAAAAAAAATCCAGTCATAACTTGCAAAGAAAAATACGTAGAAATTTATTCAGAAGTAGGTTCTGTAAAATCACTTGGTACTGACTGGCAAATGTATGATATCAAAGAACTAGAAAAGGTGTATAAAAAAATAAAAGGAATTTCAGAATGCAAAAGAATTGGCTTAAAAAAATTTATGAATAAAAAAAATGAAACTGCTATTAAAGTAATGACGTTTGAATATTACCGCTTTACTTCGTCTTCGAATACCTGGGAATCTCTTATCAAAAAAGGAAAGTTAGAAAACAGCATGCAGCTAAGTAGGTTACCATTAGGCAATTCTATACCTGATAAGAAAAAGCTAAGTTTAAGTCATTTGATGAAGCAGCATTTTGGGGAAGAATGGCAATGCAGGCAAGATCTTTTATGGTACAAAAACTTGTTAGTTGGTGTAGAAAAAACAACGGAAAACGGTTTAGAAAACAATAACACTCAAGAAGTTGCAGACGGGCTATGCGACTGCCTACATGAAGAAGCTGCAATACATATTTAACTTGTTTTGTTCATTTTGAGAAAAACCATAAAAAATTAAAATGTTTTAGTAATTTCTTTTTAAATATATAACTTACTTTGGTCCAAAACCGGGTATATCCAATGTTTTATTGCCAATAAAACAGAATTGTTTACTTTTTTTCCAAAATAGTTTACATCAACCAGTTGGATAAACCCATTAACATAAAAATTCGCTTTCAAAACGTTACTTTTTTTTAAAGCAAACATATGAGACGTTTTTATCGTTTCCTGAAAAATTTGTAAAAGTGGATATATCCGGTTTTGCACGCGAGCTCCTCAATTGATTTATCTTAAATTCATCATTTGTTTCTATCTCTGTGTTGGTTTTTTCTAATATTTTGTTTTTGTTAAATTCGATTTTTTGCTTTATTTGTTCGTACACAAATTTAAGTTTATTACTGTGTTTTTCTACATAATTTGAATAAAATTCTTTTGGGTTATATATATTAGGACTTTTTAGATCGGTATGTCCGAATGCTATTTCAAAAGGAGTAAAACTCGTTGTACTAACATTAGAATGTCTTCCGGGTTTGGACCGTGTCTTGACATTATCAAGACAATACTACAGGTCACAAGATAGATTTTGATAATGTTTCGTTGATTGCCAAATCTCCATTCTTGTTCAACAGGAAATTCCGGGAAAGCATAGCAATCATCAAACACCCTAATAACAACAATTCTTCAACAAGTCACTTCTACGGAGTTTAGAATCTGGCTTGGTTCACAAGTTGATTAACTCGGTAGTGGTTCTTTGTTAGATTTTCGTTTGCTTTTTCTAGTTATCGTTTTCTTTCTTACCTTTTCAGAGTTTAGATTATGGCTTGTTTTATAAGTGGATAACCTAACTTTTGAGAAGTTCTTAGTTAGATTTCGGTTAGTTGTTTGAGTTTTGCGATTTATCACGGAAGACACGGAAGACACGGAAGACATTCTAATGTTAGTATACATTCCGGCCGTGGAAGCTTTCGCTATTATAAAAACTCGTTATGTTATGTATTGAGTGGTTGCACCCTATAATTGCATAATTAATATTAATTTTCTGTGTTGGGTACATTTCTGCTAAGATTCTTAAATGTTTAATTTGTGTGGAATTAAATCTTTTGACTACTGTCTAAAGTAAAATTGACCTGTCCGAGCGTTTTGCTTGAAAACATTAAATACCGCAATTATAAATTTTGTTCCTTACTTTATCACCACACTGTACAGATTATATGTCTATTGGTTTTTAAATTTAATTTTGTTGTACTTTTTTCTTAATTTTACTGCAATAGGATTGATGCGTAGGGGAGACTTAGGAGAGTTGATACACCTAACAATTTTTTTTTAATTTCCATTCCTCGTATAGCGACAGCTCATTATATAACAGTAATGGTCACATACACTAATTGTTTAAAAATTAATTTTGAATAGACACACTATATTGTTTTTAATAATTTACCAACGGTATCAAACCTCCTATATTATAGGAGCTTTGATACAGTATATAGGAGACTTGAGACATAGTTCAAATACATATTTCATATAGGTTTATAAACAACACATTTAATGAAATACGTATTTATCAGGTAATTATCATTATTATATTGAAGTTTTATTTCATTCATATTAACTTAGGTACTTCTCAAGTTTAACTGAGAATCAGTGACGGATTTAGACTTATTGTCGCCCTAGACCCCGTTTGATGCGCCGCACTTTTTGATAAAATAAATTTCATTAATTTTGATCCAATATTTTTATTTCAAAATAACTTTATTTATTTGAATATAATTTTTAAAATATAACTAATAAATATGACAGATAAATAAGTTATAAATTTTAGACAGATATACAATAAAAAATTTTTTTAATATTAATCAATTTGAAAATTTCTTTTTCCTGGCTTAGGTCCGCGCAAAAACGTCGATTATATCGTCATAATTAATTTCTTGGACTAGTAGAGTGTAATGCAAGAGCATTAAGTCTATCTTGGCCCATGCTTGTGGGTAAATAGGTTTTTACTCTTTTTAGAGTGGAAAAAGATCTTTCTCCTGAACAATTTGTAGCCGAAATACTAAAAAAAATCTCGAAGACTCCGTGAATGCAATACATTACATATTTTTTGTGCAGAGCGTACATCTTTCGTATTTGCTAAGGAATCTTTAAGTTGACAATGTAAATGAATACATTCATTGCCTAACGTCTCTTCCAAATCGTCAGGATACTTACTGACTAGTTTGTTGGCAAGATTTTTCGATTCGTTTGTATCTATTTCAGATAAATCATCAAAAAAATTAAAATTTTCGTAAAGCTTTTCATATGCACTTTTACGCCCGACCAATTCTACACTCAGAGTATCTAGAATAGGGTATTAAATATTTGTGAAAAAATTTTCTTGACCAGAAAAAAGTGTTCTTTCATTTACCCGTGACTCATCTAGCTGAATTCTTAATCATAACGATAATAACCGTGAACTCCAGACAGTGCTTTGGCTTTTTCTTCATATTCAGTAAATTGTCTGTCTCTCATGTCTTGAAGAAATAGAGCCAGAGAACCATAGATCTGAACAAGGGATGATAAATCAGTTTGAGATTCTTGAAACTTCTTACTGGCAGCACTAAAATGATCTACGATTACATTCCAAACAATAACTAGGATTGCTGTTTCTAAATGCTGTAATTTTCGCTGCAATCCCGTAGCTTCAGATCGCGTAATCGGTTTCTCATCTCTGCTTTCGGCAATAAATTCCAGTGCATCAATTATTGCAGACCACTTGTTTTCTAAAGCGTAACATGCATCGTGTTGAGCAGACCAACCTGTTAAATTTGTACGCTGCACCAAGATCTCCCAACGATGTGTAGATATAGTAAAGAAAATGTATAGTTTTTGCAAAGTAGAAAAGAAGTCGACTGCTTCTGTTACCGATTCAACTGCAGATAATCCTACCAAATTTAAAGAATGGGCGGCACAAGAAACATAATCTGCTAAAGGATTAATTGTTTTGATGCGTGTCTGAAGTCCTGAATATATACCTGATATATTGCTTGTGTTATCATAAGATTGACCACGACAGTTCATTATGTCCCAAACCATTATTTTCTAGAGATTTTAACAAAGCATCCTCAATATCTTTAGCTTTATGGCCACAATTTGGTGGAATTTCTAGAAACCTTTCAACAGTTTCGCCGTTATTACGTACATATATCATAATTATAGTAAGCTGATTGACATGTTCAATATCAGGCGTAGAATCTACAATTATACCAAAATACTTAGCAGATTGCACTTTACTGAAAGTTTGTTGTAGTACTTTACTCCGAATCAACAATATAATTTCTTCGTAGATTGTTTTAGACAAATACGACGTATTTCCACTACCAGGGTGCGCATACAATTTTAAATGTTTAGATAAAAATGGATCAAATTCAGCAAGAAGCTCTACTGTTCCTAAAAAAATCCCATTATGGGGATCTCCTATTCGTTCTGAATTTCCTCGAAATGGCAACCCTCTTATTGCTAGTGATTTAATAACTGCAATTACTCGGTATAAAATATTTTTTCAATACGCTATTTCCTCATTGAGCTGTTTTATTAGACGTTGATCAACACGCCCGTGGCTCGAGCTTTAAAATGACTAACGTTAGTTTTGTGAAAATCAGAATTTTTATGAGCTTCGATGCGTCCTTTTGAGTTTTTCCAGTCACGAAATCCTTCACTAGTAAAAGCATTCATTTCGCCACTTCTACGAAATAATAAGCATGGAACACAACCTTTAGTTTCTGAATAAATTAACAACTCACGACGTTGAATCTCTCCGTTTTTTAAAGTACGTTTAAATAATATTTTGGAACAATATCTCGTTTTATCACTATAAACATTTCTGGAAGTCCGTATTATCATTTCGTGGTATACCGTTTATAATTAAGAAATCCCGTGTTTCTTCATTCAAATTTTATCAAAAGGGATCAGTATTAAATTTTAAAATATCAGTTGCTGACTGGATTTCTTCAGTATCTTGTGATGAAGGAAAATTTGACGGCGTCTTGTTCGTATCTTGTGATAGAGAAAAATTTTTTTTAAACTTTTGCAACAACGATATCTCACGTACAAATTGACCGATTTTAATTTTCGGAATGTCATTAGACGCAGTTTTTTAAGTACTAAAAATGTTGTGAAGAGAACAAAAGTCTCAAAATTTCAGTCATGTTAAAAAAACTTTTATTTTGAAATTTTTGAAAAGCAATAACTTTTAAACGGGTTGTTCGATTTTGATGTTCAAGACGGCAATCGACGCCAAAATCGTCGAAAAATCTCTAAGTTATTCTGAAAAAACACTTTTTTCCAAATTTTTCGACGATATCTCACGAACATCGTTTTTGCATTTTTTTTCAGTTTTTTTGAAATTTCTCGGAGTTTACTTTGCCGAATGACTTTAAATTCTCAGAAAATCTAAGTTGAGTTGAGTGGACGCGCACGCGCACCCGCACGTACACGCACACGCACACACACACATACACACACACACGCACGCACACAAAATTGAATATGGGAAAAGACGGGATTTATTTTTCGTGAAAAATTATTTTTTTAAACAAAAAATGTTTCGACACTTTTGCATGAATATCAAAATGATATTCAATACATGCAAATCTACGGTATTTTCACACTAAAAACAAATTGAGAAGTTATTCAGATTTAGTTATTTCAAAACGCTTCATACACGTGAGCGTGAGATTAATCTCACTAAAGGAACAGAAAGTAAAGACTATCATTGATCTATTAAAAAATTAACATCTTACCCATACAAATTAAGAATTAAATTAATAAAATGAATTATAATTTATAATATATTCTATAGAAAAATTTTTAAAGAAACCAATCTAAACCAATTTTTAAAATTGATTGTCTTTACTTTTTTTAGCCCCTAAAATTTTGGCATTTCAAAAATTTTGCCGCCCTTCAAATTATGCCGCCCTAGGCCCGGGCCTCACAGGCCTAGACGTAAATCCATCACTGCTGAGAATGTTAATTTTTGATTAGCTCTAGCAGTCTCGCCTACATAAGCATAATCACATCTAACGACACAATGGACTGATCTTGTGCATCAGAATAAACAAAATTATATGCAAGTTTTCTACGCCTCATGAAGTTTATGAAATTATTATTCTCTGCTATTTCTAAAACTTTTCCTACAAAGTGCTTAATTATTGTTTTATCGGTAGTAAATCTAACGAATACATCATTATTTACATTGATAACACCCTTAACAAAGTTGTCTTCCTCTATTTTATTTCTTGCCAAAATCCGTTGTGGTGGTTCATGAGTTGAGGCCGCCCGTTCCCTTGCATCATTTATTATACGAATTGCTCCTGAACGTGTAGCTTGTCCAGCATGGCTATGATCTGTCACCACCTTAACCACTACACCTTCTTTTGCTTGTGTCCTCACTCTGCCTTTACATGCAGCACGTTTTTCGGAAACTCATATACCGTGCACTTCGTCTATTGTTATTTTCAAAAATGTATATAGATAATTCTCAAACGCTAACTTTCGTCGGCTACAAACCGAATTGACAAAATTTGCCATTTTTTAAGTACAGCCGTTCAACGAACACGGCGATAATGAATAACATGGTATCCTATTTCTTCTTTTATATTGTATTGCTTGTACGTGGGTCATTCAAATATAAACCAAAATTTTGTTCATTTGATGTATGTATTTACGTATTTACGAAAGGAGATAGCCATGTACAAAGCGCTTTCAGTCACGTCCACCACTTCAGTATCGCCATGACTGATCAAGAAGTACCAGTGTCTGTTTCGCAACGCATTATTATTCGTTTTCTCATCAACGAAGATGTAGAACCGAGTGAGGTTTTGAAGACACTTCAAGCACAGTTCAATGATGATACACTGAGTAAAACCCAAGTGTTTCATTGGGCCAAAAATTTTCGGGATGGTCGTGACAAAGTCGAAAATGAAAGTTATAAACAGCGTCCGGCGACCAGTGTCAATGAAGACAATATTCAGACCGTGCGTGAGCTTGTGAAAGGCGATCGCCGCATTACGGTTACCGAGATTTCTTCAGAAGCTTCGATTCGCGATGTCTTTCTTCTGCACGATAACGCACGTCCCCACACAGCAGCTCTTACTCGTGATAAACTGACTAATTTACGATGGCTACCTCTTGAACATCCCCCTTACAGTTCAGACTTTTTCCCATGTGACTACCATATGTTTGATCTACTGAAAGAAGTATTAGGAGGGAGAAGATTTGAAGACGACGATGCAGTCAATAAGTACGCGAGCAATTGGCTACTCTACGAGTCATCTTTTTTCTACGATGCGATCAGAAAGCTTCTCATACCATGGAAAAAGTGTATTTTTGTTGAAGGAAACTATGTAGAAAAATTACATAATTTTTTTGTAATTTTATTTATCACCAATAAATTTTAATAAATAAATTCCGGTTTATATTTGAATGACCCTATAGAAGTTAGATACTCCAAAAGAAAAGGGTACTAGGTACACAATTAGTATTAACAAAAGCAGCTTAATTTCCTATTGTAAATGAATTCTAACTTAAGTAGTTCTTAATAATAAATTGCAACGAATTCTGCTCATCAACCGTACCCTAATTAGGTTGCAAACTAAACGAATTCTATGTCTTAATTAATTTTTACGTGGCATAGCTTAAGTTATAACTATGAATTTTAAAACGTGTACATTTTTTGTATGTATACACATAGCATTATAATAAATGAAATAATGAATGAACTGAAAATTTTGTTATAGGGAGGCATGCGTTGTAATTTCCATTTTTTTTTTTAATTTTAAACCCTGAGACGCGACGATTAGTAATATTCCTGGGACAAAATGTGGGGGACAAACTTTCCGGGTACGAAATGCAAGGATACGAAGTTTCTCGGGGACCAAATGTGGAATACTACATGTGGGATATGAAATGTGAGCCCATGGATGGTGGCAGTCCGGTCCGCGACATAAACTCAGAAGTAGATAATAACATGACATAAATCACAAAACAAAAGTGCAGCCTTGCGCTTGCATTTGATTAACAATCGCAAGAAGAGTTGTAGGGGCAAACTTGGCTGCGTTCTCTTGTAACATCGCCTACACGCAGCGCAGACCCCAACCAGTCAAAACCTGGTTTTCACTTGAGTGCGCCCGATGGTTAAAATGTAGGATTTTTTTTTAAATGCTTTTTTTGTATATGATGATTGCACAAATATGTTTGGGCGCTGTATTGATGTTACATTTGTTGTTACTACTGTTAGAAAAATGATGACCAAAAAACGTAAAGTAGATTCTAAGTGTCGAGTGTTTAAAGAAGAGCAGTTATGGACATATTTTTTTACAGAATTTAAAAATAAATCCGTTTGTCTCATTTGGAATGAAACACTTACTGGTTTTTGTCAGAGGAATTGATTCAGAGTTCAACATAACCGAAGAATCAACGAAAACAACTATACAAATTATTTATGTTTCTTGTTTTGAAGGTATTTCCAAGTTTAACTTATCTGTGATCAAATTATGTAACTACGGATACAGCGCCCAATATGGTGGTTCATAATTTGGGGTTCATGGGCGTGTTTTGCAAAGAAAACCTTAATCACAACGTTTCTTTTTTGTACTGTTTAATACACCAAGATGTATTGTGCAAAACAGCCATAGATATTCAACCCGTTCTTAGTGTGATCATTAAACTTATCAACACAATACGTCCACGGGACTTGACACATCGTTAATTCCAAGAATTTCTCAAATCCACCGAAACAAAGTTCTCTGACCTTCCTTACTACACTAAAGTGAGTTGGTTAAGCTGTGTTAAGAGAGTCTGGAACTTAAGAAAAGAGATACAAGACTTTCTGACAATACATGGCAAATAGGACAACTTTAAAATAATATCTGACAAAAACTGGTTTCCGATTTCGCATGTTTTACGGATTTCCTTTCACACCAGAATAAACTAAGTACAAATCTTCAGGACAAAAATCAATTCTTAGATGAAGTTTGGGTGTATTTAAAAACCTTTAAATTACAGCTTAAATTATTTGCCAGCTGTATGGAGAAAAATAACTTTATACACTTTCCGAAGCTGAGTAGCAGGTCACCACTATCAGATGAAAAATCAAAAGGACTTGATCACAACAACTGAAAATACTAGACAAGGAATTAGAGAAGCGATTTTATGATTTTAAAAAAATTGAGCCGTCATTAAATATTTTTTTCAATGCCTTTTAATGTCAACGTCAAGTTTTTGAATATCTTCAACTTGAACTCATTGAGATGCAGTGCAATACTCACTTGAAGCAACTATTCCTGAACACCATCAAATTGGAATTTTATAAGTCTCTATCCAAGACGCAATATCCTAGTATAGTCACTCACCCCAAAAAAATTATGGTTATGTTCGCCACATCTTATTTGTGCGAACAAACATTTTTTATTATGAAAATTAAAAAAAATTGGCTTCGCAACAGGTTTACTGATGATCACCTTTTTTATTGCTGAAAGTATCTGCACCGCAAATGGAGCCTTCGATGAGATTATGGAGAAACAAAAGCAGTGTCATATGCTACACGTTCTCACCATCGCCCTCGTAGCTGGAACGTCGCAGCAAACTTAAATAATGTTCCTATTTTATATACTACTTGCAAAAAATATTTATGTGTTTTATGTCCTTATTTTTTATTTCATAGTGTACTAGTCCTTGGCTTGAATATCTATAGCTCATGATATTTAATTTTGTAAAAAATTTAAAACCTGGCCCTCCATAGATCCTGTTTGTAAATGTTGGCCCGCGTAGGTAAAAGTTTGCCCATCTCTGCTCTAACTCAACAGGGGTAGGGAACTATTGAAAATAGTAGATGAGAACATAAGCCCCAATGTAATAAACTAAAAAATTAAAACTAACCTTCACAAGAATCCTAGAAAAAAATGAAATCGACGTGTCCGAGCTTTTCTTCCACACAGCGATATTAAACAGAATATAAATTTTACTCCTTACTTGTTTGACGCACTGTATAGAAAATAAAAGTAAATTTATGTTTAACAATATAATTAAATATAATATAAATTCACGATAAAATCAGTTACATATAATTTTTTTTTAAAATCCAAATATACTTTTAGTAATTATGTAATTTTATTCGTTATGCGTTAGTAGTAGCATTTGGAAATGAAACTTCAAACTTATATTTACAACAAGGCTTCTAGTGATCAACCACCATGAAATTGAGCTACAAGAACGTTTCTCAACAACCCTAAATTATTTGATTCTTTGTGATGGTGATATATCAAAGTACAGTTTTTTTTGTAGAATTTAAATTAATTCTTCGTTCTTTAAACCGCACTGTGCCCATTAAAAATTATTGTAGCGTTGATTCAAATGCGTTCGCTGAATTATTAGCAACACTTACGAAAAAGATCTAATTAATCCTCAGCATAATAAAGTTAGAAGCAAATTAACTTTCAATCGATTACGTAAGATGCTAACAGTACATACACGTGATGATAATGCGCATATCATTAGGGTTAAACACCAGCGTTTGCATGTAATTAAGATTCGCTTTAAATTAAAAGTACTTTTAGTGATTAAAAATCGGAATCGTTGTTTGAATAAATATTTTTCAAAAATAAAAACCATTAATTTGCGTGCTTTCATTTTTCCAGGTCTTGAGTTCAGAAACATAAATGAAATTTTTGTTTGTTTGATAAACACACATTATTTGAAACTGCCCGTTATGTGTAGAATTCGAATACGTTTGCGGGGTTTTGTAATGCAATCTTTTTATTAAAATAAACTAAAACAAAATTAAAATTGGTTTGAATGCTGCGATGATAAATAGAAGATAAAAAAAAAGTTTTTGCACAAACATTAAAGATACTTTATTTTGAGTAATAACATTTTAGGGTCAAAACTTTGATGTAACCAATTTTAAGCAAACTTGTAAAAACGTTTACGGTTTCACATGAACACAAAGCATAATATGACTGTGATTGTATACCGTATATCGCACATCGTATTTTACACAAAAGTGTTACAATACAGGCACAGCGATTTTGTTTTTACATCCAACTTAATTTAAATTTTACGATTCTTTAAATAAGGTTAGTTCATTTAGTAACATTTTTTATCACGTCTCATAACAAAAACGTGGTAAGTTAAAAATAATGATGGCTTTTTATAAGTTACTTGAATAGCAATATTCTGGAATTTTACTACTACCGCATTTACTTTTATTAATATTACGAATTTTTGTTTGTTTTATATCGAATAAAGATTTTATTAAAAGTTTTAAAACACACAACTATGTTGCGAAACAAAAATAAAATTAAACAACTTTTTTTTTGTTTAAAACGCAAATTTGTATAATGATTTTGTAGCTGTGGGTTTGAAATGTTACGGTAGGATTGGGGATCTGCTAATTATGCAGTGAATCGACAATAATGCTTTTGAACAAAATCTACGCCTTTGGGCTAATCCCATCACACGTGGTGTGTGTCTGTGACAAAAAAGGTAAGTTATTAAAAAACCCGTATAATATTGTAAATCAACTGCACTTACTGTTGTGTTAAAATTTTAATAAAGGAAAGATTCGTTTTTAGCATAATATAGATATAATGAAAAAGAAAAACTTGTTTTTATGTTGACTTTTTCGTATATATTGAAACGTTCGAGAAATTACTTGCAAATGCAAGAGCCTTCTAGAAGCTGTTATCTATTTTTCTAGAAGTTATAGCGAAAAGTAGGGAACGCTCGAGAAGGATTTCCGTATGTCTTTATATAGCGACGAGACAGATCGTAGGTCACTTATTGCTGGAATGCGAATGTGTTAAGAAGATTATCAAGTGGAAATAAATAAGAATCGTTAGCACGCGTGTGTCTACATAAATAAATCGAGAATAATCGTGAACGTGATAATTAGTGTAAACAAGTGTGATATCCGAGGACGTTATCTTATCTTCTTGTAAGTGATATAAATTATAGTGTAAGTGTTTTTATTATTAGATTTTATTAGTTCGGTTAATTTAAAAGTGTACATATTTCTAGAATAAGTAAACATAATTTTTAATCGTTTTAAATAAATTAGTTTTTAATAAATAAATACGTAACAGTGGCGTCAGTGTGGGATATCGTTCGCGAATTTTAGTGTAAATATCATTAAGAAAAATCGCTCCCGTAATAAAAACATTGATTACGTAAATAACTTTTAAGTTTACAATACGCTTGTTTATTTATAAAGTATAAAATAGTGTTTATTAAACTTTTTCTGTTAACAAGTGCGTGTTCGCGATATTAATTAAATTCGTTTCCGTACACTAGTGGTTTAATGTTAATAAGTGGATCGTTATTAAAATTTTGTGTTATACGAAAACTGCATTTTAAAAAGTAGTGTATATAAACTTTATATTCGTGTTACATTTAAATTTATGCCGGTGACGCGTTTGCAAGCAATTAAAATGGATGCAAAACTATTTGAATTTCTTGAATCAATAAAAAATGGTCAAGAATCGATGAATAGAGAAATGGAAGAAAATTCGCAAAAAATAGAAGAAAAGTTTTACGAAAATTCACAGAAAATTGAAGAAAAACTGTCGGACAATTCCAGAAAAATGGAAGAAAATTCAAGAAAAATGGAAGAAAAACTCTCCGAACATTCTCAGAAAATGGAAGAAAATTCTAGAAAAATGGAAGAAAAGTTGTTAGAAAATTCTAGAAGTTTAAAAGAAGAAATACGAACGAACATAGAAAATCAAATTAAAATTGTTCAAGAGGAAACACAAGCAGACATGTTAAATTTAAAAGAAGAAATTTGCGAATCTGTGAATGACAAAATAGAAGAAGTAGAAGACAAATTAGAACAAAAGTTAGAAGAAAAATTGAGAGAAAGAATACAACTGCTTGAAGAAAGAATAAGTCGATTGAATTGTCACAGCGAAGGAAGCGTCACGAGTGAAGATTTAATAATGGACCATCGAGAAGAAAACACTCACAAGTTCAAAGTTGTACCACCGAATTTTGATGGTAAAGTTCCATGGTCAACCTACTACAAGCAGTTTGAAGTCGCAGCTACTGCTAATGCTTGGAGCAACAAGCAGAAAGCGACGTCTTTAATAGTGTCCTTACGTGGAGAAGCGCTTGGAATTTTACAAACTGTTCCGGACCACCTGCAAGAAAATTACGAACTCTTTATATCACGATTAGAAACGAGATATGGGGATGCTCATCTTCAACAAGTATACCAGGCTCAAATTAAAAGTCGGGTTCAGAAAGCTGCCGAAAGTCTTCAAGAGTTTGAGGCTGACATCGCCAGACTTACACGGCTTGCGTATCCTACAGCGCCAGATACCTTCTTGGAGCAATTGGCTATTCAAACATTTGTAGACGGCCTCCGAGACAGCGAAACACAGCAGACTCTCCGGTTAGCTCGACCGAAGACGTTGGATGACGCATTAACCCATGCTTTGGAGTTCGAGGCGGCGAAACAAGCGTCGCACCGAGGCAGCCATAAGCTCCGTTGTGCTGCAGAAGTATCCTCGCACACAGAAGAAAGCATTGAAGACATAGTGCGACGGGTATTTCGGGAACGAGAAGCTCGAGGAAGAGAACTGACGTGCTGGAACTACGGTGAAGTGGGCCACGTACGACGCCGTTGTACTAAGCCCAAAAGAAGACTAGAAGAGCGTCCGGAAAACTAGAACGGGTCGACCGAAAGGGGCGAAAGTCGACCTCAACGAGCCATGCCTCGGAGATCACCATTCAAATGGCATCGCCTAGGGAGCAGTTGCATAGCATTTATCTCGATGGCAAGATCAATGGGAGAAGCGTCCAGTTACTGGTTGACACGGGAGCGACGAAGACCATCATTCGTCCTGACATCTTATTGGAAAACGAGAAGACATCACCAGTAACAGTACGACTTCGAACGGCGACGGGCGACGAAATACCTACTCACGGACATGTCAAAGTAACCATTGGTTTGGGAAATGGAGTACTCGACCATCATGTACTGGTAGCCGACATCACGGAAGAAGTTATCCTGGGAATGGACGTGATAAAGAAGTATGGGTTCCATTTGGATATGAAGAACGATGTCCTGAAGATCGACAATGAAGAAATTCCTTTTCATTCGTCAGAGAAGGCAGCCGTGCGAGTCTTATTGAGTGAAGACGTGACTCTGCCTGCAAGGACTGAAAGTGTGGTGATGGCACGCCTGGATGGAAGTCTCCAGGAAGGCTATATACGCGCGATTGAACCAATGGAGGGCGGTTTAGTTGAAAAGGGACTACTCGTTGGCAGAACTTTAGTACGAGTAAAGAACACGATGCCAGTAAGGATCTTAAACATCAACTCAGATCCTGTAACGTTGAAAAAGAAGACCGTGGTAGGCCAATGCACGCCAGTATCACAAATTGTGAGATGCGTGAAGTCGAACGAAGATACGTCGCCGAAGAAGTGTCCTCAACATCTATTGGACATTCTTACCACCAAATGCCAAAACCTCAGCCAAGACTAGCTGGCTAAAGTTAAAGTGTTGATCCAAGAGTACCAAGATGTGTTCGCGCTGGAGAGTGGCTCTAAAGGAAGAACTAACGTGGTGAAACATAAAATTAATACCGGAGACGCTCGGCCGATACGACAACATCCACGCAGACTTCCTTTGGCGAAAAGAGAAGAAGCCGAACATATAATTACGGATATGGAGAGAGAAGGCGTGATTGAACCTTCAAGTAGCCCATGGGCATCCCCAGTGGTACTCGTAAAGAAGAAGGATGGATCAACGAGGTTTTGCGTAGACTACAGGCAGCTAAACGACGTGACCAAAAAGGACAGCTACCCTTTACCCAGAATTGACGATACGCTAGACACCCTGTCAGGATCCCAGTGGTTTTCTACGTTAGATTTAAAGAGTGGATACTGGCAGGTAGAATTAGAACCCAAGGATTGTGAAAAAACAGCTTTTACGATCGGAACTGGTTTGTGGCAGTTCACTGTAATGCCCTTCGGCCTGTGTAACGCTCCTGCAACGTTCGAGCGTTTGATGGAGACCATCTTGCGCGGATTGTCTTGGAAGACGTGCTTGGTTTACCTGGACGACGTGATCGTGGTTGGAAGGTCGTTTGAAGAGCACTTGAACAACTTGAAGAAAGTGTTCCAGAGATTACGTGGGGCTAACCTCAAACTGAGCCCAAAGAAGTGCCACGTATTTAAGAAGGAAGTCCAATACCTTGGCCACGTCGTATCTAGGGATGGAGTAAGGGCTGACCCAGACAAAATCCGAGCAGTGCAAGCATGGCCAAGACCGATCGACAAACATCAGGTCCGAAGTTTCCTTGGGTTGTGCACTTATTATAGAAGATTTGTCCCCGGATTTGCCAATATTGCCAAACCATTGACAAAACTAACCGAAGAAAAAGCAAAATTTAGATGGAATGAAGACTGCGAAAATTCTTTTAATCAACTAAAACAGGCCCTAGTCACTTCGCCGATTTTGAGTTATCCACGAGAAGATGGAAAGTTTGTTTTGGATACCGACGCAAGCAATATGGCCATAGGCGCGGTCCTTTCGCAGGTTCAAGAAAAGGTTATCGCGTACTTTAGCAAGGTTTTGTCTAGGCCAGAAAGGAATTATTGCGTGACTAGGAGAGAGCTGTTAGCAGTCGTTAAGTCCATCGAACATTTCTACAAGTATTTGTATGGACGAAAATTCTTACTGAGAACAGACCACGCCGCTTTAAAATGGCTACTGCAGTTCCGTAACCCAGAAGGACAAGTAGCAAGATGGATCGAGAGACTGCAAGAGTATGACTACGACACAGAACACCGTGCCGGAAGCAGTCATCGGAACGCTGATGCCTTGTCCAGAAGACCATGTCCGGCGGACTGCAGCCATTGTTCGCGACTGGAAGAAAAAATCGAATGCCTCCGGAGAACTGCTATGGTTGATGATGAGTGGGAACCTGAGCAGTTACGTCGCGAACAAGAAGACGATCCTGAAATAAGACTACTCCTGGACTGGAAAGAAAGCGGCCGACGACCAACCTGGGAAGAAGTGAGTGCTTTGGGCAAAAATATCAAAGCGTACTGGGCGCAGTGGGACTCCTTGATAGTAGAAGACGGTCTTCTTAAGCGATCCCTAGAAAGTGCCGAGGGCACGGGAAACAGACTACAGCTGGTAGTGCCGAAGAGCAGGGTGACCGAAGTGTTGAAGCATCTCCACGATGGGACATCAGGAGGACACTTTGGCATTAAGAAGACGTTGGGTAAAGTGCGAGAACGATTCTACTGGATGAACTGCAAAGAGGACGTCATGAAATGGTGCCGTAAATGCATAGTCTGCGCATCAGGAAATGGTCCAGCGAGAAAGCGCAAAGCACCCATGAAACAATACAACGTAGGAAGCCCTTTGGAAAGAGTAGCGATTGACATCGCAGGGCCGTTCCCAGAATCCGATTCGGGAAATAAATACATCCTGGTGGCGATGGATTATTTCACGAAATGGACGGAGGCTTACGCCATACCCAATCAGGAAGCAGCTACAGTCGCAGAGGTATTAGTAAAGGAGTTTTTCTGCCGGTTTGGAGTTCCGTTGGAATTACACTCAGATCAAGGCCGCAATTTTGAGTCTGGGCTGTTTCAAGAAGTTTGCCGACTGTTAGGAATTAGAAAGACTAGGACAACGCCTCTCCATCCTCAGTCTGATGGCATGGTTGAACGGATGAATCGAACAATGGGCAAGTACTTAGCCAAGGTAGTGTCCGAACACCAAAGGGACTGGGATCAGTACTTGCAACTTTTCTTAATGGCATACCGATCATCCGTTCACGAAAGCACAGGCCAAACACCATCCTGTGTCATGCTCGGTCGTGAGATAAGATTACCATACGATCTTCAATTTGGGCGAAGACCGGAAGAAGAAGTTGCTGTAGAAGATTACGTCAGCAAGCTGGCCAAGAGGTTAGACGAAGTACATGAAGAGGTCCGTAAAAACACACAAATTGCCAGCGACAGGATGAAAACAAGATATGACGTCAAGGCGCAAAATGGTGGGTTTCAACCTGGCGATATGGTCTGGTTGTATAACCCTCAAATGTGACGTGGTTTGTCGCCGAAGCTGCAAAGGCAATGGGAGGGCCCCCATGAAGCCGTGCAGCGTATTAACGACGTTATATACCGCATCCGAAAACCGCCCAGAGGCAAGCCAAAAGTGGTCCACGTCGATCGTCTAGCCCCGTTTGCTGGCGATAACCACAATACGCAAGTCCAGGTCCGAACCAGAGTAATAAGTAGCAGAACCAGGAATCTAATCGAAGAAATGGAGTTCGAGAAGTTTATGAACTTATACGGAGGTTCTGGAAAAGCTAGGTTCGGAGTTACCACCGAGGAACAACAAGACCTGTTCCAGACACAAAAAGATTACGCTATCGCACATTGCGTGAGCGGGGATCTTGACATGTCCATAGGGGTAGCAGTCGTGTTTAAAAAGAAGTTTGGACAGCTAGATGAATTACGAAGACAGCAACCGGCAGTCGGAAAAGTTTTAGGACTACGTGGTGACAGACGCTTCGTTTTCTATCTGGTCACCAAGAAATACTCACGGGACAAGCCGTTATACAAAGATCTGTGGCGAACATTATGGAGTCTCAAGAGAGAAATGGAGTTCCATCATGTTAAGAAATTGGCAGTACCCAAGCTTGGTTGTGGCTTAGATCAACTGAATTGGAGGACAGTTCGAAACATGTTGGAGGTCGTCTTCCGAGGAACAGGCATTCAAGTGTTGGTCTGTAGTTACCAACCAAGGAGAGTATTGGGTCAGGAAAAGTCCATTGACTGTTACTTTTATGGTCAAGGAAGTTGCCGAAATAGAGGAAGCTGCCGTTATCGCCACGATCCCTTTTACCAGTGTCGCATCCAGTCTCCTGTTCTGGGACAGAACAGTCCTAAGAAGGGGGCAGTGAAACGTTCGAGAAATTACTTGCAAATGCAAGAGCCTTCTAGAAGCTGTTATCTATTTTTCTAGAAGTTATAGCGAAAAGTAGGGAACGCTCGAGAAGGATTTCCGTATGTCTTTATATAGCGACGAGACAGATCGTAGGTCAGTTATTGCTGGAATGCGAATGTGTTAAGAAGATTATCAAGTGGAAATAAATAAGAATCGTTAGCACGCGTGTGTCTACATAAATAAATCGAGAATAATCGTGAACGTGATAATTAGTGTAAACAAGTGTGATATCCGAGGACGTTATCTTATCTTCTTGTAAGTGATATAAATTATAGTGTAAGTGTTTTTATTATTAGATTTTATTAGTTCGGTTAATTTAAAAGTGTACATATTTCTAGAATAAGTAAACGTAGTTTTAGTCGTTTTAAATAAATTAGTTTTTAATAAATAAATACGTAACAATATCAATCCTAAAGCATAAAAACTTATAAAACTAAAAAATACGATGCCAATTAAATTAGAGAAAAATATCTACATTACAAAATTTTATTTTTTAGTTACATTTAAAGTGCTTTTTGAAGAGGAATTTATAGCAATTTTACACTCTAGACTCGTATTGACTTTTATGTAATTTTTGAAAACAATACGACACGTCTAGATTTAAGATTTTTTTTGTAAAACAAAAAATACTACTACTCTAAACTGAAATAAGCAATTACGTAATTATTGTTTTTTACCAGTTTGTTTATAAATTTTCTTGGAGAAGACTACAAGGGCTTGTAAAATAATTAAAATTTTAATTAATTAAATTTAAATAATTTGATCTTTATCCAAAATGCAACATTATTAAGTAATTAAACGTTCATTTAGTTATAAAACGTTAATTAATTCAAGATTGTTAAGTTTTAAGAGTACCAGCCTTTGTAAGTTAGATCAATAATTTTTTTTCTAGTGTTGGTTACGAATATTATGTGTTAGCAGATTGTGAAGTAGCATTTTTTTAACCACACGTAAATTATGTTTTGTAATTAGAAATCAGTGCCATTCTTTGAAAAAACCATTACTTCATACAAAATCATTGAAAAATTCCAACAAATCTTTTGTATATTTGCAATGAGCGTATTTATTACTTTATGCTCTCAATTTTAACACATACCATTAATTTTTTTTATAATTTATTCGACAAATTATTTTTATACCGTGCGAATTTTAAATACCGAAACATTTAGCAACATCGAAATAACCAATTTAAAATTATTTTATTTATTAGTGGTGTTCGTAATGTTTGTTATTGCTTAGTTTTATATGTATTTTTTGTTTTATTTCCTATAATATGAAAAGTTCTCTTTAGAACTAAATTTACAAATGTAAATATCTAGCAAAAGCGGGTTTTGTAACCTACGTTTAAATTTTTGTACATATTTTTGACAAACCCTCATTTTCGATTGCTTAAAATTTACTATATAAATTTTGTTTTCAATTAATTTATGGTTTTACGTTGTGCTTTGTTTACGCCGATTTCACGTTTCCTTTATATTAATAAAATTCAGATGACAATCTGATTTATATTTCCGACAATTTTTATTTTATTTTTGAGATACGAGTAATTTGGTATTTTGTAACGTCCCGTTGAAATTCATTACATTTAAAATTTAATTTTGCATTCGCCTATTTTATGCAACTAATCTTGCATTTAAATTTATTTAATTTGGCAACGTCGCCTTGTAATTGCTTTCGACAACCGACCTTTGCTCAACACTTCCGTTTTTAACCACGATAGTACGTCTTAAGTGATGAAAAAACAATAATTTTTAATGATGACGTAAAAACGTATACAAATAAATTTTTCTTCAATCCAACTAATTACTAATAAGTTTATCTTCATTTAGATATAATTTTTCTGTTGAAATTTTAGTAATTTCGTAATGTGACGCAATACTTTAACAAAGAGTTCATTCAAGGCCGTTGTATATTTTGACGTGTTTCATGTGGAATAAAAACCATTCTAATTATTTATATTTAGGGTCTTTATCTTGATTTTTCCAATTTACATTCATCTTTAATTTTGTTGATATATTTTGATTCGTGATTTTATGAAATTTCGATGTTATTTTGTTCTGGAAGAAAACTTAACACTTGAGTGAAAAGTGTGCTATTAATAAATCTGCAATAACGTAACATTTCATTTGGTGAGTCAGCTTGAATTTATTAACTGCATTGTTGATTAATAATTACGCCTTAAATTCAAATTAATTAAATTGTGCCTTATTCAATTATCAGAACTGTTCGAAATACATACTTTGCAACTGTTATATATGTCACATTTACGGGACAAGAGACACTACGGTCTGCAAACAAACAATGACATGTAACGTTGGTGTAAAAAGAATTGAAGATTATTATTATAACAATAACGTGTACAACTAGTGTTTCTATTCTAATATACACTTTCCACTAACTGCTTGTAACCCACGCTAATGAATACAACAGATTGGCGACGAGGATTGAAATTTTTATTGTGGACTTACCGAACCGATTATGGCATGGTAAGATTACACGAAGTAGTTACATTACAATTACAATTGGACAGCATATTTGTGAACTTTACATTACGTTGCAATCTGTGTTCAATTCAATTACCTACGATAAACAAATTACGTTCCATTACGCACGGGGTAAATTTTTTTTGTAAGGTTAGGTTGCAGTGCATTGTGTTCCTGTGACCCTATAATTCCTTGTATTCAGGGGCTTGTTATCCAAAAAGCTTTGATAGCCCTTTAGGCAAATCCTGTATTCTTCTTTAATTATTAACAGAATTGCATTTTACAGCACTAAAATTCCATTAGGAAAATGGAACAGCTATTACAAAATTTAAAATCAGTTTTGCAAAATATGCAAGAAACGCAGTTACAAATATTAAACCTAAACCAGGCAAATCTTCAACAATCGCAATTACGCTATACAAAAGCAGATTTACATGGGGTAAATTTACAACTATTCGATGAAAACAACCAAAAACCACTTAAATTTACGTGGCATTACATACAAAACTCCAGAGGCTGATAAGAAAAAAGTACAAATTTTTCTAAATTATTTGGGGCCAAAGATGTACTAAACGCTCTCGAATATAACATTACCCGATTCACCCAGCTCTAAAAGGTATAATGAAATTGTGCAATTATTAAAAATGAATATATGTCCACCACCGAGTGAAATTGCAGAAAAGCATCGATTTTCCTTACGGGTACAGCATGAGGGTGAATCCATAGCAAATTTTGTTGCACAATTAAAACAATTAACTACTAACTGTAATTTTAAATGTATGGAGTGTGACAAACCTACTTTAAGCAGTCATCTCAGATCGCAATTCATAAAGGGTATTTGTGACATACGGGAACGGTTGCTACAACAAACTGCTCCTACATTTACATTTGAAAAAGCTGTCGAATTAGCATTGTCGATAGAAATGTGCAAAAATACAGAGCACCTCAAGCCAAATAAATCACATTGGTAAAAGTGAGAAAAGTGGCAATTTTTCGAATAAGGGGAAGAAGTTCGAAAAGAGAAATCACAGAGTTAAGCTGAACTAGTCATATATCAAAAATGTTTCCTGTTACTCTGCTCCATGATTACAAAGACTTATTTGCGGACGAAATTGGAAAAATTCCTGACTACAAATGTTCTATGAAACTAGTGGATGAATCAGTTACACCAATATTTATGAAAGCGCGACCAGTGTCATACGCACTAAAAGTTCGAGTTGAAGAAGAAATCCTACGGGTGGAAAAAGCAAAGATCATAGAAAAGGTAACACTCAACCTGGGGTTCTGCAGTAGTTCCAGTAATTAAGAAGAATGGGAAATTACGCCTATGCGCTAATTACAAAGGCACAATAAACAAGCATATCCAGAATGACAACTATCCTATACCCAGGATAGAAGACATATTCGCCAGTATGGAAGGAGGAAAATATTTATGCTTGCTGGACATCAGCCAAGCTTACCTCCATATGGAAGTTGGCAAAGAAACTGCAATGTTACAAGCAATTTCAACACATCTGGGTATTTATAGGGTAAAACGCCTTATGTTTGGGGTAAAAGTAGCACTAAACTATTGGCAGCGTTTTATGGACCAGCTACTAAGTGGATTAGAAGGAGTTACTTGCTTCTTCGATAATATTAAAGTCCAAGGTTTGACGTATCAGGAAACAATCTACCGGTTAAAGAAAACCTTCGACAGATTACGTGCCACTGGCTTGCATTTAAACAAAAGGAAATGTCAGTTCTTCAAGAGATCAATTAATTATTTGGGTCATGTGATTGATGAATCGGGACCACATGGCATTCCGGACAAAATCGATTCGATCAAAAATGCTCTACGACCTAATTATGTAAAGGGGGTACGTAAGTTACTAGGGTTGATAAATTACTATCACCGGGTCCTACCTAACGTGTTTTCGAAACTGGCACCCTTATATGCATTGTTTGTTAAGAATGAAAAATTTGAATGGTCAGAAGACTGCGAAAAATCATTTCGAGACATTAAGGAAGGAATAGTTAGTCCAAAGGTACTTACACATTTTAATATGGAATGACCGTTAGTTTTAGCTACCGATGCGGGACCGGAGGGATTAGGTGCCGTACTATCTCACAGGTATTCAGACGGAACTGAAAGACCAATTGCCTTCGCGTCACGTTTCTTGTCAAAAAGTGAAAAATCATACAGTCACATAAACAAGAAAGCTACAGATATAGTTTGGGAACTTAAACATTTCATGTTACGTGATTAGATTAGCATTGTAATGAATTACTCTCTTTGGGGAAGAGTGTTATATATGTCACATGTACGGGACAAGAGACACTGCAGTGTGCAAACAAACACTGACATGTAACGTTGGTGTAAAAAGAATTGAAGATTATTATTATAACAATAACGTGTACAACTAATGTTTCTATCCTAATATACACTTTCCACTAACTGCTTGCAACCCACGCTAATGAATACAACAGCAACGTTTATTACTTTTGAATTGAATCAGTTAATAGTTAGTTATACGATGTTTAATGTTTTTATTTATCACTAATTTAAAGGTGGTTGGCGCCCAAATACTGTTTTATTCTTTAATGTAAATAGTTAGTGTAGTAATTTTATGGTTACAAATAAACTATGAAAAATTCACACCTGTGTACTATCGTTTCATTGTGTTCCGACAGCCGCTGTGATAACAATAATTTTGATCTAGTAAATAATAATTTTTTATATAATTTTTGTATACTTTATTTTACATTACAATTTTAAGCAGAGTTATTTATCTTAACACCATTAAGAGTTTTGTTTATGCATTATTATTTTTGCTTACGGTTGCATGTATGATAAGAAAACCTCGTTCAAACTTACGTAAAATTACAATTTCTTTTAATTTTTGATCGTTGCTGGTCGCACTTTTATCATAAGGGATTTTTTTAAAACTGTGTAGGCAGTCCGTGTAATAGTTATAGAAGAAAAGAATTTTTCATTGATTAAGAATGAATTGCCTTTCAGTGTTTGTCGCAACATGATGCCTTAAAAACTTTTAGCTTTGTACTAATTTGGGGGTGCTTTCGTGTCGTTCGCCTTAATCATTGTTAATTTAGCGGTTTACAAAATTCACCAAAAATCAGTTTTACGGGAATTTTTAGTCAACCACACCTTTGGCAGATTATCAATATCATACAAAAAAACATAGCATATATTTGGGATCCTTTTATTCTTTTACGGCCGAAAGCTACTTCCCGGCATAGTTACAACACTGAGGCATGTGATCCGGTCAGTTCATTCACCGAATGAAACAAATTAAAGCATTTATAAACTTTCGTATACAACAGTTTGCAAAATCGTAGTTTAAAATCTTCGAGTTCACAAAGAAACTGAAATTTCTTGAGTGTTAATATTTGATAATTTATATTTATCATATATGTGTGTGTATTCAAGAAACCGCATGTTAACAAATTGTTTTCTAGTTTAGTGTTATTTGCATCGAAACTAAATAAGTGATTAACTATCTTCCGTTTATTGTTTAAGCGCATTCAGTTTGGATACGGCCTTATTTTACTTAAGATTATTTTATGTTATTTTGCGTACGAGGCTTGTGCAAATTTCTGTTAACCTTGAATTAAAAATTTAAATCTAAAATATGTTGTGTCATTTTAATTAAACTTTAGGTTCATTTATTTTTTTTGTTTAGTTTTGTTTTAATCATAGTCAAGTACGGTTATATTATTTTTGTTATTCAATTTAATAGTTGTTACAATTGTTAATTTAAATTGTAACAAAGCTTTTATTTCGTATTTCCTATGGCGTACTTTTTTTTAAATGTAAATTACAGATATAGAATAATATACTTTCAAGGTAAGTTAATTAAAGTGTATTCAACCAATAACGTGCTTTCTGGTTAACGGGGATCGAAGGTTAGTGTAACGTTTTACTCCGTTTGGCGCCCTACCGATTTACGCAATTTAACATGGCTCATTTTTGTAGTGGTTCAGAAAATCTTCCCTAATGTAAATACACCATATGATGTGTTGTAAACCATCGTTAAGCAATAACTTAAACTTGCATCTATACAAAGTCCTGGTATAAAATCTTAAGCTTTCGCGGTTGTTATGTTTATGATTATAAGCGATTTTCGGCTTAAACCGCGTCGTAGTTAAGCTTGGTCTTAGTCTCTTGTTGAGAGCCAAAACAAGAAGTTGAACTTGGCCTTTGCCGTATTGTCATCCGTGAACCCAAACAAACTGACGTTTCGCAAGACATTGCAGCTTGCATCTTAAGAGTTGTAAATGTCACTGAAAGAAAAAGTGTAAATGACGATATTTATACCAACAGCGATTAGCGTGATTAACGGACTTATCTTTCCGTTGCCGCTTGACTGACTTCGTTATTACTTGGTTCCACACATGTTCTGCCACTGCTGATTTAGTAACTCTGCGGTGTTTGCAATCAGCCATGTGATCTTTTACTCTAACTTCAATAGAGCGTCCCGTCTGTCCTATATAACTTGATCCACTGGAACATGTAATTTTGTAAACTCCGGCATGTTTTAGAGGCCCTTGTTTGTCTTTAGCAGGTGTAAACTAGATGTTTAGGGTATCCTTAATCGTAAAGACAGTTTTAATATTATGTTTCCTTTTCCTTTTGTAGATTTTCATTATCCCACACACGTATAGCGACTTTCGGCTTAGACCGCGTTGTAGTTAAACACCCAGACTTTTTAGGCTTGGTCCTAGTCTGTTTTTGAGAGCTTTGTTGTTGTTTGTTGTTTGTTTGTTGTTTGTGTTGCTTATGCTACTAGACCACGTGGCTTGCGATATTGAAAATTCGCATGGTAAATAAATGCCAATATTTATATGAATTTAAATGCGTTTAGGTATTTAAAAACTACAATGAATAAAAATCATAAATTTAGTGTTTGTAATAATTTAAATTACTTAACAAAATTACTTCGATAACAATTTCATTAAATTAAATCAATTAAATTGAGTACCTTACTCAATTTGAACATTTTCTTACTTATCTGAGGTATTCTTCCGTATGTTGAAAGGATATTGTGAAAGACTTAGAATTAGATAAGATTTAGATTAAGGACTTGATTCTTCTTTTCCGCTACCCAAATGTATTATTATTTATTTATTATATACAATAATTTAAAAAAAATCAATAAAAAAACCTAACTGAAAAAAACTCTATGTACGTTTTCACAACAGAATTTTTTTATTTTTGTTTCTTCTACATCGTCATTATATTTACCTTCTCTTATATACATTTGTTTATTTTTTAATAATAAATCTTAATCACTACTAATACACTTAAAATAATTTAATTTAACTAAGTAACCTTATTTTAATTTGAAATTTTAATTATTTGTTTATTTAATTAATTAATTTTTTTAGACCAATTTTGACTGTGCTTATTTAAATAGTTTAAGATTTGTTAATTTTGTATGTAATCATAATTTGTAAACTTTATAGATTTGATGTGTTTCTATACTATGATAGAATCCTTCGATGTGGAGGATAGGCACCACTCAGAAATAAAACTCAGTAGGTAATTATGGCTACGTTTCGTTGGCTATTGTGCCAACTTCATCAGGCCAATCATCACGAGAATGTTTAATTTCTGCCAATTATACATGGAATTAAAAACGATGGACAAAGGAGGAAAGTACGAAGAACATATAACCTTCACGACACAAACATAACCCACACATAAGGTGAATACTTGTGGTGCCTATCCTCCACATCGAAGGATTCTATCATAGTATAGAAACACATCAAATCTATCAAGTTTTTTGGAGGATTTATATCGTTTCTCATAGTTTGTAAACTTTATTGTGTTTATGTTAAAAAATGTTCTTAACTAATTTGTTAAAAAAACATTAATTATTAACTTTAAAATGTCATTATTGTATGTTAATGCAAACTATTTTATATACCGTTTTGTGTTGAAATATTTAAATTACAGTCATAATACATATTTCATAAAATCAATTTGTTGTATTACAAATAAAAAAGTAGCTTACCGTAATAATAACAATAAGTAAACATAATTTTGTAATTTTCATGTAGTTTTTAATAATTCAACAGCAATTTGTAAATCGCTGTTAGAGAAAATTCAATATAGGAAGTAGAAATCAGAAGTCGCGAGGGTTGGGTGTTATCGATTGTGAAAAGTTTTAAATTTTTAACTTGCTTTTTATTTGTCTTTTACGTTTGTTCGACGTTAGTATTTTTGTTCATAATTAAATTTGCTGTTAGTTATTAAAGTAAAAGTTTACAGTTGTAAGATCTGTTTAATTTTTAGAGTTTATTTTACTTTTTTTAACTATTAATTAAGCGTTTCTCTAGAGCAATTACTAGCATGTAGTATATTCAATTGAGATTAACATCGTCTGCAGTTTTTGTTGATAAAAGTTAGAAGTCATACAAAATAAACGATTGAATCGTATGTATATTATTTGATCAAGTGAGCGTGATTACCCCAGGGAGTAAAAGGGTTACTGAAACGTTAAAAGGGGGGAATGCCATGATTGGTCTCAGATGAGGAGCGGTAAACAGTGGACATATAGGGTTAATATTATAGCATTTGTTGAACAAACACCAAATGTTTGTTCTTTGATTAAATCAGACTTGATTATTGCAGGCTCACGGTTTCGAAGGTTCTGTAAAGCTCTAAATGTCCTGACGTATGTATGGTCGGTAGAATTAGAAACTTTGGCTTAGGAGTTGACGCAACAGATTTAAGTAGAACAAAATGTTAAGATTATTCCATTTTTCAAACGTCGTTTGCACGACTGCAAAAACCAATAATGTGATGAGACAGACAGTTACATTTTTACTGACGATCGTATTTATTCTGAAATGTATACTTACTCCAAGAAAAATTGCAGAAAAAGCTATGAAATAAAACTCGAGGGTGACATAAAGAGCAATTCCTATCAAACGTAGTTTTACTGATGCATTTCGACGTCTCTGTTTATTTTTTCATATTCGACATAAAAAACTTTGATATGCACAAAACGTTGACACATAAATTTTATAAGAAACCGTACAAAATTACCAATCGATTTACTAAATTTTAAAAATAAAAATCAATCTTTTATTTAATTAAATACACTTTTTATAAGATTTCGTATAACGTGTTCACAATATTATAAGAATGAATGTTTATCAATTTCTTAAAAACGCGTAACAAAATGAATACATAAAAAAGAAACTGATTATTCAAAATTGAATTTAAAATCAATATTTTTTAATTTATCTTATTTTTATATAATGTTATTTCTTATTGGTAAAATTATTTTGTAATACATATATTCTTTATTAATTTGTTTATAAGCATACTAATTACATATGTACATATATGTATTTCACTGTTGTATTTTTACTTTCCTATAAGGAAAGTATAGCGATCGAAATTTTTTTTGAAGAATTTTAAGTTTCAAGGTCTCCTGAATCAGAAAAACATATCTTTGACAAAAAAACTTTGTGTGAACTTGAAATTTGGTATGGAGCTGGTTTTTTATATTTTCTCGGTTCTATCAAAAGATGGGTCTGATAAAGAAACCGAAAGTAGGTGTATCTGCCATTTTGAACAGTTTTTCTTATATAATTTTGTACAAATATAAATTATTCAAATTATTTTTACAGTTTCTTATAGAGTTAATTCTTTTTAACAATTTATTCAAATAAAAATGTTTTCTTACATAGGCAGTTTATTAGATATTTGATTTATAATTGAATTTAAATTCGATATATAATCCTACGTTCGAATCCAGCCTACGACAATTTTTTTTTAGAAAAAATTTTATATCTTGAAAGAAAAGCAAGATACGTTAAAAAATAACAATTTTTCTCTAAATTCTTTGGATGTACCTACGATAACTTTCAAACCAAAACTCCTAATTACTTGAAGTTTGGTATGAAGCTGGCTTTTCATATTCTCTCGGCTCTATCAAAAGATGTGTTTGATAAAGAAACCGGAATTGGATGTATCCGCCATTTTTAACAGTTTTTCTTATATAATTTTGTACGTATGTAAATTATTTGATTTATTTTTACAGTTTCTTATAGAGATAATTCTTCCTAACAATTTATGTAAATAAAAAAAATTCTAACATTAACAGTTTATCAGATATTTAGTTTGTAATTTAAAATGCAATCACAAATATAATATATTTTCGAATCCTGCTTGCGACGATTTTTTTTAACTAACGTACTAAAGGGGTAAGTAATATCGAGGCGCACAAATATGTCAATCAATACAAACGTGTAAATATCACTTCAAAATGATTTTATGACAGCATAACTTTAAAAAAATATATAAATGTTCCTTCATCATTCCTTATAGGAAAGTCGTGTGGTGACCACACCAGTTTTTTTTATATAAGAATATACATTGTTGTTTCGGCCACACGAAAGTTGAACAGCGGACTGTATTTAATGTTTAAGAAAGGAGGAGAGACTTCTGGCAAGATACGGCCACAGGGACTTATTTAGAAAAGTAGGACCGGAAAATGAGGTGGCGCGATTGTATTTGTTGAGACTCAGCGGAACTAGAGCAAGCGTAAATAACAGCAGCATATCCCTTCTGAAACATCGCAAAATCCAACAACCTGTAAGATTTTATGAAAGAAGGAAAGATGCATCTTGGTATGTGTATTTGAGAGAGGTAAGGGAAGCTGTCGACCAATTTGGTCTATTGGGAGGCAAGAGCGGGGCAAAGAACGTCATCCCAATCAAGGCCTTCGGTCCATATACGCTGTAGAACGAGTTTCATTGTAAAAACCAGAGGGGAAAGCAACCCTAGAGGATCAAATATTCTAGCAATATAAGAAAGAACTGCTGGTTTGCCGCAGTCACCACTAAAGGACTGAACTTGAAAGGAAAAAGTGTCTAAACGATGGTTCCAGCACAGGTCAAGGATCTTGAGAAACTTATTCTCGGTCTAAAACATTAGAGGAGTTTCTAAATGATCTTCAGGAAGACCTTCTAAAATTTTAGGAACATTACTAAACCATTTGCGCAATGGAAAACCTCCTTTTCCCAAAAGACGAGCAAGCTTGGTGCAGAGAATTAGTGCGTTCTCCACGGTGCCAACATACGTATTCTTAAGGATAGTGACGGACGCAGTCAAGTAATGAGATCCTTTGTCCTTAACTAATTGTTGAGCCAGGTAAGCTGAAGGAGTTAAGCCGTACGTTACCGTATTTAGTTCATACTTGACGACAGGATCATGAATGGATTCGCGCCAATGATTGTGTTGTAAACAACGATCTTCACGACGTAACAAAATTTGTCTATACATCATGCGAATGTCACAACACAACGCGATCGGATTTGACCTAAAAGTTATCAGAATAGTGGAAATATCCTTTGTAGCTTAGGACCACTTAAAGGTTGCTCGTTGAAAGACTTGCCATAAGGAGAAGATGAACCGTTAAAAACCCCACGAATCTTCGTCCCTTTTTTACTACATTTCCAAATTACGCATTGCTAGATAAAAGAGAATAAATTCAAAGTGATTTTCAGTGGGAAGTGCTGCTAAAGCACTGGCTGCATTTTGGTGTACTTAAAGATATGATCTAAGATTTTTTTGAGTAGGTGAAACAAGAGGTTTAAAATTCAGAATATTATCTAGGTACATTACGGCTAAACTTAATGCTTAATGCTTGATAAGCAATTTCATAATTTGCCTCGGTTAATGGAAAGCTAGTAATAACGGATTCTGCTTTCCCAGCAAGAGACATTTTCAGATAATGAAATTTAGCGGGAGACGTTAAACTTTTATTGTTATGTACTAATCAATCAAAAAAACCGATAAAATTTGTCCATGCCGTAATTTTTCCATCGAAATGCGAGATTATAATTTTCGAAAGGAAACCTTGAAGTGTGTCAGAAGAAGGACTGCATGATTGTTGTGATGCTCCGCTATCAGCGTCAGCACTTTGAAGTTTAGCAAATATGGTCCGAATCGAGTAAACTAAATTTCTAAAGCTTTTTCGTATTTGATCGGTAGGAACCTGATCTTTCTTAGTTAGAGCGATGTTTTTAATTAATATTTGGCGCTGATCGCAAATTAGCAATTCGTCGAGCATAAATAGATGAAATTTCGCATCTTTTTTGGAAATATTAGAACAGCGATCAGCGATATGAGTGACGTCGGAAAAGATCTGTGACCTCGTTACCACCAGGACATTTAAATCACTTTCGGACATTATTCGTGATATTGAATATCTTAGTACGAATAATACAAATAACGGAAAATCCCGTTTTAAAATCGGCGTAAACTCTTAAATAAATACTTATCGCGCAAGTGATAACGTTATAAACATGAACAATTGCAAGGAATGTAATCAAAACGGATCTCTTAAATATCCGGCTTGAAGGACCAAATGTTTCGGCCACAAGGAAGTCGAACAGCAGACTCTATTTAATGTTTAAGAAAGGAGGGGAGTTTCGATAGCAACCCACCGTAATTATTAGTAAACGAAATTGAAATTACTTACGTAACGTTCCTGGGTCTTCTGGAAAATCGGTAGCGCACAACCAAGCAATTGCTTAACTTACTCTGATCTTACTTTTCCCTGTTTGGTGGAGTTAAGCCTTTAACACGCACAAAATGGCGACCGGTTTATTCACTAAACAGCACTAAACATTTAAGAAAAATTAACGAAATAGAATGCAAGAAAGGAGACGTAATGATCGGGTCAAAACTAAGTAACGTACTGTCCTATTCTATATCAAAGACTTAAATTTACAGCGACAAATAGAAACTTAAAAATAGGGGACAGCAAGTCACGAAACCGAAACTCGCGGAAAACAACTTAAATAGACAACGCTCGCGCTAACATTGTTATATCGATAGGCATTGATACGTACTTGTTAATATGATTCTGTAATTAAAGATGGCTAATAAACTATCATTAATTTATCGTTTACTTTACATAATTTAAGGATAATACAGTTAAAAAAATACGTCAAAAAAGCAGGCAAAAATCAAAAATAATTTTAGAATCAGATTTAAAAAATAAAACTAATATAATTAGACTGCAAAAATTCTGTAGATAAAGTTTTAAGTTTACAGTTTACAAAAAAAATTGGAAAACAAACTCTTTAAATAAAAAATGAATAAAAAAATTGGAAATCGTTTAAATCAAATTATATAAGTATTAAAAAACATGCAATATTTAGAAATAATAACTGCGGAGAGGTACGACTTAATTGACATTATATTCTGAAATTTGAAAAATTCTGTACTGTGTTCAATGTTATGTATTTGACAGTTTCGATCGTAATGTTAATTTGAGTGTAGTTTCAATAAAATCTAATACATTTTAGTGTCAATTATTAAAACAAAGAATTTTTTTTTAAATTGTTACGTAACTATTAGCAAAGTTTAATATAGTATAAATTGCCATGTATAAAAAATAACTTAAATAGCTATAAAAACGAAAATCGTTAGTTGATTTTACACCCGCATAATTCAAAAAAGTTCTGAATAAAACTAGGACGTAAAAGTCATTAAAGGTAAAGCAATGTCAATAAAATTGTGCAAATGCAACCAGAGTGAACTGACATTGACTTGAACTTATCATTGATTTACCCCCAATGTCCTTTACATTGTGCTTTTATGCAGTTTTGAATTACGCGAGTGTCAAATCAACTTACACTTACGTTCCGCCGTTATAGCTTTCTAATTGCCATAATAGTTTTCACATAAACATTGATTTAGAATAACTAGTGATATTGCATGATATGTTAATTCAATCTGTGCAATATTTTTAATTATTAGTAATATTGAATAAACGTGTTAATTAAAAAAGTACATAATAAACGTACAATGAAAATATTAACTGAGAAAATGTATTTTGGTTAGCAAGAAATTTTCATAAAATGCTACATCAAAATCTTGTTTAGTTGGTGTAATATTTCTAATTAAGGTTTTTACGTTTACATTTAACAACATATAATTAATTAACATTTGTTTATTTACAAAATAAAAGTAAGCAATTAATAAAGTCATTATTTTGCCAACAGTTAAAAAATATTTTTTAGCATTTTTTTTATTGTTGATGTTAACATTTCAACTTTAATTGCAATTGATTATTTACAAAATCCTAACTGAAATATATAAATATCATTTATATGCTTTCAAAGGTAAATACGTTAAAACTACAATCAAACAATTATTACAAGATTAAAACGAAATGCATATATAAAATTTAACACAAAACAAAAATTACTAAAGATTAAACTTGAATAACAAAATTTAATTTAATTTAATACAACGTGATTAAAATGCAATAACCTTTAACCCCAAAATAAAATAAGATTTGAAACGTTTTTCTTCATCTAGTTAATGATAAAACAAAAAGAATCAACTTAATAATTACATTCGTTTAGCTGTAACTACATTGTTCGAAATTCAAAATATAAAATTCATTTTAATTACAGGTTAAATTGTCTATTATAAATCACAAAACTAAATTGATTGTCATGTGAAATCGTTATAAGCGTTAGCACATAAACTTATATTATTTAGCCAAAACTGTAACGGTACATTGTAATAAACGGTAGTTTTTAAATACCTGGTTTTATTAAGAGTATCAGACGTGCTTTGGTTAATCGGCGACCCGTTTAGATGGCCTGAGAGTGAGCGACTTAAATAAAAAACAAAATGGTGCAACAGCCAAAACATCCTCTCGAAGCGATAGTTAGTTAAGAATTAACAGAAACCAAAGTTCTACACATAACTAAACGGAAACACTTAAACTTGAATTTTTAGTATGAGTCAAACCGTTTTGTTCTATAAAATAAAATTTAAAATTACGTCAAAAACTTCCCAAATCACATACTGTCAGCGAGAGTTCTAGTGTGCTGATATGAAGAGTTAAAGTAACAAGTAAATGTATAGTTATTACTGACCCCTACACAGCCTCATGTAGGTAAATTGTGGCTTGGATAGTCAGTAATGCAGTAGATACGATTTAAGAGGTATCAGTCCTGCACAGGCTCATGCAGGTAATTATGGCTTGGTCCACTAATACGTTAAACCGTCGAAGTAAAGGAAGTACAATTTAAGAGGTATCAGTCCTGCACAGCCTCATGCAGGTAATTATGGCTTGGTCCACTGATACTTTAAACTGTAGTAGTTGAGACAATCAAAATACGGTTGTAAAATGACTGCTGATTTATTAACATTATTTACAAGTATTTATATACATAAAAATGCTTAGCTCTACATTCAACTATTTCATTACTAGCCTACATTATAAAATATTTGCTTATGTGTTATGACATTGTAAAGAATTTGTTACTACACAATACATGTTGTGACATTGGCAAGAATGTGCTGATATACATTATAAGCATTGTAAGGAATGTGTATAGGATTACATCACAATTATATTATTACGTTTTAACTTAGAAATTTTATAATTTATATTTGTAAAATTTAGAGGTTTTAGATTAAATTTAAATAATTTATGTTTGTAGTTCAAACACATACTAATATTTACTAAATAAAAAAAAAGGTAAATGAACATTATAGCCCAAAACAAGCGTAAATATCGGGTCCTTTTCAAAAGTTAAAGTACATATAATCACACAACGGTTACATAACTAGAAATGTGCAAAGCTCCTACTGCGGTACTCATTGTTCTTTGGTAATCTGCAACCAATTGATAATTTGTTTTAACAATCTTAAACTTACCATCGCGGCAGTGTCGTGGGCGTAGAGGAATAGTGCCTAAAATGACATAAAGGTAAAACGACATAATTAATGGATTTTATTGTTCCGTTTGACTAAAAGTCTCGCTAGATGTGTTAAATTGTGTAAAAATGTGTATTGGTTAGTCATTTTATGCAGTCACATGTAAAAAGTTGCCTTTCCAGACTTTAAATGAATTTTTAGGTAAGTTTACTTTTATGATATTATGTTCGAGTTTCTTGTAAGTGCCATATTATCTTAATTTTTATAAAAACAAAAATTTGGTGATGCCTTGTATGGTTATTAAACGTATTTCTACGATGTGTACAAAAACCTTAACCTAAAATATTGTGTTCCCTGTTAAATAAACTACACGCCGAACGTACAAAATGACACTACATATCTGGGTGAAGATCAGTAACCTTGGTTAAGCATGTTTTTAGAATGGTGTCAAAATACAAAAGAAAAACAAACGGGCAGGGCTGGAAATAAGCGGATATCCAACCCGCTATAGATGCAATTAATAATAAGGAAACGAATTGGTTGAAAGCGGTCAAAATGTTTAATGTATTACGTCGGCGGGTTTTTAATAAAAATGTAACTGCCACAGGTTCCATGAAAGGATTAAGGCGCTTTAAAAATATGTTTCCTGTGGAAGCAGAGCAAGAACTAGTTGCATATCTGCTGGATTTAGAAGCAAGATTCTTTGGATTGACAACCGAAACAAAAAAACTTGCATACGATTTAGCGAAATGAAACGGTATCTTCATAACTTTAGCAAAGTAAAAACGATAATTGATTGGGACTGGCTTCAAGTATTTTGCAGTAGAAACCTCAGTATATCTTTAAGAGCGTCAGATTCAACTTCTGTTGCAAGGGCAATGGAATTTAATAGGGTGTAAGTTTAAAATTTGTTTAAGCTACTGAAAGAAACAATGGAGAATCTAAAAATACCTTGCGACAGAAGTTATAATATAACTAGTGCAGAGAGGGGGCATCATGTAACGGTTGTGGCTTGTAGGAGCTCTGCAGGACATTACATCTCACCTGCCTTTATATTTTCAAGAAAAAAGGACAAAGCTGAATTATTTGATGGCTGTCCACCAGTAACACTCGAGCTGTGCAATGAAACAGGTTACATGGTGTTAGATTCATTTAATGTTTGGATAGATCATTTTATTAAATATACAAATATATTATTGTTAGACGGTCTTGCAAGCCACGGTAGTTTAGGTGCTCTCATAAAAGCAAAAGGAAACGGTGTCGTGGTGTTATGTCTGTCCCCTCACTGTACTCATAGACTACATCCGCTCGACGTTGCCTTTTTTAGTTTATTAGAAGCCTTTTATAACACTTGAATAACGACGTGGTTAAAAAGTCACCCAGGACGAACATTGGAATTGTATCAAATTGGTAAATTCTCTGCTAATGTTTATTTTAAAGCAGTCACAATAGGCAACGCCATAAGTGGATTCGAAAGTACAAGTATCAGTCCTTTTAACCCCAATATCATTCCTGAAAATTTGTTCTCTCTTAGTGTTGTGACCCATATTCCAAACCAAGACCAAGAACATCGTAACGTTATTACTCCTACTCCCACATCAACTGAAGCTGAAGAATCAAACTTAAATCTCGCATGGAAGGGAAGCCACAGACGCGTAAACGAAAGGGTGGTGGAAGCAAAGTGTTGACAGTAACTCCAAATATAAGTGAAATCAAAGCGGCTTATGAGAAAAAACTTCCCACGGAAGTAAGACCATTGTCCAGAAACACGTAGACTTGCCGAATCCCTAGATCTAGAAGAGGACTTTCAAGATCCGTTCCACTTTGATGATAATAATGAAGATGAAACTGCGTGTTTATTTGGTAATGACTTGTTTGTTAGGTCCAAACCTGGAAAATATTGGATTAGGTGGCAACAATGTAACATATGGACCCACTGTGACTGCGCCAGTGTCTCTAGGAAGATCAAAGTGTTCATATGTAATCTTTGCAAAGAATAATAATACATTTTTTCATGATATACTTATACCTATTTATCTATCATTTGTTTTACATAAAGTATACATTTTTCTGGAATTAGCAATCTTTTAGAACATTTAGGGATTTTCTTCAAGCAAAATGAAACACCTATGTCTTTTTGCCCAGTATGTCAGGGCAAAATGAACGTATGTATTCTATTCGTAAAAATTAAATAAATTGTAATAAATTATTACGAATATTTTTTAATATCGTTTATTGAAAGTGCTATGTCTCAGCATCATATGCTCGCTTTTACAAAAAGTACAAGCAATTAAGTTATATAAAAAATAGGCTCAATTGAAAGTATGTCGTTTTAGGCACAATTATAGCAATTCTAAGCGTGGGTGCTTTAAGACGTTAGAAACAAAAACGTTGTAAAGCAGGAGACACAGGATGAAACCTTCAAGTGCTCTGGCTTTAAACTTTGATGTGGATTTTTTTTTTAAATTATTTAGGCTAAACTGTTTCTTTGAAATGACTGTTGGCGTGGTAGAATTTTACTACTGTAAAAGCAAATGATAAACACCCTGTAAATTATATACATAATTTAATTATAAACTTAAACAAAGTTTTTTATTTTTTTTTGTTTGCGGTCTTAACAGAAGTTGCTATAAAATTAACCATAGGCATCAAAAATATCATAAACATAACATTTTAATTAAAACAAAAAAGTTTACGTCGACTACCAGTATAACGATATAAAGAGTATTTCATAATGAAAAAAACACTATTAGTAATACATTAAAAAAATTAAAAATTTAAACATAAGTTATTCGTAAACGTCTAATAATTCACTGAGCTTAGTACTTTCTGTGTACACTCGTTTTGCTCTATTTGAAATTATCAGTAATAGCCTATAATTTTAAGAAAATTAATAAGACAATTTGGTAATTGCTCGTGGACTTTAGCCCATGCTCGCGGACCTCGCCTGCTCTTATCCTGAGGTTTCACGCCGCACATAGATTGAACGATCTTAACCTAACCTCAAAATTCACTGCCGTGTTCTTCCACGTGTTGATGCGTAGTATGATACCTCATTGCGGCCAACTCTCATTTAAAGAAAACCTCAAGCAACATCGTTTATAAGAATTAAGGGGCTTAGTTTTTTGAATTTCTTTTAAACCCGAGTTAAAAATTAAATGTCAAGTCTATTAGCACAAAATATACGTAATATATTAGTAAATAACATCTGGTAAATATTTAAATGTCACACCTTTTTATATTGGCCATTTGATGTAATGTTATATCAATAATTCATATAAAATAAATATTTTCTAAGTATTAGAAATATCTTCTAAATCTATGTTTTCTATATATGGCAGACAGATGTAAATGTCGTCTCAATATTTGTTTCCAATATATGGGAAATATTACTTTTTCATCTGTTCTAGATGTATCTCATTACTATTTGTGAGATATTTGTAAAATATATACCTACTATGTACTTATGTGTATGTGTGCAAATGATATTTAATGTAGGTTTTTATTGCTACGCATTGTATAGTTTTTATTAAACCGTATTGAAACACTGCAGTTATTCTGTAAAAACAAGTTTATTTATAAAAATGACACTAACAAAATAAAATTATAAATAATGAATAAAATATAAATTAAAAATCTGTATACATTTTAAACATCTTTAAAAAATAAGTACACAAAAAAATTGTATTTTAAAATTACTTATAACGCAACGGATTTACGTATGTCACATCCGCTGCTACACATGCTTTTTAAAATGTGTTGTTTATTAATTATTGACCATAGTTACGTAAATAAAAGCATTTATTAGTGATAACCGTTGAAATTCCTTTGAATTATTTTCTGTAAACGTTAAACAGCCAACTAAGCAAACATCGAATTTAGAGTGTACTCGCTGCGTTAAAATATGTATTATGTACAAAATGACTTTTCGCTTTTCTATATTTAGAAAACATGATGCAAAAATAAAAAACAAGCAAATTAATAGGCACTTACCTGATTATACAATTACGTTGCACTAAAACTCGATACAAATATTTAAACTTCGCAAACTGCAAACACGAAATCCAAATGCATATTAGCAAAGAAAATTCTTATTCTTGTTCAGGGTCTATATAACTGTTTTTGACCTCAGTACCCAAAAGCAGGTAAATAATATACTTTTTCAATGTTGCAAAGAATTCTACAAAATTTACTAAAATGTATTTTGTGTAAACCCGTTTAGAATGCCACAAAAATATTTGGAAAAGATCATAAATACCTACTAGCATTACTAGTAATTTTACAGCAGAATTACACTTTGTCTATAATTTCTTTGCGGCAAATGTAGTTTATTATTGTAAAATAACTATAGTTTTGGTTATAATGCATTTGGTTTTTTAATTCAATTCAAACACAGATGTCTCGTTTTGCGTTTCTTAAACAATTTCTAACAGATTAGATGCTATGATTTTGGATTACTTTTTATTAAAATATACGCATACATAAAAATAATTTTTAAAATAAGCATATTTAAATCGTGAGAACATCGTGTTAGGCTTTTTAGTAAAAATAAAAAAAAAGTTTAAGGAAAACATTTAACATCTATAAATACGTAAATTTAAAAACACAGTTAAAAATAAGCACAAAAAAGTTAGATACTGATTGAACATAAATATTAGCTCTATATATAATTATAATATATATTTTATGTCAGTCGAACTTTGAAAAACATTTGTGACTGTAAAATACACGGACGATATTGTTGGTACATGTTTTTATAACATTCTTTTTATCTAGCTTTACAATATTTAGAATACATTTTCTACATTTTGCAATAAGTATCTAGAATTAAAATATTTACCTGATATTATGTAAATCTTGAAAAAAATTGTGAGGTTTTAAAATATATCAATGATATTATACGTATATATTTTTAGAATATTAGTATTATACTCTTTAACAATATCAAGAATATATCTATTACACCAAGCAATATGTAACCGATTTTAAATATTGTACCAAGATCATTAGAATATCGTACATATATTTTGTGTTACTATGGTAGGTTGTAGAACGTTGATGAGAGATAACCATTGTCCAGCACAAATCAGCTAAGTTGATTTCATTAAAACGTAAAAAAATTTGACACCTTAATTTTTACAGAACGGGAACATATTATCAAGGCTGTAACGTGTATGAATGTTGCAGGCTCCTATGTCCTACCATTAATTGCTTGACTTCGAAAAAATATGCAGGATGCAAAATCAATCTCTCTCTGCCCTCCATCGGGATAGATCGAGACTGATATTTTCACAATGTTGTTTAACCATTCGATAAAACATGTTAAGCCATCTGAAAGTGACCCTGTACTTTTAGTGCTTGACGGCCATAATTAGCAAACTAGCAAGACGGCATGTGACAAGATGTAACCACAAACAATTGAGGATTGGCTTTATTCAGACCTCGGAAAAGTGATTATCAATTTTTAAGTCGTCCAACTGTTTTGTATGGCTTATCATAGGGTTGCTACGGTAAATAAATCTATTTATGGGTTTTTAAAAAACTAGGCTTCTCCCATTGAACAAACATCTGTTTGATGATGAACACTTTTTTATACACTCTCACGAGCCAACAGATGAGCCTAGCACAAGTTTAATGACCCCAAGCACACCGAAACCAGGTTGCATTTCCGATTATATTGACCAATTATCAAATGCCAAATAGCACTTGGTCTCTTCTCAAGAAATAAATCATTTTCCTAGTTTACCAGAAAGAAATTTTTCAAAGCCAGATAGATCTTGTAAGGCCGATAGAATTACATCGAGCCCATACAAACATGAGTTAACTGAGAAATTATGAAAAGAAATCAAAATCTTCTTTCAAAAAACTTTCACTACCAAAGAAAAAGAGTTAAAGAAAAAGGCAAAATCCTCAAAAGATAGGACTAAAACAAGTACAAAATTAAGAGAAGAACATGTACAGTTAAAAATGCAAAGGAGTCCCAACGGGAATAAAAATCACATTGACGATGACAACAGTTCAATAGATGACGATGAAAACATTTCCTTGCATGGTAGCAGTGATGATAATGATGATTTGTAAGCAATGTAAAAACTTTGAACGTAAACTCTAAAAATGTAGTGTAGTTCTTAAAACTAAACATTCCTTTTGTGTTGTAAACTTTCTTTTTTGTGTAATAACTTTCTTACATCAAATATTTAGTAAAATACTGTTTATTGTTTTCAGTTTTATGATTTCATTATTAACAACAAACATGTTTACAGTCATACGAGAATGGTTTAAAATTAGGACCACTTTTGTTCAAACAAGTGACACATTTAGAAAATATTAAAAAATAATAAGTTTTGTTTTGATTTCTATTTTGTATAGAAAGATGATGCGCAAAACGAATATCAATTTTGTTTTTGTAGTACCTAACTCATTTAGTTTTTTATTGGTTTATAAAAAACAAAAACAGACTTATATTCGGCACCACCACTCTAGATTACTATTGTCCCTGCGAATTCAAGATCCATTCTTCTTAGGGCGTTGGCTAGCATGACGAATATTTGCGACTTGCGAACTATTTGATTCGTAACACTGTGTATAACAAATACAACTAATATTTGATCAATATGGCTATCAAAATTTGTCGACTAATCAAAAACGATTTTAATTACTCGAATTCACAAAGCGCTTACCTTGATTTTTTGCAACTATTTGTATTTAAGTTTACCTGTATTGTAAGCGTTTTAAAGTGAACGAAACAATAATAATATTTTGTTAAGAGGTCAAAATCTGACTCCGACGTTTAGTATTTGCTTGTACTCGCTTGTCTGTTTTCTTGTTTCCCCGTTATTACCGGTTCCCAATAATTAGTTTAATTTTACATCACTATTAAAAAGTGACACCTAATTCAAATCCTGTTTTAGAATTGAGAGACGACACTAGTCGCAACCGCCGCTAAATGGGAGTTTGTTGGAATGAATATACAGGAGCAACCAAATGCAACCTATTTGACTTAAACGTTACAGTTTATTTTTTTAACTAGTTTATTGAAATATACATATAATTTTATAATTTTAGTTTAATTTTTATTCTGTAATTACGTGGATCAGTATACGTCTTTGTTTTTTTTCCAAATTACAATGTCTATTGAGGTATTTGAGGCAATTAACAGCATCGAAAGTAACTACGTCAGGCACCGAGTGACTGGTTTTATTTGGCAGCCCGAGCGAAACGACGTGTTACAGTTTTTGTTGGGAATTTCCACAATTGTATAAACTTGGTTTATTTTTTTTTCATTTTTTTATTTTAAACGTTATTCCAATTTTTCGGATTGTAAATTGTACCGAATGTTCCAATAAGAATGGTTCTAGGCCACATATCAGAAACCGTTTATAGTGCAGATATATATATATAGCGAGGCTTTGCAGCTCATTGCCGCTTCTCGCATCCCAGACGCCACCTGTCCTTGTCATTCCAATCTCCTTCCTGTAGTTCTCTTTTTTCCATTTCCTTATTTACGTTCTTTATCCACTTCTTTCTTGGTCTGCCTCTTTTGTTTCTCTGAGGTGGGGTCCAATTCCATATTCTCATTGGTATTCTTTCAGGACTCATTCGGCGCAAGTGCCCATACCACTTCAACTGTTTTTCATATATGTTATCCACAATAGTACTCTTAACTGACATTCTTCTTCTAATATCTTCATTCCTAACATGTTCTTGCAGCGTTAAGCCACAGCATCTTCTCCAGTACGACATCTCCGCTGACAGTAGTTTCTGTTCACTGTTTTTGTCCATGACCCACGTCTCCGACCCATAAGTCATTACTGACTCTATCATTGTTTTATAAATATTTTGTTTTGTTTTCACTGTAAAATTTTTATTCCACAGGACAGGATGCAGTGCTCTTGTCATGTTTTTGCCTCTACCTATCTTCTTCATTATGTCTTGGTCATCTCTTCCATCGTCGCAGATTGTGACCCCCAGATAATCATAACGCTTTACTCCCTTTATAATTCCACTATCCAGCTCCATGTCTGCTCCCGCTCCTCCTATTACCATATATTGTGTCTTTTCTTTGTTTACCTCTAATCCCCAATTTTTATACTCTTCTATGAGTTTATTAAGCATATAAGTCATATCTTGACCGTCTTCCGCCATGACAATTTGGTCGTCTGCAAACAGGATAGTGTGTATTTGGCTGTCATTTAGCCATACCCCCATTGTTCTGCACTTCCTACTCCAGTGTTTTAGGGCTTCACTTAGATAGATGTTGAAAAGGGTTGGGGAGAGGCAGCAACCTTGCTTTACACCTTTGGTTTGCCGAAATGGAGCTGATGTTTCGTTTCCGATTTTGGCTACAGTTTGGTTTTCTCTGTATATTGTTTTGACTGCATTTATGTAGATATTGTTAATGCCCACTTCCTTTAGGGTGGTCCATAACTTTCGAAGGGGAACAGAATCGAATGCTTTTTTTAAGTCTATGAAAGTTACATGGAGGTCTCTTCCTTTTGCCAGACTTTTCTCTGTTAGGTGTCTTAGAGTGAATATGTTATCTATGCAGGATCTTCCTGCTCTGAAACCACTCTGTTCTTCAATTTCATTAAACTGACTTTCTATTCTGATTTTAAGTATCTTCCCATATAGTCTCCCCACAGACGATGTTATGCTTATTATAGTGCAGATGCGGAAAAAAAATTTACAACAAAAGTGACTTCGAGAAAAACCTGAAAATTATTTTTAAGTTTGTGTGTCTACCGCTAGAGAGAGAATAAAAAAAATTTAAACAGCCAAATTTTACAAAATTTAAGTGAGGGGCGTAGCAAAAATAATCAACGCATTCTTAAAAAAAATATGTATATATTTTATATTACAAGTTTTTGTCTTTAATCTACTCAAATAAAGGGTGGGTGAGAGTGGGCACTTTGTAATAAAAAAACGCCCATAGCTCCGGTTCTACTTAACTGATTTTTGCAGACTTAGTCTTCTTGAAAACAGCTCTTTTCCACGAATATAAGAGAAATAATTTCGACATAACGCAATGAATAACGTGCACGATAGAGGGCTCTAATTAAATTTGGAAAGAAATTGATTAAACAATTAGAAAAATTGTCAAAATTGGTCAATTAACTTTCGAAGTCAAGAATACCAAATAGTTTGATTTTGACACTTAACTATTAACTGAGTTAAAAAAGGAGAAATATATAAAAATAAGTAGTGGGCAATGGAAAAAAAACAAACAGACATATGTCAAATATTTAAACATATTGTATTTATGTTTCATTGCGATTTGTTCTAATTAAATTCGATATAAAATTTACTTAAAAGTTAAATTACTGTGATTCTTACAAACCATGAAGCATTTGACATGATAGGCACGTATTTTGAATGCATGAGAAATGCAACTGTTGCGGCTAAGGTGTATATAATACAATATCCCCAAAGACGCCATCCTAATAGCAGTGTTTTTCGTCGACTCATACACCGTTTAAAAACGACGGGAAATGTAAATCTTTCTGTTAATAGAAGACGCAGCAGAGGTCGCTCAGATGAAAACACAACAAACGCTTTGGCATATGTGCAATTTAACCTCCGTTTAAGCATCAGAGCAATAGCTAGAGACTTAGGAATAAACAGAACCACTATTAACCGTATTTTGACAGAACACAGATAAATTCATTAAAGTTAAAAGTAGTTACTATGTTTCTTTATTAAAATATACCTTCACAATAATATTTGTTGGCATGGCTACATTGTAACATATTTATTTATTTGATTCATAATCCTATAAAAATATTTGTTAGGATGTTATATTTCTTTTAGGTTTCATTCCTATCCTTTAGTACTGCACCAAAGCCTGAATAATTGTGATTACGAGGTTGGATTATTGCAATTGTTGTCACGTATTTTGTGGTCAGATGAAGCTATATTTAGAAGTGATGGTACGGTAAACCGTCACAATATGCACTATTGGTCACAGAATAATCAACACTGTATGAAAGAGGTTCATCATCAGGATCGATGGTCGGTAAATGTTTGGTGTGGTATCTTAGATGGTCGGATAATGGGAGCCTTTATTTTCGATACTTTACTTAATGGGGAACGGTACCTAATTTTTTTAAGGGATGAATTGCCTCTTCTTCTAGAAGACATACCTCTAGCAATTCGTAGGTCCATGTTGTTCCAGCACGATTGTTGTCCGGCGCATTACTCCAGAGATGTTAGAGAATTTTTAGAAAATACATACTCTGATAGATGGATAGGACGTGGAAGTTATTTTTTTGGCCAACCAAGTTACGAGACTTGAATGTCTTAGACCTTTATCTCTGGGGGTGGATTAAAGAGCTTGTCTTTGCAACTACTTGAGACAATATGATTGAGGGAATACGAAATGCCATTCAGAGTATTTACAGAGCAGAAATTGATACTGCTGTTCTATCTACTCTTCGAAAAGTAAACGCTTCCGTCGAAAATTTGAACATTTAGGTTGACACTAGTTGTGATAAAGATATTCTGCGCATTTGATTTAGTAGGGGAACATGTCATTAAAATTGAAAAGTGTCTATTTTGATCTTTACCTGATCACAAATTATATAAATGTAATAAATTTAAACTGCTAGAGACAGGTGACAGAAAACGTTACACTACCCCCCTCCCCAGAAAAAAAACAGCAAAAACTTCCCTCATCGAGAACACCCCAACCACCAAAAATACACTTTAAATTTTTTCCAAATACTCTCACTCTCACACATCAATTTGCTTCCACAGTCGCACAACCACCCAGATTCACATACATCTCACACATCCAAATTATCTTTGCCTAAATAGGGTTTAAGATCTTTTACATGTCATGTTCCAATTTCTTTCCCGTCTACGTTGCTGAGTTCATAGCATAAGGAGGAACAAACTTTATTCACCGTACATAATATATATTTAGGGACTAATTTGGAAGAAAATTTATCTATTGCTTTGGACAACACGTAGTTTCTTTTCCAAACTAAATCACTGACTTGGAAACGAATGTTGCTCTTCCTCAAGTTGTAACGCTGCGCGCTGGTATTGTAGGCCTTACTCAGCCTAAGTCTAACGTCTTCTAAAAGGTTTTTGAGCTCTGCAAATTTTTCCACATATTGGCATCGCTCCGAAGGCGATATGTTTAAATTCTTACTATTTAACTTTCCATAAAAATCTCCAGTAACTGGAACATCTCTTCCAAACACCAATTGGTTAGGTGACACTGGAGTAACTACGTGAACTGTGGATCGGATCGCATTACTTATCTTCTACACGTTAATATCCCACGTTCGGTGGTCAGACTGATCAAGATAGCTCCTAATCACAGTATCTACAACTCTATTGGTACGCTCTGTAAAATTAATTTGGGGATGGTATAAGGCGTTATACCACACCTTCTGAATATGATACGCTCAAAAAAGATCTGAAACAAGCTTTGCTCCAAATTGTGTACCGTTGTCCATCATAATGAATAATCAAAAAACTAATTGACTTTAGAAGAACAAATTTAGAAAACCAATCAGTTAGAACTAATAACCATCGATTTCCTAACTTAGACTTAGGTACGGGGCTAATAAGATCTGTCGATACAATTTGAAACGGAAACTCAACCTTTTTCTCTTTTCCCATTACCCCGTTTTTTGCAACATGAGTAGTTTTCTGAGCACCACATACTTTGCTTGTCAACGTTGCTTGCATCCGTTTGAATAACAAAACGTTTATTGAAATTCGGAGAGGTGCTAGAAGAGTAGCAACATTGGACACGAAACGCCGATACCATGAACAAAGACCTATAAAACGTGTAATCTCTGTAACGGTGCAAGGTGTAGGAAAATTTACCATAGAAACACTTTATCTGGATTAGTTCTAATGCCGGTAGCATCTACGACAAAGCCTAAATATTTTAATTCGGGTCTACAAAACTGAAATTTAGAAACATTTGCCGTCAATCCAGCATTCTTTAACTTATTGTGTACAAGATGAAGAGTACGCATGTGTGCTCGTCGAATGTTTTGTTAATGATTACAATATCGTCCAAATATACAAAAACGTTCGGTTCTAGTTCAGGGCCAAAGATCTTGTCAATCAACCGCTGTTGAGTTTAAGCAGCGTTTACACTGTTACTATTTCCCAAATGAATTAAGAATGTGTACAAACCTGTATCTTGTTGAAATCTTAAAAAAAATTTCATATCACCTATAGCTGTGTATTTAATGTCAGCTTCAATTTAAATTTTTTAATTTGTTGAAATTTGTCATTCAATTTTTATAATTTTATATAATTTGTGAGCTCTTTTAAATGTTTAATTATTTTTGTTAATTCATTTGCTTTTAGTTTAACCGATGATGACAATTTAAATTGTCTAAACTAGTTTTATTATAATAAATATACTAATTTACATAACCTAATTTAACATTGGTGACATCATTACAAGACCAATAAAATATGCCATAATAAGAAATTGCAAGATAGTGTTGATTTTTTTACTATTACTTTAAGAAACTTGTTATAAAGAAAAATAGAAAAAGTTCATTCCTTTTTAACTAACAGAACATTAAAAGTAATTATGTTTAGTACTTCAATTAATTTATTTTTTATTATAGGTAAAAATAATAATGGCACTAAATTACTGTTTAAAAAACATTAAAAACTTTACGTACTCAAAAAATGTGTACGTTGATCTTTATAGTGATGTATAAATGAACTACGATTTTTTATTTGTAAAACTATGTGTGACAATATCAATGTAAAACTAGAATAAAAATATATGTTTTTTTAATTTTAATTTAATTCTAATAAAAACAATATTTAATTTAAAAACATCCGATATAAAAGAAACCATATGTTTTTGAGGGGGATATTAACAAAACAGTAGCAATATCAAGCCCTATATCTGAACCATCTTGAAAGTCTATAAATAAAAGAGCAGGTGTAAATTGGCAGTTCTATTGAGTTATTGTTCTGTCTGTTTTTCCCTACGTCTCTACCATTTCCACGTAAGCAGTATTTTTCGGGGTGCATTCAAATAAAATTCGAATTCAACCTACAAACAATACACCCACAAAGCACACAATGAACTAACGTATTAATTTTTTAATACATAATTAAATTTTATACTAAAGTTAGTAGCAAAGTTTATATTATCGAAGAAATCACGTCTTTCAATTATGAAAGATTTTAACGCAATATCTACATTTTCATCAAAATCGTGCTTGACAAAATAAACAATGAAAGAAAAATGTTTTTCTTTGGGGTGCTTGTAATTTTCTATTTTTGATCGTTTTAAATATGAATACAATCATTGTTGCGGTGATCATTCTTTTGGAAGCAGTTTTACATTCAAAATTGAGTTACTAACGATGTATTCATGTTATGAAAGAACAGATAATATTTTTTTTACGAAAAAATAGATTTTCAACAAGTTTTCGGCATTATTTACATTTACTGAAATGAACTTTTTAACGGTCAAGTTTTCAAGTCAATGCGTTATACGTATTTCTTTTCGTTTGTTTCCGACAAACACATATCTTATAAAAGATTGTGAATTTGCCCTAGAATGATTTTCAATCCATCACTAACAGGAATGGTCTTGTGACAGCTGGAAAAAGTAGAATCCAGCGACATTGTCACCGGGGAAATAATAAGAAGAGAAAAATGGAACACAGAATTGTCGTGATTGATTCAGGATGGTGAAAAACGGGGCAGTTTGTTTCAAAGCAATTCTTTTTAAACTTACATTGCAATTCAAGTTGCTTGTCTTGAACTTATAAGTAATTCGCTTTTATCACATAAAAATAATTCCATTAAACTCGATCAATCACGATTGAATCAATAATGCAGAAGTTTTGAGTATGCATTTTTAATTAGTTTTCAAACTCGTTTACAAAGAGAACACAAAAATTCTGCTTATTGATTTTTACAAAACGAAATTAATTAAACTTATTAAATTTAATTAGAACGAAGAAAATGTTTAATGACGAACGTTTAAAATAAATAAATTATTTTACAAATCTCTTATTGGTATTTTAAAACATCAATAAAATATTTTTTTTTCTAATTTAATTAAAAGAAAACGTGATTTTTTGAATGTGTATATTAAAATTTAAATTTATTTTATTTTAGCTGTTTGCGTTTAATTGTCATGCTTAAATGATTAGTTTTTTTCTTATAATGTGCTTAGCTCAAATCGTATAACATCAAATCTAATTTTCCCAACATATCTTTTTATTTCTTTCTGCTGTAAGTTTTTATTACAATTTTAATTTGTTGGTTTTATATTTTTTTATGTTAGAAATAGTAATTAATTCTTTTTTTTTTGGTTACAATTATCAATAAAAGTGCGTTTTACATATTTAATTTTTTACTATTGAAAATAATTACGATTGTTACAACAGTATTTGTTGTAAAAAAGTTATCTTATCATTTAATTCGTTTGTTAGTATAATTTATGCAGATTTTTTAAAGACAAAAAAAAACAAATACATAATCTGATTGACATCATTTTATCGACTCTTTCAAAAGTGTTAATCACAATCAAACTAAACATTGTCTTACTTGTGTAAAACAGTGCATTCCCTACTTCAAACGTCATAGGACAAAAAGTGTTCTGAGTGTCTACGCAGTTTTTGTCATTTATTTGCAACGAGATAAAGTACGATGTGATCATTCAAATTTGTGTAAAAGATGAATCTTGGCGTGTATAACGTAACATCGTTTACATTTAAAATTTGTTTCAAACATAAACGTTCCTGAGTTTAACATAAAAAAACACATCAGACTTTTCAGTACATTTAAATAAAGTTATTTACGTAATTGCCATCGATAGATCGTTTAGGCAAGGATGAAATTATTTAACGAGCTCTAATTGAGTCTGTGATATATTATAAACTTGGCAACAGTGTAAAAAGTAGATTTTAACTAGAAATGTAATGTCGAATATTTGTACCTATATTGTTTCAATACATAGGTATTTTACAGCTACAGCTACAAAGTAGCTGAATTTAATTTAAAAAAACATAAAGAATACTGATGACGTATTATTAGCATATACTGGACAAAAAATTCCTATTATAGGTAAATGTCAACTAGACATAAAATTTAAAGACAAATATATAAATAAAGTAGACTTTTGTGTTTCCAAAGGAAATCACGAATCGCTGCTAGGTTTAGACATAATATTAAAATTGAAAACTATTAGGGGAGACTGGGGAGGTTTGATACACTTAACACAGGGAGTGAAAAATACAAATAAGTATAAATTCTCTAGATGGTGCCTTAAGTAGCCTATTGAATCTATTGATTCAGGGTATAATGAGAGATATTTTATTTTTTTCATGAGCTTGCATCTTGCATCATTCCTCCCATAATAAAAGAGTTTTGATACAATGTGTGGGAGCCTTGATACGTGGTGAGAAAAGCACATGATTTGGGTTTTTAAAACATTCTTCTACTTACTTCTAAGTATTTATTGGGATATTTTAGCATTAGGAACGTAAAAATATCTAATTAACATTATTATGTTTATCAAAATTAATAGGAAAAACACTAGTCTTCTTTTAGATCTAGCAGTTCCACCCACAAAACTTGGTGGCGGTAACTTCTTAATGTCGTCTTCAGCTACCATAGATTGATCCTCCACGTCAGGGAAAACAAAATGGTAGCCAGGCTTCTTCCGTCGCATAAAATTTATCAAATATTCTCCACCTTCCACTTTCTCTAAAATCTTTCCCACGTAGTGTCTTTCAGTTTTCTTAGTCACAAATCGTACTAACACATAATTCTTTATCATACCTATAACAAAATCTTCTTCTTCTCTCTCCTTCTCACTTTGTTTTTCTATGTCCGTTATTTCACTAGACGATGATGAGTAGAATGCGAGATTATCTGAATCAGATTCATTCTCTACAGCCTTTTCTTTCTTCTGCTTCACAATCTCTTTCATATTGATAGTCCCAATTGATATATTTCGTCTGTAGTAAGGTTTTTCTTGGCATTTTTCTTGGCAGCAGTATTCTCCTGTTCTTGTCTTTTTTGATGTTCACTTTTTATTTCTGGCATATTAGGAGTATCTGTTAGGATTTTTGTCTTTGCAGGTTTCCTTCCTGTTTTTTGTCGTTTTCTTGGTGGAGCCTACGGAAGTGTTTTTATTTCTTCAGGGGTTTTATAAGGGCTGAAAGGTGCAGGTACTCTTATTTCTTCGGGGGTCTCAGGAATTGGTTCTGGTGTATGGTGTCCATCGCTAAAAGCAGATGTTGTTGCCTCTGGTGTTTCTTCTCGGTGTAATGAATCAGGTCTATCTGTAACCTTTGCAGTAAGAAAGTCATGATCTGCAAAAAGGTGCGAATTGAAGGGGTAAATACCCGTTTTTAAAAATCACTTTATTATGTTAGTTAGAGTAAAAGCCCGTTGATATGCATTGCCAACAAGTTTTGCGATATCTTTTAAAGCGATAGTCTGACCAGGATTTTGCATCGCAAGTTTCATTGTAATATGTTCTAAAGCGCCCGTAGACAGCCACATCCAAAGGTTGTAATTTATTACTTGTATGCGGAAGTATCGTTAATAAAACGATACCATTTTCCTTGCAGATATCTAGTCCTTTGGACGACTTATGTCTACAATGATTATCTAGTATCAGTAGAACTTCCTGGTCAGGTGTACATTCTACAAATTTTATGAAGTGAAACAGATATATTTCAAAATTGTCTGCTGTCATCCATCCACTTGAATTTGTCACAGCTTTGGAGCCTGGCGGTGCTCCAGTTGTCATGTAATGTTGTTCACGAACACGTGGAAATACAAACAAAGGAGGAATTGAGTTTCCGGTTGCATTTATGGTACACAGGACTGTGACTGTTGTACCCCGTTCACCGGAAGTGACGTTAGATACCTGTTTTTGTCCTTTTTGGGAAATTATTTTGCCAGGTTTGTGGACGGACTAGACTTCAGTTTCATCACAACTGTAGATAGAATCTGGATCGAACCGGTATCGACGTAATACTTCTGCAAGTAAATCATAAAATTCTCCCACTGTGTGTCTGTTAAAAGCTGTCCCACGTGAAAGGCTTGTTAGTTCTGGTGTTCGGAGTGACAGTTGCTTGTTTCAGGACATAAAGCCTGGAAGCCAGTCTTAGGAAGCTGTTTCATTCCTTTTCCAGTTCTGGGAAATTTTCTTTTCATTTTTTTTTCAAATTTTTTTGTCTCTTTTGATGTAAGACCATAATTCACCCTAGCAGCTGTTAATAAATATTCTGCTAAACGTTTCTCTTCATCATCAGAAAAAATCTGAGAACCTGCATAGTTGGGGAAGAATTCCATCTCATCGCCATTGTCCTTGTGCTTCGCAACGTATCTTCGCAAAGTCATTTGATCGATTCGGTATTTATTAGCTGTAGGTCTTAATTAGACCCTTCTAAAACTTCTTGAACAGCTGTCCTCATTCGTTCAGGTGACGCTAGTATCATGTTACTTTTTTTCCACTTAAATGGCATCCTAAAATTAAAAGGCAAATTAATATTTTGATAAACACAGATGTGGGAAGAATGATACATGTATCATATCTCCCCACAATGAAATGTATCAATACTCCTTGTGCAGCTAAATTTATAAAAATTAAAATTTCAGAAAATCTAACCTACAATATTTACATGAATTTTACGTCAAATTAGAGCTAAAAATATGCACTATCCTATGTAAATTTGATGTCTTTAAATGCTTACACTTACCTTTCAAAAATTCACAAAATATTCACTGAAATCAAACTTTTTGTCGTAAATTCTTTACTTCACAGTGAAACTCAACTCTCTCATAGTATTACAACTTCCCAGTCTCCCCTACCCTTGACAGTTAAACCGAACTAAAATCCATTAAGGAAATTAACAAAAATTCATTTACAGATTATCAAAAGTTAATTGATAAATACTCAGAAACATTCAAAGGAATAGGTAAAATTGGTAAACCATATAAAATAGAATTGCAAGAAAATAGCAAGCCGGTGAAAAATCCTATAAGAAGCGTACCATTTATGCTACAAAATCAATTTAAACAATGTTTAAAAAATTTAGAAAACAACAAGATAATTGAAAGAGTTAATAGTACGGAATGGCTAAATTCGTATGTATTGGTAAGAAAAGCTGATGGAAGCTTACGCATTTGTCTAGATACGAAGGATCTTAATAACGCAATCAAACCAAGAAAATTTAAATTACCGTAAAGCGGGGTTACTTTGGCAGGTTTTGACCTATTTTGGTGCTCTAAGTCAGAAACCGATTGCATTATCAAACTTTTTTAAATTTCATCGTGCCTTGTGCCCAATTGGCAGAAGATCACCCAAATATGGTTGGTTGTCATCCACTCATGATGGAAAAAAAAATTTTTGTTGGGTACCAAAGTAAACAGAATTTTGGGGTTACTATGACAGCACCTGGAAATCAAATTTACGCCAATGTAGAGGCTGTATAAAGCCTTCATTGGCATCAGAAATGGTAAATTATGGGGGCAGCTTTGAGTTTGGACTTATATTTCGGAAGTTATAGAAGTTATAATGCATTTTTTAAATACATTTATTTATTACCAAGAAAGAACAACTCAAAACAAATTCTGAAAGTAAAATAAACATAAATTCTCTACAGGTTTCACAAAAAAAAACAAAGATAAAATCAAAACATTCCTTTTACAGAGAAAAATTGGCATTTTTTAAAGAGTTATCACTATCAAAATCTTCGTTTGTACAGAGGGAACAAACAAAAAATAGGTCCGTTCTCGCCTCATTGCAAAAGCCACAAAACCATTTTTTTGCATTTACTGCAACAAATCCAATCAGGACCTCTGTAATTATTCCACTTTCTAGAGCAAATGGAGCAGACGTCATCTGTAGCTTTAACAACCTGAAGGGCAGCGGTTTACCGGGCTCTATTTTCCTGCTACGTGTTTTAGTGACCTTTTCCTTATTTGATCTGCGTAGATCTTGAAGCAGATCAATTAGGCTTTCATTTAGGATACCAGCTTGGGCATTTGCGTCGTCTTGATAGTCTGGAATTCTTTTAAGAAGTTCTTGTGGATTAAATGGACAGAGCCCAGTGGCTCGAAATCCAGATTGTAAATTATTGGACACATTCTCACTGACTGCAAGCCACAATCGATTTAAGAGCGTTGGAAAATATTCTTTTGGAATGGACGAAAACGATTTGGTTTCACTGCGCCATTCAATGGCTGCATAAGGTGGGTGCTGTTGGGTGGGAACGCAGTTTGTTTGTTCTCTTCACAAGCTCCTATGACAGCAGGTGAAAAATGAGAGGCTAGATTGTCCCCAATAACAAGTTTTTTTCCAGGATTTTCAATGTCTTTAATTTTGAGCAGTAAAATTTGTAAAAACCATTTTTCAAACTGTTCCATATCGAACCAACCACTAGGTGTGTTGCTGTAGACCGTTCCAGGAGGACCTCCTTTTGTCCAACCTTCGTATAGATTTCCTGCTTTGTACACCACCATAGGGGGCAATAAATCTCCAGAAGCGTTTCCGCACAACATAATACTGATGGAGGTCTTGGAATGTTGCTGAACTCTCACCACGCGTTTGGTTCCTCTTGGAACAATGACTTATTTGGCTTCAGGGTCATCTTGGACATTTGTTTCATCGTAATTGAAAACTAAAGAAGGATCAATATCTTGTATAACATCTTTAATGTTGTCAAAGAATTCGACAAGTTGATTTGGTCCTACCGCCGCACGTGTTCGTTTTACGTTTGCAGCCAAACGGACGCTCAACTTGTTTCGGATGATGAAGTTTTCGAGGTAATCATGTCCAGGAACATTGTCATGAAACTCCTTAACATTTCGGCCCTTTTTGTTTAAGTATTTGTGGATCAATTCGCGAAAAGCAACTTTGGTAAGCGGGAATCCCCAATTGCTCACTGTCACTAAAGTTTTTGTCAGTAACTGCTCCTCTGCAGGTGTAAATACGGTTGCAAAACCTGGAGAGCGCGTATGCTCACCCTTCAACTTGTTTTATTTGCCGCCGTCTGACTCATGCCGCCCCTAATAGCAGCCAACGCCCTTTGAAGGTCAGTTTTAGTAAAGTTCCTGTAGGTACGCGACGCCAACTTTTTTTTATAGTTTCTAGGCATTGCTTGTCAATTTATGCCTGTAATAAAATAGAATCTTTGAAAAAACAAAAAAAAATATATAAAGAAACAAAAAAACATTTAAAAGTAAATAACCAATAGCTGCCAAAGTAGGCCGAAGGTTTCAAAGTAACCCCGTTTTACGGTACCAAGCATTGACGAAATTTGCAACAACTTAAATGAATCTTCTAAATTCAGTGTTCTAGATGCGACAAGTGGTTTCTGGAATATTTGTTTAGACGAAAATTCAAGAAATTTATGTTTATTTGGCACGCCGTACGATAGGTTTAACTTTCTTCGACTACCATTTGGCATAAAAACAGCGAATGAGATTTTCCAAGAGTATTTTAATGAAATTTTATAAATTACTAGGGGTAGAGCTTTATGTCGACGATATTTTAGTACATGGAAAAACAAAAGAGGAGCACGATACAACATCAGAAAAAGTACTATAAATTGCAAAAGAAAATAATGTTAAAGTTAACCTGAATAAATGCAAATTAGGAATAGACGAAATAACATATCTAGGATACAAATTCTCCAAAGATGGCATAAACATTGACGAAGAAAAATTAAAGGCGATAGTAGAGATGCCAACACCAAAATGCAAGATTCTTAGGTTAGATTTATTGAAAATTTATCAAATAACACTAAAATACTAAGAGACTTGATAAAAGCAAATAATATTTTTCATTAAAGTACTGAACAAGAAAACGATTTCACAAAATAAAAAAAAATGGTCACTGAAAGCCCAGTATTAAATTGTTTTGATAATAATAAACAAGTAACTGTCTCAGTAGATGCCTCAAATTGTGGGTTAGGAGCCGTATTAATACAGGAAAATAAACCATGTGCAAATTCATCACGGTTATTGACTAAAACGCAACAGAAGTATGCGCAAATAGAAAAGGAGTTACTAGCAATTTGCTTTGGCTTAAGACAAATTTTATCAATACGTATATAGAAAAACAATAACAGTAGAAACAGACTATAAACCTTTAATTACAGTATTTAAAAAACCTTTAAATGCATGTCCAGCTAGACTACAAAGAATGATGCTCTTATTGCAAAAAATTGAAATTAACTTAATATACAAACCAGGCAAACCACAAATAATTGCAGACACGATATCAAGAGCAAACTTAATACAAACGTATCAAGAAAAAGTTGAGTTAGAAGCACATGTATGCTTAATAGAAAAGCAAAAAAATTCAAAAACAATTAGAAAATGCTACCGATAAGGACGAAGAATTAAAATTACTTAAACATTACGTAAAAAATGGTTGGCCATTATTAATCACCAAGGTTTCATGAGACAATATTTTAAAATACGATTAGAAATCATATTAGGATCAAATGGATTAATTTACATAAACCAACGCATAATAATTCCGTTAGCATGGAGAAGCAAAATCTTACAAGACATTCACTGGACATTTTGAAATATCAAAGTGCATTGCACGAGCTCAATATTCAGTTTATTAGCCGAATATTAACGCACACATTGAAACACAAGTTAACAAATGCACAATATGCAACAAATATTCAATTTCGAACGCAAGAGAACCTATGATACCACATCAAATTGAGAAAGAACCATGGCAAAAGGTAGGCGTAGACACATAAGAATTATATCAACAACTATTTCTTGTAATGGTGGACTATTACTCTAAATATCCAGAAATTGCACAACCACAAGCAATATGATAAATAAAATGAAATCAATATATGCGCGTCATGGTATTCGCAAAATTACCGCATTACACAGTTCAGCAGCACAGAATACAGACGATTTGCAAAATAATGGAATTTTGAAATCCAAATGTCATCACTCCACTATCAACAAACGAATGGTCAAGTAGAACGAAACATACAAACGATAAAGAAGATAATCAAAAAAGCTATATAAGATAATAAAGACATATACCTCTCATTACTAGCATACAGAAATACTTCTATTTACAGGACATATACTCCGGCACAAATATTACACACTGTTACATGCAAAAGTTGAAACAATGACACTTGCCAGAAATAAAGTAACATAAACGGTGTTATGTCGGTGTTCAGTGAAGACGGGGCGGGTTATATTCAAAATTTTGTGATTGTTTTGGGAAACTTGACGAAAACACAAAATTAAAAAGTCAAAATCAAAGGGCGCCAGGAAGGAGTAAAGCTCAATGAACTAGAGGCCCTTGCCAACCACGAGTCCGCTTCAAATGGATACACTCAAATGGGACTTACCTTAAGAGTGTATCACACGCAAAATCTGAAATAATATAAAAATTCATATACGCAAAGGCCGACGGAATAAAAGCTTTAACAACTTAACATTTATTACATAATTAAAATAAGAATTAGATAATCAATAAAACAAGAAATTTACAATTAAAACTTAAGGCAATTTAACACAATATCTTAAAAAAACAAAATGAAAATAAAAAAAAATAAACAAATTAAGTTACCTTTTTAAACGTAACAAAAAATAATACTAAACGGCCGTGTGCGCATGAAAAAAAAATAAAACATTTAATAAAATCAAGTCAAGTCCGTAAGGATGTAAAGCAAACTTTACAATCTTAAATTATGGTACACAAATTAAGAATATCTTTCCTTCTTTTACTTTATATGTCATAATAACCTTTATACGTTGGTTACATTACGTCTTTTAATTTAGTGCATAAGAATAATATTTAAAATTAGCACACATGAGCACCATAAATGGTTTGATTCATTGAAATATTCAATATCCATCAATAAATTCCCATAAATAATTTCAAGGCTTTTCAATCACTGAACTCACGAATTAAAACTTAATCGGTTATCTATAAATACCTTGATTGTTCGAAGACGAGCTCTTGGTTAGCTTAGGCCAGCTGACGTCGTCCGGAACCTCGATAGGGTACCACAACACATTGAACCATTAACTGTCGGAAGATTTTTAATTATCCACCATCAAGGCGAAAATTGAGATTGCCAAACATAACGTACACGCAAACCCACGATATATACTAATACGAAACTAAAGAACAGTGAATTCAATAAGCCGTAATTGCTTTACCAAATAGGAAAGTTTTTCAACTTGAACGATTCACTGTACCATTGTTGAAGCCTTCCGCGGTACTATTGCATGTAAAGGAGGTGTCTTTAACCCGTGACAACTACATACCGACACTTAAGTTATTTCGTACGACCACAAAGGCTGTCTTCGAAACTCCATGAAAGAAAACACTTTTATTAAGAAGTGCGACAAGGAAGCAAACAGATCAAATAACGTCAAAATCGTAGTATTGGACCACGGTATTCATTTCTGCGTAAAAATGTCGAATTGACAAAATGTTATATTACATTACCGTAAAACGGGGTTACTTTGGCACCTTCGGCCTACTTTGGCAGCTATTGGTTATTTACTTTTAAATGTTTTTTTGTTTGTTTAAATATATATTTTGTTTGTTTTTTTAAAGATTCTATTTTATTACAGGCATAAATTGACAAGCAATGCCTAAAAACTATAAAAAAAAGTTGGGGTCGCGTACCTACAGGAACTTTACTGAAGCTGACCTTCAAAGGGCGTTGGCTGCTATTAGGGGCGGCATGAGTCAGACGGCGGCAAGCAGGCGCTTTAAAAACTTACGTGGGACTCTTCAAAACAAGTTGAAGAGCGAGCATACGCGCTTTCCAGGTCATCCAAACGTATTTACACCTGCAGAGGAGCAGTTACTGACAAAAACTTTAGTGACAGTGAGCAATTGAGGATTCCCGTTTACCAAAGTTGATATTCGCGAATTGATCCACAAATACTTAAGCAAAAAGGGTTGAAATGTTAAGGAGTTTCATGACAATGTTCCTGGACATGATTACCTCGAAAACTTCATCATCCGGAACAAGTTGAGTGTCCGTTTGGCTGCAAACATAAAACGAACACGTGCGGCGGTAGAACCAAATCAACTTGTCGAATTATTTGACAACATTAAAGATGTTATACGCGGATCAAATAAGGAAAAGGTCACTAAAACACGTGGCAGGAAAATAGAGCCCGGTAAACAGCTCAAGGTTGATGCACCTCAATCAAACCTATCTACAGATGAACCAGTCGCTGGCTCTTCAGGGACCCAGAGAAATATTCTTACTAGTAGCGACGATGATAGTCACGACGAACCCGTCGCAAGTTTAGTTGCAGTTCCTAAAAAAATACCAATAAGAAAGCAAGCAAAAAGGGTTGTTAAAGCTACAGATGACGTCTGCGCCATTTGCTCTAGAAATTGAAATAATTACAGAGGTCCTGATTGGATTTGTTGCAGTAAATGCAAAAAATGGATTTGTGGTTTTTGCAATGAGACCCCATTTTTTGTTTATTCCCTCTGTAAATACGAAGATTTTGACAGTGGTGACTCTTTAAAAGATGCTAATTTTTCTCTGTAAAAAGAATGTTTTGATTTTTTCTTTGTTTTTTTTGTGAAACCTGTAGAGAATTTATGTTTATTTTACTTTCAGAATTTGTTTTGAGTTGGTCTTTAAATCTTGGTAATAAATAAATGTATTATAAAAAAAAACGCATTATAACTTCAATAACTTCCGAAATATAAGACCAAACTCAAAGCTGCCCCCATAATTTGCCATTTTTTATGCCAATGAAGGCTTAATACAGCCTCTACATTGGCGTAAATTTGATTTGCAGATGCTGCCATAGTAACCCCAAAATTCTGCCTACTTTGGCACCCAACAAAAATTTTTTTTCTCCATCATGTATGATTTAGACTTAGAGCACCAAAATAGGTCAAAACCTGCCAAAGTAACTGCGGTTTTACGGTACTGTCGTAAAGCTTAAACTGTCTAATAAATTAAAATAATGATTTCATTCTCACGTCATTTGATTGAACTCACAAAGAAACCAAGTACGAATGCATTGGGAATGCACTTAAAACAAAGAACTTTTAAACCAACTTAAAATAAACAAACGACTAAAATATATTTAATTACAATTATATCTCAGAAAGGAAACATAAATTACCACTGTAATTCTGATCAAACAAAGAAATTGTCAAATGAAAAGAATCACAGATGATTCACAGCGCAACCAAATACCAAACTTGTTAAACTCAATCTAAAATCCATTAAAACAAATTCAAAATACATGAAATGAATAACGTCAATCCAAATACCGGGTCTTTCACGAAAACAATCAAACAACTTTAAACGAAGGTACAACACACACTTAAAATCACAAACAAAAACAAATTTCGTAATATTCATTTAAACCAAAATGTAGCCAAAAAGTACTACGATGCTAATACTAAACTTAGACAAAACTTAAACGAACATGACAATATTTGGTACCAGGATCAACCAAAAGGTACTTGAAAACAAGGTAGAATAATAAAAAAATTAGGTAGTAGAACTTTTAAAACTGTAATGCAAGATGGAGGACATCTGGTAAGAAATAAAATACACTTAAAAAAAGTTATTCGCAAATTCAACAGTCTCCTCCATGTTCTTAGAAGCATTAAGTAAGTGAACCAAGCACAGAAAACTGAACGATTTTATATTACATAAATAATTTTATGTAAAACTATTATTTGTAACAAGAAAGATGTTATATTATATAGGATCAAGGCTCAGTTAATAAATGACATTCGTACAGTAGGCACGTGTTCATTATTGCTCTTCAATTCATTTATTATGCGCAAAATCTAAAATCGCGCCGTTAAAAACTATTAGTATACCAAGATTTGAATTGTGTGCATCGTTACTTTTGGCTAGTCTTGCAAATCTTGACCATCCCGAGAAACTGTCAAAGTTCCTTAATGGATGATGGTTTCTTGAAGTTACAGATTGTTTCGATTTTACTTTTAGGAGGTGTTGTACCTTTATTATTTATGGTATATCCTAAAAAGGTTACTTCTTCTTGACCAAAGGAGCATTTGGTGGCATTGATGCATATTCTATACTCACTTAGACGGTTGAAAAGGGTTCGAAGATGTTCCATATGCTGCTGTTGTGTTTTGGATGCTACTAATATGACATCCAAGTAACAGTAGCAGAAGTTTAGATCCTTAGTGACTTCATCTATAAATCGATAGAATGTTCGTGCTGCATTTCGTAGAAATGGCATGCGCAGAAATTCGAACAGTCCAAATGGTGTTATAACAGCTGTTTTTAGAACGTCATTAGGATGTACCGGTATTTGCTTAAATCTGGTGATCGACTGTAGAAAAGAGCTTCTTACCATATAAAAGATGTGAAAAATCTTCAATATGTGGGATTGGGCAGCAGCCGTGGATTGTTTTCGCATTTAGGGTTCTATAGTCTTCACAAGGCTTAAATTCTCCATTCTTTTTCGGTGCTAGGTGGATTAGAGAGGACCAGTTGCTCTTTGAAGGCTGTATAGTACCTTGCTGAAGCATTAACTAGAATTTTTTCTTTGCAATAGCCAGGCTGGTGCTATTCTTCTAGGACGGCTGCTTACTGGTGGACCCGGCACAGTTTTGATGTGATGCACTGTCGAATATCTTACAGTCTTTGGGAAAGAGGCACAAATGTTTGTAATTGTTAGGTATTCACTTAAAATTTTATTATATACATTGTCACTATCACTAATACTTGTCATTAAAGTCACTGTCTCGCACTGAACTAATTTAGCAGGGGGCGCTAGGAAGGTTGAATTATCTAGAAGTTTCTTGTTTTTAACATCCACTAATGAATTAAAATAACTAAGAAAGTCTGATCCGATTATAGGTTTATCTATGTCGGCTATAATGAAACGCCACAAAAATGACCGTCGTAGTCTTAAATCCAGTTCGAGTGTAACAAAACCGAAAGTTTTGATTTTAGTGTTGTTTGCGGCAAACAATGCGAATTCAGTTTTGGTTAAAACAGAGTTGAGATGTTTCTTTAGATATACACTTATGTCAGCTCCGGTGTCAACATTGCACTCTCGTTTTCTGATCCGATACATGAAGGCGGCTCATGCTGGTGATAGGAAGACTGGTGACCGCTGCGGTTGTTTTCCCATTTAGTTTTTTTCTTGTTTAAAGTTGCAAGGATCAGTACATTTTCGTGTTTTATGTTTATACGTATAATGATACCAACACAATCCAGTTGTCGGTTGATATCTTCTTGATCTTGAGTTAGATCGGGAACTGTTTCGGGACGTGCTTCTATGCCTTTGACCTTCTGTTAATTCAGCTACCTGAAGCGTTAATGCTTCTATCTTCGCCTTAAGAACTGATTGGGTAGATGTGCTAGGAGATGTTATAGCTTGTATGTTGGTTTGCATTGTGGCAAATACAGCATCTGCCAACACTGCCTGATCCTCTAAACTTTTTTCCAATGCTGCCGCTGCTAATATGGCCTGCATACTTTGAGGTAGCCGGCTACGCCATAAACTTTGCAGTAGCTTGTTGCTTACATCGCTTCCCCTCAAATTTTTTAGGTGCCTCATGAATTGCGACGGTGTTCTGTCTCCCATTTCTTCGTGTTCTAGCAACCTTCTAATTTTTTGCTCTTGAGAAATGGAAAGGCGTGTTATTAACTCAGTTTTTAGTTTTTCATATGTTTGTTGTGAAGCGGGTGCTAGAAGGATGTCTTTAATTTCCTGGATGTATTCATTTTCTTCGCGCCAGAATTTTGGTAGTTTTAACGTGGTAGCCATTTTATTTATTTGTGCCTCTTCTCCCTGCACCGTGGCGTCCGCGTTCTCGTTGGTATTGGTAGCCATGCTTCCGGTTTTCAATTACTTAAGATTGCTACTTACTTGCTAGAAATTTGTTATTCTTTCCGTATCACGTCGGGGTTACCATTTTAGCTCGTATATTTGTCAGTAATAATTAATAACTAGTAAACTTTATTAACATTTCAAATCATGAAGCTACAGTACTTTTTTACATTACGCCACTCGCGACGAACCAAACGATAGAGAGAGGCTTGAAAGGATTGTGCATCCCATTTATGTATTTCCCCCTTCTCGCTTACTAGAGGGTAGCTTGGTTAAATCACGGTTTACACTTATAACGCTACACGTTTTATGAAAATTACTCAAAGGCAAAGTTTTACCAGTGAAATTGCAACAAAACAAAGGTATTAGTGTAAAAAGTAAAATTCTTCCTTTGCGCCCATTCTTGGACCACGATGGTCTACTACGTGTCGGGGGACCATTAAAAAACACACCCGATACTAATTCCATCTAATCATCATTTTTGTGAATTGATATTTTGTGCTTGGAACGAAAGGCTGCTTAATGCCGGTACACAACTACTTTTAGCATCTGTAGAAAAGAGTTTTGGCCACTTCACGTTAGAAATGCTGCCAAAAAGGCAGTGCGCACATCTGTAAAATGTAATAGAGCAGCACCTATAAACCTTTTGTATATTATGGACGATTTGCCTAAAAGTCGTGTTAATCCATTACCTCCATTCTGTATCACTGCGGTTGACTATGCAGGAATTTTTTTAATTCAAGATAGGAAAGGACGTGGTTGCAAAATTTCAAAGGCATACGCTGTTCATTTAGAGTTAGTTATGGAATTAAGTATTGAAGCGTTTATGGCAGCGCTTAAAAGATTCATAAGTAGGAGAAGCATTTCTCTTAGAATGTATTCAGATAATGGAACTAATTTTTTGGGTGCTAATAATGAGATGCAAAGTTTTGGCAAATTTATTATGAAACATTAAAATTACATTTAAGAATCGTATTCAAATCAAAATATTGATTGTCATTTTATACCGCCATACTCGCCACATTTTGGCGGCCTTTGGGAGGTCGGTGTAAAATCGATGAAGTTTCATCTTAAAAGAGTAATAGGCAATGCCTATGTTACATACCAAGAATTTAGTACAATACTTATTCAAGTAGGATCAATTCTTCCCGAGCCAGACTTAAAAAATATAAATGAAAACCGTTTAAGTCGTTACCAAAGGCTACAAAAAATTATCCAACGCATATGGAATTGCAGCAAAGGCAAAAGTAGAAACAAACTATTTAGAATGTCACAATAGGCACTTTAGTGCTCATTAAAGAGCAAAATTTACCTCCATTAAAATGGCAACTCGGTCGAATTGTCAAGTTTCACCCGGGTGCAGACAAAATCATCGAAGTGGTAACAGTTAAAACATTGAAAGGACTAAGCAGGAGAGCAATAGCTAGCATCTATCCAGTACATCAATGGGTTTTGTTTTTTTTCAAAAAGTATACGTAATAGCAATTGTATCGTATTGCACACGTTCTAAATATAATACAATAAGAATAATAATATAATAAGAAGCAAGGTGTAACCGACGTAGTCTAGTTAATATTTAAAAAAATCAAGGTACAGAAGCCAACGTAGGTACTACAAGAAAGTAGTAAAAAGTAAGCAAACTAATTACGAAGCCAGGTTCTGCCACAAGACGAAAAAGTCAAATTTTGAGTCAAACCCACTAATGACAAAAAGTAAGAATTAATAGAGACATAAAGAAATATAATGGCGTACAGAATAATCGGCCCCTAACAGTTGGGTGTCAAATTTTTGTCAGGTAAATGAAACCGTAACGTAGTCGGCAACTCAACACTTCCTAGTGTGAATCGTAGGTAGTACTTAGTGTGTTAATTGTAAAATAGTTAAAAGAGCGCCAAAACGGGGAAATACACTACAGATCCCGTTAACATCTGTCGAACACTGAAGGTAAATAAAACGCGAAATAAAAATATAACAACGGATGTATTTATTTCAACGATAACGGAAAAGGTTAAAAGTTCGTCAACAAATTGACTAGGCACTGAAGAATATTGCTGCGACTCCTATTTACTTACTGTTGTGGTTTTATCTTAGGTAAACCATTTTACTAAGCGGTGTTTTTTAATAAATCCCTTAATTTTTTGTCACTTGGCAGTGTGAAATATTAAAATCTATTGGTCCATATATGGTCAACACAATTGAAAACTTAAAAATACTCCTAAAATGATTAACGTCATTTGCTTAACTCATAAACTGCATCCAGTAGCAAACATTTTTCGTGCTGTTCCAAAAGTCAATGAGTTAATTTTTACAATAAAACACGATTTTGTAAAGGCATCTAGCCGACTTACACGTGGTTAGAAGTAGCAGAATATAATGCGGACAATTTTAAATTTGTAAACAAGTTATTGATAGTTTTGATCCAATTGATGCAAAATTTTTAGAAGATGCTCAAACGCTTTTAAATAAAGGAATTCGCCAGAACTCGTTTAATTTGCAAATTATAACATGACACAAACGATTTGAAGATGGCGGTAAGCGACGTAAAAAATCAAATTAAAAATTAATTTAAAAAAAAATACGTTACGGATAGAAAAACATCTTTATTATTATTAATTTACTTCTTATATAACAAAGCTTGGAAATATTAACATTTAAAAAGCAATTATATAAATTTTGAAAGCAAAAGCTACGTGAATTGATAAAATTTAATTTACTTTAACACAGACATGATGAACATTCTTTTCTTTAAAATTATCAATTAGGAATTCAGCGGAAGCTGAGCGTATAAATAATAATAATACTCTACGACTACTTCATTAGCGGTAAAAATTAAATGCCTGGAATTAGAAACAAAGTATAATCAAGAGAAAACTGAAATTGTGGATTCATCTCCCAGGTGAGCTCTTGATATTTTAATTAACCCGCATTAATAAAAGAGGGTGAGATTATTATGTTACCGGTTTGGTACAGATTCTATTTCGTTCCCAAGCTCCCTATGGGTTTTAAAACAGTAATACGAAAGCATCACTGATAAGTAAATGTACAAATGTTCAGACTCGTTCTGTTACGAATTATCGTATAATTTAGTAAGAATAAACATACGTTCTAATTACTAATATATCGATTTTTTTATATAAAAAATCTTATGCAACATACACTTACAATTACTATTGATTGTTTTAGTAATATAAATACATGTATAATGTTAATGTAAAGTATTAAAAAATGTTTTTATAGAAATTGTAGAATGCAATAAGTAGATTAATAAATAATAACTGATTTAAACGTAATGTCATAAGAAGTTATTGGTGTTGGTTATCAATTTTAGACTCTTAATTATTTAACTTTTATAATGTTAATTGTATTATGGGTGATTCTACCAATAAGTAACATATAGCTGAGAGTTACTTCTCAAAAAGCCAAAGAAAGATAAACATAAGGTAACATAATATGAATACAGGAGCGGTTAACCTGAATAAAATTTATTTTATTGAAAATTTGAAGTTTTTAATATAGGAAAGTAACGGATGTGAGACATTGTTCACGGAGGTGATAAAACTACATATGTACTTGAAAAATAAATTTATTTAATTTATAAAATTAAAATATTCAACTTTGAAACAATAAGAAATTATATTATGTTGAGATATTACTAAACAAATATACTGCTAAATGATTGTGCTACAGCATCACCGACGATATGATATTTTTGTTCGTGAACTACTGTAGGATTTATTTTTCTCTTTAATGGTATTACAGCGAATAGATTTTAAAAGAGGTTTGCAGGTTTGTTTAGTATAGTACTATTAAAATAATACTGTTGCCTTTTAGTAATCATCGGTTGAGGTAATTTTTGTAAAATATCGCCTGAATTTATTAAGGAGATATCGTCATAATTTTCTCTTCGACCGCCGCGTTTGCAGTACGCTTCGAGTTATTAAAGTAAGCATTGTACCGTACACTTGATCAGCCTAAAGCGCGCGTTTGCCCAGCTGACATCACACATTTGTATGTATTTATAAGATTTTTAAGTCAGTCAGCAGTGTGTAGAAAGATGGAAGTGGAATCTTTTGATATCGAATTGTTTATTGAAGGAGTTCAAAAAAGAAGATGCATCTGGGACATGGAGTGTGGAGAGTACAAAAATAAAGTTTGAAAAAAAACTGCTTGGCAAGAGTTGGTGGAAGTCTTTGTATCTACGGGATAACAACCAAACACAACTTAACACTTCTAACTACATTGCTGTAAATAAAATATAAAAAATAAACGAAAACGGCGCGTCTAACGCTCCCATGTGTATAGTACCGCTTTTTCCAACGTACGCACAACGCGGCGTCTAACGCCCTCATGTGTACCTAGCCTAAAGTAAGCACTGAATTTCAAGTTTTATTGTTTTAAACTAAAAACAATCTTTACAGTAGTAACTAAACAAAAAAGGATACTCTTATTATAATCGATGTGTCCCAAGTCATAATGACGACACTGTTGTCCAGAATCACAACTAGTACAGGATAATTTCCGAAATTGAACAACTTTATTATTTTTTTGACACCAAGTAAATTCCCTAACCGCCATTGTCCCTTTAAATACAGGAAGCTCTTCTAGGATTATGTCGTCAATTTCATTTATATTATCTGCATCTATCAAAATCGTCTTTATGTACACCGAACTAATTAAATCTAATAATATTTAATAAAACACTTACAGTATAATTTATGTATAACAAACGCTATCACTTACACAAAGATAAGATAAAGTCTGCGGATAACTTCACACACTTTTTTACACTAAACTCACGTACTTCGTAGATTTATTTATAACACGCGTTAACGACTTATTTATTTAGACTTGAATAATCTTTTTAACACTGCAGGCTTCGCATTACGGAAATAACTGACCTACGATTTGTTTCTTCGGTATTTATACACGTTTTGGAAATCCTTCTCGAGTGTTCCATATCTTTCGATGTACGTTCTAGAGTATGGATAACAACTTCGAGAAGGCTCTTGAATTTGCGAATAACTTCTCGAACGTTTCAATATCTATTCCTTTAGCTACAAAGTCATCTGCTGTTCTTTTAACGCATGCACCTACGCGATCAGGCGCCCCCTTTCCATGCCCACTCTCCGAGAAATGCCAACGTAAAGTTTTAACCTCAAATTTTTTAACAAGGTAGTTACAAGCAAAGTAAAACATTTTTCTGTTTTTATATTGTGTGGTGGGGCCATCACTAAGAAAGTGGACACATTTTCGTTCGGGTATAATTTTTTTGATTTCTTTTATTACTGGATCTAGATGAGCGCAATAAGCTGCGGGATCATGCCTCAGACTATCACTTAGAGTACTGAATGATGTTGGTATAACAGCGTCCGAAGACTTATGGTATGTAACTACAGTATGGAGGGTTACTTGGGGTTTCGACCCGCCAAAGTGAGCAGATTGAATTTCCTCAGCATATTTGCAACAGTAATTCTCTGAGAAATTAATATAGAAAAGAACTTCGTTATTTGGCAATTGCTTTTTAATTTGGTTCACTGTTCGATACTGGTGAATAACATTTCTTTCATGTATCAAAAACTTATCTAAAGTGCTATTTAGTGCATTAATTAAATCGGATTTCAAACATTGTATTCTTTTCTTCCCTGTTCTTTGGCATATGTTTTCTTTACCTTTAATTAGCAAATTTACTTTTTTCGTTAACCACTTTTCATAAAAAATTGATTCTTCATTGAAATCAAAGAACTTGACAACTTTATTTTTACATTCCGCACAAGTTCTTTCAAAACAATTTTCTTTTGTCTGTTCTCCATTACACATTATTGCTTGCATAACTTCCCGACTTGTTCTTTTCTTTATAATCTTAAGATTGTATAGTTTCATAATTAACAATTCCATATTGGTATGCGTTATACATAGACAGGTATTACGAGATGTAGAATAATAACATTAAAGGGTCGCAGCTTGCAAAATAAAGCATAACTTATCTTCATGGAAGGATAGTTACACATAATTTTTTTATACAGCTCCTTGAGACTGCAATTTAGATAACGCTTTTGTTTTTTAACTTTTTTTAATGTTATGGTATCCTTTTTCCCTGGACACATCCTACTAGATTCATATTTTTCGTAAAACTCAACAATTCTTTGTTTAATCTGATGAAATCTTTTTAATTTTTTCGTTGGAAACTTTGACCGAAATACATTGGAGGATGAAACGGCCTTTACATAATTCATACATTTGTATGTCTTATCTATTTTTCCCAAAATTGCATGAGTAAAAATTCTCTTCTTTGCTGCTGTATTTTGCATTTTGAAATTTTCTTTTAATTGGTAAGAAAGTACTTCACCAAACAAAAGCTTTTTCTTTACAGTTGTGGTAACTGTTTGCCCTTCGAGTAAATTTACTACTATTTTCCTTGGTGTGGGGTTCCTTACTCTTGATTTTTGTTATTTATACTCAATTTTGGGAATTTTAATCAGAAGAATATTATCAAATCTTTATTCAGCGAGAACAATATTTTAAGCGACATAGCATCTATTATTGAAAAATGTTTGACGTCTACATATTTTACTTTTCCAGAAAAGTTTTAGTCAGAAGCATTAAGAGTCACAATGAGTTCTCGTTTTCTTCGGTAGTTGCTAATATATTTATGGAAGCTTTAGCCCCATTTTAGTTAAAACCCAAGTACCGGTATAGATAAGTTTATGACGTTTGTCATTTGGCAACGTGGTTTCTATGTCATTCAAACTATAATCATCAAGATATTCGTTTTAGTACGAAATTAGAAAAAAAGTCTTATTAACCATGTGCAGACGTTTTAGTTTCAAAATGAATATGGTTTATTATCACATTCAATTAATCAAAAACCTACTCAATCAGACAGATATTTAAACGGATTGTCATAAAATCACCATTCTCAGAAATTATCAGTGGTAAATTCTTTAGTATATAGAACTGTTTCTTTAAATCTTACTAAATAATTTAATTGTCGAGCCAAGATGTTAGTCGCAAACAAATAGAAAAAGTGTTTCTGTTTTGTTGCTGTCTTGTTTGTCTTGGAATTTTCATATTCGGAAACAAAACAGCGATTTGACGAGTCCGTTTAGTGGAAATCCGGCATTACTAACTGTTTTTTATTTTGATTTTTTTAACAATAAATCATTAATATGTTATCTGTACTTATTTTTATTAATGATTTTTTAGGGTAAATGGTGTATTTATTTGATCATTTTACAGCAAGCTTTCGAACTTGAGCTAAGTTTTTCGTCAAGAAATATAAATTTTTATTGCTTGTTTTTTAGATTCCATATTTTATAATTTTTCTTATTATGTATTCATTGTTTATTATTATAGTGTAACTATTTTTTGTCTACCAGCATTTAATCTTGCTAATCTCTTTTATTCTGAAAATCATTTTGCACATAAGAATTTTGTGTTACTGTTTGTTTTAATTAAAAATTATTTATAAACTCATGACTTTTGCAATATGACAACACTAACGCAAAGTATACGCCAAAAATAATCCTTATATTTAGTGTTTTATTTTTATTGATTTTTGAAATGCTTTCTTGTTTTAACCGTGTATAGTTTAATAACATCGAATTCATTTTGTTTAATTAACTGAATTAATGTAATAATAATTAAACAGTTGTTAATTAAAGTTTAAAAACCTTTTATGTCGTGTTTTCTTTTATTACGTTTGATCGATGCAATGTTTTAATATAATTTATTTTGCACTAAAACGTTACATTGTATACAACTGTTGCTACAAATTCGTATTACAATATTTCATACTTTTACATTGTATGTATTATAGTTACAGACACTTATTATTATTGTATTGAAAAAAAAAGGATACAAGTTGAACGTACGTAATTTTTTTATTATTTGTTGCAGTTAGTAATATACGGTATGAGACTTTTTGCATATTGTCTCGTATATTTAGAATATGACAAATTGTTCCCTATTTAGCTGAAAATACTCAGCTAGATAAACACATTTTAATTTTTTTAAAAATTGTAAAAAATAAAAATAATTAAAACAATTAATAACAAAAGCATGTAAAATAATCTTTATAAACAGGTAAGTGCGTATAGATTTATTAAGAAACATTTTGTGTTATTTCTAATTTTTTTACTTTTATTTGCTCTATTTGATTTTTATTTAAAATATAGTATTTTGAAAACAATTCGTTTAATAAAAAAAACAGTTCTTAAAATAAAAACAGTTTAAATTAACGTTAAAAAATTGATTGTGTAAGAATTTTATTAAAATATAGAATGTATTTATAGTAGTTGGTAGTTTTTGACTATTATAAATTAGAAACGTATTTGTTTGCTTTTTAACAGTAAAAACCTTTTTCGTAATTGATTGTTATTACAGTAAAGATTAATTGTATAAGGTGGCACTTATTTTTAAAGAAATGTGTCTACAAAACAAAGCTATAAAACACGTACATTAATTTTACACTGTTTAGGTTGTTTTTAGATTTAATTAATTAATTTTTTAAGCGTTATTAAATTTAATTTTTTTTTATACTTACTAATGTATTGCTAATTTGTTAGTAGTAAACATTAAACACTTTTATCTCATAATAAATTTAAAATGTGTAATCTTTTTTTTAAGATTACATTTATTTTAACAACGTGTAATCATTGATTAATGGTAAAGTTTCAGTAACTATATATTCTTAATGTATTACTGCTCGATTGACCACCCTTAAAAACAGCTAACTAAATTTTTTTACAGACATTTTTTTTGTTATTAATAGTTTAGTATTAGTAGTTATTCATAAGTTGTGGATTCAGTACAGCTAAAAATTGGTCGAAGAAGTGAATTTGATTTGTGTATTTTAGAGAATCTATAGAACTTTGGAATAATAGAATTTTTTTTATTATGTTTTGTTTATGTCTGAAATTGTTAATTTATTGAAAAATATATGTTTGCACAATTAGATATAAAACACATAACATGTTTAGCAAAAGTTTGTATTTATGCACACATTTTTTAAAGTTTATTCGTGATAACAATTTCTTTTGCATCGATTACAAAATTAAATTAACACTCAGATGTTATCATATTTAATTTCCATCAACTTAAAACGAACAAAAGACAAAAGTTATACATCCGAGTCACTATGCTAAACCTGCTCAATTTTCAATTTCCGCACACACCCTCCACCTCGCTTTTTTTTACGTTTTCTGTTGCGCACACAGAAGCGCTACAATTAAATTTTTACCATTTCTAACAGAGAAAATAAACTGTATAGAAGGGTCGGGTAAATTAGAGTTGTTGGGACTGGCAATACAAACTGTATCAGAGAAAAAATATGTTAGTGCCGCGTCCCGTCAATATGAAGTGCCAAAAATATCCATTAAAAACACGTTGATGATAAAAACCAAATGCAAACCTCTGGGAAAAATACATGTATTCTCTGATGATATGAAAAAGGAGCTTGCTAATTATATTCTCCAGTTCAAAGAAAAGATGTTTGGCCTCAGCATTAAAGATGTTGGAAAATTAGCTTTTGATGTAGCAGAAAAACATAGTGTCACATATAATTTTAACATAGATCACCACAAGGAAATGCTTGGTATTATGGATTTAGGCGCGACAAAAAAAGCTGACACTGCGCCGAAGCTACCTCTATGAAAAAAATAAATGGGTTTACCGACGAACGAGTAACCAAGTTTTTTACTCTTTTGGAAAGCTTAGTGGATGCGAAAAGAATAACCGAGAGTAAAATCTATAATGTTGACGGGTCAAGGTTCACAACGGTTCAAAAAAAGCATTACAAAGATATTGTGCTAAAAGGAAAACGCCAAGTTTGAGCCGCCACCAGTGTTTAAGGTGATTTACAACAATTAATTTACGTGTGCGTGTTGAGGAATGTGAAAGTGGCTCAGATAACGTATGCGAAGGCCAGCGGATATCGCGGACTAGATTAAAGGTAAAGCGCGCGCTTGTGATAACAGGGAAATACAAACTTTTATTTATATACTTTTTCGAATATTTGTAGTGGGCGTTAATTAAATACAATTAGAAGAATCATAGTAACAATAAATTTAAAAAAATATTAATAAAGAAAAAAAAATTAAATAAATAACTAAATTTGAAAAAAATAAATAAATAATAAATAATAAGTAATAACAAAAGGGGGAAATGGATGAATAAAAGAGAGAGAGAGGAAGAGGAAAGAGAAAGGCAACAAATATTTGAAAGAGGAAAGAAAACAATAAGATCACCAGACGTTAAAAAGATATCGGAGGAGAACGAAGGAAAAACCTCAAGAACAGAAGGAGGAAGGAAAGAAATGGAGGAGTTAAAAGAATTAATGAGAGAAATGATGAAACAGATGGAAGAAAATATGCAAGGAATAAGACAAGAAATCAAAGAAATGAAAAAGAAATGGGAGAAAGAGAAAAGAAGTGGGAGAAAGAAAAGAGAAAGTGGTGGAGAGAATAGAAAAACTGGAGAAAAAGCGGAAGACGAGGAAAGATGGAAAAGAAAAAATAATATCGTGATAAAGGGGTGGAGAAGTGAAAAACCACAAAAAGATTTAGCAGTGATGCTGGAAGAAAAATTAAATGTAAAAGTAGAGGTGAAAAAAGTGACAGTAATAAACAAAGAGAAGAAAAAAATTGGAGGATGGGAGGAAAAACAGAAGGTAATGGAGGAGAAGAAGAAATTAAAGAATACAAGAATATATATAAGTCACGATTTAACATGGGAGGAAAGAAGAGTGCAAAGAGAAATGATGAACATAGCGATGGAAAGAAGAGCGGAAGGAAAAAGAGTATGGGTAGGGTACAGAAAAATGGAGATAGACGGAGACAGATACATATGGAACGACAAGGATAGGGGACTGTGCAGAGAAAGAGAAGAGAAAGTGGGGAACCAAAAGGCAAAAAACTAAAGAGCAAAGGGGGGGAGGTAAAGGAGGGAAAGTTGACGAAACGGCAAAGAAAAGGAATAATGAGAGATGGAAATGGAAAAGAAAAAGAAGGGAGAAAAAAAGAAAGTAAGGAAGAAGCACGGGGGGAGGTGAGTGAGCTGAGAGTATTGTTTTGGAACGTAGCAGGAATAAAAAACAAGGAACATGATTTCTGGAAGTACATCAAGGAACAGGATGTAGTGGGATTACAGGAAACATGGATGGAAGAAAAAGAATGGGAGTGGTGGGAAAAAGAGTTGCCGGAGGAATTTGAGTGGGTGGTGCAACATGCAGAAAGAGAAAAGAAAAAAGGGAGAGCAAAGGGGGGTATAATAACGGAAATAAGAAAAAAATGGTTGAACCAGGAAAAGAAGGAGAAAGTGCAACAGAGAAGAGGAGTTGTAGAAAGGAACATGCAGTGGGGAAAACAAAAATAAAAGTGGTGACGGTTTATAGCAGTAGAATGAAAGAGACAAGGAAAAACTTAGAAGAGATGATAGATGAGAGGGAAGAGGGATTGATAATAGTAGGAGGGGACTTCAACGCAAGAATAGGGGAAGAGGGGGGAATACAAGAAAGAAAAGGGACGGGAAAGAGACAAACAAAGGACAAGGTGATAAATAAAGATGGAGAGGAACTGCTAGGAACAGAGAAGATGATGGAAAGGGGGAATTTACGTACATAGGAGGAAGGGGAGAATCAATAATAGATTTTGTAATGACAAATGAAGAGGCCGCTGAAAAGGTAAAGACGTTTAAGGTGGGAGAAAGAGTAGAGTCAGACCATCAACCACTGGAATTGACAATGGAAGGAAGGGAAAGAGAAGAGAGAGAGGAAGAGGAGAAGTACATAACTAAAAAAAAGTGGACAGAAGAGAGTATAAAAAGATATAAAGAGAGAATAGGAAAAACGGTATGGATAGGGAAGGAAGTACAAGAAAGTGTAGAGGAAATGAGAGAGATGATGGAGAAAGCAACAGAGAGAGTCAGATTTAGAAAATGGAAGGGGGAGAAAACTGGATGGAAGAAATGGTGGGATAAGGAATGCAAGGAAGCAAGGCAAGAAGAGCATTAAGACAGTGGAAAAAAGGGAAGAAAGAAAAAGAAGAATACAAAGAAGCAGTAAAAATATACAAAAAACATGCGATAGAAAGAAGGAGGAAAACAAAAAGAAACAAGAGGAGCAGATTAAAGGAATAAAAACGGAAGAAGATGTATGGAAGTACCTAAAGAAGCAGAGGAAAAGAAACAGGACGACAAAAGGAATAAAAATTAAAGAATGGGAGATATATTTTCGGAACCTGTTGGGAGGGGAAGAACAAAAGCAGGAAAAAGAAAAAAGGAAAGACGCGGTAGTAAGACAAGAAGAAGGAGATAGGGATAGAATAAGGGAGGAAGAAGTACTAGAGGCGATAAAGAATATAAAAAAAGGAAAGGCGACTGGAGAAGATGGGATACAAGGAGAAGAGTGGATATACGGGGGAGAAAATGTAGCAGATAGGATGACGGAAATAATAAACAAAATATGGAAAGGGGAAGGATTCCCAGAGAGATGGAGAGAGGGAATAATATGCCCAATACATAAAAAAGGTGAAAAAAAAGTCGAGAATTATAGAGGGGTAACATTACTGAGCTCGGCATACAAATTGTACGCGACAATACTGCAAGAAAGATTACAGAAGGAAATAGAGGAAAGAAGTTTGGTACCAGACGGACAAGCGGGATTCAGAAAAGGAAGAAGGGCGATAGACAACATATATATAATGAAACACTTAGCAAATAAAGAACTAGAAAAAAAAGAGGGAAAATGGTAGCACTATTCGTAGACCTAAAAGCTGCTTTTGACAAAGTGAATAGGGAAAAGCTGTGGGAATATATGAAAAGAAAAAATCAATGAAAGATTAATACAAAGAATAGAGGAAATATACGAAGAAACGAGAAGCAGGGTTAAAGTGAATGGGGAAGAGAGTGAGAAATTCATAACAAAGAGAGGGTTGAGGCAGGGATGTCCACTGAGCCCAAGCCTGTTCTCGATATATACGGGGGATCTGGAAGAGACAATGAGAGGACAACAGACAGGAGGGATAGTGGTAGGGAAAGCTAAGGTATGGTCGTTGGCGTATGCGGATGACATAGTGCTGGTGGCTAAGGAGGAAAAGGAAATGAAAGAGATGATGAAAACGGTAGAAAAATATATGAAAAAAAAGAATTGGAAGTAAACACGGAGAAAACGAAGATAATGATATTTAGAAAAGGAGGGGGAAAAGAAAAAGAGAGGAGTGGAGATGGAGGGATGAGAAAGTGCAACAAGTGAAGGAATTTACATACCTGGGCTACACGATGAAAGAGGATAATAAAGAGGGAGAACACATAAAGGAAAGGGTGAAGAAAGGAAACAGGCTAATAGGACAAGTATGGGGTGTGGGGGAAAGAATTTTCAAGATGGATATAAAAAAAAGAAAATTGCTGTTCGAAAAATTAATAAAGGGGGTGGTAATGTATGGAGCGGAAATATGGGGCTGGAAGGAGTGGAGGGAGGTAGAGGGGCTACAGGAAAAATACTGGAGATGGGTGTTAGGATTGGACAGGGATACACCGGGGTATATTGTGAGAGAGGAAGTACAGATAGAAAAAATAAGGACAGATACAGGAAAAAGAGCAATAAAATACGAGGTAGAAATGAGGGAAAGAACAGATTGCAAAATTCTGCAAGAATGTTGGAAAGAGATAAAGGGAGGGAAAGTGAAGTACGGGCAGGAGGGCAGAGAAGAGTATTACAAAAGAAACGGGTACACTGAGTGAAGAAGTGGAGAGATTAAGAGAAGAGGGGGTAGGGACAAGAGAAGAAATAATAAGGAGAGATAGAGACATCGAAAAACAAGAAAGATGGACAAAGATAAAAGAGAGCAGATATAATAGGAATTATAAAGATATCAAGGGTGAAGGGGTGCCGGAATATTTAAAAGACAGTGAGATTAAAAGCAACAAAAGGAAAAAATGGTGGCAAGGTTCAGATGTGGCAACGAGGAGTTAGGGAACAAATATTGGAAGGAAGAACCAGAAAAGTTGTGCAGGCTATGTGGAGAAGAAATGGAAGATCTGAACCACATGAGAAAGAGATGCAGGGAACTAAGAGAAGAGGTGATGAAAACAGTGGATATCTTAGATAAAAACGGAAAAGGAGCGGAATGGATGGAGGAAGTATGGAGCAGGAGGAAAAAGTTAAGGGGGGAGAAGGGATAAGAAAATGTAATATATATGTATAGACAACACGACCAAATTTGTAAGCCAAATGGCAATGAATAAAGTTAAACTTATATATACAACCTTACCTGATGAAGACATTAAAATGCTGCTGAAGCTACTCACACCTGGCGGTACCAAGCGACAGAACTCAATATTCATCAATGTATCAAACATTTCTTAAAATCACAGTTTAATTACGATGTTTCCTGATAGCATAAACAAGTTTTAATCAACCCTTTTTTGAATAAAAATTGCATTTGTAAGACAAAATACAGAGGAGGGCTTACCACACTCATTGCATCTGTTGTCGAAAACAAAACAAAAGTTTTGGTAAAAACTAGGTGAAGCATGGTTTTATTTAAGTGGATATGTAACAACTAAAAATTATCCTACTTGGATAACTAACAATTTACATACTTTTGTGGAAACTACAATTATAATCACAAGTTGGTGTATGGATTGCAATGTTAAAGAGGAGGATAATCGGTTCAATATTATCTCCTAATACTGCAATCGCAGAACGTTATCTTATTTTGGCAAATTTTAAGGTACGGCACTAGTAACTAGCTCGCTAGGATTGTCTAATTTGATATTTACGATGGGGATACTTCGTCGCTTACAATGATTGGTCCTATTTGATTTTCTACTTCAACTGTTGCTGCACGTGTTGTAATTGTCCAAAATTCTTAATCCGAATTGTATTACGAATGGAGATTTTGTGGTTTGGAGGTTCTAAGATTAAATTTTTTGCTGAATTACTTGCCGCAAGATACGCTTGGTGTGGTTCCCTATAATTCTAATTATAAAAAGTGAAAACATGTACCACTTCACACCTGTCTAACCCAAGGTGGATCAATTTCCAATTTCGTATGAATGGTTTTGGTAGATGACCTGAGTGAGTACAGTAAAAAGGAGATCTGACCTCGACTAGCTGCCTCTAACTAGAAATTAAAGTTTTGATGTGGTGTTATTTCTAATATGCTTTCAGCGTAAATAATTGTGCTTAATTTTTTACTATTATTTTAAATCAAGTTTTCAGCTGTATTTAATCATCTTAAGCCTTCAGCCTTATTATTTATATTAGACCTTCAGCTATTTTTTATTGAATCTAAGACCATTAATTAATATTTTACTTTAAGTCCAGTATAATATACAACTTTAAACTTATTTTGTAATTGAGTATTACTGTTTACATCTATTGATCTGATAGAATATTCTTAAATTTTCAATTGAATTTAGTTGACGATTGCAAGATTGCACACCTCGTAAGTGTTGACGGATAATATTAACGAAGCTAGGGATAAATCTTACGTTTTATTCCAATTTATACGTTCATTTTTTGCTAGTCCAGAACTAAATTTTCGCGACCTCATGTAATTGTTAATGTTTGATCGATTTTGTTTTATATTTATGATTTTGTTAGTTAGTATTCGTGATTTCACTCAATTTTTCTTTCTCGTTTGGAAAGTAAAAGTAGTTGACTTTAAATCAAGTTACTTGTAGCATTTACTGATCTGATTTGTGTATCCATTGAGAAACAAAAGTATTTTGTTATCAATTGGAAAATATATAACCTATTTGTTATGTTCTTTAGTTGACAGTTGTGTGTTTTTCACCTAACTTCTTTGACAGTGAGTTTATAAGTACCCTTGGTGTCTCCGAGCCAAGAATTCTACCGGTACGCACAGAGTGGCGTCCATTGATTTGATATTCCTTTTTTTGTTCCTACAAATTTATATTTTATTGTCTACAGTTTCTACAGTATTTCAAAAATAATTTAACAATATGTTTTCTTTTGAGACTAAAAATTGCATCTGATATATGCATAAAAAGCGTTTTTATAAAAAATAAGTTCTGGCAAATTTAATTCTTCTTTAAAAACATTTGAGCATCCTTCACAAATTGGGAATCACTTAGATCAAAAATTGTAGCCGTCGTTAAATTTTCAAGCGTACTTTTTTTGTCGGTCTTCGTATTACGTTTGTTTTAAATTTAAGTTTTTGGTTTGTCAAAATTTGTGAGCATTTAATTAATTGGTTCGACGTATTTTAGATCATCTTTGTCATTTCATTTTTTTTTCAGTTCATTTCTGGTTTTACGTTGTTAATACATTTGTTTATAAAACTGTCACTAAATTACGTTTCTTTTGTGAACGCTGTTTATATTAGCACTCATTTTGTTAATTAGTAAGAGTATTTCGTTTCAATGATAAGAATATTCTGTTATTTCAGCTGTGAACAGTCGTCAAGGTTTCGCTCGACAAAAATTATTACGCCTTAACTTTGTACTTTTTGCATCTCTGTTTGTTGCATTTTGATCAGATGTCATTTCTTTTGATAGTTTTTTGAACGTGTGTTAGTTGATAATAGGCAACGCGGTTGTTACTGAGTTAGTCATGATGTAGTAATTCTAGAACGAATTATAACGAGAACTAAGAGTTGACGCGATGGGTGTTTAAGCCCCTATGAATCTCGAAATTAGGGTTGAAAGATACCCGAGTTCAAAAATTTTTGGATGTATAATTTAGTTTTTCACTTCATATAGGCTTTCGTTAAGTTTTATGTTTGGTTGATATTTTGCATCATCAAAGTTAACATCGTCCAAATTTCTTTTTTGCGGTTAAGTAAATATTGTACCTATTTAATTCGTCACCACCTCTTTGAGTAGGTTTTACCATCCGGTTCGAGTCTGGGATTGCCGTTTAGCTTCTGGGTCCAGCCATCCGCAGCTTTAATCAGAAACAAAATTATCTCATGTATTTACAACTTACGTTTATTGCAGAAAATTTCATAGCATCATTGATTCGCCGTTGGTGACTACATTGCATTTTTTATTTTTGTTATAATAGATTTGTACATTTTAAATGTACTAAATTCTTTTAATCACAACGCGTTGATTTTGTATTATAATTTCAGGATTGTGATGTTACAACCCCAAAAGTAAATTCATTAGGGTTTGTAACCAACCTGATGGCTTTTGTGTAATTAAGGACCTAGAAGTTATTTACATCTTGTTCCTGGTTGGTGTCCACACTGCATTTTCTTATTAACATATTATGTATGTAGCAAACTGTCAATTTGTTCTACAAATTATAATTGTTTGAATTGTATTCTGCTGCTTCTAACCACGTACCTCAGCGGGCTAAAATGGGTTCGGGCGGTAGTTAAATGTTTAAAGCTTTTTCTCAAAAACCTGCAAGTCTGATAGATGCCATTTTATAAACTAAGCAAGTGATGTGGATTATTTTTTAAATTTTCAATTGTTTTGACCATATATGGATCAGCATCCGTGTAGACTAACAATACATTTTAATACTTCACTCTGCCAGGCTACATAAGATTAAACAATTCAACAATTTTGTGTTAACCTCAGGAACACGTCTGCGTTTGAAATAATCATCATAGCTCTCTGTTACATTTTGTTTTAGTTTTTAAAAATGTATGTTTACGAGTCAATCTAGATCTAGTAGGCATTAGTAACCAATTCCCCTATTCTTTTTCATAATTAAATGTTTTCGATTGTTACGATCAGGTTTTAGACAAGTGTGCATGTTACCATAAATTTCTTGTATTATTGTTAGTATTTATATCTATTTATTTTTCAACTAGATATAAGGTGCGTCGTACTTCTACTATTATCCTTTTTATTAAATGCACTTTGTAATTAGTTTGATGACTGCAAAGAAAGCTTTGTATACATACCTTATTACAGGCATGATGGTACGGAATGTTGCCTATACTGCGTACCTCTGTATTATTCACTTTAATTTAAATAAGTGACAATTGATAACTTGTTAACGTTAAAGTATATTTTTTTTCTTGATTTGTTGGTTTTGATTGATCTTTGAGTACCATTGTAACTCTTTATATGTGCGGGTTAGAGTCGTTGCTTTTTTTATATGGCAAGATTTCTCTGTAAACGTTTCAACGGAACGGAACTTTTATAAACTGGCTATTTTAGTTCTGTTGATCCACATGAACAGAAAACTCTTAACAGTATTATCGTATCGTTAGCTTAAAATCAAATTATTACAGTTCTATAAAATTAATGTCTAGTTGCAGAAAAGGTTAAAGGCATTTTTATGACTCGACAGGTAAATTTCCGTCGATCGTTTGTTAATACTTATATTAACGTAGAATAATATATCAAAAGTAGACCGGTAATAGCCCCTATTACCGGTTTACCAGTAAACCAATGAAATCAACGAATTTCTATTACTGTCTTTTTTTTTAACCAATAAAATTGTTGAAAAGAATTAAGATTTTTATACAGTTAAGTAAATTGTATTAGATGACGTTTTTAAATAAAAAATATATAAATAATTTCACTTCTGCATTATTGTAATTAAATATTTTACTTAGGATGTTGACAATAATTGTAGGTTAAGTAGCCTGATCACTAAAATGAAAACAAAATGAAATAATTTGGAGTTACCAAGTTGCTAAACGAAACTGACAAATAAAGTCCTTATTAACAATAATTGTGGTCTACAGTATTTGACAAATTGACACACAAATTGTTAATACGTTTTTATCGATGATTAAAACATTTAGTTGCTTTTGCCGAACATGCCTAATATCAAAATGATAACGGTTGTATGTTGTATATAACAATAATTATAAACAGATTTCATTTTATTACAATAAATAACAACGTAAATCTTGTACAAAGCAATACTTATATAACTCCATTGCCATGATGCTTGTAAACTTCTTTTGCATACATATCGAAAACATTACATATTTAAAAATAAGATTAATTAGGAACATTTAGTCATCGTTACTTTCATCGACATTACCTTCTTCATCTGAGAATGTTACTAAACTTCAGCTTTTTGCATGCTATCCATTTAAAAACTACAATGTGGCACGTTATCTTGTGGTTAATATTATTATGATTATGAATTTTTTGTCAGCTCTGTGTGGTACATACCAGATTCTTTTTTTGAAATTTCCATCATGTAAATATTGTGATAAACAAAAGCAACACAACAATATGATACATGTATAATTATATCATTAATTTATAAGTAGGTGAACCAATTTCTTGTTACTTTTTAGAGCATCATCTAGTCGCGACAACATTAAACTACAATATCCTGACATTTATTGTATTCAATGACAAACTTTTAGTAGTTTTACTAACCTTGCACGGCCAGCTCGTAGTAAGGTTGAAACAATTTTAATTTATTGGAAACCAGATCCCGTCTTGCAGATACAGCTCCTGTTAGATCAGTACAAGAAGCTGGAAGCTTGCATTTAATTTTAAGGTCCGTAAAACTGGCGGAACCGGAGAAAGAAACCAAATTGTTAACATCAAATTTACTTTGATTGTCTTAGAAAGATAACTTGTGAATAAAGTTATAATGAATAACAAATAGATAGTTCAATAACCACATAATAAGTAATTTAATTTGAGTATAGGTATAATGTTGGTTATAAAGCACCAAAAGCATCGGCACCTCACAATACATTCAAATAGTAAGTATAACGGCTAGGACATACACATTTTTTATAGAATAATTACATTAACAATAACAATTAACAGTCGATATATGTATCAGCATGCGATAGCAATTTAAGTTAGGGTACTAGTAATAAGAAACAAATAATTTTAAACGTTTCGACATGATTAGCAAATGTTTTGTGAGTAGCACCATAATGACAGCGAATAAATAATATTCAAAATTTGACTTACCCAAATCCAGAGTGACTTTCAGAAAACGTATCCAATTGCCTCTCCTCTAGTTAAGCTTCCTAAAATAATCGTGTCAAACTGATGACTCACGAAATCTACAACAGGTAAAAGGTAATATTTATGACTAGTAAGCAGACGGGAGTGTATCGTATGCTGTTGACAATTTATTTAATTTTCTTAAAGGTGGTGTACGAGTTATCGACTCAATGCTCCCGTTTAGTAATTGCCTCGCAATTTCTAGAGTTGCTTAAAGTATTGTCGTTCTACGAAAAGGGTGCTTGCAGATGTTAGCCCTTAGAGGTAGAGTATTTAAGCTAAGTGAAATTACATGTAGTGTTAAGAAGACGACATGGAAATTACATTGAATTCGAAAAAGAATAGAAGAAGCTTACCCTGCGTTGAATAAACGATTTAAATACCGATGTTGCCGAAATACATAACGCCAGAACACGTGGATGTTTTAAGAAATATTGTATCGGGGGGTTTTTTAAGGCAAGAAATACAAATTCATTCATGGTTTTGATATCTCTAGTAGAGGGCACCACCTACGGTACATCAAATCTTTTTAAATTAGTAAAACTTTTTTCCAGTTCGGTGCATTAATGTGAATATTAAAAAATCAATTTTTCAACTTTTCTTACGTAAAAAACGTGTACTTTGTTCAAGTCTCTAGAGGTAACAGTTTTCGAAATAACCTTAATTGAAATTTCTAATGCAATTAGTTGTAAAAATCTGAAGAAAGGCTCGGTATTCGCGCACAAATAAATATCAGGATAAAAAGATCTTTTACATACCTATTTTTTTAAAATACTATGTGTTAAAGTTTAAAAACATTCGTAAATGCTCATATGCACAAATGTTAAAAAGTTTGGCCATTAATTTGCTGGCATAATATGGAACGTTTTCTCATTTCAGAACGTGTTTTTCGAAAAACTAAAGCTTTCCTTTAAGCTATTTCGACTGCAGCTTGAATTCATGCAACAAGTCTTCTGCAGTATCATTAATAATTCTGTCGTATACCAAGGATTTTATATACCCCCTCAAGAAAAGGTCTATTGGGTTTAGGTCGGGCGATCGAAGGGGCCAGAAATGTGGTCCACCTTGACCGATCTACTTTTCTCTGAATTTTTCCGTTTGATAATCTCTAACATATTTATGAAAATGGACAAACATAGTGCTGAAACCACATATTCCCTCTAATGGCTATCGGCACGTCTTCAAAAAGCTTAGAAAAGCCTTCCATAAAAAAGCTTCTGTAAAACAGTCAATTTAAATTAACAGGCATAATATGTAACGTGTAAATTTGCAATTTAGTATTATTTCGGCTGAAAGATAGGCAACTTTGCCGTCACCGAGGTAAAATAGCTTGGCCTTGAACAATTTTCATTTGATTTACGTACTAACAACCGGCGCAAGCATATTCCATTTTTGCAAGAGTATTTCCTGTCGTCCCATTTTGGTTTTGTCACGTTGTTACAAGCTTTTTGGTTTTACGAACCTTGCACGGCCAAACTCGCAATAGTCGGAGGTGGGGAGGTCCACAATAAATATATAAAAGATGTTTCAGGGCGCCAGAGCTGATCCAAAGTAATACTTCCGTTCGCTCACAACAGAATGGTTCAGAACTTGTAACACACTAGAAGATTCGTAATCCCTCTACTCAGCTGTTCGAGTAGCCCAAATTAGTTCGTAGGGAAAAATAACCACAAGAGAAAGAATTAACAAATTTAATCACTTTCAGATTATCATTAAAATCTATCACAGTTGCATTTATAATAATAAAAAAAGGTCGCTATACATCGAATTCGGAGATATTAAAGACTAGAAAAGTTCACAATAATCATTAACAACGGTATTAACCCTTGATTTCGTAACAAGTAAATTTATAGAATCATAGAAAAGATTTAATACGTAGATGCCTACAGTATCGGCAACCCACCACACACAATTACAATAATTCGAAGTAAATGTCCTTCATCTACACACAGTACGCGAGACAGTAAATTCAATGATCGTAATTACCTTATTGGTAGCTACACATTATATGCATTCACGAACGTTAATTTTGAGTACAAAAGTTTGTGAGTAATTTTTCGTGACAACGATATACATAAGATAAATTCAAATAACTCACCCGAATTTCAGCATCCACTAGCCCGAAGAAAAACGTTTTTCCCCTTCAGTGGCCTGTAATAAACATTAAACACGAATCGTGTCACACACCAACTCACAAAGGATAGTTAGGCTAAAACAATTCGTATTAATAATTCATGAAATATATATCAACAAAACCGTGCCTCGACTACTGTATGTATCGAATCCAAACAGGTGGCTGATAATACAATTAACGTCGGCCCTTAGTATTCAACAATACTTCTGTGTAACAAAGCAGATACGTAGTGACGTCTAACAGGTGGCTGATAACCCCGTCGTGTCATCCACGTGTAGAAATATTTGCCCCGGGAAGGATTAGCGAGACCCCGTTTTCGTGGCGTGGAAACCGCCTTCCGACAGCGCCCGTGTACGGTAACGTGATTGCTTAATTAGAATTATTCCAATATCCTCTTATCGAGAACGTAAAATGTTCGACGTGGAGGAAAGAAAATGGCTGTTAAAATGAAGAAAGAATTACGAACGAATTTTAATAAACGACTGCAATAGCTTACCCTGTAACGCTTCAAATATTCTATATAATTACTCTAATTATCATTGGATTTCCATTTTTCCGGATGGTATCGGATATAAGAAATATTCAACGCGCACAGACCATTTTATGTAATTCACCGTATGACGAACAACGTACAGCATGCGGTGTGTAGGTTTACAAACCAAAAAAAGATTGGTAAGGAAATGAGATTTTGTCATCCATCTACATCGAGTTGATAAATGATTTTCTTTTGTAGAATCCGAGCTAAATAATGCTGAGGGGCGAATCATAGCTAACCGCATACACCTATTTTTCTACCCGGCTTATATTGTAGGTTATTAGTCGCACGTGTGAAAAGGGATGTGAGTTATCAACGAATTCTTGTTATTTTAGCTTTTTTTTGGTCATGCTTTCTGGTCTTGGTTTTTTTGGGCTTATTTGTTATGGTAATTCGTGTGGATGGGGTGTGATGGCAGTCCTTTAATACAACTTTAATCTACCTTCGATGGCTGCTTTGGTATGAAATTACGCAGTAAGATAGGCGAAGAAGTTAAGTGACTGTGATCTGCTGTGTGTCAACGACTCCGAAGGGTATAATTTTACTAATCAACTGGAGTTGCTCTCAAGGTATTTATGGTTACCTTATTTTAACGGTGAACAAAACGGGGGACGTGACGTTATAACTACCGCAATCCGAACGGGTCAATCGGGGGTCTTGAAAGCCTGCGCGCCATAACCAAATATCACTATTTTTAATGCCTAACTAAAGTATTAATCCAAGTTATTTAGACTATTTATGTATTTTTGTTGTTCGGTAATATGTGCGAGTATGAAATCCTTATCTTCGCTCTGAAATGAAAACTATCTAATTAATGATAAGCGTCAATTTGAAGTAGTACTTGTGTTTCAATTTTAAATAATTGATGCGGTTTAACCTGTAGTTGTTTTCTTTTGGAGTCGTGCAGAAGTTGGAAGTACGGGTCGTAATTGCTGTGTCAATGGGGAAAACATAACCTTTTTATTTCATCCGTTACGCGAACTTGACGTCAAGGCGGCTACGGGCAGATTATGATTACGTAATTTCACGAGCGTTTTTATGTACGGCTACGGTTTGCTAACTACGGCTACTAAACTAACCACTAAAGAAATACTTTTAGATTAAATTACTTCCAGAGTTTAATTTAGATCTGAGTATTATATTTTATGTTTGACGTAAAAGGTAATAGCGTACCAGTAGCGCCGCTACCAGAGCGTTAGATGGGTAGTGTTTAAATGCAGCTAACCAATGGCGTATTGGTTCTTCTCTTCGTCAATAAACGAAACTGTCAATTAAAATTACTTGTTTTATTTTGGAATGTACTTTAGGGTTGCGGGTCTGGGGTTTCCTTTTGTCTAACCTAGACATTCGACACGTTATTCTTACGCAAGAAAAGGTGGCGCACAGGGCACTTGGCTTACCACAAGAGTATCTTTGTTTGGAACTGCGGATCCACGACCATCTGCGGCAAAGCTAGCCGAACCGTAAGCCAAACATCTACTTATTTTCATGTTTCTTTTCACCTCCCTGACTAGTACGTTACAAATGTATGCACCAACCAATACATCACCAACAATTTCTGTCAATACATTTACGGAAAATTTGTATTTACATTAGGCTTTGACGATAAATGTCTAAAAACCAGTTTGCAAAATCCACTCTCACGGGATAGTCCTTCGGTACTAATCCTTGCACTGGATAAATTTTATAAGGGGATAAAAGTTGTTCCTGCAAAACTTCATGAACAGTTGATTTGGCCATGTTCAACGACCGGCCTGTTGTTCTAGTGCTTAGAGATGATTTTTTTTTTAATTCTATTGCCTCTTTACAAAAACGTTCTAGTAGTTCTTTGTCGCCCTGCATTATTTATTGTAACAAGTAAATTACCCGTTTCACAAAGTTTTCTTTCCACACTATTAAATGTTGAATGACGGGGTATTCTCATGATTCGGAAACTTTTCTTCATACAAACGTGTTGCGCTTCTACCTTTTTTTCTGCCTCTCCATATACTAATAGCATACCAGTAAATTCATTGAAGGAATAATCCATAATAAACAAACAAAATAAACCTAATAAACTATTAAACTACTTAAATGATGATTATAAGCGACTTTTGGCTTAGACCGCGTTGTAGTAAAACACCCAGACTTAGGCTTGGTCCTAGTCTCTTCTTGAGAGCCAAAACAAGAAGTAGAACTTGGCGTTTGCCGTATTGTCGTTCGTGAACCCAAACAAACTGACGTTTCGCAAGACATTGCAGCTTGCATCTTCAAAGTGGTAAATGTCACTGGCAGTGACAATTCACATCAATGCACCAAACTGAAAAAAAGTCGTGATAGTTTAAAAAAGTTCGATTTGCTGTAGGTGGCGCGCCCTACCGATGATATCAAAACCGTGAATGAATTTGTATTTCTTGCCTTACAAAACCCTCCGATACGTAATTTCGGATCACTGTGTCGTTTTATTGAGGATTAATTGACAAACATCAAAAATACAAGTTAAATTTTGACACCCTGTATCTTGAAAGCTTTAATGCTGCATGTGCCCATTGTAATTTTTATGAAAATGCGAGGTTGTAACGTCCAGTTAGAGTTCATTACAATTAAAATTCAATTTTACATTCGTTTATTTTCTGCAACTAGTATTGCACGTAAATTTATTTAGTTTGGCAACGTCGCGTTGTTCAACTCTACCTGAGTATTAGCTTAAGCTTGCACTTCCGCTTGGGCCACGCTTGGCCGTGCGTGTCGTAGTGATGCGGGGAAGACACATTTTCTTGATTATGGCGTAAAAACGCATACAATTTAATTTTTATTCATTCCATCTAATTATTGGTGAGTTTACCTTTATTTTGATATAATTTTTCTATTGAATTCAACATTTTTAGTGATTTCAAAATGTTACGCAATATTTAGACAAAGGAATTTATTTTGAAGGCCGTTGTCATTTAAAAAACCATTCTAATTATTTATATTTAGGGTCTTTTACTTTTTTGGATTTACTGGATCTTTTATTTTGGTTTTGTCGTTTAATTAATGGATTTTTCGTTATTGGAGTTTATTATACATTGGTTTTTGCTTGCTGTTGTATTTGGAAATTTACATTCGTTTGGACGAATCTTATCACTTCAAGCAAGTATGTGCTAAGAATAGAAGATATACGATAACGTCATATCATATGGTGAGTCAACTGGAATTAAGTTACTACATGTTACATTCAAATAATTAAATTCAGTAATTAAAACTTTTCACTCGATAACAAATCAAACGTTTACGACATATGCATTTAATATCAATAATTAATAATTAGATGTAAGATTTTACGTCTTTATCACCAATTTAAAGGTGGTTGGCGCCCTAATATTTTATTTTAAATCCTGTTTTATTTCTAATATGTTTAATTCAAATATAATCTGTGACGGTAATTTTCATTAAGTACGCCTTTGTTGTTACGGTTGAAATCTTCGCTAGGTACGCCTATGGATTTTTGACGTGAAATTAGATTCGAGTTTTGACACCCGCTAACTATCTTTTACGCGTGACTGTCATTTTACGACGTGCTCTTCAACTTGGAAACTACTTGAAATGGTCGGTGGATTGATAAGTAAACATTTTCTACATTTATACACCATCATGGTGACCAATCTATAAGTGGAACACACTTAAAATTTGTTTGCGTCGACACCGGGTAAGATTGGAACTTTTCATTTATTAAAACTTTGTTGTAACTTCCTGTATTTTGACAGCCATTCCGCCACGTGCGCATAATTAGTCCTAATTGTTACTTATTAATGAGGAGTCCGTTTCGTATAACTATCTCTTCAAACAAATCTTCGAAGGCCGTAAATTAACTTTGGTGACGATCACCTTATTCGGGAGATTCTAATTATCGAATACGAGGGAATTCGAGTCGAAGGCCGTAACTTAACACCGATGACTATCACCTTATCCGGAAGATCCTAATTATTGGATTTGAGGGAATTCTATTCGGACGAATTGTTTAATACCATCATATTCGTAACCGTAATGTAACAGCATACGATAAGTGTCGGTTCGTTTACTGTCCTTTAAATGTGTCTTTATTTGTAGTTTGTGAGTCGCCAGGTAGACACGTCTATATTTTTCAGGAAGTTTAATTGTAGGAGGCCGTAGGAAAAACGTTTTTCTGACAGCACTCCGGAACTTGGTAAGTCAATTTTTACTTATTTATACGTGAACGCTAAGGTGTAACTCACGACTTATTATATTTGCTAATTGTACGTGCTAATTGATTTGTTACTTGTGTTTGTTACTAAATTAATTTAGATAAATTACTTATCGCTTGCTGCTTATATCCACAATTACTTATCTTTGTTAATGTTACTTATTAAAAAATTTTATACATGTTATATTACTTACACGCTTGTTTGACGTGTAGTGTAAGTTGCCGATCCTACTGTTATGCTCTTTTCTATATTCTATACAGTCCCGGCGTATATTTGATTATTTAAGTGTTAGTAGATTTAGCGTTATAGAGAAATTAAAGTACCATTGTTGTTAATGATCGAGTTTCTTTTCCATTTTAGTCGTTTCTTTCAGCAGTTACGAACTTACCACCTAGTTACAAGTTTCTTACCATTTCTGCTGTGAGCAGGCAGAAAAGACTTTGGACAGGCTCTGGCGCCCTTAATTCTTTACATTATTGTTTAGGAACCCTACCCTCTCTCCGAATATTGAGAGTTGGCCGTGCAGGTTCGTAACCAGCTAAAACTTGTAACATGTTCATTGTTCTCTAATGTAAATAGTATATTAAATTATAGTTAATAAATTAACGGAGTTCACGTCTTTGTATTTATTTTCATTCAAACTCACACCCAGAGGTCTGTGCTTCCGATTGCTACCGTAGTTAAATTATTATTTTTACTTTTATTAAACGTTCTTTATTCGGAATAATTTTTTTATTACAAGGTCTATCACCTGTCAAGCGTTGTCGGTCGTATATGCGGACACCCTGTATACTTGTTATGGTCATAATTCAGACTACTTTATTATAATGTTTTCTGGTAGACCATCTGCTTTGGCAATGTAATTTCAATTTTAACAAATACGTTTTATTAATAAACGTAAAATACATGCAAATTTTGGTTATAACAATTTTCAGTAGCAACAGGTAACGGTATTGATTTTATACTTTCAATAACCCTTTTGGATAATAAGTCAAACCAAATAAGGTTGTATGTTTTTAATTAATGTAAAATGTATACGAATAAAAATAAATGTTATTGTAAGAAAAAAAAAACTTTCATCATACATAAACATACGATCCACCTTAAAAATACAAAGGAAATGAGTTTGAAAATACAAGTAGCTTTCTACTATAGGCCTTGTGTATTTTTCAAATTTGTCTGAAAAATTTTTATAATTAAAAAAAATAAATTAAAATATGCTTATTTAAATCTGGTAATAGAACGAAATTGTGTGCAACGGAGGCGCTATAAAACTAGGACGTTTATATTTGTGGGACCTATTACAAAATTACTTTATTTACCAATCTGTTATTCGGCTGCCTTATTTCCAATTCACCATCGAGAAATAGCAGACATGAAGATAAGACTTTTTATTAGAATTTATAGCAAATGGAACAAGACCGCGAATCTAGGGATCAATGCGGGCCTAGCGCGTAAACAGGCACTATGAATGAAGATGTCTTCTATTGCGAGAGGGTGTCTAAAAGAAGCAGTAGAAGACAGGCTTTAAGGGTCTTGTAATTTATGATCTCTCCCCGTGAATTAGAGTGCATCGAGGCTTGTAAATGTATTATTGCCATCTGTGTAACTAACTTAACAAATTGGTCGTACGTAAATGTTTGTATAAAATTTGCATAATACTTCATATTTTCCACTATATTAATTCTGTTTACTTTACTTTGCTAAAGCAAACGGTGAATATTTTACTAAAGTTATAATATGTTTCCTAATTGATTTTAAAATGAAGTCTACTTTATTTAAAGCATATTTCGTTTTTGCTTTGTTATAATTTTTTTGTTCTCGTTTTAGTACGATGCAGTTTTTATCCCCCTTGCCGCATTAAATTATAGTTAATGGCAACGTAATAATGTAAAAAAGTTTATCGTCGTAACTGAAAAAACTTATTTCTACCCTCGATTGCAGTAATGCAATAGCGCTGGAAACCCAAACAGGGTGCAATCCGTCTATTGTGTATGAAATCAAAATCCATTACTCAAGATGTGCTCTTGAAAGAGGATGACGCCTTAAGAATGCACAGTTAAGCTCTTATCAAATAAAGGGGCATTGTAGTTAGTGTGATATAGAGCATGTTTGCAATGCCGATATACTATAATCTTTTCTTAAGTGGAAGGGAAATGCACTTTTCTTCTATATCTGTTTATGCACTTCATGGTTTAATGCTATTGTATTATAAGTTTAAAGTTTCTGCATCGCTGCACCCAAGCAAAAATAGTTTACTCTTTTATAGTTATATTATAATTTTACATGCGAAATACGTACAAAACTGCTTCAATTGCCCTTATTCTAAAACTTAATTTTACGTAATTGACTTATTGTAATGTAGTTTTAGAAACAAACTTCTCTGCAGCATTGTCTTACCTAAGATTCATCTATAACAACACAGTTTCATAATACATTTTGTATTTGCGCATATTTTTAGGAATTAAAATTTTAATATACACGGTATAATTTTTTTTTGTTTATTTAAAATCCTAAAAAATTGAAACCAATTGAACGAATTTATAAAATAGTACTTGTCTACAACAGGTGGTCATTCGACATTCGGAAATAAAGCATTAAAAAAAGAAATAAAGAGCAAAAAAAGAATTATAAACTTTTTTTATTTTACTCTACTTACTAAGATATTGTTTTTAGCGAGTCAAAAAACTACTAGTGCTTGCAGTTATTATGTTAAAAATATTTTGGTATAATTTTTGTGCTGTAAGAATTTCGTCTATTGGTAGTTTCATTTTACACACTGGAGTTTACTAAGAATATTTCCATTTTAAACGCCCAGAAAATTACACGTGTGTTAACGTCCTGGCCAGAAGTTTCTACATCTTAAGTATCTTGAATCATCCATGCGAGTGTTGAGTAAATGAATTGCGGTTTCGGATGTGTTTGCTGTAAGAATTTTGCTGAGTTAAGGCAACATTTTGATTGTTTCAAAATAATATAAATTTACTGTAGTATTTTTACTTTCTTATAAGGAAAATATAGCAATCGCAATTTTTTTTCGAGAAATTTTTATTGCATAATTTTACGTTTCAAGGTCTCCTGAATTACAAAAATATTGTTTTGACAACAAAATTTTGGGTGTGTGTGTGTGTCTGTGTGTAACGATGTACCCACAATAACTTTTGAATCAAAAGTTCTAGTAACTTGAAATTTGGTATAGAGCTGACTTTTTATATTCCCTCGGTTTTTTCAAAAAATGGGTCTCAAAGAAACCAGAAATGAGTGTATTCGCAATTTTTAACAGTTTTTCTTATATAATTTTGTACGTATGTAAATTATTCCAATTATTTTTATAGTTTGTTATAGAGTTAATTCTTCCTAACAATTTATTCAAATTTTTTTTTTCTAACATTAACACTTTATTAGATATTTGATTTATAATTTATATTCTTTTGACTTGTTTGTATCGTGTGTCCCGGAAATTCTGAAGCATACAGATTAACATGGGGAGTTTGAAAATTTCGATTTGTATGTCCCCAAAGTGGTTTTAAGATATTTTCAGTATCAGAACATATGACAATGTGTATCAGCGCAGCTGTATTTCATTGTTAGAGGTTATAGATTTGATTACATACACCTCTACCCACTTAGAAAACACATCGACTATTATTCAGCGATAATTATTTCTTTCCTCAAAATCTATGTGTATTCTGATTCATACTCCAGTACGACTTTTCCACGAATGAGATGGCCTATTATGTTTATTGTTTGCAATTTCTAAGCAATTAGCACACCTGCTTGAAATGCCTTTGATGTCTTTGTCGATATTATCCCAATACACATAACTCCTTGCTAGTGCTTTCATTTTGGCAATACCGAGATGACCCTGATGCAATTCGTCAACGACTCGAGTCGTAGTATTTTGGGAATTACTACTCGTATACCTTTCATTATACAATCGCATTGAATTGTGTACTCTTCTTTAATGTTAAAATTTGGGTCACAGAGCGTGCGAAGTAATTCTGCAGTTTGTGTATCTTTTTTGTTTCCTTTGCAATAGTTTGTGGTTTGATGACCGTATGTATTTGCTGTAACTGAAAAACTTCGGGTTCATCAATAGTCTCTTGTGCATATTCCAGCGGAAAACGAGAGCAAAAATCTGCGTTTGCATGTTTACTTGTCTGCCTACTTAAGGCGAGTATTTAGTACTACCGTCTACTGGGGTATCTATTCGATAACGGAGAGAACTTTATTATAATATTACAAGTTTCCTATTGGAGATGGAGGAAAGTACACCTGTCTCATATTTAGACATATTATGTGCATTTACTTCTACGTTTACCAAATGAAGAAAAGTTGAATAAAATTTGAGTTATTAATACATTTGCTTAACTTATTAATGTAAAATGTCTATTAATAAAAATTTCGCAATTTTGAGACCATCCAAGTCTTCAGGTTTTTACTGCTTGCTGACCAAATCATCAAAAAATTTAAAGATTGTTAACAGTCGGCGGAAATCTTATAATAATGGATAAATTGATATGCTTTTATTTACAAATTTTCTAAAGTTAGGCAACACACCGTTCTAACCTCAGAGTTACGCTAAACAAGCAGATTTAGATAAAGATCAGGTTGAGAGATTTTAAGAGGATTATAACGTCTTTTGTTGTAGAAGTGTACACAAATTTTACTTTTGTTGTCATTGCTTTCGTGTAAGGGTTTAAATCTACGAAAACAAATTAAGTTTATTGGTTTAGTTTTTACCGTTCGAGGACTATTTATGGCTATTAAACTGATCGCATTGATAAGTTCATAACTTCTGTAAAATAAATTATACAACGCAATACCTACACAGTGGCGTAGATACCGCAGGTTATCGATTGACCCGTCTTTTTAATGTATGATAAACCATTGACTAAAATGGTAATTGTACCATTTCTGAAAAACATATTCAGTTATGTTTCTAAAATTAAATATTGCAAGAAATATTTAATAGGATGCATCATTTTTCTGAAAATCAGCTTTTTTAATCCTTATCTTTTCCGACGAATTCATAAATAAAACTGTTAGTGTATTTTACAAGTAAATAAGGTTTTTGTATTATTTGGAAGTATTCACTCCAAAAGTTTTTAGAATATTCAGACATGGTATATTATATTTTGTGTGTTAGTATACAAAACATTACAAAAAGGTTATAAAGTAAAAGTGAAGTAAAAAAAATAAATAAATAATTCAGAACAAATTGAAAAATTAAGTATAGACTAATTAAATAATAAATTTTTGTTTTCATACATAAGGAGCTAAACTAAATATTTGTTAATAATAAAAAGATATGAAATGTATCAACAAATCAAACAAGAAATCAAGAACTGTTGATATATTAAAGAGAATAATGACAGTTATTCTTGGGGATTAGACGCTATTAATTTTTTTTTTCATTTGGTTTCAGAAAGGTTTTGCGAATTGGTAACTTGCGTATTTGTCTTGGGTCTACTAATTCTGGCTGCCCTATAAAATTGCTGCAATCTTGGAAGCATTTTGGTTTCTGAAAATACCAAATCTTTATATATAGTTAGTATCGAAATACCCACTGGCAACCACACAACAAAAAAACATTTATTTTTGTTGCATATATTTAATTGTCTCTGTATTTGGTAATAATACTCGTAGTTGGTTTTTAACATTACATTGCCGTTCCTAATTTCGCAGAATTTAATTTGTTTTTGTTGCGTTGCTTCGTGTAAACTATATTCTCTTGAGGTATACAAACACTTGCCTTCAATTAAATCGTTTTCTCCAACTATACCATTAGGAGATGCTGCCAAAAAAAGGAAAATCTTCTCTAATGTATAATCCACATGACAATACAACTTCATTAGTTTTAGCTTGAAATGTCTCTTTGGCACGGTGCTCGTTTTCTACTCCATAACGAGTTGCAGCGCTGCCAAAAAAATCTTTATAAAGAATGTCTTTCACTATATTAGCACAAGAGGTAGAAAATTTCATTTTGCAAATTCTTCCAAATCTAGACGCCGTTAATCGTTCATACCACCGATTATTACGATGTTGTCCTAGTGTATCTTGTGCTATATTTTTTATATTTTTCGCAAGATCTTGTAAAAAGGTTTCTTCAGCAATTGTTCGACGTTCGTTGTCTATATCAAGAACCACATTTCCAGCTTCTGGACCGTAGTCTAAATCTTCTGCAGCTCACACCTTTTTTTGTGGTTAATTTTGCCATTTAAACGTTGTTGATTTCTTTTTTTTCCGATTTTTGCAGTATTGGGAGGTTTATTTCGCAGGTGCATCAGTCACATGTTTACGGATAATATTATGAAAATCACCTACTTTATTGTGCGATATCACTGCTGTTGCACAACGAGCTTCATATGATCTTCTAAATGAAAAACATATGCGCTTTCCTCCCACAAACTTTGCTACCTGCAAATTATATAGTTCTGTGAAATTGTTTGTTACGTCGTGTGTAAGACTATTAGCGTGTGTAGCCACACGCTGCAGAGCTGTCATCCTGATATAATTCAGTATGTCTAAATTCGGGTAAAAGGTTTTGTTCGTTTTCTTTCGGACCTTTACAAAAATAGCCCCTCTTGCTGCATCCGGAATGGTCACCTAAGATATGTTTTGGTCCATTCAAAATATCGCTTTCAAGTTCTTTGATTTTTGTCTGTAACGAAGCCGTTAGCGCTTTTCTATATTCAATGGCTTTGGTAACTGCAGTTCTAAACCTTAATAAGTTTTTAGAAAGTGCATTTTTCAACTTTACAGGTGTTTTATGTTTTTTTGTTATTTTTTTAAATTTATTTATGTAATTTCTCAAGATATGGTACTTTATTTTTAACTTGTGCAAAATTGTAGCCAAGTATTATTTTTTTTTAAAGACGTATGGCTCTAAAGAAAAATTGTAGATGGTTTGAACTTGTACTAAATATCTGATAATAAATTTGGTGCTAAAACTAGGATGTCACAGTTAACTCGTTTTAGTTATTACATATGAATCCGCGTTTGATTTCTGAACCGTATACAAATTACGACAACAAAATGAAGGTGATAGATGCAATGAGAGACAGCAACCTATATACCATCGCAATGAGAGAACCCGCGTATTGGCCAACCAATCCAAGGAAGCTACCTGATGCTATAAACATTTCAATTATAAAATCTTAAGCTTTTGCGGTTGTTATGTTTATGATTATAAGCAACGTTTGGCTTAGACCGCGTCGTAGTTAAACACCCAGACTTAGGCTTAGTTCTAGTCTCTTCTTGAGAGCCAAAAAAAAGTGGAAATAGAAAAACATCCATGCAATATAAACCTAGAAGACGGTTTAAGACTCAGCAAATCTTGGCCACCAGTAATATATCCTCTAAGACAAAGATCAACCTTGTTACAAGCTTTTCGGTTTTACGAACCTTGCATGACCAACTCACAATAGTCGGAGGTGGGGAGGTCCACAGTAAATACAGAAAAGATGTTTAAGGGCGCCAGAGCTGATCCAAAGCAACACTTCTGTTTCGCTCACAACAGAATGGTTCAAACTTGTAACACACTAGAAGGTTCGTAATCCCTCTACTCGGCTGTTCGAGTAGCCCAAATTAGCTCGTAGGGAACAATAATCATAAGAGAGAGAATTAACAAATTTAATCACTTTCAGATTATAGTTAACAAATATCACAGTTTAACTTAGAGTAGCAGAATAATCGTTATACATCGAATTCGGAGATCCTAAATACTAGGAGAATTAACAATAACCATTAACAACGGTATTAAGCTTTGATTTCGTAACAAGTAAATTTATAGAGTTAGATAGAAGATTCAGTACGTGAATGCCTACAGTATCGGCAACACACAACACACATTTAAAGTAACTCGAAGTAAATATTCTTCACCCACACACAGTATGCGATACAGTGAACTCAATGATTATAATTACCTTATTGGTAGCTACACATTACATGCATTTACGAACGTTAATATGAATCAAAAGTTTGTGAGTAATTTTTCGTGACAACGATATATACAAAATTAATTAAAATAACTCACCCGAGGTTCAGCATCCACTAGCACGAAAAAAAAGTTTTTCCCCTTCAGTGGCCTGTAATAAATATTAACCACAAATCGTGTCACACACCAACTCACAAAGAATATTAAGCTAAAACAATTAGTATTAATAATTCATTTAATATGTATAAGAAAAAACCGGTGTATCGACTACTGTACGCAGCGAATCACAACAGGTGGCTGATAACACAATCAACGTCTGCCTTCGGTATTCAATAGTACTTCTGTGTATCGAATCAGATAAATAGTAACGTATAACAGGTGGCTGATAACCCAGTCGAGTCATCCACATTTAGTAAAATTTCCTACGGGAAGGATTAGCGAGACCCCGTTTTCGTGGCGTGGAAACCGCCTTCCGAAAGCGTATGTGTACGGTAGCGTGATTGCTTAATAAGAATTACTATTTAATATCCCCTTTATCGAAAACCTACATGTGCTCGAAGTGGAGGAAAAATGGCTGTTAAAATGAAGAAAGAATTACGAACGAATTTTTATAAACGACAGCAATAGTTTACCCTGTAACGCTTCAAATATTTATATAATTAATATAATTACAATTGAATTTCCATTATTCCGGATGGCATTGGCTAACGGAAATATTCAACACGTCCAGACCATTTTATGCAATTCGCAGCATGACGATTTTCCGTCAAATGACAACCACGAGAAAACGATCGGTAGAGGGCGTCAAAACCCGAATCTAATTTCACGTCAATATACACAGTCGTACGTAATACGAATTTCGTCCGTAACAACCTTCTTGGAAAGGACACAAACACTTACTCCGAGTAATAACGAAGTCAGTCAAGCGGTAACGGAAAGATAAGGTCCGTTAATAACGCTAATCGCCGTAGGTCTAAATACCGTCATTTACACTTTTTCTTTCAGTGACATTTACTACTCTGAAGGTGCAAGCTGCATGTTTTGCCAAACGTCAGTTTGTTTGGGTTCACGAACAACAATACGGCAAAGGCCAAGTTCTACTATCACAGCGATTAAAGGATGTAGTCTAGGCCAGAAGTTTTGGGATTTAGCCAACATTGTTGCTTCTTCAAATTTTATCGTGTGACCGGTGTCTAAAAAGTGTTCCGCAACAGCAGATCTTGTGTTATGTTTCTTTGTATCCGCTTTATGTTTTTTTAATCTGGTAGCTATGTTGCGTCCCGTTTGTCCTATGTAAGCCAGCCCACACGAACAAGGGATGTGGTAGACCCCTGGTTCCTCGAGTGGTGCTTTTGTTTCTTTTGATTTTGAGAAATTGGCGGCTATTTTATTTGTTGCAGTGAAGATCACTCTGATATTGTTCCCTCTATGTATCGTGGTTATTTTATCAGTGCAGCCTTTTATGTAAAGAAAGAAGGAAGTTCCCACGGGTTCCTCCTTTTTTGGTTTTTCCTTACCGTGTTTGTTAAGTGCTCGATATATGTCTGCTTTTCTGAAACCGTTTTTTATTAGGGCGTTTGTTAGGTAACCTAGCTCGGTCTTTAACGTGTTCAGTTCACTGATCGCCTTGGCCCTGTGTACTAAAGTTTTTAAAATTACAAACTTCTGGGCTAGATGATGATGTGATTCAGAGTTGAGGTATCTGTCAGTATGTGTCGGTTTACTATACACTTGATGTCCCAATTTGTTGTTCATATTTCGAGTGATCAGTACGTCCAAGAACGGAATGCTTCTGTTTGTTCCCTTTTCCATGGTGAATTTGATGTTGAAATCTAACTGGTTGATGTGATACAGAAAGTTGTGTAGTGTTTCTGTTCCATTTGACCAAATTACAAATGTATCGTCCACATAACGTAGCCAGCATTTTGGTTTGAGGGTAATGGTTTCTAATGCTCTTTCTTCAAAATTCTCCATAAATATATTGCCAATGACTGGAGAAAGTGGTGATCCCATGGCTGCCCCTTCAATTAGTTCATATACAATATTGTTGAATGAAAACTACGTGGACTTTAAGCACAGCTCAATTAGTCCGTTAAGCTCCGCATACAAATCCGCTTTTTGTAATTTGGTCTTGATGAACTCCAGTGCTGTTTGTAGTGGCACTTTTGTGAAGAGAGATGTCACTCAAAACTGACTAAAATGTCTTCTGGTTCCAATTTGATTTCTTTAATTTTTGAGACGAAATGCTGGGAATTCTTTACGTGATCGATGCTTTTTCCCGTAAGCGGTAAAATGGTACATAAGTATCTAGCAGGTGGATGAGTGGCTGAACCTGTAGCACTCACAATTGGGCGAAGCGGTACCCCTGGTTTGTGGATTTTTGGAAGGCCGTAAAAGTGCGGCATCCTGGTGTCTGTAGGAATTAGTCGTTTTTTTTGATGTTCCGGGATCGTGCTTGCGGAT